>CM077166.1:102325105-103525105 GCA_039583875.1 Platanthera guangdongensis | reverse complement strand
AGGAAAAATGGGGAGTAAGGTGGCTGTAGGGGTGCTTACCATTATTGGCTCTTGGTCAAGTTTGGCGGCCATGGTAGGTAGGGGGAAAAACTTGGCTTAAACCAGTCAATGGTAGCTGGTTGGATTGGGGATGCATTCCAAGTCTTAAAGCAATGAATGGGAGGTTGGGGAAGGGGAAGGAGGAGCCCAAAGTCTTCCTCCATTATCTCTTTCACTTTCTCTCTATTCCCTTAGATGGATTTTTCTCTCTCCTTCATACAAAGATGAATTTACTCCTACCTAACCCTATGGCAGCCCACATGTTTATTTCATCCACCCAAAACATGGTTAGCCCAAGTGAGTTGGGCTTGAGCTTGAGTTAGCCATTTGGGCTAGCTTGACCTAAACCTAGGCTAGGGTTTACCTTTGTCAATTTGGTCTTTGAGGTTGCCACTAATATGTCCTTGGTGACCCATTGGCCTCCCCTAAGGCCTAGGTAGGGTTGTCTTGGCCCTTTGGAAGTCACTTGACCCTTAGGCAGGGCACTTTGACCACTTTAGGGCTAGACTTGACTTTGGTCAACTTAGCCTTTTTGGTTGGCCCCAATGGGTCCTTGGTGACCCATTGGCCTCTCACTAGTGTTATGAAGGTATGTGTGGGGTCCTCTTGGTTAAGGGAACTTCAATTGGCCCTTGTGCAGGTTAGTTTGACACATTTAGGGTAAGAGTTGACTTTGTCAACTTAACCCTTTGGACTGCCCTCCATGGGTCCTTAGTGACCCATTGATCCCACTTTAGGTCTATAAAGTCCTTGGTAGGGTTAGTTGCGCTTACCAGGGCACACTGACCTTAGTTAGGGCACCTTGCCCAATTTAGGCCTATAGTGGTTCTAGGTCAACTTGGGCACCCTGGGTTGACTTCAATGGACCCTTAGGGCTCTACTGGACCCTACAATGGGTTGATGAGACCATGGTGGGGTCTTGGAGTCTTGGTGAAGCCCTAAGGTCAACCCTAGGTTTTGTGATGAGGTTGTGCCATAGGCAGACCAGGTGATTCTCACCTTGACCTTCTATCACTTGGCCCTTTTTAGCTTCCTAGGGTTTTGTCATGACCTAGTCATGACCAAAACCACTCTTAGGGGTCTAGTTGGAAATTGGATGTTACAAATCCCAATAAACAAAACAAAGATTTTGTCCCCGAAATCAAGGTTAAGCCTACGAGAGTTTCTATCGAAGAAAAAGAAACTTTCAACATCCCAGAAGAAGTGAAAGATTACATCTCGACGCCATGTTTGCCAGGTTGGGTTTAAAGGGAAACCTAAATCTATGACCAATTCGCCCAATTAGCAAAGCCAAGATCCCAATAAACAAAAGATTAGCCTCTACTCTTCCTAGCATAATATCCTCCCGGACCTGGCCTCACTCTGGTATGTACACTCGTCCTTTGAAACACACTAGACCATCCCTTAACCTGTAATCCCCAGCAGTGCCTACTTCTAAGGCCTGGAATACCGGCTCTAGCTGGGCATCCTGCCTCAACCCATCTCTGACTCTGTCTTTAATGTCATCTGGGGAAATCAAAGACGCTAGGTACTCCCGGTACAGCTCAGGGTGATCCTTGGACACAAAGGATGTCTGCATCTTTTCTAATGTCTGGATCAACTCCAAAGCCATCAGTAAGTAATTGACTCAACCCTAAAAAGTGGACGATTTACATGTGATCCCCCCATATGGGCACACCACTGCTTTCGGTGCTTAGTTTGTCCCCAAACTAAACTCGTGCGGGGGTGACCCAGGGGTTGTGGACTGCTACTATTTGATCGAGGTTGCCTCTGATACCACTTATAATACCCCCATTTTTTTCCTTTTTAAAACACCGGGGTCTTAGGCCCAGAACCGCCGCTTGCGGTGACACCTTCTCCGCTTGCGGTGAACCCTAACCCTAGCCATCATTAAGTAATTGACTCAACCCTAAAAAGTGGATGATTTACATGTGATTCCCCCATATGGGCACACCACTGCTTCCGCTGCTTAGTTTTCCCCTAAACTAAACTCGTGCGGGGGTGACCCAGGGGTTATGGACACCTACTATTCGATCGAGGTTATCTTTGATACCACTTGTAAGACCCCCCCCCCCTTTTTTTCTTTTTAAACACTGGTGTCTTAGGTCCAGAACCGCCACTTTGCGGTGACACCTTCGAGCTCGGGAAGGTCATCACTACCAAACGCCGATCCTGCCGGCCAAATCGATCACAACTGTAGCAAAATAGTAAAATATGTCCACAGGAATCACATATATTTGTAAATAATCTCCACAAAGGGAGTGTCCACAGATACACAGAAATATAAGATATTGGGCTCTTGCCCAGTACATCATGTCCTCACTACAAATCTCTCAACGCGGAAGCAAATACTATAACTAATAATGATCAGGACTCACAGTCCCTATCATCTGAACTCCGGTACTAGACTGGCCCATCTCCATGCATGCCGACCTCTGGGGCTGCTCCTCTATGCTGCGCTCCACGGTCCCCTAAAATGATGTGGTTCGAAAACCGTTAGTCTAAAAGACTAAGTGCTATCGTCCCCCACCCCTTCCCCCATGGCCCCTAGACACCGAGCGGAGAGGAAGAAAGGGGAGGACTTAAAGGTGGGGAGTAATCAAGACAGATGGCAGCAGACCTATACTAGCAATCTTATAGTACATGTGGCAGTAAGGTAAAGTATGAAAAGTAACCTTAACTTATATGGAAATATATAAGCAAGGGATCTTCTACAGGGCTCCCATCGTATAAGGAGGCTCATACCAATTTATATGTTGGGGTGTCGGTTATTAACAGCAATATATATATAAAGAATTTAACCTTAATTTATAAACTTTCCCACACAAGCTTATAGACCAAGGGTCATTTTGCAGGGCCTATTGTATAAGCGTCCATACCACCTATACAATAGGTGAAAGATATAATACCTAAACACCTAGAGGGGGGGGTGAATAGGTGACCAATTTCTTTTTAAACTTTAATGGCATCAATCAGTTAATATCACAAAATTCTAACTACTTTTGCACAGCAATCACACAGCATACACAGCAAAGCACAGCACAACACAGCAGACATAGAGTTTTATAGTGGTTCCCCAAGATTTGGGTACATCCACTTTCCCCCTTTGCCTATCTAGCAGTGTACTAGATTCGGCCAAACTTCACCACTGTCTCAGAACCCAAACTGGTTCCTACACCTCAGGCCCAAGGCCCTACAACTCAGCTTTTCCACAAAGCCTACACTCAGCCACAAAGGCCTACACTCAGCCAACAAGGCCTACACTCAGCCACAAAAGGCCTACACTCAGAGATTCCAATCTCCTACACTCAGGCTCTCAAGCCCTACCCTCAGCCTTTATAATTACAGGCTTACAATCACTCAGATCCAAAGGATCCTACAAGATAAAAATGATTTACAAATATTAACTCAACAACCCAAAGACAATAGAGGGAGGTTGTGAGTTTCTTGATGAGTTCTTGGAAGAACTCAGCTGGATTCAATCTGACTTAGCTTTCTTCAAAGCTTCTTGAAAGTAGAACTGAATAAGATTGATTCCTTCTACAGTTGATCCTTGACCTCTACTACTTAGAATTCAGAATGAATCTGAACCCTTCTTCTCAGCCTAGTTCCAATGGCTGATTTCTTGGATGGAGCCCTCTCTCTCTCCAACTTCTTAGATCAACACTTGGACAGCTAGATCTTCTTGTCTTGATACTGATCAATAACTCTGTGAACCACTTGTTGAATTACTTCAACTACTACTTGAACAACAGTTTCTGTAGACTGTATGAGCCTATTTATAGGCTTTCTTCATGGTAACCGGCTGGTCCGGTTCATAACTGAATTCTGACATCTCTGACAGGTACTGTAGACTGGCTGGAACGGCAGCTGTCAAGTCATCCAGTCAATTCTTGAAAGTTCTCTAACTGTCTGAAAGTGTCGAGACTTTCTGTCTTTAAGTGTCGACACTTATAGACCAAGTGTCGACACAAGTTGTGCAAGTGTCGACACAAGTCTACAAGGTGTTGACACAACTCCTTGTGTTGTAGATTCTATGTCTCGACACAGTTTCTTCTGTATGTGTCGACACGTAAATTGAGTGTCGACACAAGTACTTGATCTTCTATCTCTTGCTGAATTCTTCTAAGTGTCGACATATCTCCTTTGTGTCGACACAACTTCTTGTGTTGAATCTGTTAAGTGTCGACACTGCTTCTTGGTGTCGACACATAGTATTCTATGTTGATACTTGCTGAGTGTCGACACAGCTCCTTGTGTCGACACTTGATTCTTCTGTTGAGACTTCAGCTGAGTGTCGACACATTCCCTTAGTGTCGACACTTGTACTTAAAATATTTTGTTGATCTTTCTGTTCTTTGCTAAGTGTCGACACAGCTCCATGTGTCGACACTTTTTTCAAGTGTTGAGTCTTCTGTTGAGTGTCGACACATTGTTCTTGGTGTCGACACTTACTTCAAATGCTGACTCTTCTGCTGAGTGTCGACACATTGTTCTGGGTGTCGACACTTATACTTAGTCTCTGCTGACTTTTGCTGAGTGTCGACACAGCTCCTTGTGTCGACACTTTCTGGTGTAGACACAACTTCACTGGGTCTCAACACTGCTGTTAAGTGTCGACACTGCTTTACTTTACTTTCTTCATTGAGTGTCGACACAGCTCCTTGTGTCGACACTTTCTGTCTGGTGTCGACTCTGCATCCCAGGTGTCGACACAATGACTCCAAGTGTCGACACTGCTTGTCTAGGTGTCGACACAAGTCTTCTTAAGTGTCGACACTTTCCCTCTGGGTGTCGACACATGGACTTAGAAATTTTTGCTTCAGTCCTGCAAATACTTAACCTGCACAAGTAACTCAAAACACATCAAATACATTTTGATGTATATCATTGAGTTGGGTGAGGCTTCTTCAAATCAGGTACATTTAACCAATGTACCCAACAATCTCCCCCTATTTGGAAAAGTCATAACCCTTAGTCAATGATATACACCATTTATAATTAAGATTACAAAATGATGTAAAGCAGGATAATGTACAGCAGGGTAAACATAAACATGTATTAATTTCACATGTATACAAATTCATCATCTCAGAACAAATAAGAAACAGACATAGACATTATCACAGAACAAACATGAAATAGATTAATCATATAACATATTGTTCTAATATCTGTCTTATACATTTTCAGAAGTTCACAAAATGTTTTACATCCAAAAGATTACAAAATAAACTTCAAGAAAATTCTAAATCTATTTTTGTTCAGGCTCTTTAATAACTATCCATTTGCCAGCTTGAACTTTAGCTTGGACAGGAGCATCAGCAGTTTCAGCATCAGCAGGCTTCTTGCCTTTCAGATCTTTCTTCTTAAGCTCTTCAGCTTTGATCTTCTGTCTTTCAAAATAATGGTATGGCTTAGGAAAGTACTTGCTAGGCTCCAGAGCAGTAGGAGGTAGCTTTCCCATCTTTGCCTTCCTTCTATGTTGAACTATGGCCTCCTGTCTAGTCTCATGTTTTCTCCATTCAGCCTCAGAGAACCATTTGTTCCTGTCTTGAATGTTATCCTTGGCAGCTTTCCAGGCAGTCAAAATGATATTTCTTGAGGTAGGGCTCCACTGTTCAAAGTCTGGCCTTTGTTCAGCTTGTTCCGTAAACCACTTCTTAGACAATCTTGTCTCTTCTTCTTTTTGCAATGCCTCTTGCATGGCTTCAGATATAGGCTGAACAACCTTTTCAATAATCACATTGTCCTTGCCCCCAGGTGGGCTGTACATGGTCTGTACATCAGCATGCACCATTTCAAAATCTGGAGGAGGATAAATGACTTGAGCTGCTTCTGGTTGCTCACCTCCTAGATATGCAGGGTTAATGTCAGATTCAACAACATCATTGTCATCACACAGAGAAGGATATCCAAGTGTAGCTCTGATAGAATTTGATATCCACTTAGCATGGTCAGAGCTTGCCTTGACTAACACTCTCTCCCCCTTTATAACTTCTCTAGCCATGTGATCTCTAACATCATCCTTCTGAAATCTGATTTGATTATCCAAGTATCTGACTCCATATTTAAAGAAAGGTTTGAGCTTTTTAAGTTGTTCAGATATGGCCTTCTGGGAGTCTTCAATGGCAGTCTTAACAGCATTGATATCTTCTTGAAATACTTTCTCAAATTCAGCTTTAACAGCAGCAGTAGAGGTAGAAGGTGCAGCAGCCTGGTTCTTTAATTCTGTGACAATAGCATAATGGGAAGCAGTAAGATTGACATTCATCCTTAGCTAATTTTCAAGAACATACCCTTGCTTCAATGCTATGTCATCTACTTGTGCTTTGATCTTTTCCTGGTGTGTTGCCAAGTACACCACTGCATTTCCACCCTTGTGAAAACAGTCTGTCATCTCTTTCTTGTTAAGGTTCATTTCAAACCTTATAGACTTGATATCTTGGGCCAGATCAAATTGCAAAGATTTCTGCCCTTCATCTACATACTTCTCAATTGCCTGCCTGTGCTCATCCAGTTTAATTTGCATTGCCACCATTAAAGCACTATAATCAACTGTTGGTGTTTACTGAACTATAGGCTGTGGTGCAATAGATTGTAGAGCCTTCTTATAACTTTGGCTTCTTCTCTTGAATACATAAAGTTTCTTTTGCTTAGCCCTTGTAGCCTCCTCATCTTCAGATTTTGAGGAGCTGGCTATGTCAACCCTCTCCTTAGGGCTTGGAGGCCTTTTAGCTTGCACATCAGGTGCCTTCTCAGTTTCTTGCCTCACAGGCTCTTCATGAACTTGCACTTGCTCCCCCTCAGCAGCATTCTCTTCTTCAGCAGCAGCCTTGTCCATGTCAAAATCTTGTTGGTCTAGATTTAAAAATAAATCTTCCATGGTGAATTCTTGTGGTGAAGGAGCTGGAGAAATTCTTGGTTCTTCAACCACTGGATCAGGAACCACTTGAACAACAGCAGATGTGTCTGCTATAACAGCATCTAGAACTTGACTATTCAGCTGAGTTTGCTGATGATCATCAGACAAATCAGTATCTTCCATAGAAAATTCTAAAGTGTTTAGTTCAGTGATTACCTCTAGTATAATGGTGGTTGCTTGTTCACTTTCCAGTGTAGTGGGTTCAGTTACAACTGGAAGCTCCCCCTGGCTGTGATCCTTGTGGATGGAGCTAGCTTGAGGTAGCTCCCCCTGGATCTCAGCTTCATCTTGAGGAGCAGGAGTCTTTACAGCAGGCACTTCCTCATTTTCATCTGGAGTGAAGACAACCTGTTCTTCACTGTCAGAACTGCTAGTGGACACTTGTTCCAATGGATCAGTCTTCCTTTTCTTCTTTGGAGGAATCTCTTTCTCAGAAACAATCTTTTCAGGGGTTGGCAGCTCCTTAGTCAACACCCTGTCCCATCTGGAAAATATCCTCATATCCATCTTTCTCATATGGTTTATTTTGCTTCCAGCAGCAGTACTCATTACTTCAGGTATTACACCAGCAAGATAAAGACTTAAAATCCTGCCCAGGTTGGGCTTCTTCAAGCTTTCTTTAATCTTCTCAAACACTACATTAGACCAGTCAGTTTTGAGAGTGAAAATTATCCTTGTCATAATACCAAACATATGGGCAGACACTCTGTCATGCCCTCCTGGCTTACTGAGTAGTACTTTTCCAACAATCTCAGACATGAATTTGCCTTGGCTGTTCATGCCTTTTCTAAGAAATACTGATCCAAGCTTCATCTTAGGATCCAGTCCACAACAGGTTAGAGCTTCCCTGGTCTTTGTAGCAGTAATCTCATCTTCCTCTTGAATTCTTGGCAATTGAAGCACCTTCCTCAAGCTCTTTGGTGAAATCTTAACCTTTGTTCCATGAACTCTGGATTTGATCTTGTATCCAGATTCGTCCACCTTTGCTCCATTGAGGAATTCAAGTACCTCTTTCTTTCATATCTTAGTAGGTTCAGACACTAGATATTCTAACCCTGAATCGACTACTAGGGTTACGACCGCCTGGATTTCTTGATCAGCAGCATTGAAAGTGCCGCGCACCAGCTCATTTCCTTCGTTGACATTCTCCTCTAGCTTAGGTGCCATTAGGGTTTGTAGAATTTGTCGTGAGAGAAGAGAGGTGTCGACACAGAAGTTTGGTCTCGAAACTTTGAAAGCGTGTCGACAAAAAAAGACAAAACCCTATTTATACCTTTCTGATTTTGAAGATGAACAGGCGGGACAGCTAACTTAAAATGTGTCGACACTGGCAATAAGTGTCGACATTGACTTATAATGTCTCGACACATATGTGTCGACACAAGTTTAGTCAATAGATTTTATGTGTCGACACAACATAACTCGACACATTGTCGAGACTTTACTTAGAAAATTCTGAGTAAATACTAAGTGTCGACACCACTTTGAATGTGTCGACACCTACTTGGCATGTGTCGACACTAATATTCTTAAGTGTCGACACCAACTTCCTAGATGCGTCGACACCTATTTCCTGAAGTGTCGACACCACTATTCTGTGTCGACATAGACTTGTCTATGTGTCGACACCTTTTTACTTAGCTAATTTCAATTCTGTAAACTTACTCTAAGTTTATCATTCCTAGTTCAATTTTCAATCTGTTGAACTTAGCTTCTTCTAGGGGCTTAGTATACATATCGGCTACTTGATTATCAGTTTTAACATATTCTAATAAAATATCTTCTCTTTCTACATGCTCCCTAAGAAAATGATATTTAATTTCAATATGTTTTGTTCTACTATGGGATACAGAATTATTAGCTATTGAAATAACACTTGTAGAATCACAGAAGAGTGGAGTTCTACTTACCTGAAATCCATAGTCCTCTAGCTGATGTTGTATCCACAGAAGTTGAGCACAGCAACTTCCTGCAGCCATATACTCTGACTCTGCAGTGGAGATAGCCACACTTGTTTGCTTTTTGCTACTCCATGAAATTAGTCTCCCACCTAGGAATTGACAGGTTCCAGTAGTGCTTTTTCTATCTTCTTTGCATCCTGCAAAGTCTGCATCTGAATAACCTGTTAGTTCAAAATCTCCATTCCTAGGGTACCAGAGGCCTAGATAAGGAGTGCCCTTTAGATATCTCAATATTCTTTTGACTGCTGTCAAATGAGACTCTTTAGGGCAGGCTTGATACCTTGCACAGACACATGTAGCATACATGATATCTGGTCTACTAGCAGTCAAGTATAATAGGGAGCCAACTATCCCCCTATACAAGGTTTCATCTACAGGTTTCCCTGCATCATCCTTGCTAAGAGACATACTTGACCCCATAGGAGTCTTCATGGTACTGGATGAATCCATACCATACTTCCTTATGAGTTCTAGGGTGAACTTGGACTGACATATGGATAAACCACTCTCAGTCTGTTTAACTTGGAGACCCAAGAAAAACTTCAGCTCTCCCATACTACTCATCTCAAATTGATCTTGCATTAGTTTTGCAAATTTTTTGCAAAGGCTGCTTTCAGTAGACCCTAATATAATGTCATCTACATATATTTGGACTAGTATAACTTTGCCTCTAGATTCCCTAAGGAATAGAGTCTTATCTATTTTCCCCCTGAGAACTTGTTCTCAATGAGGAAACTAGATAGGGTTTCATACCAAGCCCTAGGGGCTTGCTTTAACCCATATAAAGCTTTCCTAAGTCTATAGACATGATGAGGTAAAGTTGGATCAACAAACCTGAAGGCTGTTCCACATAGACTTCTTCCTTAAGATTACCATTCAGAAATGCTGACTTGACATCCATTTGGTAAACCTTGAATCCTTGATAGGTTGCATAGGCTAAGAACATCCTTATGACTTCCAGTCTGGCTACTGGAGCAAAGGTTTGATCAAAGTCAATAACTTCTTCTTGCCTATATCCTTTAGCAACCAATCTTGCTTTATTCTTAATGATGACCCCTTGTTCATCCATCTTATTCCTGTAGATCCACTTGGTTCCTATTATATTGTGGTCTTTAGGTTTAGGAACAAGTTCCCAGACCTTGCACCTCTTGAACTGATTAAGCTCTTCTTGCATTGCTTCAGTCCATTGTGGATCTAGTATGGCTTCTTCAAACTTCTTAGGTTCAACTTGAGATAGAAAACTGGAGTAGATTGCTGCATTCATATATCTGCTCCTGGTTTGTACTACTTGTCTTGGATCTCCAATAATCTGCTCTATTGGATGATCTCTAAGATGCCTGTTGGCTGGAGGCATCCTAACTTCTGGTTGAACCTCTTCAGCATCTCCATCATGCTGTATACCTTGAACTTCTTCTGCAATTGGCACATGTAGTTCTCCCCCTGGACAAGAGCTACTGTCCTCTACTTGCTATCTTGCAGCAGGTACTTCTTCTATAGTAAGCTTGTCCATTTTCTTTGTTAAACCTGTGGGGCTGCATACACTACTAGACAACTCATTGTTAATAAGTTTAGTCTCATCAAAAACTACATGCACATATTCTTCTACAACTTGTGTAGTCAAGTTGTAGACTCTAAAAGCCTTACTGTTATTGTTGTACCCAACAAAAATTCCCTCTTGGGACTTGGCAGTAAACTTTGTCAAGTAAGACTTCCCATTGTTAAGTATGAAGCATTTGCAACCAAAGATCCTGAAGTAGGATAGGTTTGGTTTCCTGCCTTTCACAACTTCATAGGGGGTCTTGTTGAGCCCTTTAGTGATGGTAGCCATATTTATAACATGCCATGCAGTATTAACTGCTTCAGCCCAGAAATACTCTGGCAGTGATGTATCACTTAATAGGGTCCTACCAGCCTCTATCAAGGTTCTATTCTTCCTCTCAGCAATGCCATTTTGCTGAGGTGTTCTAGGTGAAGAGAATTCTTGAAACATCCCAAATTCTTCACATAGTTTTGTCATACTTTCAGACTAAAATTCAGTACCATGGTCACTTCTAATCTTGACCACTGTACTATTTAGTTCATTCTGAATTTGCTTGACAAAACTATGGAAGACACTAGGTGTTTCAGATTTCTGTCTTAAGAAGAACACCCAGGAAAACCTTGAGTAGTCATCTACAACTACAAGGGTATAGACCTTCCTACCTAAGCTGTGAACTGGCATTGGACCAAAGAGATCCAAGTGTAAGAGGTATAAACACCTCACAGCATCTTTGTTTTCTATGCTTCTAAAGGTGGATTTAGTCTGCTTGCCCTTTTGACAAGCTGAGCATATACCATCTTTAACACACTTAACTTGAGGACCATTCCTCACTAACTCTTTGCTAAAGAGTTTGCCAATAGTCTTGTAGTTAAGATGGGCAAGCCTCTTGTGCCATTTGACACAATGAGAGGCTGTCTCATCAGCTACAAGACACACTGGAGAACCATTGTTCTCAATCATAATATCTAAGCAATGGACATTCCTTTTCCTATAACCAATCAAAATGATCTCTTGATCACTTGACCTCTTGATATGACAACCATTTTTAACAAATGAGATGTCATACCCTACATCAATTAATTGACTTATACTTATTAGGTTGTGTTTCAACCCTTTAACATAAGCCACTTGAGTAATGGTAACCAAGTTGCTAGAAATGTTACAAAATCCTTTGATGATTCCTTTTTCAGAACCACCAAAGGTGACTTTTGGACCATCTTTTATTGGAATGTAGTCCTTTAGTAATCCTCTAGTTCCAGTCATATGTCTGGAACATCCACTGTCCAAGTAGCTTGTTGGGGTATGGCCACTTGGACTCACCTGCAAACAGATTAATGAACCTTAGAACCCAAAAAATTCTTGGGTCCTTGGTACTTGTTAGTTTGCAACTTGACAAAACTACCTACTGGCTTTCCAACAGGTAATTTGCAACTCACTTTGGCACTAACATTGTGCCAACAGTCCATTGCAAAATGGCCAACTTTGCCACATCACCAACATTCAAATTTATTGTACCTTTGCTTAGTACTGTCTTTGCTGTCTTATCTACAGCAGACTTGTTGAATGTTGAGGCTTTGCCCTTGGACTTGGACTTAGACTGCTCTAGTACTTGCAGGTCTAGTAAAGCCCAGTCCAGCTTTACCCTTGTGATGAATAAATTCATCAATATGGGTAACACTGACTTAGGTTTAGAAAACCTAGCACACAAGCTCTCTCTCTTTCTGAAGATTGATCTCCAGACTTTTGATTTGATCATTATTAAAGGTGATAGTCCCCATCTGAATCACTGTTATGTGTTTCAGCCTGGCTATCTCATTAAGCTTTTGATCAAATAGCTTCTCAGAATCTGTTGCAGCAGCTTTAAGATCAGCAATTTCCTTTGCCTGACTTTTGGCAAGGGACTTGCTCTTCTTAAAGCTTGCAACAGCACTTGATATTCATCTATAAGCTGATGAATATCTTCCTCAGACTCAGATACACTCTCATCACTAGATGATGATGAATCTGATTCTGTACTAGAACAAGAAACTGAACTTAAAGTTGAACTTTGTACCTTACTGGTTCCTGGCTGCTCCAGGATTTTGTCATGCTCTGTCAAAGCCATTAGCCCTTGGCATTGACTGTCTTCTTATTCATAAATAGACTCCATGATCTGCATGAATTCTTCTTCTTCTTCTTCAGCAAACACCCATATGTATGCCTCAGCATCAGACTCAGTTCCTGAAGAAGAGATATCTGATAGAGTCTTCTCCTTCTTGGCAACAAAAGACTTCTCTTTCTTGCCTTTGAAATGAGTCTTCTTCCTGTCACTAGACTCTTTTCTCTTCTCAGGACAATCTACAACAACATGGCATTGTCTATTACAGCAATAACACACTATTTTTGAAACAGTTGCCTTGCTAGATTTAGTCCCTTCCTGTCCTTCTTTGAAGTCTTTTTATCCTGATAAAAATCTTCTTTTCCCTTTGAAGTAGAAGGCCTGACCTCCACTGTTTCTTCTTCAAGAATTTCTGAAAATGTCTAGTGAAGGCAGCAAAGTCTTCATCACTTTCACTGCTTTCAGATTTTGTGCTGACTGACTCATCTGACTCTGATTCAGCAACCTTTGGAGGTGGAGTTGGTGACTTATTCCTGTACTTTCTGGAGGCTTCTGTCTTGAAAGCTACAGTTCTTTCCTTGTGTTCAGTTCTTGTTGATTTCTTCTCCTCTTTCCTCACTGTCAACTGCATTTCATAAGACAATAACTTGCCAAACAGTATAGGTGGAGGAATTTCTCCCAACTTAGCCATTTCTCTAATGGCACAAATCTTTGTGTCCCAATCTTTAGTTAGGGACCTTAGGAACTTGTCATTTAGTTCATAATTGCTGAACTCTCTTCCATAAGACATGAGTTCATTCACTATTCTATAGAACTTCTTATAGCACTCAGTTATGCTATCACCCTTTCCTTGTCTAAAACTTTCATACTCCTGATTTAGCAAGGATTTTCTATCTGGTCTAACTTCTTCAGAACCCTCCATATACACAATAAGAGTGTCCCACATCTCTTTGGCTGTCTTACAGTGTATAAGATTTTGAAATGTTGCATCATCTATGGCACTCACTATAATGTTTTGTGCCCTCTTGTCCATGGTGGCTAGGACAATCTCATCCTTAGTCATTTCAGAGAAATCCTTTGGGGTTCTCTGATTTGCATCTAGAACTGATATCTTCATGGGCACATATTGCCCCTCTTTTACTGTGATGTAGTTCCTAGGGTCAGAGGCTTCCATAAACAGCCTTACCCTTTCCTTCCAGATCCCAAAGATCTCTTTCCTGCATATGGGCAATTTCATGGAACCCAATTCCTTGTGATTTTCAGAGGAACCCATGGTTCTTGATTTTCTTGAATCTGTAATTTACCTTAGACTGAATCTGCCAATCAGGATCTCCTTAGACTGTTAGTCCTTTTTGAGGAACCTCGCTTTGATACCACTTGAAAGATATAGTACCTAAACACCTAGAGGGGGGGGGTGAATAGGTGACCAATTTCTTTTTAAACTTTAATGGCAGCAATCAGTTAATATCACAGAATTCTAACTACTTTTGCACAGCAATCACACAGCATACACAACAAAGCACAGCACAGCACAGCAGACACAGAGTTTTATAGTGCTTCCCCAAGATTTGGGTACATCCACTTTCCCCCTTCGCCTATCTAGCAGTGTACTAGATTCGGCCAAACTTCACCACTGTCTCAGAACCCAAACTGGTTCCTACACCTCAGGCCCAAGGCCCTACAACTCAGCTTTTCCACAAAACCTACACTCAGCCACAAAGGCCTACACTCAGCCAACAAGGCCTACACTCAGCCACAAAAGGCCTACACTCAGAGATTCCAATCTCCTACACTCAGGCTCTCAAGCCCTACCCTCAGCCTTTATAATTACAGACTTACAATCACTCAGATCCAAAGGATCCTACAAGATAAAAATGATTTTACAAATATTAACTCAACAACCCAAAGACTAGAGAGGGAGGTTGTGAGTTTCTTGATGAGTTCTTTTAAAGAACTCAGCTGGATTCAATCTGACATAGCTTTCTTCAAAGCTTCTTGAAAGTAGAATTGAATAAGATTGATTCCTTCTGCAGTTGATCCTTGACCTCTGCTACTTAGAATTCAGAATGAATCTGAACCCTTCTTCTCAGCCTAGTTCCAATGGCTGATTTCTTGGATGGAGCCCTCTCTCTCTCCAACTTCTTAGATCAGCACTTGGACAGCTAGATCTTCTTGTCTTGATACTTGATCAATAACTCTGTGAACCACTTGTTGAATTACTTCAACTACTACTTGAACAACTGTTTCTGTAGACTGTATGAGCCTATTTATAGGCTTTCTTCATGGTAACTAGCTGGTCCGGTTCATAACTGAATTCTGACATCTCTGACAGGTGCTGTAGACTGGCTGGAACGGTAGCTGTCAAGTCATCCAGTCAATTCTTGAAAGTTCTCTAACTGTCTGAAAGTGTCGAGACTTTCTGTCTTTAAGTGTCGACACTTATAGACCAAGTGTCGACACAAGTTGTGTAAGTGTCGACACAAGTCTACAAGGTGTTGACACAACTCCTTGTGTTGTAGATTCTATGTCTCGACACAGTTTCTTCTGTATGTGTCGACACGTAAATTGAGTGTCGACACAAGTACTTGATCTTCTATCTCTTGCTGAATTCTTCTAAGTGTCGACATATCTCCTTTGTGTCGACACAACTTCTTGTGTTGAATCTGTTAAGTGTCGACACTGCTTCTTGGTGTCGACACATAGTATTCTATGTTGATACTTGCTGAGTGTCGACACAGCTCCTTGTGTCGACACTTGATTCTTCTGTTGAGACTTCAGCTGAGTGTCGACACATTCCCTTAGTGTCGACACTTGTACTTAAAATATTTTGTTGATCTTTCTGTTCTTTGCTAAGTGTCGACACAGCTCCATGTGTCGACACTTTCTTCAAGTGTTGAGTCTTCTGTTGAGTGTCGACACATTGTTCTTGGTGTCGACACTTACTTCAAATGCTGACTCTTCTGCTGAGTGTCGACACATTGTTCTGGGTGTCGACACTTATACTTAGTCTCTGCTGACTTTTGCTGAGTGTCGACACAGCTCCTTGTGTCGACACTTTCTGGTGTAGACACAACTTCACTGGGTGTCAACACTGCTGTTAAGTGTCGACACTGCTTTACTTTACTTTCTTCATTGAGTGTCGACACAGCTCCTTGTGTCGACACTTTCTGTCTGGTGTCGACTCTGCATCCCAGGTGTCTACACAATGACTCCAAGTGTCGACACTACTTGTCTGGGTGTCGACACAAGTCTTCTTAAGTGTCGACACTTTCCCTCTGGGTGTCGACACATGGACTTAGAAATTTTTGCTTCAGTCCTGCAAATACTTAACCTGCACAAGTAACTCAAAAACACATCAAATACATTTTGATGTATATCATTGAGTTGGGTGAGGCTTCTTCAAATCAGGTACATTTAACCAATGTACCCAACAATCTCCCCCTATTTGGAGAAGTCATAACCCTTAGTCAATGATATACACCATTTATAATTAAGATTACAAAATGATGTAAAGCAGGATAATGTACAGCAGGGTAAACATAAACATGTATTAATTTCACATGTATACAAATTCATCATCTCAGAACAAATAAGAAACAGACATAGACATTATCACAGAACAAACATGAAATAGATTAATCATATAACATATTGTTCTAATATCTGTCTTATACATTTTCAGAAGTTCACAAAATGTTTTACATCCAAAAGATTAAAAAATAAACTTCAAGAAAATTCTAAATCTATTTTTGTTCAGGCTCTTTAATAACTATCCATTTGCCAGCTTGAACTTTAGCTTGGACAGGAGCATCAGCAGTTTCAGCATCAGCAGGCTTCTTGCTTTTCAGATCTTTCTTCTTAAGCTTTTCAGCTTTGATCTTCTGTCTTTCAAAATAATGGTATGGCTTAGGAACGTACTGGCTAGGCTCCAGAGCAGTAGGAGGTAGCTTTCCCATCTTTGCCTTCCTTCTATGTTGAACTATGGCCTCCTGTCTAGTCTCATGTTTTCTCCATTCAGCCTCAGAGAACCATTTGTTCCTGTCTTGAATGTTATCCTTGGCAGCTTTCCAGGCAATCAAAATGATATTTCTTGAGGTAGGGCTCCACTGTTCAAAGTCTGGCCTTTGTTCAGCTTGAGTGTCGACACAGCTCCTTGTGTCGACACTTTCTGTCTGGTGTCGACTCTGCATCCCAGGTGTCGACACAATGACTCCAAGTGTCGACACTGCTTGTCTGGGTGTCGACACAAGTCTTCTTAAGTGTAGACACTTTCCCTCTGGGTGTCGACACATGGACTTAGAAATTTTTGCTTCAGTCCTGCAAATACTTAACCTGCACAAGTAACTCAAAAACACATCAAATATATTTTGATGTATATCATTGAGTTGGGTGAGGCTTCTTCAAATCAGGTACATTTAACCAATGTACCCAACAATAGGTGACAAGGGTTTTATGCTATGATTATGTTATGGCATGCAAGTGGCTTATGATGCGATCATGCAAGTGAAACTCACCCACTCGAATCTGTGTACACAGACCTTTAGTTCCCCCTTTCTGGAGCCGAACCTCCCAGGATACCTCTGTAGTGGAAAACGGAAGCGGTGGGTTGGGTCTCGCCCACCTCTAAACCGGTAATTGCACTACCAGTCAGACCTATCGTACGCCTCAATGCTGGTGCACAGAGCGGAGCGAATGCATACTCTTGCCAGCTGGAGCACCGGACTTTATTTGTCCAAGTGCTAAACCACACTCGCCGAGTCAACGTGTTGGCGTCGGTGCATCAACCCTCCAACACCGAAGACCCACCACCTTTTCCTTTATGTACATGCAACCTATGTATCAGCTACCGAGCCAAATCTCCCCGGACCATCCCGTCCATCATAAACAATGACCGAGCCAAAGCTCGCCGGACCAACCTGCCCACCACAAACCATTACCGAGCCAAAGCTCATCGGGCTAACCTACCCATCACAAACTATTACCGAGCCAAAGCTCGTCGGGCTAACCTGTCCTTTTACCAAACTATTGGGCTTACTGCCCGAGTGACAAAATCCATCTCCCCGAGTCATCGAGGTGTGAGAAAGTGAAACCCTAGACTTACTAGCTACCCTTAAATGTTGTGTTGGAATAACCCTAGTGCAATTGACACTTCCTCCCTACGGGAAAGACGATATTTCGTCGATCCTGGGCACCGCCTAACTCTAGCCAATCCATCCCTCTACTCATCCTACTACCAATAATGAAATTTTTTTTTATCTATCCAAACCAGCATCTCACTAATCCCAAGACACGCATCAAATTATACTCCAACATAATTTCTGCAATTTTTACTATATGCAGACCACTTAAGTTATATGACCCGTAAAATGGTAGGTACAACAAATAATCATCCAGTACTTCTATAATAATTATTGTAGGGCCATTATGAGCTTTGTGGAATAAATCCAGAATTTCAGAATTTTCCTTTTTATCTGATAATTTATTTAATTAATTTAGTAGCCAAAAATCCCAAGTTTGAGCATGAAGTACCAATTTCAGATAAGATAATATTCCACCAATTTTTTCTTAAATACAATATGAATATATAACTAAAAATCCCAAGCCTCAAAATTTTCCAGTAAGGTTTAAACACTTAATTTTAGTTTCAAATATATCCCATAATAATTCATTTTAAGAGAATTTACAGCATTAATAATTCCACAAATTCAGAGAACATTCATGGATGATTGTAAGGGTATATAAGTGCTCTAGATCAAGTTTCACAATTTATCATTGAATAATAAATTTTATATTTGATTTTCTCATAATATTCCAAGTTAAGGGGTTAATGAACAAAGTATAGTAATTGTCCATCTAAAAATTCCAAATAAATTCCTATATGAGCATACTGAACTAGGAACACTAATTCTCAAGTTTCATAATGTTTCAACAAGTATTGAGTTCTGTAAGAATTATTTAGCAAGTTCCCAAATATTTGAGGTTGTGAAGTAGGTACCTAATTATGTATCCAAAAATTCCATTAAAATTCACATATGATTAGTATGTATAAAACTGCCTCTGCCAAATTTTCATGATTGTTTTAAGGATCTTGCTAACCTATTCTAGCTCCACAATATTTGTGTCCTAGGCTAGGGTTATGGTTTTGTGGACCCTACCCTTTCCAAAATCCCTTATGATTTTTCCGAGAGGTTTAATCTATCCTTGAACCCTTCTTACAAAGTTACAAGATCATTCAAGGTGTTTTGGCCTCATACCCTTCACAATGCACAAAAGCCCTTCCTTATGGTATGGCCTTATATCTTAGGGCAAACCAATTCCAATATATCCCATCTTTCATGATAAGGTGAAAGAAGCCATGCCAAGCCAGTGGCCCAAATCCCAACCTCTGTTGAGGTGATTTGGCCACTCAAAACCCAAAATACACCTTTTGACGAAAATACCCCTTTTAGGGCAAAGCTAGGGTTTGCATGATTTCTATTTAAACCACCTACAAATGTGACGAAATTTTAACCAGAGATTTATATTGACCCTAA
Source organism: Platanthera guangdongensis (assembly GCA_039583875.1). Taxonomy (NCBI): domain Eukaryota; kingdom Viridiplantae; phylum Streptophyta; class Magnoliopsida; order Asparagales; family Orchidaceae; genus Platanthera; species Platanthera guangdongensis. Next base: position 103,506,009 of record CM077166.1, on the reverse strand, counting down.
ACACTTCTCACCAAAATTTGGGGGAGTTTGGAGGTCATTTTGCCCTTAAATAATTAACCCTAGATAAATTAAATATTTTCCAAAACTATAGAAAAATTGTCTCCAAAAAGGATGAAGTGTGGGCACTCAGTTTAATATCTGCCTAGCCTTAGGTGTAGGTGCCACCAAAATGGGTGCCTTGGTCAAACCAAGCACCCAAATTGGTTCAAATCCATTTTGCTGTAAAGTAGACTCTCCATGCTACACTTTTCATGTTGATGACTTTTTATGAACTAGCCTCTATATATTTTTAAAAATTAAAAACATTAAATACATAAAGGTGTCATAATTTAAATATCAGAACTATATTTCCTATAGTTTGAAATCATTTCCCGCACGAATCTTGGCGCAATTTGGATGGCATCCCTTCATCTCCTTCCTCCAGCCGACGGCTTCGATTCATCCCGCCTCGAGTATCTTCCAGCAGCTGCCGCCGGCGATCCGGCCACCTCCCTGGCCGGCCACCGCCACCACCACCTCCGTTGAGGTGGTGGTCGTCGCCAGGCAGCGGCTTGGCCGCCGAAAGCCCCATTTCCGGCGAACCCGACAAGCTCAAAATCATGGAAAAATCAGAAAATTTCTGAATTGGATCGGGCTCAATTGAGCGCGAACCTTGGCCCTAAAGAATGCTATGATCTACCCATGAAGTAAGGAGAGGAGGAGGACCTTGCTGGGCGGCTGTAGCCTTGCCGATCGCCGGGAAACCATTTTGGTGGTGGTGGTCGGATTTCTTCCACTGCACTGTGGAACTGCTTGGCTCCTTCGGGTAAGTGGTGGAAATGACTCCTTGGAGTCCAGTGAAGGTTTTAAGAAGGAGAAATGGGGAGTTAGGTGGCTGTAGGGGTGCTTGCCATTATTGGCTCTTGGTCAAGGTTGGTGTCCATGGTAGGTAGGGGGAAAACTTGGCTTAAACCAGTCAATGGGTAGCTGGTTGGATTCGGGATGCATTCTTGGTCTTAAAGCAATGAATGGGAGGTTGGGGAAGGGGAAGGAGGAGCCCAAAGTCTTCCTCCATTATCTCTTTCACTTTCTCTCTCCTTAGGTGGATTTTTCTCTCTCCTTCATACCAAGCTGAATTTACTCCTACCTAACCCTATGGCAGCCCACATGTTTATTTCATCCACCCAAAACATGGTTAGCCTAAGTGAGTTGGGCTTGAGCTTGAGTTAGCCCATTTGGGCTAGCTTGACCTAAACACTAGGCTATACGGTTGACCTTGGTCAATTTGGTCTTTGAGGTTGCCCCTAATAGCTCCTTGGTGACACATTGGCCTCCCCTAAGGACTAGGTAGGGTTATCTTGGCCCTTTGGAAGTCACTTGACCCTTAGGCAGGGCACTTTGACCACTTTAGGGCTAGAGTTGACTTTGGTCTACTTAGACATTTTGGTTGGCCCCAATGTGTCCTTGGTGAACCATTAGCCTCTCACTAGTGTTATGAAGGTATGTGTGGGGTCCTCTTGGCTAAGGGAACTTCAATTGGCCCTTGTGCAGCTTAGTTTGACCCATTTAGGGTAAGAGTTGACTTTGGTCAACTTAACCCTTTGGACTGCCCTCCATGTGTCCTTCGTGACCCATTGATCTCACTTTAGGTCTAGAAAGTCCTTGGTAGGGTTAGTTGGGATTACCAGGGCACACTGACCTTAGTTAGGGCACCTTGCCCAATTTAGGCATATAGTGGTTCTAGGTCAACTTGGGCATCCTGGGTTGACTTCAATGGACCCTTAGGGCTCTACTGGACCCTACAATAGGTTGATGAGACCATGGTGGGGTCTTGGAGTCTTGGTGAAGCCCTAAGGTCAACCCTATGTTTTGTGATGAGGTTGTGCCATAGGCAGACCAAGGTGATTCACACCTTGGCCTTCTATCACTTGCCCCTTTTTAGCTTCCTTGGGTTTTTTCATGACCTAGTCATGGCCAAAACCACTCTTAGGGCTCTAGTTGGAAATGGGATTGTTAACCCAGAAATCGGCGATCCTTCCCAAGGTAGCCAACTGGCTAGTCGCTCTCCTTAGATTCTCCCTTTTGATCCCAAGCCCCAGCGTAGGCGGACAGTCTTCCCCGTCCGTCTAGGTCCCCTTGCAACCGCGTGCCCTACGGGACGGCGGGCTGTTCCCATAGCTCACCCTCGCAGGTCATGCGGTTGGGCCCGCTAACCGTGCAATGCTTTTCCTTGTAGGAGGTAGCCGACCATCTGGATCTCGCCCACAGGAGGGGCGCCCGCTTCGCAGCCAGCCAAGCGGACTCCCCCCGGGGTCCGTCCAGGCCGCCCGCAGGGGGCAGCCTCCGCTCTCCGCCGGGAGGACTCCCCCGGAGTCCGCCAGGCCGCCCGCTAGGGGGCGGCCCCAGTTCCGCCGCGCTGACTCCCCCCGTAGTCCGCCAGGCCGCCCGCTGGGGGCCGGCCCCGGTTCCGCCGGGGGACTCCCCCCGGAGTCCGCCAGGCCGCCCGCTAGGGGGCGGCCCCGGTTCTGCCGCGTGGACTCCTCCCGAGTCCGCCAGGCCGCCCGCTAAGGGGCGGCCCCGGTTCCGCCGGGCGGACTCCCCCTGAAGTCCGCCAGGCCGCCCGCTAGGGGGCGACCCCAGTTCTGCCGGGCGAACTCCACCCGGAGTCCGTCCAGGCCGCCCGCCAGGGGGCGGCTTCGTTTTCTCCCGGTCTCCTGCCTGCTTCGCTCAACAATGACGGACTAAAATTTCCATTCCGCGGAGTTCGCGCAGGTCGTCATGCTGACGTCACTGAGCCCCGCTTCTTGAAGAACTTCCCTGGGCCTATAAATAGCCCCTGATTCCTCTCATTTGAGAGGACTGGAGGTGGAGACAAGTCTTGTCAGCAGACCATGCAGACTCCGTTTTCCAGTCCGCGCAGTCCGTCATCAGCCTTCCAGCAGACTCTATGGACTCAGATTTCCTATCCGATCAATCCTCCACAGCTCTCCAGCAGCTTGCCAGCAGACTCTGCAGACTCAGTCTTCCAGTCCTCCAGTAGCTCTGGCAGCCTCTTTTACTTAGTCTCTGGCAGCTTCTCTTCTCTGCTTTCTGGCATTTTCCTCTCCCTTAGCCGCCAGCTTCTCTTTGTACCCCTTTAGTGATTTGTTGTAAAGGTGTACTTGTAAGCTTGTAACCTCTCGCTATTAATAAAAGGAAAGCCCATCGTAAGAGTGGCATTTAGGCCGCGACGGGCGAAGTGTGTTGTTGCCGCTGCTAGTGGCCCCCTCTTCTCTTCTCTGCTCAGCAAGCCTTGCTCTCCGCTCAGCAAGCCTTGCTCTCTGCTCAGCAATCCTTGCTCCTCTGCTCAGCAAGCCTTGCTCCTCTGCTCAGCAAGCCTTGCTACTCTACTCAGCAAGCCTTGCTCCTCTGCTCAGCAAGCCTTGCTCTCTGCTCAGCAAGCCTTGCTCCTCTACTCAGCAAGCCTTGCTCTCTGTTCAGCAAGCCTTGCTCTCTGCTCAGCAAGCCTCGCCCTCAGCTCATCTCAGCACTTCTCGGCAACCAACCTGCAAGCGTAACCATCGCAGTTACTGTCTGCTCGACTGCTCCTGGTCTCCCTCCTCTTCCTCTCTTGATCAACCCTCTATGTTGATCAAGCCTCTCCTCTGCTCTCAGCAGCATCTCCTCTACCCCCGCAACCCTCCTTGAACAAGCTGTTTGCTCACCTCTCGAGCACTCAGAAGCTTCCTTCTCCTCTACCCCCGCAACCTTCTCCTTACTCCTCACCTAGCCTGTGAGACCAAACACCCCCTCGGTGATAGCTGTGCCCCCAGTGCCGTTTCCGCGCATCAACATTTTTGGGGCGGTGAGCGTGGAACGTCAGCTCACGCGCAGCCCTTCAGATCAGAGCAAGCAGTGAAAGCAACAGTTAACCATGTCAGACCATCAATCAGCCGAGAACCTTGCTCCAAGTCCCAGTGAAGATCCTCTCTGGGAATCCTTTGAGCAGTCGCGCCGTGAGAATGCTCAACAGTTCCAGGCAATCAACAAAGTTCTTGCTGCAATCACGCAGTGATTGGATGCCCATCCAGCGGCAGCTCCAGCTGCTCTAATCAACCCAACACCAACATCAGAGCATCAGCAAGCTTACTCTCAAGCTTGCCCTCCGTTCTATCCTCCTTACACTCCAACCTTTCCGCAAGGGCCTGCAGCTCCTTTGCGAACTCAAGATGAAGAGTTCTCTGCTCGCCATAACTTCTTCCGGGAAGCAGCCCGAGGAAGTACTGCTAGAGTTCTCAATTTTCAGGGAAGTCATCCCTACCCTTCAGCTCCTGCCTTTGCTCCTCATGCAGCAACTTTTCCTTGTTATCCTCATGCTTCTTTTACACCTGCAGCTTATGCTCCTTTTTATCCCTATGTTGTAGGAGAGCAAGAAGAACCTTCACCACTCGTGGAGAATGTTCGCCATGGGCCTACTCCAGCAAACTTCAGAGAGCCTCGACTACCAATCTACACTGGAGAGACAGATCCAGTAAAGCACCTCCAGGATTTTGAGTCAGCCGTTGCTCTCAAGACCCTTTCAGATGCAACTAAGTGCAAACTCCTTGTCACCTCCTTTGATGGGCAAGTGAGGGACTCGTTCTATGGCCTCCGTCCTCACTCCATCACTTCCTTCCTCGATCTTTGAAGGGAGTTTCTTCTCAGATTCTCTACATCAACCAAGAGAATGGGCAGTCCTGAAGCCCTCTTTGAGATCAAGCAGCGCAGAAATGAGACTAGGTCTCAGTTTGTTGATCGATTCCAAAGAGAGATTTTGGACATCGAAGTTACTGATCATGAAATGTACAGAGTGGCTCTTATCCACGGTCTTCGTGAAGGGCCTCTCAAATTTGAAGCCAATGTCCGTGCTCCAAGGACATATCAAGAGTTGATTGCTCAAGCCAACTCATATATCCGAGGCGAAAAGAGCAACCCGGGCTTCGTCTCCAAGCTTTTATCCGAGGAGGATCTCTCTCGCAAGCATCCTCCAAGGTCTCCTCACAATCACTTCCCAACTCACTCAAAGAAGGAGAGAAGGATTCATCGCCATCGATACTCCTTCCCGAGCCGCGATCATGCTCAAGACCCATTGCTGCCTCTAGCTCCTTCTTTGCAAACATCAGCAGTTCAACAACAGTAGGACAACGACTTGCATGAGTCTGATCTTGACGACGTCATGCAAGAAGTAATCCAGATCATGAAAGACAGGGCAAACTTCAAGAAGCCATATCGACCAGCAGATCAAAGATCTAGGGGCTCAGAGCCTTACTGCGAATTTCACAAAGAACCAGGTCACCTAACAGAGGACTGTCGAGCATTCAGACAGCTTGTGCAAAGGATGCTTCGGCAGGGAAAGATGCATGACCTGCTTCCTAAAGAAGAATGCCCTGATCCAGCAACTTTTAATGGCAAGGAAGTTGCAGGTGTTCCTTGCTCCTCAAGGGGAGTAAACCAAGTCGCAGAGCCTCCTCTCCTCGTTATTAACCTAGCCTTCGAATGCTTAGATGCTGACGACTAAGTTGTGCTTGGAAGGCTATTCTGAGCAAGCGATGGACTTCACAGTCCTCCAAAGCTCCTAGCAAGCTTCATGGGTTATCTCAACCCTTGCTCTCTCTCTCTTCAAACACTTCTCAGTGTTTCATTTCATCAAACACTTCCCAGTGTTCTTCTCTTGCTTTTCTACAAAGCTTTTTATCAGGGATCTTATACTGACACAATTCCCTTCTTGTGTTGCTCCTTCCTCTCTTATCTCTCTCTAAGGATCGGTACGCCAATGAGATATCACTGAGTCTGAAACGTTCCCTCCGTAAATTGTTCTCACACAACCGCTATGACCCCATATGGCAGGAGTATACCCATGTGTGTAGTGGGAGAAGTTCAATCGCGGGAATGGGCTTCAGATTTCGGATCCTGGCCGGCATTTGACACAGAGTGTGTGCTAGGGGAGCCCCATGTGTTAGCTCTGCTGTGCTGTGCTTAGGATACATTACAGTCATGATGATATTTGCTTGACAAGCAATGACGACCAAGCGTAGCCTTGTCTCCTCGATCATCACCTAACTGTGATTGTTGAACACTCCGGTATCCTCGATCCGTGCCTTCTCGGGTTCTCACAACTCCACTGATCAATACACAGACAAGCTAGGCCTCTTGGCGCAACCAGTCTCGTTGATCAGTGATGCTTGTGCCCAAGGCAAGAGAGCGTTCCTTCTAGCGATCCTTCTCAGGATCTTTCCCTTGCTTTTCTCTTGTGTGCCCTCCTTGAGGATGCGCGGCCAGCCCGCTTTGAGTAGGACTATATTCGGGATAATTTTTCGGGCAAGTGATGCATAATGCCCACGAGGAACACCTGTGGCAGCATTCAACCCTCTTTAGTCATTCCGAGTGTAGACCTCCTTTTCTCTCTTCCCTCCTTTCATAGGTGAACAGGTTAATCCAACCTACCAAAAGGATTCTGGCATTCATTTTGATCATGTCCATCCAGCCATATCGACAGCGAGCGCTTGATTCGTTAATCTGGGCTTCATGATAATGTTCATCGGACATTTTTCTTGCTACTTGGTCATATCGACCCTATCTCATCAACCTTCATGGGTTATCTCAACAGTTTTGGCTCGAAAGCCTTATCTCGTAAACCTTAATGGGTTATCTCAACAATTTTGGTGCGGTTTTCTTCATGTCTTGTTTGCTTCTAATTCCTCTCCTCGCAGAGGTTAGCAAACCCTTGCAAGCCTTCTCCACAGGTACTTGCGAACTCCTTTCATATGCATATTGTGTGCTTCTAACTTTTCTCTTTGTAGAGAACAACAGACACCTGCAAATCTCATCCAAGTACTTGTAGTTTAAATCAGTATTTTATATCTGCTGCTCACTCTTCACTTTGCAGTGGTTAGTAGACGTCTGCAAGCCATATTCAGGTACTTGCAGCTTATCTTTGTATACAATACCTGCCTCTAACTCTCTTATTGCAGAGATCACCGACACTTGCAAGCTCCATTCAGGTACTTGCAAGTTACTTTCATGCACTATGCATACTCTTAACTTTTCTTTCGCAGAAACCACCAAAGATTTGAAAGTTCCATCCAGGTACTTGCAACTCATTTTTCCTTTCTTTCTTGTATACTCTTCCTCTTCCCCTTTTTTGCAGAGGATAACAGGTGCTTGCAAGCTTCTATCAGGTACTTGCAAGATATTATGTCTTTCTGTTTTCCTCACTTTTGTTTTGCAGAACTTAACGGAAGACACGCCTTCTTTGTTTTGCAAAAATAAACCCAGGTACACACTCGATGTACCACCCATACACGCTTACCCTAACTTTCCTCTTGCAGGAAAATAGACAGGAAACACCAAGCTTGTAAGGAGAGTATTCAGGTTCTATCTCTCCTTGCCACCCCCCCTTTCTCTTTCTTTCGTGGTGGATCATGATTTTCATGGGTCTCCAACTTTTTCGAAGTTCCCTTCGGAACTTAAAAAAGTGCGGGGATTATGTTAACCCAGAAATCGGCGATCCTTCCCAAGGTATCCAGCTGGCTAGTCGCGCTCCTTAGATTCTCCCTTTTGATCGCGACAAGCCCCCAGCGTAGGCGGACAGTCTTACCCGTCCGTCTAGGTCCCCTTGCAACCGCGTGCCCTGCGGGACGGCGGGCTGTTCCCATAGCTCACCCTCGCAGGTCATGCGGTTAGGCCCGCTAACCGTGCAATGCTTTTCCTTGCAGGAGGCAGCCGACCATCTGGATCTCGCCCACAGGAGGGCGCCCGCTTCGCAGCCAGCCAAGCGGACTCCCCCTGGGGTCCGTCTAGGCCGCCCGCAGGGGGCGGCCTCCGCTCTCCGCCGGGCGGACTCCCCCCGGAGTCCGCCAGGACGCCCGCTAGGGGGCGGCCCCGGTTCCGTCGGGCGGACTCCCCCAGGAGTCCGCTAGGCCGCCCGCTAGGGGGCGGCCCCGGTTTCGCCGGGCGGACTCCCCCCGGAGTCCGCCAGGCCGCCCGCTAGGGGGCGGCCCCGGTTCCGCCGGGCGGACTCCCCCGGAGTCTGCCAGGCCGCCCGCTAGGGGGCGGCCCCGGTTCTGCCGGGCGGACTCCCCCCGAAGTCCGCCAGGCCGCCCGCTAGGGGGCGGCCCCGGTTCCGCCGGGCGGACTCCCACCGGAGTCCTCCCAGGCCGCCCGCCAGGGGGCGGCCCGGCCTGGCAGGCGGACTCCACCCGGACTCCGCCCAGGCCGCCCGCTAGGGGGCGACCCCATTTTCTCCCGGCCTGCTGGGCGGACTCCACCCGGAGTCCGCCCAGGCCGCCCGCTAGGGGGCGGCCCGGCCTGCCGGGCGGACTCCACCCGGAGTCCGCCCAGGCTGCCCGCCAGGGGGCGGACCCGTTTTCTCCCGGTCTCCTGCCTGCTTCGCTCAACAATGGCGGACTCCAATTTCCAGTCAGCGTAGGTCGTCATGCTGACGTCACTAGGCCCCTCTTCTTGAAGAACTTCCCTGGGCCTATAAATAGCCCCTGATTCCTCTCATTTGAGAGGATTGGAGGTGGAGACAAGTCTTGCCAGCAGACCCTGCAGACTCCATTTTCCAGTCCGCGCAGTCCGTCATCAGCCTTCCAGCAGACTCTGCGGACTCAGATTTCCTGTCCACGCAGTCCTCCACAGCTCTCCAGCAGCTTGCCAGCAGACTCTGCAGACTCAGTCTTCCAGTCCTCCAGCAGCTCTGACAGCCTCTTTTACTTAGACTCTGGCAGCTTCTCTTCTCTGCTTTCTGGAATTTTCCTCTCCCTTAGCCGCCAGCTTCTCTTTGTACCCCTTTAGTGATTTGCTGTAAAGGTGTACTTGTAAGCTTGTAACCTCTCACTATTAATAAAAGGAAATCCCGTCGCAAGAGTGGCATTTAGGTCGCGACGGGCGAAGTGTGTTGTTGCCGCTGCTAGCGGCCCCATCTTCTCTTCTCTGCTCAGCAAGCCTTGCTCTCCGCTCAGCAAGCCTTTCTCTCTGCTGAGCAAGCCTTGCTACTCTGCTCAGCAAGCCTTGCTCCTCTGCTCAGCAAGCCTTGCTCCTCTGCTCAGCAAGCCTTGCTCCTCTGCTCAGCAAGCCTTGTACTCTGCTCAGCAAGCCTTGCTCCTCTGCTCAGCAAGCCTTGCTCTCTGCTCAGCAAGCCTTGCTATCTACTCAGCAAGCCTCGCCCTCAGCTCAGCTCAACACTTCTCGGCAACCAACCTACAAGCGCAACCATCGCGGTTAATGTCTGCTCGACCGCTCCTGGTCTCCCTCCTCTTCCTCTCTTGATCAACCCTCTCTGTTGATCAAGCCTCTCCTCTGCTCTCAGCAGCCTCTCCTCTACCCCCGCAACCCTCCTTGAACAAGCTGTTTGCTCACCTCTCGAGCACTCAGAAGCTTCCTTCTCCTCTACCCCCGCAATCTTCTCCTTACTCCTCACCTAGCCTGTGAGACCAAACACCCCCTCGGTGATAGATGTGCCCCCGGTGCCGTTTCCGCGCATCAACAGGGATGTTACACTCTCTCCCTCGCCATACCCCCAACGCTCAACGATGCCTCCGATTGAATGTCAAGCACTACTCGCCTGCTATGCTAGGGCATCATCTTACCCCGCCTCTTTCGTGAGTCTCTGACTCTCTTCGTCTACAGAAGAAGCTTCAATAGATGAAGAACATGCCCTGGCAAGAGTACGATGCATCTCTTAGAAGGTAATGTCTTTTTAATTTTCACCGAGGAATAAGCTTGGGTTTTCTTTTTCTACAACTCATGCAATGGGGGTGATTTTTCATGACTGCAGTGGGATGTTTTCTACAACTCACCGATGTTTTCGACAACTCATGACTTTTTCTCAAATTTTTTAAGCCTACAATGACATATTTTACACGCTGCTTAAGTTCCAACAAATATTTTGCAAGATAATCAGTTTACAGGTCCTATAGATGTGCTTGTTAATCTTCCCCTCAATGATCTGTATGCTGCTTAAGCTCCAACAAATATTTAGCAAGATAATCAGTTTACAGGTCCTATAGATGTTCTTGCTAATCTTCCCATCAATGATCTGTACGCCGCTTAAATTCCAACAAATATTTTGCAAGATAATCAGTTTACAGGTCCTATAGATGTGTTTGATAATCTTCCCCTCAATAATCTGTAAGTGCTTTTTGTTTAATTTATTGTACTGGATGCCGGAAATTTTCCATATCTTAGTTTTTTAATGTCGACTTTTGTAAACCTATAGTGGGATGTTTCATGTGATTTTGGGGTTATGAAATTATGTTACATTAATGGGCCTATGGGAAGATCATGGGAGAGGGCTTCTCCTTCACGTGCCAAATGTGAAATAAAATCTTTTAAGATTGGAGAGATCATCAATTTTTTGGCTAGAGCAGGGACAAAATTTGAGAGGATTTTGATCCACCGCCTTCTTCTTCATCTGGTTCTACTAATCCTAACCCTTGAATTTCGAGCTGATTCTTTCACATCAAAACGTGTGACCAATGTTCACTTTTTGTTCTATATAGAGTTTGAAGGCAACAAGTGAATTTTTTGAATTGATGAAGTGGTCTACCAAAATAATAATCTAAATTTGATGCACTAAGTTGAGCTTCTTGAAGAGAAGGCTAAGTAGGTAGAGGCAAATCATGTAGTTGTCAATATGATATTCGAAGGTTGATGAACTCTCTTTTGGACTGTATTTTTGTCGTGTATTTTCTATTGTTGTGTATTTAGAATGCTTTTTTTATTTTCTTCTTTTGATATTTTTTTATGCAGTTATATATACCCATATTTTCATATCATTAATTTTACATCAAGTTTTTCCCCACAAGCATTGAGGGCCGCAAAGATGGTTATAATCAACTGCTGCTTGGGGGGTTTGTTGACCGAGACTCAATATCTATAAGGTGGTTTATGGCATCTTCTAATTTCATCACCATTGATCTATTGTAGAAGATCATAGAAGGCAAAGGCAAATATGGCTTGGCTGTCGACATGCATGTGAGTTCTGCTATATTTTCTTCTCAATGCAATTTTTCAGTAGTTTATTTTAATTGCATTCTAAAATAGCCTTCATTAGGGCAAAGTGGTCTAACAATAACATTGAATCTTCCCAGTAATCCTCATGAGTAAATATTGAACTGAATTCACACATCTTTGTACTCATGAGTAAAACCATCAAAGCTCTTAATTTATAGCGGATAATGATTATATACACACCCACGATGAATGTTGCCTGATGCCAATTGTCGCCCCCACGACAAATGTCGCCCCCACGACAAATGTCACCCCAATGATAAATGTTGTCCCCTCGACAAATGTCGCACCCACGATGAATATTGCTTGCACGGTGTACTTTTGGTTGGGATTTGACTTTTCAGACAAAAGTGGCCCCACGACGAATGTGGCCACCGCCGAATGTAGCCCCCACGCTGAATGTCGCCCCCACACGAATGTCGCCCCCACGCCGAATATCACCCCCACGATGAATGTCGCCCCAACGACGAATATCGCCCCCACGACGAATGTCGCCCCGACGACGAATGTCGCCCCCACGACGAATGTCGCCCCCACGACGAATGTCGCCGCCATGACGAATGTCTCCCCCATGATAAATGTTTCCTCCACGACAAATGTCGCCCCCATGATAAATGTCGCCCCCACGACAAATGTTGCCCCCTCGACAAATGTCTCACCCATGACGAATGTTGCCACATCAGACAAATGTCGCCGCCTCGACAAATGTCGCACCCTAGACCAATGTCGCACCCACGACGAATGTTGCCCGCACGGGGTCCCCCGTGCATGACTGCTTGTAATCTCATAAGGATGAACATGAAGAGTGCTAGAAAGCTAAACTATTAAAACTATGAAAGCAATGAAAGCATAAAACAAAAATCGTACACACACACACCCATTAAAAATAACAAAAACAAAGGATAAAACAAAATAAAAATAAGATTGCTTAAGGGGGAGGGCTCATAGATGAAATACAAATCCACATAAAGGGAGAAAATCTATAATTTTATTAATCTAAAAAGGATATTACAATGCTAAAACAAAAATAAAGGAGAGCGGGAGAAATTCCCTTACATAGCCTTTGGAATCATCTAAGCAGCTAAGTCCCTAACCAAAATGGTCCAAAAAAGGAGAACAGAAATCCTTAGAGAAAATGGCTATTTAAAGAAACAATTTCAAGGTACATGCCCTAGGTCACAGGTGTGTACTGGGGGCGTGTAAGCACTATTCATGAGGTGGTGCTTAGATTTGACGGATGGTTTGACTTGTGGTTGTACATGTGGCAGGTCACGGGCATGTCATATGTGATACGAGCGTGTCAGGGAGGTTGATCCGGGGATGGCATCGCGTCAATTAGTCGCCAGCGATATCTTGTCGGGCCAGGTGAGGAAGTACACGCTCGTGTTGCATCTTGACACGAGCGTGTCTGGTCGGGTCGATGATCTTCGAGCACGGTTCGTCGAGCGGGTGACACAGGTTTAGTCACGTGCATGTCATATTTGACACGGGTGTGTCGCAGGGTGTGTCACGATTTTTTCTTCAAATGCGGCCGATTTCACGGGATTGAAGGTGCACGCCCAAGTCACGGGCGTGACCTGAAGTACACGGGCGTGTACTTGACAAATTTTGAAATTTCATGAAAAATTTCAGAAAAATAAAATAAACTTAAGTTATAAAATATTTACAAAAAAAGTAATTTATTAAAAAAATAACTAAAAATGACCAAAAATAACTAAAATGACTTATTTATTGTACGTAAAAATATGTATATTTACAACTTATCAAATACCCCCATACTTAAGCTTTTGTTATTCCAGAGCAATAGTTGGAGATATATTTATAAGGAATTAAAGAAATCCTAAGTATAGCCACCGCTTAAATTAATTGAAAAAAAAGATCAAAATAAACCTCCGGAGTATAAGAGTTAAATCCTAAATTATGACAAAAATTTAAATAAAGAAAGAGTTTCAGCTAAAAACTTCTCGATATAATCAAATAGATAGCAAAAAAAATTATTTCTTAGGTTAATAAAAATAGATTGGATTATGGAAACTTTAGCTTATAAAATTAAAGAAAATAATTCAATTTACAAATTATGCTCTCAAAAAGATTTTAAATTAATTCTATAATCATTTGAAATTGGCGGAGGGGGATGTTGAGGTCTATGAAGAGGGCTTTGGTTTTTAGAGGCGAGGGTATATTTTTTTCGCTCAAACCTCTAATAGAATTTTTTTGAATATGGATGTTTAGGAAAACGAAATCTTATTTTCCATAACATATAATTTTTTTAACAACTTCATAATAACCCAGTGTATATGTATAAGAGTAATGAATTTTATCCTCTCACTCCGTAACATATAATCTTTTTAAATATTGGATGTCTATATTTACGGAATGAAATCATATACCCATTGACATAGGATCTTGTAAAGATCAAAATCATGCCAAGTATGACATGAAAAAAGAGGAGATAGGTTTTTCAGAAAGAAAAATAGGTTTAATAAAAAAATTTTGAGAGCAACCTTTATAAATTAAATGTTCCTATATTTCAAAAAAAAGCCTGGAGTAAACTTAATTTGCAATCTAAGATTGTTATTTTCTAACAAAATAAATGTGCAACTATTTAGATGAGTTAGAAGTGGTGCTGAAAACAGGTACCTTATCTAAATAAAAAATAAGCATAAGAAATTTTGTATAACTTAACCGCAGATATCTAAATCTATCGATCTCTAATTAATAAACGAATTGTAAACAAAGAATTTATAAAATTCGGTTATAAATTAACTCGCAACTAGATTTTTGGAGAGCGAAAATGGGTTAAGAATGAGACATTTGATTTATTCGTTACATAATAAATTTGGGATTTTTGGGTTTTTATCTTATATTTATTTATGATTTATTATCTTTTTTGGATTTTTAGAGTTATTTTCTTTTTTTGTTTATTTTGATTTATTATCATTTTTTATTTTTAGAGTTATTCTCTTTTTTTGGATTTTATAAGTTTTTGAGTTTTTAGTTTTTTTTTTATTTTTTAAGTTTTTAACAAGTTATTTACAAGAAAGGGGAGAGAAATAGATGTTATGTACAAAGAAGAGAGGAGGGAAAGAGAAAGAATTTTTGTTTTTGAAAATTTTCTGTTTTACAAGTTTTTTTTGTTTTATGAATTTTTTGAAAAGAGGGGGGAAGAGAGAGGTTTTTTTTTACAAAACTATTTACAAAGTAAAAACATCAAATTTTTTGAAATTTTTTGTTAATGATTTTTTTTTGTGATTTTTGTTTGGCTTTATGGATTTTTTTAGGTTTTTGATGGAAATTTTTTAAAAGAAATTTTTTTTTTGAAAATTTAAATTTTTATGCATTTTTTGTATTTTTGCTAAGTGCAGAATATAAAAAGTACAGAATAGGAAAACACCCTTATACTTAAACCCAACATTGTCCCCAATGTTGCAATCTATGGATGCGGAATGAAAATAGGCAAATTACAATATGTACAAAAATAAAAAGGGAGGGTAGAAGTATCCCTGAGATGAGGTTGCGGATGCTCGGGTTGAAACCATGTATTATTTAGAAGAAATAACTGAAATATAACAGGAAAAACAAAAAAAAAGATAAACTCGGCCAAATAGTTGCGGGTGTGTGTGACTCGTAAGCTAACATCTTAGCTATAGGAGGGCTACATATATGTGATTCCCCAATGCCCACAAATGCGCGAAGTGCGTCGAAGCGAGAAAAAAAAAGATATAATATTTAATAATAGAAATATTTTACGGATTTCAAGTGTTTATTATTGTTTTTGGGGAAAAAGTTTTTGGGTTTTTGAAAATAAATAAAACAAGTTAACGCAAATCATATATACGGAATGTTTTTGTGGTTATTTAGGAGGGGAATTTTTTTGTGCAATAAAATTTTAATGACAGATTATTATATATATACATTTTTTAATTAGTTTTTATTTGTTTTTTTGTTGGTTTTGAGGTAGGTTTTTTAGTTTTTTTAGTGTTTTTGATTTTTAGATTTTTTTGTGGGTTTTTAGTTTTTTAAGTTTTTTAGATTTTGTAGTTTTTATATTTTTGTTTTTTTTAAGTTTTATAGTTTAAGATCCTTTTGTTTTTTTAGTGTTTTCATAAAAAGATAATGAAAATTGTTTTAGATTTTATAGTTTTTTTTTCATTTTTAGTGTTAGATTGTTTTTGGTTTTATAGTTTTTTCAAGTTTTTTGTTTTATAGTTTTTAATTTTTTTTGGAAAAACGCTATTTAATTTTTGTGTTTTTTATAGATAAACATATATATGAAATAGTAAGTATAAAATAAACTCTTTTTTTTGTTGCTTTAAGTTTTGTTTAAGTATTGTTATTATTATTATTATTATTATTATTATTATTTTGTTGGCAACTGTGCCAAAAACTTGATGGAGGTTAAAACTCCAAAAATTATTTAGGACGCGCTGCGCCCCGGGCGGTTTATTTAGAAAGGCAGATTTGGTTTTATTTAGGAAGACGGGCTGTGTGGATTTATTATTTGGATATAAAACAGTTGAAATCGAGTTTTAATGAAAGGAGGCAAGTGCACCAATCATGTGTACTGCATGATATTCCGGTGAGGAATATCGGGGTCGTATTGTTCTCGGGGTCGGGATGAATATTTTTACTCTTCCCTGGAGGGGACTATTATTTTACAAAAAATTATCTTGTCATGATAATATTTATATATATATAAGAGCAGAAAATATAAGAATTAAAATGGAGCCGATGAATAACTTAGCGCAACTATATCGAATTGAATTTGAAGTTAAATAATTTTTTAATAAAAAGAGATCCTAAATTTCAAATTAATTAAGGCGGAGACCTGGCTGTGGAGGTTCCCCTAAAATGAGCTCACCTATCTCTAGGACTATCGCTCACTTGAACATTAAGACTATTCGATCAGGCTCTCGTCCGATGAAGGATTCCTCTTAATGCCTGCATTACACTAAGAATGCCACTATTGGGTGTGGAACACAATCCGATAGAGTTTGCGCGCGTCCTCTCTCGAGCGTTAGTGCGGAACTCCATTTGACAAGCAGTGATTGGTCCAAATGTACGGCCTCTCGGCTAGCTAGAGTATGGACTACGAAAATAGAGCCCACACATCGAAATGTGGTTCTACGCATCGTAGACCCGTGGCAAACCTTAAGTAATTTAATTAATTAGAAAAATAGGCCCTTTAATTATTTAAAGCTATTTTATTTGTCCAATGCTCTTCGATACTGAGGGCTAAGAGTCGTTAGCCACTCATCGGAATGGGGACAGCTTGCCGGAAAAAGCGATAAAATTAAAGCAAAAAATGAAAGCTGAAAATGAAAGCAGAAAAATAAAGCAGGAAAGAAAGTGGTAAATTGCAAGTCCAACTCAAACGAGTAGGCAGGAAATGAAAGCAACAAATGCGAATCCTACTCAAACGAGTATAGGGAAATGAAAGCGAGTCCTACTCAAACTAGTAGGTGGAAATAAATGCACACATGCATGCACTCTATAGAAATGAAAACACACACACTCTAGATAAAGTAAAACACTCACACTCACTCGACAGAAAGTAAAACAAACACACGCTACAGAAATTGAAAACTCTACTCCACTGAAAATAAAACTCCATTCTACTGAAAATAAAAACACACCCACTCTACTAAAAATAATAACACACCCACTCTACTGAAAATAAAAACACACACACACAAAAGAAATTAAAATCCAACACATACACTCACGCACTCTACAGGAAGGAAAACACACGCACTCTGCAGAAATTAAAACGCACACACTCTACATAAATAAAAACACACACGCACTCTATAGAAACTAATGAAAGTTATAAAATCTATCTCATACACATACACACACATACAAAAATAAGAAAAAATAAGTGACTGAAAAATTAAAACGATAATATTTTAACCTGTAGATTTTGTTAAAAATGCATAAAACGCAGAAATTAAAATTAACGGAGCAAATATTTTTGAAAATAAACACGAAATGAAATTGTTCGAAAAATTAAAACAATTAGATTTCTACCGCTAGAATGTGATAGAAATACATAAAAAGATAAAATAAAAAATTAAAGGAGCAGAAAGTTTTGCAAATAAACAAAAAATGAAAGTGCTCGAAAAATTAAAAGGACTATATATTCTTTCTTATAACTTGATAAAAATTCTAAAAAATGGAAATAAAGTTGAAAGGAACAAAAAGTTTTACGAACAAAAAAGAAACAAACATAACGAAAAAGATAAAACCCACTTTTAAAATAGTTTTATAAACTCATAAGGATGAACATGAAGAGTGCTAAAAAGCTAAACTATTAAAACTATGAAAGCTATGAAAGCATAAAACAAAACTCATACGCACACACACCCATTAAAAAGAACGAAAACAAAGGATAAAACAAAATAAAAATAAGATTACTTAATTAGGAGGGCACATAGATGAAATCCAAATACATATAAAGGGTGAAAATCTACAATTTTATTAATCTAGAAAGGAGATTACAAAGATAAAACAAAAATAAAGGAGAGGGGGTGAAATTCCCTTACATAGCCTTTGGAATCATCTAAGCAGCCAACTCCCTAACCAAAATTGTTAAAAACAAGGAGAACAGAAATCCTTGTAGAAAATGGCTATTTATAGAAAAACATTTCAAGGTACACGCCCTAGGTCACGGGCGTGTACTGGGGGCGTGTAAGCACTATTTTTGAGGCTGTGACTTGCGGTTGTACACGTGGCGAGTCACGGGCGTGTCACATGTGACACGGGCGTGTCGGGGAGGTTAATCTGGGGACGGAGTCGCATCAATTAGTTGCCGGAGATGTCTTGTCGGGCCAGGTGAAGAAGTACATGCCCGTGTCGTATCTTGACACAGGCGTGTCTGGTCAGGTTGACAATCTTCCATCGCGGTTCATCGAGCGGGTGACACAGGCTTGGTCACGGGTGTGTCATATTTGACACAGGCGTGTCGCAGGGCGTGTCACGATTTTTTGTTCAAATGCGGCTGATTTCATGGGATTGAAGGTACACGCACAGGTCACGGGCGTGACTTGAATACACGGGCGTGTACATGACAAATTTTGAAATTTCTTGAAAAATTTCAGAAGAATAAAATAAACTTAAGTTAGAAAATATTTACAAAAAAATTTATTAAAGAAAAATAACTAAAAATGACAAAAATAAACTAAAACGACTTATTTATTATACGTAAAAATACGTATATTTACAACTCATCACATTCAATGTCCGGATCAACATCTGGCATGTTCTTCGCTGACCAAACGAAGACATCCAAGTTATCAAGTTGGCACGAGATCAACTCAGCCTTCTCGTCTTCAGGTAGCTCTGAGTTGATGGAGAGCTTCCTCTCCTCCCCTTCAGCAATGGGGACTCCTTGAGTCACCTGGGCATGTTCCATGTGAGCTCTATCTCTATCATCAGCTGCCTCTGATCTGGAATAAATATCTAGTGCTGCAGCTGAAAAAGGGGGAGGATTGGTTACAATCATGTTGACTGCGCGAACATAACATTCTTGTGCTTTCTTTGGGTCACTCGTAACACTGTATTGTTGTCCATCAATGTTGAACTTTATTGCGAGGTGGTATGTAGACACCACCACTTGATATTTGTTGAGGAGAGGCCTCCCAAAGATTGCATAGTAGCTGCTTGGAGCATCAACTACTATGAACTGAACTAGCTTGGTTATTCCTTTAAGTGTCACTGAGAGTGTGGCACTTCCTTCAACCTCATTCCTTTCTCTAGAGAAGCTATAGAGTGGCCCTTTGGTGGAAAGCAGAGGCTTTCCGGTTTCTAGGGCCTCAAAGGTTGGCTTGAAAAGAAGGTTGACAGAACTGCCTGTATCAATCAGAATCTTGTCCACTATATAATCCTCGATGGATGTCTTGATCA
Source organism: Platanthera guangdongensis (assembly GCA_039583875.1). Taxonomy (NCBI): domain Eukaryota; kingdom Viridiplantae; phylum Streptophyta; class Magnoliopsida; order Asparagales; family Orchidaceae; genus Platanthera; species Platanthera guangdongensis. The sequence goes on along the minus strand of CM077166.1, from coordinate 103,487,094 downwards.
CCACAACATCATTGAACGGGTTGGCAGTTGGGGGATGGTCGTCCTGACCAAAAGTGACACTTCCCCTTGATGGAGTAAAAGAAGAAGTAGAAGCGACATCTGCCCGAGAGATGCTTGCTATTGAAGATTTGTGAGTCGATTGTTTCCCTGCTCCTCAGTGAATGCAAAAGAGCTGCCCCAAGTCTCCTTTATCATCAACATCAATGCATTCTCTCTGAATGTTGATATGGCCAAGACGACCAACATTCTCGACCTCTTTACATTCCCAATGAGCATCGGCCACCTCCTTGCCTTTGGAAGTAGATGCCTTGGATGAAGCATCCATCTTGCCCAAATCCTTCATCTCGCCTTTAGCAAGCAACTTCTCTACCAGTTGGCGAAGGGCTCTGCAATTCTCGTTCAAATGTCACTTCTCCTTTTGGAACTTGCAGATCAGATCAGAGTTCCTTGGTTTCAATCTAATCTAAGGCCTTTGCTTCTTGTCATCAGACCTCTTTTGCAAAATCTAGATGACCTCATTAATGCTCAGGCCCAGATCTGCAAACTCCTCCACAGAGTCACTGCAAGGCTGCCTGGGTGCAGGCAGAGGTTCTTGAAGAACTGGAAGAACTTGTGCTGGTAAGGCTGGAGCGGTGGCCAACGACAGTCTCTGATCACAAACTGTTGATGGCCAAGAAATGCTTTCTTTTGGCGGAAGTGCCTCCCCCTCAGAGCAGGAGGCAGATAGTCGGGGCGAGGAGCCTTTGAATGGCGATGATCAGGAGAAGAATTGGAAGAATCCCTTCCATCAGCCTTAGCTGTCAGGAATGAAATGTAAGTTATGTTGATATTTTCACCCTCAATGAATCGATTGAATAGAGCAATCAACTCCTGGTAGGTAGCAGACGCTGGGCTCTCCCGGAGGCCGTGGATTAAAGCAACTTTAAAGTAACTGGGGTTCACATTCTACACCCCCTGGATCTCCTTCTGGATGAGGTCAACAAATTGGGCATCTGACTCGTTGTCTCTTTGCTTGATGTCGAAGAGGGCTGCTGGTCCATCTTTCCTCTTCTTTGAGGTGGAAAACCTCAACAGGAGCTTCCTACAAAACTCGGAAAAAGAAGAAATCGAGCTGGAAGGCAGCTCATAGAACCAATCTCTTGCTTGTCTGTCTAGGGTGGTGACTAAGAGTTTGCACCTTATGGCATCAGAGAGGCATCTCAGAGCAACTGCCTCTTCGAAAGCCTGCAGATGCAATACAGTATCAGTCTGACCTGTATAAAAATATGGGAGATGTTCTTTGAAGTTATTCGGAGCGGACTCCCATCGGATTCTATCGATGAAGGGAGAAGGTGGTTCATATTAAATAAGACAATATAGGCGGGCTGAAGTAAGAGGATACGCGGGCTGCGCGGACTGGCGATCTGCATAGTCGAGCTTGCGGGCAGGAGTGCCCCTAGTCGCCTCCCTGAAGAAGTCCATCAGAGAGGCGAATTCATCTTGAGGCCGCAGAGGAGTTGTGGTCTGAGTTGGGGGGTGAGGCTGCGGAGAAGGTGTAACCCCCAGAGACTGCCGAAGCGTAGTTAGGCGAGGTGGAGTCAGGCAGGCTGGAGTCTGGCGGGCTGGAGTGCTTACAGGATTTGCTACGGTCTGAGGTAATTGCTGCTGAGTCAGGGCAGTCAACGCCTGACTAATTATATCCAAGCGATTATCGGTCTGTCTGTGAGATCGGTCAGCCTCCCAACGAGACTTCTCAATTACATACCACAGTGAGTCTTCTGAAGAGCTGGAGCGGTCTTACTAGCGAGATCTGTGGCTTGACATTTATGTCCGCTGATTACAAAAAACTACTTGATCTGAAGGCCTCGTGTTAACTGTTGATGCGAGGAATGGGGCACCACCAAGTTAACTGTTCGTTCACGGGGTAAAGTAGGGGAAGAAGGAAATACTCCAAGTAGCTATCTACTTACGGTTGGGAGAAAAAAGAAAGTAGAGTCGTGAACCATGACAATGCAAGACTTCGCTCATCGCGGCCTGAATGCCTCTCTTGCGACGGGCTTTCCTTTGACTGCAAATGGTTGACTACAAGTAAAGTGTTTAAGAGAAGAGCAAGCTGGAGACCGCAAAGCCTGAGATTCGAGTCCGCAGCATTTAACAAGTACGCTCTAGGGCTTGAGTCAGCATGCCTTAGGTGCACCGCTTCCACCTATTTATAGGTTCGGGGGCCTGCCCAAACGAGCAGTGCTAAAATAATAGGCTCCCGAGGTATTGGAGAACCAGGTAGCGGTGACGGGAAATAAAATAAAAGACACGCTAGTCCACGTAAGAGGGGCGGACTAGGCTCGCGGTCTGGAGCATCCGTCTGTTGCTGCAGGGCATGATCCTGGATGGAGGGCCGCTACCTGTGTGGGTTGGTGCTTGAGTACACCTCAAGAGGAAGCTTGGTGGTTTGGGAGCTGATCCCGAGCTTGTCGACCTGGGCGGACTGGAGAACTGAGTCCACCTGAAGAAAGGGTGCTGGGAGGACGAGGGTGATCTTCAGAGTTTACGTGTAATATCCCTATCCGTCACATAGGATATAACAGAAGGTTCGGTCAGGGCCCCACACCATATACCACAGACAGCTAGTGGAGTTACGTATTAATACCAAATTACTGCCAAAGAAACACACGTCCTAACTCAGAGCATTCTAGCAAAAGCTTTTTAAAATAGTTATAAGAACACAAGCCACAACATGAATGTCCACTAAAAACCCAAAGTAGGAATGAGCGTACAAATACACAAAATACTTGGCCTTATGACCATACAAGAGTTTACTTAAATAATAAATGTCTTCCAAACATCGGCATGCAGGTCGGCCACACATGAGCATAAAAGTAAACGTTTGCTTTGGCCTTCGAGGGCCTGCATAACAACTAGGGCTTCAACCCGCTACTTGACACTAGGCTCCGCAGTACCTGCAATCAACATTCCACCGCAGCGGTGGCAAACAAAAGCAACGATCAGCTAAAGCTGACCAAATTATAACGATCCCGCCCCTTTACTCGGGGTGGCAATGCTCCTTCCCTGCACTTTTTTAGCATAGCCATTCATTAAAGTTAAAGTACAACATCAACACACTTCGCCACAGGTGTATGCCCGCACGGCCTCACACTCCATGCTCTTAGGGTACTTACTCGGTGAACCTGATCCGAACCCAGCTCGTTCCGCAGTCAACCACCGCCCCTAGGATGGCAAACAACGTGAGCATTTAGTCCTTTCGGCCGCATCCTAAACTCACTCTCCAAGTTATTGGTAAGTCCCATGTAACTTAGGTCGCTTTAACCGAAGCAAATGGAGTGGGTATGGTTCCACCTACCCGTTGCACACTTCGCCACAGCAATTTAGCCATCGGCGCGCGCCAAGTTTCCCCCAATACCAAAGTATCAATCAAACAATCATACATAACCCGGTTATGTACACGGCTGGCTCCCAGGCCACCGATACGGTAGAAATTCGCTTCTACCCAGATTTTCGGTTGCACCTTGGAGTTAATCCCCAAGACTCCCTGTTGCAATCTACCACGTAGAAAACCCGAAAACAACCATCGGCATGGAGTCTTCTCCGGCTATTCATGCATAATGAAACATCACCGATGCAGAACAACTTGTCCGGGTAGGCTTCATAGGCCATGCCTATATCCATACTTCGATTCCGGACTCTATATGCAAGATTACGGGGACTATTCATGTCCACCTGAAGGAAATAGCACACACTTACCGCACACTCACGAGAGTGGGTTTCCTATGCAGAACGAAATAGGACTTCACATGTCCAAGAAGAGAATCATTACCCTAGTGGTTCGCTTTGGCGCCATTGAAAACTAGTCAGATGGAAAACACCACAACGGCCTCGCCTCCACGGATCTGGACTCGGCACGCGATTTGGGGCTCCGGAGCTCCACCGCCGTCCGAATTTCTCCTTCTCCTTCTTCCTTGCTCTCCCCTCTCTCTAACACTATAGAAAGAGAAAACCTAGAGAGAAATGAGGGTTTCACCCCTATTCCTGGCCTTATAATAGCAAGGACAAATTTGGACCCTTTGATCCCATTTGAAGGAAATGAACGACCATGATTTGCACTTAAAATCAACTTCCTGGGCCGAACACGGCTTGTGGCACGCCCGTGTCACAGGTGGTGTCTCACGATCAGAATACGATCATCGAATGCAGAACTAGACAGGGCTCAGATACGCCCGTGTTATACTTGACACGCCCGTGTTAGCTCTGATATGCCAGTGTCACAGGGCGTGTTACACAAGTGACACAAGAAACTGTCACGTCGCAACCAGGACACAGGCGTAGACATGCCCATGTCAATATTTGACTTGCCCGTGTCAACCAGTACACACCCGTGTTCTAGGTCGTGTTCCTCACCCAACACAGCCGGGCTAACACAGTGCAGGACACGACCCTGGACACGCTCGTGTCTCAGGCCGTGTACCCGACCTACAAGGATCGTCAAATGCATTTCATCGACCACACGAAAATCCTCAAACTTGTAGCAGGACACGACCATGGACACTCCCGTGTCCTAGGCCGTGTGACCCTTATCAGGCCCCAGATTGGCCTTAAGATGCTAACAGATCATTTCCGAGTTTTGGGGTGTTACGTTGCAGGCTTCAGCGGACTGGAGAACTGAGTCCGCCGATGAAGGAGGATGACTTGGGTCTTTGTTGAACATGTTGCGGATTTTGGGGTTAATATAGTGAACTAGCTTCACTCAATGCATTTGGACTTAGCCTATTACTTATGCACTGCTAGGCGTTGAGTGCATTGAGTGATCCTTGAATGTTCCTTGAGAGAAGTTGAAGAAGACTCTTGATCTTTGTTTGTTGTTCTTCTTCACTCTTTAGTAAGATCAAGGAGAAAACTGGATGTTTTCTGCACAGAGAAGAAACAGATGATCTTGTTTAAGTTTCTGTAAATCTTCTCTTATTATTTCTCTATCGTCTCACCGACTGAAAAGAGAAAAATCTCTTTTATATTTTCTGTCGAAATTCTCCTTTGAATTCTGAATTCCTTGCATAGATTGCTGATTGCCTGGAGAATGGATTACGACTGGAGAATATTGACTTTAATGAGTTTCCCAACTGTCCCAATAAATTAAGCAAGTAATTAACCCTTATGAAGACCATAATCAATGCTGCCAATAACAGCTATATTCAAGAGAATATATGTATTAATTACTCAGAGAATTACTGCTAAATAATATAGAAAATAAGGACAGAAGAGAGGGAAAAACTCTAAGTCAGGCTTGGTGATGTAGGCTAGGCCTTTGGGATCCTACACGGAGGGCGTGACTACAGCCTTGGCAACGTTATCGCTCCCTAACCGGCACACAAACGCAACACAGCGACCACAATGATTATTTTTTTATCGTTCGCGCTAACATACGGATAGCCGATCCACAAATGGAACGGAGAATGGCTATAGGCCAAAATCCTTTCCGGCTAAATGGAATAATATTAATTCCGATCGAGCTTTGGAGTTGTACCAAAATAGATCCACCAAAAAAAAATCACGATTCGAAAAAACGGTAGGATCTATCCCAACAAAACAAAAGCGAGGAGCGCCAATCCTCTTGCGAGATCTTTTCAGAAAACCAATTGAAAATCTCAAATCTATTTTTAGGAACACCGCAAAAATTTAACAATTCGAGAAATCACGCAAAATCCGTCCACCACAAGAATTAATCAAATAAAAGAATCTCTTAGGTAGGAATTTCGTTAACCCACCCGGAAACGTAGATCCGAGATGTTGGATCCACCAAGTACGATCGCTCTTCCCTTTTGGAATCCACGAGAAACGCGCCACAGATGAAGATCTTGTTCGCCTCCTTCGCTTCTCGCCATGGTTGATTACCCCAACCTTGATTCTTCCTTGCACGAGATCTTCCTCGTCCAAGGTTGGCCGACCACCTTTGAAAGAAAAGGGATGGACACGTAGATGAGAGGATGTAGTTGGAAGAGGGATGAGGGAGGGAATGAGAAGAAGAAGAGAGAGAGAAGGGGGGTGCGGCCAAGAAGAAGAAAGAGGGAGAGGATGGGGGGCCGGCGGCTAGAAGAGAGGGAGAGGAGATAGAAAATTTAGGGTTGGAGGAATTTTCAATTGATTTCAATATTAGCCTTCATAACAAATGATAATGTGGCCTTTTATAAGGCTTACAACCATGTGGCTATTAGCATCCCAAAATAAAAATGTTGCAGAAAATAAAATGACAAAATAACATAGTGTCAAATACTACATATAACCAGATAAAGGCAGACCAAATAATAAAATAAATTCAAAGCTTATTTTTGTTGCATGGGCGAAGATTGTAGCCGTGCCCGCTACGGCGCCGCAAGTCTCTTGATGGTGGAGCATCGTCGTCATCTTCTGTCACGGTCACACCGCCATGGTCGTCGTCTTCATCACCCAATTGGCCATCGTGGTGGCCGTCGCCATCAATCGTAACACCGCCATGGTCGTCGTCTTCATAACCCAATAGGCCGTCGTGGTGGCCGTCGCCATCAATCCTCCCGCTCTCAAAAGGACTCATCACCGATGAGTGTGCTGGACGGTAACGGTGGAGGAGATCTGCATCGAGAAGAGCCAGGTCGGCCGAAGAAATCCAAGAGTCGTCCGAAGCTGGACGACCACACCATCTGACCAAAAACCTGTGAATGTCGCCGTCGGGAGTAGAAAACACTGCATCCTGCAAAATCTTGTCAGGCAAGAAATCGGTTCGGGGGAACCTTGGAAAAGCGTTAGGCGAAGAAGAAAAACAAGTTGCATCATCAATAGACAACGTACCTCCCGAAGAATCCGAAAGGGAGAGCGGTCCAGAAATATTCGCACCCCCACCCCTTTAGACGGTATAGTGGAAATATGAAACGGAGAGACTGACAATTCAGGTGGTGGAGCGACATAAAGCGTTAAATCCGAAATGTTAAAAACAGGGGAGATTCCCCACTCAGCGGGTAACTGTAATAAATATGCATTTTCACCTAGCTTCTTCAAAACCCGAAAAGGACCGGCTCTCTTATTCGCTAATTTTTTTATGGTGCCCGAGGGCAACCGTTCAGGGATAAGACGTACCATTACCAAATCACCAGCCTTTAAGGGGACTGCTCGCTTATGTATGTTAGCATTCGATTGATAAATAACATATTGTTTAGCTAACGTCTTGCCAATGTGCTCATGGAGAGTGTGAACGTGCGAGGCAAAGTCCTGTGCATATTGACTTGATTTAAATGATGGTGGTAACGGAATCAAATCAAGAGGCACGGGCGCCTTATATCCATGCACTATCTCATTTGGCGATAACCCGGTGGACCTATTCTTAGAATTATTATAGGCGAACTGAGCGTGGGGGAGAATAAGATCCCATGTACCCTTATGATCGCCCACCAAGCAACGAAGTAATCCTCCCAAACTACGGTTAACAACTTCCGTTTGCCCATCTGTTTGGGGGTGGTAGGCCGACGAAAACATAAGCCTCGTGCCCAACAACTTCCACAGTGTCTTCCAAAAGTAGCTAGTAAACTTAACATCTCTATCGGTCACGATGGTTTTGGGGACACCTCGATGAGCTACGACCTCCTTAAAATACAACTTAGCGACATGGGAAGCATCGTTGGTACTATGACAAGCGATAAAATAAGCCATTTTAGAGAATCAGTCCACTACGACCAAGATGGAATCGTGACGCCAAAATGTCAGTGGGAGGCCCAATATGAAGTCCATGCTAACATCCACCAATGGGGCAGAGGGAATCGGAATGGGTGTGTAAAGGCCCGTATTGGTCTTGTTACCCTTAGTTAATTGACATACGCGGCAGCTTCCTACGATTTTGTTGACCATTGGCTTGAGACACGGCCAAAAGAATTTATCCTCCACAAGCGTGATCGTTTTATCGCGACCGAAGTGTCCACCTAAACCTCCACTATGTAACTCCCATATAATAAAATGGCGTAGGGACGAGCGGGGAATACACAATTGCGTGTGCTTGAATAAATAACCGTCACGAATGTAGTAGGCTGAAATAGTAGAGGGGGCCTGTTCCTGAGCTACTAAATAAATATCCGTAAAATCCGGGCATAGGACATACTCGTCCTTAATGCATTCAAATCCTATTACTGTCATCTCCATTTTAGATAACAATAGGGTGACACGACTAAGGGCGTCCGCCACTCGATTTAACGTACCCTTAAGGTGCTTGATAATGAATGTGTACTCTTGAAGATAGGAGACCCATTTGGCGTGCCGAGGGCTGATTTTACCTTGAGAGTTTACAAATTTTAGCGCCTCATGATCCGAGAGTATTACAAATTCTTTCGATATGAGATAGTGTCGCCAATGTTGGAGACAACGTATCACGGCATAAAACTCACGATCATAATTAGAGTAATTTAATTTTGGGCCCGCAAGTTTCTCGCTGAAGTATCCGACCGGATGTCCCTCTTGACTTAACACTCCACCAATTCCGATCCCCGAAGCGTCGCATGATAATTCAAACACTTTACTAAAATCCGGCAACCGTAGTAGGGGGGCTTCGGACATCCGATCCTTAATCATTTGAAATGCGCTAGCGGCCGATTTGGTTCATATAAAATCACCCTTCGTCATACACTCAGTGATGGGTGCCATGATGCTACTAAAATTGCGAATGAATCGTCGATAAAACGTGGCCAATCCATGAAAACTCCTAACTTCCCGAATATTTTGCGGCTCCGGCCACTCTCTAATTACTTGGACCTTCTTAGGGTCAACATGTATTCCCTCAGCGTTCACTATGTATCCTAAGAATTCCACGGAAGTCACACCGAATGCGCACTTCTTAAAATTAATATATAAGTTCTCTTGGCGCAATGTAGTAAGGATTGTCCGCAAATGAGTTTCATGATCGATCGGCGAGGTACTAAACACCAAAATATCATCGAAATAGACTACGACAAATTTTCCCATGTATGGCTTAAATACTTGAGTCATTAATCGTGAGAAAGTACTTGGTCCATTGGTGAGTCCCTCACCTAGCACTAACCACTCGTAAAGCCCGTCCTTAGATTTAAAGGCCGTTTTCCATTCGTCTCCCTCCCGAATCCTTATTTGGTGGTAGCCACTCTTTAAATCCAATTTTGAGAACACGGTGGCACCGGACAACATATCCAATAGATCGTCCAAACGGGGGATGGGAAACCTATACTTGACAGTTATTTTATTGATGACCCGGTAGTCTACACACAACCTCCAAGACTTATCTTTCTTCGGGACCAATAAGGCAGGGACGGCACAAGGGCTTTTACTATGGCGGATTAATCCTTTAGCTAATAAATCGGAAATTAACATTTGTAGTTCATTATGTGCGGAGGGATTAAGTCGGTAATGGGGTAGGTTAGGCAAGGACGAGCCCGGAACGAAGTCAATTTCATGTTGAATATCCCTGATTGGTGGCAACTTGGAAGGTAAATCTACCGGATAGACATCCTTATATTCTTCCAATAATGTGCGCAGAGATAACGGTATGTTCTCTAAAGATGGTGAATCTTCCTGTACTTGTAGACATACTAACGCATATATGACGCCATCGAGAAAGGTCTCACTTTCTAACTCCTTCCTACTTATAAGACTTATCGTTTTCCTTTCCGCAGGGACCACTGTGTCCTTGGACGCAATCGACGGGTCCTTAGGTGATGTGGGTTTCAAAACAATGGTCTTACCATTGAACTTGAACTCGTAGGTGTTGGCTTTGCCAAAATGGGTCACGTCATAATCATAAAGCCAGGGACGTCCTAGTAGAACGTGACAGACATCCATAGGGATGACATCACACCACACCTTATCGACATAGTTCTTCACCGTAAGCGGTACCAAACATCGCTTAGAAACTGCGATGGACGTTTTGTTCACCCATGCTATCTTATACGGATGTGGATGTGGATGCGATGGACGTTTTGTTCACCCTACTTATAAGACTTGTCGCTCTTCTCGTTGGTTGGCGGGATGGGGTGGCTGCCCCGGTCGATTTATCCCAAAGCCGGGATTTCGAGGCGCCTCCTGATTAACAACCAACCCTTGTATTAACTGAGTGAGTGCATCGAACCTAGTGTTAAACTCTTCCCTAAGCGCCGCAATTGTTGCAGGAGCGGGCTCACCATCATCATGATGGTCGGCCATGTGTGATGTGGATGTAGATTACTCTGTGCCAAGCCTCGTGCGCATGAACAACACAGATACAGGGTGGCTCACCTAGATAAGAGACTGTTTGGACAAAAATTTTATAAATCAGGATTTTTATACGCTTAATGACTTGGAGAACGAAAATATTTTTTTAGACTTATATGCTTAGAAAAATAGGTAGAAAATTCAGATTTTTTTATACTTCTTTTTTTGCAAAATTTTTGTTTGTTATATGCAGACCAAATAGAGAAATTCAGATTTGGTGATTACGAAAACGTGCACGACCAAGTGTGGGTCGACGTCCTAAGAAAAGGGAGCGTAAGGATGGTGTCGATTGAGAAATCAACACAACCTGGCTCTGATACCAAATTGATGTAGGCTAGGCCTTTGGGATCCTACACGGAGGGCGTGACTACAGCCTTGGCAACGTTATCGCTCCCTAACCGGCACACAAACGCAACGCAGCGACCAGAATGATTGTTTTTTTATCGTTCGCGCTAACATACGGATAGCCGATCCGCAAATGGAACGGAGAATGGCTATTGGCCAAAATCCTTTCCGGCTAAATGGAATAATATTAATTCCGATCGAGCTTTGGAGTTGTACCAAAATAGATCCACCAAAAAAAAATTCACGATTCGAAAAAACGGTAGGATCTATCCCAACAAAACAAAAGCGAGGAGCGCCAATCCTCTTGCGAGATCTTTTCGGAAAACCAACTGAAAATCTCAAATCTATTTTTAGGAACACCGTGAAAATTTAGCAATTCGAGAAATCACGCAAAATCCGTCCACCACAAGAATTAATCAAAGAAGAGAATCTCTTAGGTAGGAATTTCATTACCCCACTCGGAAACGTAGATCCGAGATGTTGGATCCACCAAGTACGATCGCTCTTCCCTTTTGGAATCCACGAGAAACGCGCCACGGATGAAGATCTTGTTCGCCTCCTTCGCTTCTCGCCGTGGTTGATTACCCCAACCTTGATTCTTCCTTGCACGAGATCTTCCTCCTCCAAGGTTGGCCGACCACCTTTGAAAGAAAAGGGATGGACACGTAGATGAGAGGATGTAGTTGGAAGAGGGATGAGGGAGGGAATGAGAAGAAGAAGAGAGAGAGAAGGGGGGGTGCGGCCAAGAAGAAGAAAGAGGGAGAGGATGGGGGGCCGGCGGCTAGAAGAGTGGGAGGGGAGATAGAAAATTTAGGGTTGGAGGAATTTTCAATTGATTTCAATATTAGCCTTCATAACAAATGATAATGTGGCCTTTTATAAGGCTTACAACCATGTGGCTATTAGCAGCCCAAAATAAAAATGTTGCAGAAAATGAAATGACAAAATAACATAGTGTCAAATACTACATATAACCAGATAAAGGCAGACCAAATAATAAAATAAATTCAAAGCTTATTTTTGTTGCGTCGGCGAAGATTGTAGACGTACCCGCTACGGCGCCGCAAGTCTCTTGATGGTGGAGCATCGTCGTCATCTTCTGTCACGGTCACACCGCCATGGTCGTCGTCTTCATCACCCAATTGGCCGTCGTGGTGGCCGTCGCCATCAATCGTAACACCGCCATGGTCGTCGTCTTCATAACCCAATAGGCCGTCGTGGTGGCCGTCGCCATCACTTGGACATATTTCGTCGACGTCTGAACATATTTCGTCGACCGGAGATCCAAGTTCATCGAGCTGAGAAATCCTGTTCATCGACCTGAGTTCAGCGAACTGGGTTCTGCGAATATCTTGCCAATTCTGTTGTCTAATTTCGTCGAGCAGAGAATCTGTCTTCGTCGAGCTGAGTTCAGTGAAAGTAACCGGAAAGAATGTGTTGAAACTGAACTCTAGAATTCGATGACCTGAGCTCGAATATCATCAAGCTCAACTCAGAGAATTAACTATGAGTTTTTCGATCTGCGATCTACGATCGTCAAGCTATGTCCGAAGAATTTTGAAGTGATAATTTTTGAACTTGAAATCTTCTAAGTCTTGAGTCTCCTGAAGTCTTCTGCTGGCTGGTCCATTAAGGTTGAACCTAATGACTCAGCCTAAGCTCTAAGTCTCAAATACATGACCCTGGCTATATAATATGGGTCAGTCTTCCTAATTAGTGAACCTAGAACAAATCTAACTAGGGATCCAACAATATCCCCATATTTGGGTGAGGTCACTAATAATATAAAAAGAAAAATACTCACAAAGCAACATAAAATATATCTGGCAGAAAATTATGAATATCCAACAGATATGTACATAATAGATACTTTGTGATAGAATAAGCAAATAAAGTTCAGACAATATAAATACTAAACAGAATGTTCATTTGTTCTTTTGTTTCCTTTGTTTATTAGCTGGCTCAGAGGGCTATCAGAATTTAATTTCTCTGTTGGGGTTGGCTGCTTCTCTTTTAGACATTGTCATGTCAGTAGCTACAATTATATTGAGAGAAGTAACTCTGAGTACCACGGCCTCTGGATGCAAGTTCATATAAGCATTTACATTGAAAAACTTATTAGCCTTTTCACACCTTTTTAGTTCTTCTTTTCTGTAGGCTGACATTGTGGAGTACTGAGAAGGATCTCTGCCTTCAACTTTAGCTTTGTTGATCAAGGAGAGTCCAACTAGTTCTTGAAATCTAGCCATTCTTGCAGTATTTTCTTGTTTTGGATCTACAAATGGAATTGATTGTGATTCTGGCCTTTTTGGACTTTCAGCTTTTTCAGTTTTAGATGCTTACTGTTATTGTTGTTGCTGTCTGCTGCTTGAAGAATATCTCTGTTGATTGCTTCCTTGAGATTTTGAAGATCTACCTTGGTGTCTTTGATAAGTTTGAGTGTAGGAAGTAGATCTTTGAGAAATGTTTCCTGAAGTACTAGCTGCTGCAGGAGGAGGAGGACCTCTCCAATTCCTTTGAGAAGGAGGAGGAGTGGAGTACCTTCTACTTTTCTTCCTGGCTTTCTGCTCATTCTTGGATAGCCACATCCATGAGGGCATCCCTGGGTAAGGTGTGATATTCTGAAGAACATAATAGGGAGTTTCATGGGTGGGATTTGGTTTGGGAGCAGCTTTAGGTACAACCTTTCTTTTCTTAACAGCTTTCTTCTTAGCCTTAGAACTATGAGATTCATCAGAATCATCATCATCATCATCATCAGAAGATCCATAAGGATTGTCATATAAGGAATCAATGGCCTTCAGAATATATCTGGATATCTGCTTTTCAGCCTGAGGCTGTACTGAGGTTCTGTTACTTCTGGAACTACTATTTCATCAACAGTTTCAAGAATAGTTAAAATTTCTTTGCTATATCAGCCATAATAATTTCTTCTAAATATGGTAAATGACTGTCATCCATAATATATGTAGGAGGAGAGATAGCCTTTGCAGAAGAACTGGCCTTGGGGGCTGATACTTTTGGAGGCTCTCCTACTGCAAAACTTATCTTAAGTTGCTTAGCAACTATAAGGCTTATTGGGGAGGAATATGGTACAATAACTTTAGATAACTGTGAGCAAATTTCTGGAAGATAACTTAAATGGAATGAATCAAAACAATTTAATAAATTGTAAATATATTTGTGGGATTGACAATGCAATCACCCAAAGTCAAGACTTCTGGAATGTCTATATCTGTATCAATACATAATATATCAACTGTTACTATCTCAGCCTCTGTAAGCATATATACATCAGTCTCTGCATCTGCAGGCTTATTTACCTGCAAAATTTCTGCTACTGCTGCTACTGCTGGAGCTGGAACTACTTCTTCATTGAGCATCTCCCCCTGCCTGGTTTCAGTGGATACTGTAATCAGGCCTCTAGAAGAAGAAGGGACAGAGGAGGCAGCACAAAGAGCAACAAGAGAAGAAATGGAGGAAGTAAGAGGTGTGATTGCCTCTGCTATAATTTGCCTGATCACTAGAGCGATGTGCTACAGGATGGTGGAAAGGGAGGGAGAATCCATATCCATAAACTCTTATGGCGTTTGAGTAGATACAGATGGATGAGGGGATGGAATAACATCAGATGGAGGAACATCAAGTATGATGTCATCCTATAAAGGTGATGCAGCAGGAGATGGTATTGGAGTGGAATGGTCATGTACAGGTGAAGTAGGTCTAGATGGTAAGGAGGTGAGCAGATTAAAAGTGGGGGATGACATGAATATTTCAGTATGTATGTCATTTAGATGAGGTGGAAGTGGAGATGGAGGTGTAGTGATGTGCTCAGGAGATGGAACTGGTGTTGGTAGATGTATTGGTGAAGCAAGTGGTTGTTGATGAGGAGGTGATGACTGAGAGGATGGAGGAGTTGTTGTAGGAAGAGGTGTTGTTGAAGGAGGATGAGGAATGGAAACTTCTTCAACACTAGGGTGGGGAATGGCTGGTAAAACCCTTATGCCCTCAGATTGTGTGGAAGAGGAGGAAGCCTTGGATGGCTTTAAGATTTTCCTCTCTCATCTGCCAAAAAGTGCAGATGTAAGCCTTTTTGTGGCATTAATTAACACTGTCGAGGAGACCAGTAGTTCAGATGCCTTTTCTTGAAGGAAGATTGCCAGAATCCTTTCAAAGCATACTTCTTTCTTATTATTTTTCTTCTTTATTAAGTAAAACAGCAATTTTGCCCAATTAACTGCTTTCTTCTCAATCAGAGCACTCATCACTAAAAACTGGTGGCTGGTGATGTATTCATGGGCTGTGTGTTTGCTCAATAAAACCTTCCCGACAACATCTGCTAAAAGTTTATACTCATAATATAAATTTTTCTTTAGTACTTTATTTGGGTTTTCTCCAGTATGACCCATTTTTATCAGCATATTATCATATTCATCACTATCCATTTCTATATCTTCATTTTCATTCATCAGGCAAAAAATTTCGGTTAGTATTGCGGGGGAAAGAGAAACTTGATTATTGGATATGGTCCCGGTCAGTGTATCTGCATCTGGTATGGTGGAAGTGAATACTCATTCTCTAATCTCTGTCATTGAGATCTTGATTCTGTTGGTCATGAAGTTCTTCAGGTTCTGTTCCTCAAATAGTTTTAGAATATCCAAAAATATCTGGTCTGAATGTTGGAAGGATTCAAAATCGATGTTGAAACCCATATCGAACTTCATCGCTGCCAGGGAGTTTGCCGGAATCGCCATTTGTTCGCCTGTAAAAGAAAACAGGGAGATCAAGGGCATGGGAACATAAAGCGTGAGACGGAGCTCGAACAAAACCTAGTTATATAGTTTTCAGAATATGAAGTGGCAGATTTCGTCCGACGAAAAATAAAAATTCTTCGATATCAGGTCGACGAAATATTTTATTGACAAAAGAGTTCGTCGATCTCAGTCAGAAGAAGTGAAAACATTTTGTCAAGTTCAGTTCGACGAAAATTTTCTGAAGCAATATCGTTGATCTCCGTTCGATGAAAAGATCTTCACACATAGAGTGTTCGTCGATCTCAGTTTGACGAATTTCTCAAGAACTTTTCTCAGTTCATTAATCTCTGTTCGACGAACTGTGGCGAATTCTTCGAACGCATACAAAAATTTAAATTAAGGCCTCTCCATTGATCATACCTAGCTGATTGATAAATAATAGATGGTTCCTCTCATCCAAGGGTTTGGTGAAGATGTTTCCTCTTTGCAACTCAGTGTAGATGTAGACAAGCTTAATTTTTTTTTTGTCCACAAACTCTCTAATGAAATGTCGCCTGATGTCTATATGCTTAGTTCTACTATGATGCACTGGATTTTGTGCAATGAAAATTGCACTTGTGTTATCACATAGTAAGGTTGAATTACTTAAGTTGAAGCCATAATCTAGAATATTGTTCTGAATCCACAGCATCTGGGAACAACAACTGGCAGGTGCTATGTATTCTGCTTCAGTAGTTGAAGTAGACACATGTGACTATTTTTTGGAAAACCCAGACACTAGTCTAACACCAAGGAATTGGCATGTCCCTGAGCTGCTTTTTCTGTCTACTATACATCCAACAAAGTTAGCATCTGAGTATCCAGTCAACTCAAACTCTGACTCAGTTGGATACGAGAGTCCTAGACTAGGACAACTCTTTATATATCTTAAAATCCTTTTTAAGAAAATAAGGTGAGATTCTTCACAAAGGCATATAGCAAACATGATGTCTGGTCTACTTGCTGTAAGATATAACAGGGACCCAACAGTGGCCCTATATAATTTCTGATCTACAGGTTTCTCATGTTCATCAGAATCAATTACAGAATTTGTAGCCATAGGTGTTTTCTTGGCTGAGGCATCTGACATCCCAAACTTTATGATAAGCTCCTTAGCATACTTAGACTGGGATATGAAGATGCCATCAGGTAGCTGCTTCACTTGGAGACCAATGAAGTAGGAGAGCTCACCCATGCTACTCATTTCAAACTTGGAATGCATAAGGTCAGAGAAACTCTTGCATATTTTGGAATCTGTAGACCCAAAAATAATGTTATCTACATATATTTGTACTAATAAGATTTTATCCTTGTTTAAACCGGAACCCAACTTCCTGTGGAGCTCGCCCTTGGGGAAGGGGGTGGTCTCGCGCCTACTTTGCTCCTGCAAGAAAAATGACAAAGCAAGGAGAAACAGACCCAAGGGCTCGGCAGGGAGGTCCCACCACAAACCCGGAAGATCTCAGAGAGCTTCCCCTCCTTAGCCTGAAGCCGAGCTAAGGTACCCTCAGAAAGCACTTGAAGATTTTGGGGAGAAGAGCACAGGGAAAAATCCGCTTTCTGGGGTACCCATTGGGTCCTATTTATAACTTTTGAAATCCGGACTGCCAATAACCAAAATAAATGACCTGAAATTACCAGAAAACCCTCAGCTGTGTCTACTAACAGCCAAACTCTGCTGTTTTGAAGGGCTATGGGCAGACCAGCAGGGGTAAAATAGTAAAAAGTACCTCTGACCCCCAGGCGAGCTGGGAGCTCTGGTCTCCCCGGCGTGCTCTGCTCGCCCACTGTTGCCGAGCTCCACTGCGAGGGCGCGAGTTGAAGCCCGCCGGACGAATGCCGAGCTCGGGTTCGCCAATCGACGATCTCTGGCCGAGGTTTGCCGAGCTCAGCCTCGCCCCTGTCGCTGCCGAGCTCGCATGCTGCTCCTATCCTGATCTGCTCGCCCCCTGGTGATCCTGCTCGCCGGACACGGGGTTGTACACAATCCCCGCTCTTTCCGAGCTTGTCAAAAAGCTCGGAAAGAAACATCCAACCCAAAGTGTGCGACGAGCTCTGGCTGGCGAGTTGGAGGGAATCTTCTGGTGGGGGCCACCTACGGCTATATATATGCACCTGCTCTACTTCCTGGCTCTTGCCATTCCACCTGTCGCCTTGCCAAGATGCCCCTCCCTAAGGAGATCCAAGAGCGCATAGACCGAGCTCGCCTGGCTTCCGCGGCTCGTGTTGTCGCGCTGACGGCGGTCCCCGCGAAGGCTCCCCAAATTGATTCTACCGAGCCGAGCTCCAAGAAGACGAAGCCATTCCCCGAGGCGGCCGAGCCCATTTTCCACGACCTGAGGGCTACCCTGGCTCGCGAGACCGGCTCTTCTACCCGAACTGTTCTGGAGAAGGATAGGGAGGTCGTCGTAGTCGGCGACGATCAGGACGGCCAACCAGATGGCGAGGGCACCGCGTCGTGGGTCCCCACGTCGCGAGACGAGGTCACGCTTGCCACTTCGCGATTCCCGGCACCGGACAGCTATCCCCGGGATCTGCCGCCCCTCTTCGGGATCCTGCCTGTGATCTCGCAGAGGCCAACTTCGCCACCGGGCTCCCCTCCTCGGCAAATTGACGCGGCCGCCGGGGAAGGTCTGGGGTCCATTCCCACCCCAGGCTTCGAGCTCATCTCGCCGGGGGCTCGCGGACCAGGTCGCGGGAAGGACCTGAGGTTCATCCCTCCCTGCATCTCCTTTGAACCGCCGAGCTCTTCAGGTCAGCCTCGCTCAACCCCGGTGCTTCATAAGTTTTTGCTCTGCTGATATCTGCCTTTACAGCTCTTCCCAGTCAATCGGCTGTCGAGGAGTCCCCGCGGGCAGCCCACCACTCTCCCCTCCCGTCTCCGAGCTCGCTGCACTCTTACCTGGGTTCGAAGGTGGATCAAGGCGAGCTGACGAGGAGGGAGGTCAAGCTCCTCAAGAAGCTGGTGTGCGGACTGCGCGAGGTGCAGGGGTCAATGAGACGTTGCAGCGCGACTACGCGCGTCTTGCTGAGGAGGTGCGCCTCGGCAAAGCCGGCGAGTTGATGTCTCCCTGCCGACTCCTGAACGAGATAGACGACGGTCTCTTGGTTGCTCAAAGGAATTCTGGAAGGATCCGCGAGCTACTCCGCGTGCGGCAGCCTGGGGGGCGGGGGCCGCGAGGCTGGGGTAGGTAAGTCTGCGGGCTCCTCTGCCGAGCCGACCGGCGCTCGCATCCCGGTGCCCTCCCTGCTCGCGTGCCCCACTTTCAATTCTGAACTTTTTACTTCTGTGATGAATAATTTTTAGAACATTCTTAATTATGTTACTCAAATAAAACTGCAATGTTTGACTTAGCCTTGATTGGGACGTGTCGGAAGTCGGCGAGCTGGGGTGGCGAGCTGGGGTGGCGAGCTGGGGCAGCGAGCTGCGCCGATGTGACAGCCTGCCCCAGATTTCTTATCCTATAAATAGCCCCCCCCCCCCCCTCATCTACCCCCGTACTGCCTTTATTGCTTTGCTTTCCTTTCTTTGCTTTCTCCCTTCCCTGCTTGCGTCGTGCTTTTCCTCTGCGATCATGGGAAAGACTAACCCGGACGCCGACGGCTGCTCCAAATGCGCGCAACACTTCGCAGACTATTGCTTCTTCGACGACCACACCAGCGAGGAGGTGCGCGCGGAATTCAAGGCCTCGTATGTGCTGCCGGGCTTTGAGGCACGCAGGCCGGGGCCGGGCGAGGCCATCAACACGTTCTACAAGAACGAGCTCGCATTCCCCATCTCGCACTTCGAGGTGGGGCTGCGACTTCCCTTGTGGCCGGAGATCCGGCAGATCCTGAAGTACTACAGGGCCGTCCCCACGCAGCTGAACTCCAACGCCATCGCAATGATGGTGGCGTTCGCGAGCTACCTCCGGCGGGAGAGGATCGAGTTCAACCTGACGGTGTTCAGGAAGATTTTCTCCTATAAGGCGACGACGGACGGGGTCGCCTACTTCGGCGGCTCCTTGATCAAAGTTCGCGAGATCGTGAACAAGCACCATACCTGGATGACCAAGATCGCCTTCGTCAAGGGCGATCTCGGCAACATCCCCTACTCGCCGCAACAAAAAGGCGAGGAGGTGTACCGCCCGCCGGCCGTGTCCGGCAACGACGCCGAGCTCCACAAATTCATCCTCCACAAAGATTTCGAGGTCGCCTTCCTGCGGAGGGGCCTCGACGCGCTCCCCCCGGTTCTGCCCGGCGAAGGTATATTCTCCTCATCCTGCCGAGCTCGCCTACTCGCCGAACTCGGCACATCGTCATATCTGAATTCCTAACCTTTTCAAGTGTTTTCCTGCAGGGGAGCGAATAATCCCCACGAACCCGCCGTTCGCGGACCCGGGGCTCAATACTGACCCACTTGCTCGCGAGGGGGTGGCGGCAGCGGCCTGCCGAGATGAGGCGGCCCTCTCGCAGCCCTCTTCCGGCAAGAGGCGATCTAAGGACGCGGGGTCGAACCCGCCTTCCG
Organism: Platanthera guangdongensis; assembly: GCA_039583875.1. Lineage (NCBI taxonomy): Eukaryota > Viridiplantae > Streptophyta > Magnoliopsida > Asparagales > Orchidaceae > Platanthera > Platanthera guangdongensis. Next base: position 103,467,228 of record CM077166.1, on the reverse strand, counting down.
ACTCCCGTCAGATGAAAAAGATGCGGAGGGCCCTGCTGGCTCCGCGGGGGCAACAACAACAACAACAACAGCCTAGCCCCAAGTACATCAGCTCGTCGGAGACTCCTCCCGACGCGTCACCGGAGAGCCCGCTGAAGGAGACAACCAGCAAGGGCCGAAAGGGTGGCAAGGGCCCTTCTTCCTCGGCTGCGATCTCCCCTCCTCCTTAGGCGAAGATGGCTTCCCGCGAGCGTGCGCCGCCGAAGCAGCACCCCCTCTTCAACTTCGTCGCGTGCTGGAAGGATTCCACGGGCGAGCCCATGCTGCAGTGGGACGAGCTCGCTCATCGAGTCTCCGTCTCCACTCTGCACCCGTCCTGGAACGACCGCGAGCCCACCACCGGTCACGCCTATGCCCTCGGCTTCGGCCTTTATGGCCGGGAGGACGCCGAGGCCTACAAGAGGACGACCCTCCGGTAACTCGGCCATGAGGGTCTGCAGTCCCACCTGCGGACTCTGGAGCTGCACCACATGCTGGCGCGCCGTAGCTTCGCCCTCAGCCACCAGCTCGAAAAGGCCGAGCAGGCTCGCGACCTCGCCAAGGAGCAGGTCGTCGATCAGGCGAGGCGGCTCGGCATCGCGGATGGTCTCCTCGCCCAGGCCGCCGACGGATTGGTAAGCGTTACGCACCGCTCTCTTTTACTTAGAAAGCTTTGTACTGCTGCTAAATGGGCTATTCTCCAAGATGCCAAGGCGGCGGGCGAGCTCCAGGCTCGCAACACTGAGCTGGGGGAGGAGGTCAGCTGGCTGCGCGCGCAAATGGCCGCGGATGCCGACGCTGCTGGGGAGCTCCAGGCTCGCAACGCCGGGCTAGGTGAGGAGATCAGCCGACTGCGCGCATGCCTTGGCGAGCTGGAGGGCGCGAACGCGAAGTTGAAGTGGGAGAACCAACACCTTCTCGGCGAGGTGCGTCGCCAGGCGGAGATCTTCTTCCCGTCGCACGACATCGATCCCACACTCCCCTACAAGAGCCCGCGTATCTTCGGCGAGGCCGACCTCGTCGAGAGACTGCGGATCAACTCAATCCAGACCGCCGAATGCACCCTCTCAATGATGAAGGACTCCGCGGTGTTAGTGGAAGGGTGCGGGGAGATCTTTGCTCGGGACCTGATGCCGAGTCTGTTTCCGGCGACACCGCCCAGCGAGAAGGAAGATAGCCTGGATGCAATGTTTGGGAAGAGCTTCCAGGATCATTCGGGAGATGGCGAGGACCAGTCCGGCGGAGGGGGCGAGGCCGGCGGATAGCCTTGTATTTTCTTTTTTTCTTTTTTTTTCTTTTTTTTCTTTCTTTTTCGATTACTCGCCGAGGCGAGCTCCCTGTAACTTTGCAAATAATAAAAGTTTTTTGATCATACCGGTGTCACTTTCTCTTTACTATGCTTGTTGTGCTCTGGATGTATGCGAGTGCTTCCTCCCGCGACCTCGCAGAGATAGGTTCTGGGAGTAGAGCGGTTATGCGAGCGAGACGCGTTTTGAGGGTTCGTCGTGCCCCAAACGATCTTGTGGCGAGTTGCACTCCGCCCTTATCGCGCCACTATTGCTCGCACGCGAGCCATCCAGGCTGCGCCCGTCGAAGGGGAAATTTTTGAAGTGTAATGGGCCAAGGAGGCGAGATCCCCCGGTCCGGCTTGCCTTCCTTTGGCGAGGCCCGGGCTTGCGGCCTACTCGCCAATGCCGAGCCAGAGATGACGAGCCCAACTTACCCATGCAGAGCCCTTCAGCCCGACTTGCCTTCTTGATTGTGACGAGCTGAGTTTGCCGAGCCCGAGCTCGTCCTGACAGGACCCCTCCCCTTGGATCCCTGCCACAGACTTTGGCCTGTACCTGATGACTTCAAGGCCGACACCATCGAGTGACTTCCAGCCCAGCCAGCTAGGTGAGAGCCTGGCAGCGCGATCTGCTCGAGGCCAAGGATGACACCGAGTGACTTCCAGCCCTGCCAGCTAGGTGAGAGCCTGACAGCGGGATCTGCTCGGGGTCCATTATTACCACCATCGAGTGACTTCCATCCCTGCCAGCTAGGTGAGAGCCTGACAGTGGGATCTGCTCGAGGCCAAGGATGACACCGAGTGACTTCCAGCCCTGCCAGCTAGGTGAGAGCCTGACAACGGGATCTGCTCGGGGTCCATTATTACCACCATCGAGTGACTTCCAGCCCTGCCAGCTAGGTGAGAGCCTGACAGCGGGATCTGCTCGAGGCCAAGGATGACACCGAGTGACTTCCAGCCCTGTCAGCTAGGTGAGGGCCTGATAGCAGGAACTGCTCGGGGTCCACTACTACCACAATCGAGTGACCTCCAGCCCTGCCAGCTAGGTGAGAGCCTGACAGCAGGATCTGCTCGAGGCCAAGGATGACACCGAGTGACTTCTAGCCCTGCCAGCTAGGTGAGAGCTTGACAGCGTGATCTGCTCGGGGTCCGTTACTACCACCATCGAGTGACTTCCAGCCCTACCAGCTAGGTGAGAGCCTGACAGCGGGATCTGCTCGAGGCCAAGGATGACACCGAGTGACTTCCAGCCCTGCCAGCTAGGTGAGAGCCTGACAGTGGGATCTGCTCGTGGTCCACTACTACCATCATCGAGTGACTTCCAGCCCTGCCAGCTAGGTGAGAGCCTGACAGCGGGATCTGCTCGAGGCCAAGGATGACACCGAGTGACTTCCAGCCCTGCCAGCTAGGTGAGAGCCTGACAGCGGGATCTGCTCGGGGTCCACTACTACCATCATCGAGTGACTTCCAGCCCTGCCAGCTAGGTGAGAGCCTGACAGTGGGATCTGCTCGGGGTCCACTACTACCATCATCGAGTGACTTCCAGCCCTGCCAGCTAGGTGAGAGCCTGACAGCAGGATTTGCTCGAGGCCAAGGATGACACTGAGTGACTTCCAGCCCTGCCAGCTAGGTGAGAGCCTGACAGCGGGATCTGCTCGGGGTCCGTTACTACCACCATCGAGTGACTTCCAGCCCTGCCAGCTAGGTGAGAGCCTGACAGCGGGATCTGCTCGAGGCCAAGGATGACACCGAGTGACTTCCAGCCCTGCTAGCTAGGTGAGAGCCTGACAGCGGGATCTGCTCGGGGTCCACTACTACCACCATCGAGTGACTTCCAGCCCTGCCAGCTAGGTGAGAGCCTGACAGCGGGATCTGCTCGAGGCCAAGGATGACACCGAGTGACTTCCAACCCTGCCAGCTAGGTAAGAGCCTGACAGAGGGATCTGCTCAGGGTCCGTTACTACCACCATCGAGTGACTTCCAGCCCTGCCAGCTAGGTGAGAGCCTGACAGCGGGATCTGCTCGAGGCCAAGGATGACACCGAGTGACTTCCAGCCCTGCCAGCTAGGTGAGAGCCTGATAGCGGGATCTTCCAGCCCTGCCAGCCCTGCCACGCTCACCGCACCAGAATGTTGAAACCGGAACCCAGCTTCCTGTGGAGCTCGCCCTTGGGGAAGGGGGTGGTCTCGCGCCTACTTCGCTCCTGCAATAAAAATGACAAAGCATGGAGAAACAGACCCATGGGCTCGGCCTGTCGGGTTGTACAATCCTTATGATGTCTCGTGAATAATGTCATATCTACTATGCCCCTAGAAATTTATGCTCTAGAAGAAAGCTAGCTAAGGTTTCATACCAAGCTCTTGGAGCTTGCTTTAAACCATAGAGAGCTTTATGCAATTTAAAGACATAAGAAGGATGAGTAGGAGAGATAAAACATGGTGGTTGCTCTACATAAACATCTTCTTTAAGTTCACCATTCAAGAATGCACTCTTGACATCCATTTGGTTTACATTGAACTTTTTGTAGGCAGCATATGCAAGGAAGATTCTGATTGCTTCCAGCTTTGCAACAGGTGCAAATGTCTGGTCATATTAAATACCTTCCTCTTGTCTGTAGCCTTGAGTAACCAGCCTTGCCTTGTTCGTTATGATAATACCTTGGGCATCTAGTTTATTTCTATATACCCATTTAGTTCCAATGAATTGGTAGTCTTGGAACTAAATCCTAAACTCTGCATCTATCAAATTGGTTGAGCTCCTCTTACATTGCAATAATCCATTGTGGATCTTGCTCAACATCTTTGATGGATTGGGGATCAGTTTGAGATATGAATCAGGAATTCATCAAGTCTTGGTTGAGTTGATGCCTGGTCTGCACACCAACTGACATGTCTCCAATCACTTGAGATACAGGGTGATCTCTAAGTGTAACAAATTCAGTAGGTGGAGTTGGTTCAGCAACAACATGGGGAATAAATTCCTCTTATGGAATTATAGCTGTTGTTTGTTCTTCACTGATTTCAGTGTCTTCATCTTCACTATCTTCAGTAATTTGTGGAGACGGATGGTTAACTGTCTCATTGATGAGGGTTAATTTATTCATCTTCTCACACAAATGTGGTTCCTGCAAAGAGTCGCTGGTAGAAGGAATCTTCTCCTTGTAAAACATGTTAGTTTCATCAAATGAAATATGGATAGATTCCTCAATTTTTATGGTAGATTTATTATAAACAGTATAAGCCTTTCTTACATGGCAATATCCAAGAAAAATTCCAATTTTAGGATTGACTTCAAATTTTATAAAGTGTTTCTTATTATTGTTGTGAATGTAACATAAGCAACCAAATATTTTAAAATAGTCTACTTTAGGTTTCTTCCCTTTAAGTAGCTCATAAGGAGTCTTATTCTTAAGCTTGTGTATTAGACTTCTGTTCAGTTCATAATTTACTGTGCTCACAGCCTCTACCCAAAAGGATAGGGGAAAATGAGTATCTGCAAGTAATGTGCCTGCAGATTCAATTAGGGTTCTATTTTTTACTTTCAGCAACCCCATTTTTTTTAGGAGTTCTAGGAGCTGAGAAGTAGTGTCTGATACCTTCCTTCTCAAAGAACTCTTGCATAGGAAGAGACTCAAACTCAGTATCATGATCACTTTTGATCAATGTAACTAGCGTAGAGTACTAAATCTGTATGTTCTTGAGAAAATCTGTAAGAACCTTGAAGTTATCTGACTTAGATCTCAGAAAGAATACCCAAATGAATCTAGAGAAGTCATATACAATCATTAAAGTATAAAATTTCCCTCCTAGACTTTGTACTGCAATAGGTCCAAAAAGGTCCATATGTAGCATGTACAATATTCTAGGTGAGTCACTTTTATTTACAGATTTGAAACTATTTTTAGTTTGCTTACCTAACTGACAAGCCCTGCAAAGGCTTTCCTTCTTGTAGGGGCAAAAAGGCAATCCTCTAACAAGGTTGTTCCTAGAGAGTTTAGCAATGTTTTTCAAATTAACATGTCCTAATTTCCTATGCCAAAGGTCATTATTATTGCTGGTTTGATTAAATAGGCATATTTTAGATTTTGCAGACTTAAAGTTAACTATGTAAATGTTTCCTACTCTAGTGCCAGTCAATACTACATGGTTATCTATAGAAGTAATAATACAAGAAGTTTTATTAAAGGATACCTGAAACCTTTCATCACATAACTGACTTATGGAGATAAGGTTGTGCTTCAATCCACATACATAAGCCACATTCCTGAAGGTGATGGCTCCAATCTTGACCTTTCCATAGCCTTCAGTCTGTCCACAATTGGAGTCACCAAATATTACAAATTCTAAATAAAATAAAGCATCTAAAATAATTTAAGTGGCCTTCATTTAGGTCTTTAAGTAGGCTTTGTGTGTCGCGGACAGAGGTTGTAACATTGCCTTCCGTTACATCCAAGGAGTCATCATGTCGCCTGAAATCTTTATGTTGTAGCATTGCGGCGTCCGGATCATCTTCAAGTAATGGTGGAGAGCTCGCGGCATCAATCCTCCCCCGCTCAAAGTCACGTATCTCAGAGGCGTGGTCGAAGAGATAGTGGCGGAGAAGAGCGGCATCCAATTGTTGAAACTCTGTCTCGATTACCCATGAGTCGTCGGAAGAAGGGCGTTCACGCCAACGTATGAGAAAGCGGCGGGTAGCACCATCGGTGGTAGTGAGCAGCTCAGCAGCAAGTATCCTGTCTGGTATAAGAAAGGTTTTGGGAAACCTCAGAAACATGTCAGCAGTAGGAATAAAAGAAGCCAACATACCATCCGATGCTAAACCTGTGGAGACCAGGGGAGAGAGATCATCCGTACTACCACTCCCCAAACCCAAAGAATTTTGACTGGAAGGAGAAGACGACAAAGAAGTCAACTCTTGTGGAGGCAAAACAAACACCGTCAAATCCGAGACATTAAAAATGGGTGAAACACCCCAATCAGCAGGAAAATCTAAGACAAAAGCATTATCACTGAGTTTCTTTATAATCCGGAAGGGTTCGACGCGCTTTGGAGCTAACTTTCTAATGGTGCTAGATGACAGTCGCTCGGACTAAATCTTGATGGCCGACTTCAAAGTGTGACACTCTCCTACATTGATTAGCATGTGTTTGATAAGATTCATATTGGGAGTTCAAGGTTGCCCGTATATGTGCGTGCAAGTCATGAATGTGTTGGGCGAAGGATTGTGCGAATTGATTTGCTTTATATGTAGGTGGTAACGAAACCAAGTCAAGTGGCACAGGAGACTTATACACGTGAACAATCTCGTTAGTGCACATACCCGTGGACTGATTCTTATAGTTATTGTAAGTTAATTGTTCATGGGGAAGAAGTAGATCCCAAGTGCCCTTGTGATCACTCACAAGACACCTTAGAGGATTCCCCAAACTCCGATTGACTACTTCCGTCTGACAATCGGTTTGTGGATGATAGGCAGTGGAAAATAATAATTTGGTCCCCATTAAAATCCATAAAGTTTTCCAAAAATTGCTAGTGAATTTCACGTCCCTATCCGAGACAATTGTCTTCGGCACTCCGCGATGACTAACGACCTCCCGAAAATATAACTTAGCTACGTGAGATGCGTCATTGGTCCTAATACATGGGATAAAGTATGCCATTTTTGAAAACCTGTCCACAACTAAAAAAATGGAGTCGTGTCGACGAAGAGTGGTGGGGAGGCCTAATATGAAATCCATGCTCACGTCTTCTCATGGTATGGAAGGAATTGGAAAAGGGGTTTATAACCCAACATTAGTTTTAGTGCCCTTAGATACTTGACATGTTCGGCAACTACTAACTATTCCCCCAACCATCGCCTTAAGCTTAGGCCAGTAAAATTTCTCCTCAACTAGTGCAATGGTCTTTTCCCTTCCAAAGTGTCCGCTCAGACCTCCTCTATGTAACTCCCAAATAATGTGGTGTCGTAAGGAGGATCAAGGAATACACAACTTCTCGTACCTAAAAAGATAACCGTCCTTAAGAACAAATGCAGATATGGTCATTGGAGAGCTATCCTGGGCGGATAAATACATCTTGTGGAAATCTGGGCAATTGGCGTATTCGTCCTTACCTCGTTCGAATCCTACGACATTGACTTGTGTGGTAGACAGTAGAAGTGTAAGGCGGCTAAGTGCATCGGCAACTCGATTGTCAGATCCCTTAAGGTGCTTAAGGCTAAAAGTGTACCATTGTAAGAAAGCTAACCACTTAGCGTAGCGCGGGCTGATTTTATGCTCACCGTTTATGAAACGTAAAGCATCATAATCAGAGAGGATCATAAACTCCTTGGAGAGGAGATAGTGTCGCCAATGATGCAAGCACCTAACAACAACATAAAACTCTCTGTTATAGTTCGAGTAATTCAACTTAGCGCCCGCTAGTTTCTCACTGAAATAATTGACTGGGTGACCTTCTTGACTCAAAACACCTCATATCCCTACCCCTGATGCATCACAGGTAAGCTCAAAGACTTTGGTGAAGTCAGGTAGGCGTAACATCGGTGCCTCGGTCATGTGCTTCTTAATACGCTGGAAGGTAAAGGTGGCGGACTTCGTCCAAGTGAACTCACCCTTCTTCATGCAGTCACTAATAGGTGTCATAATGCTACTAAAATCTCGTATGAAGCGGCGATAGAAAGTAGCCAAACCATGGAAACTACGCACCTCTCGTAGGCTAGTCGGTTCGGGCCAGTCCTTAATCACCTGAACCTTTCCAGGATCAACTCGAATTCCCCCAGACCCGACTATAAAACTTAAAAACTCTACCTCTAGAACATATAATATGCACTTCTTAAGGTTTAGGAATAAAGTTTCCTTCCTCAAGGTGGATAGGGTCACTCTCAAGTTTGAGATGTGCTCGGCAGTGGAGGTGTTATAGACTAAGATGTCATCGAAATAAACTGCCACAAACTTCCCCAAGTACGGTCGAAAGACGTGTGTCATCATCCGGGAGAAGGTGTTGGGGGAATTGGATAACCCAAAGGGCATCACAAGCCACTCATATAACACATCCTTGGATTTAATCGCAGTCTTCCATTCATAACCCTCACGGAACATAATCTAGTGATCACCGCTCCTAAGATCCAGCTTAGAAAATATAATGGCGCCAGATAATACATCCAAGAGGTCATCTAAATGTGGTATAGGGAACCTATACTTGACGGTAATCTTGTAGATAGCCCGACTATCAACACACATTCTCCATGAGCCATACTTCTTAGGGGCAAGCAGAGCTGGAATAGCACATGGACTCATACTAGTCCTAATAAACACCTTCTTCAACAAGTCCTCTATCTGAACCTGCAACTCTTATGGGTAGCGTGATGGAGTAGATAATGGGGCTGGTTGGGCAAGGAAGACCCTGGGATGAGATCTATCGTATGCTGAATATCTCTAAGTGGAGGTAATGTTGATGGCAACTCATCCGGGTACATATCCTTATACTCTTACAATAATACCCGTAACTCACTGGGTAGATCATCCAATACTCCAGAATCCATCTTCACAATCTGAAGGACTAGCGCATAAATCACTCCATCAAGAAATGGGTCCTTAATAAATTCTTTTCTTCCCACTAGGTTCAAGGCCTTCCTCTTAACTGGGATCGTGGCGTCCTTAACTGGTCCTACCGGTTCCTTCAGGATAGTTGGCCTCAACGTGATGGTCTTGCCATTGAACTTGAATTCATACGTGTTGGATCTACCAAAATGCGTCACATCACGGTCATAGAGCCAAGGGCGTCCTAGTAATACGTGACAAGTGTCCATCGGTAGGACATGACACCATACCTCATCAGTATATGATTTGAATGAGAGGGGAACCAGGCATCGCTTGGTAACCAGAACGGTGATATTGTTTATCCAAGCTACCTGATATAGGGTTGGGTGTGGTTCCATGGTTAGGGCCATATGCATGACAGTGTTCTCAGAAATGACATTCACACAGCTACCACTATCGATAATCAACTTGCAGAGTTTCTTAGTAGTCTTAAAGATCAGAGCAAATATGCTCGTCCTCTTCCAATCATCTAACAGACGAGGAGTGGTCAAGATACAACGCATCACCATAAGGTGGTGATCGTCCTCTAAATCACTTGGGACACCTTCTGGGTCACCTTCCTCAGCAGCATCATACACTAAATCAGTGGGATCGGTAGTCGTCTGTAATAGGGCTACGACCTTAGTCTTCGTTGGGCATTCAAAGGCATAGTGACCTTGAATGCCGCAAGAGTAACATGTAGCGTTGGACTTGCTAACCTTTCCTATGGGGATATGCTAACTCATGAGATTCCTAGCGTTCCTAGCAGTGATCACTACAGACTTCTACTCGGTGGACCTAAACTTTCCCTTATCCGGATATGAGGAAGCAGATGCTCCAGCAGTGGACTTATTCTTTGCATGGGAATAGCGAGAGTGGGCCTTAGAGGCCCGATGTTTTTCAATGTCGAGGGCGACATTGAAGGTCGTGTTCAGGTCCATATGACCATAGCGCAAGAGCTTCCTTTGAATCTCGGGTTGAAGCCCTTTACGAAATCTAGACAAGGTGACCTCGGGGATCTCCCTAAGATCACAATGCACCATGCAGTCCTTCAGCTCTCCCATATAATCAGCTACCGAATTGGAGCCATGTCTCAGGATGGCAAGCTCGTCGAACATCTGTGTTCAGTGATATGCAGGGACGTACTGATCAGATAGCAAATTCTTCATCACCAGCCATCTTATAAGTGGGACTCCATTCCCGGTCACTAGCCTATGCCCTTCATTTAGCCAATATGTATTAGCACGCCCAGTTAACTTCATCATGGCGACTTGGACCTCTGATGGTCCCAGAGAGTGTGCCAATCGAAGTAACATTCCATGTCCACAACCTAGGTGAGGAAGATCTGTGGATCTCCCATGTCATTGTAGGTTGGGGCATCGATCGTAATGGCCCTAGTAAGATCGAAGTCACGCTCGTGGTGGCGATCTAGACGTGGCATTCGGGGAGAGTTCCCATCAGAGTCAGAATCGACTACCGGTTGGTGCCGGTTGGACGGTCTCACATTAACGGGTGGTGGTGGTCGTTCTTGGTGCTGTAGGATTTGGGCTAGCATGGTCCTAAGCTCCATCATCTCAGTTCGTAGTCCCCCAATAGCCTCGGTATTCGCATCCCATTGCTCATTCGCGGCCTTTCTAAACGAAGACGGTGTAGTGTACTCTGTTCCTAGTCTAGTGCACATACATCGTTACCCAAAATTTTGAAAGACAGTTTTTTTGAGGCTGGTCCTAAAGTTAAAACATGATTTTTTTTAATTTTCCTAAAGTGACAGGAATGACGAACGTTAAAATTTTTTTTATATTTTTGCAGAAAAATAAAGATTATAGACTGCTATTTGCAGACCAGAAATTTTTTTTTGTTTTTTTTTTTTGATTAATTCGTGCCAACGAAAGACAGCGAGGACGTTTGCAACATAGAAGTTGAAACGACTACCTCTGATACCAAATTGGTGTACCGTATGTTCCTAACAAAGATCTATACTAGAGAAAGCTCTAGTTCACCCTTCAACACGCTCTTGTTCCGCCGCACATACACAAGAATCTACCGCTCTCAACACGAGTCGTTTCGCGAAGAAAGCATAAACACAATCGGAGAATGGTCGACTCTAAAATGGCGGTGAAAAATCAGTTGACTCGTTCCCAAAATTAACACAAAGGTTGTCAATCCTTTTGAGAGAAAGATCAAGGCTGTAGGCCAAGATCCGCTCAAGCAAAATGGACCTACCCGGTCTAAAAAATGGAAACAAAAACGATAACATTTTCTATTCAAAGATTTGAAAGCGATTAAAGTTTAAAGCTGCGGAGAACACGATGGTTCACCTTCCACAAATCTAAGAGAGGAAGCACAAAGAGACAGGAAGAGTTTAGCCAACCCGAGTTCACCGTGCACACAAGATATGGTGTGAGAATCACTCTCCCCACAGATCTACCGGCGTCACACCGAATGAGGCTGCAACCTTCTTCCTTGGAGTCGTACCGAAGTAATCCATGTCGTATTCGCACTGAAGTGGGGTGGAGGAAGCAAGGGATGGCTTCACACCACCTGGGGGCGGCTAGGAGGAATCCACTTTGCCGAAATTCTCCTTGAGAGTATTTTTTAGGGTTCAATTCTTCTCCCTTCATTCACTAAATAAGCCCCTATATATAGGAGGTACAAAAATAGATCCAACCATCCAAGATTGAGATGAAATCTCATCAATCCGGAAGGTTAATAGCACAGCCAAATGTTTAAACGCACACCAAAGTAAAAATGCAGGAAATTAAAATATTACAAATTCCAAATAAAATTATGCATCTAAAATAATTTAAGTGGCCTTCATTTAGGTCTTTAAGTAGGCTTCGTGCACCGCGGACGGAGGTTGTAACGTTGAATTTCGTTAGCGGCCAAGGAGTCTTCATTTCGCCTGAAATCTTTATGTTGTAGCATTGCGGCGTCCGGATCATCTTTAAGTGATGGTGGAGAGGCTGCGACATCAGGTCCTAGTTTTTACTTATAATTGATTGGTTGTCCTTGTTTCCAGTCATGTGTTTAGAACAGCCACTATCTAGATACCACTGTTGCTTTGTGGTGGGATAGTCTTTCACCTGCAATGAAACAAATTAGCTATTCTTAACCCAGGTTACCTTGGGTCCTTCTTTCTTCACATAATTAAAGCTGGAAATATAAGAGTATTTAGGTTGACAATTATAACCTAAAGGATGATATCTTCTTGTTGGAATAATCCATTGATTAAAAGAAGATCTTGGTTGAATATAAGTTCTATGAAAATTAAAGTTTCTATTAACTTGAACTGGGTTCGACGAATTCAAGTGAGTTCGTCGATCTGAGTTCGACGAATGGGAATGAGTTCGTCGAACTCCACCCAGAGAATGGAAGTATTCATTCTCTGGGCCCAAAAATCGTCGATCTCAGTTCAACGATCCATACTGGTTTCATCGATTGTAGTTCAATGAATAATTATAGTGAAAGTGTGGGTTCGTAGTTCGTAGACTTGAGTTTGACGAACTATACATATTTCTTCGATCTGAGTTCGACGAAATCTGTTGAATATTGTTATAATTAGGATTTTCTTATTCTTATTCTTTTTCTTATTCTTTTATTTTAATTCAGTTTGTTTAACATTATTATCATTTTTTATCTTTTCTTTTCCTTTTTCTGAAACAAATTTTTTAGGACTTGTTTGTATATTCTTCTGAATTAGTGGGGGTTGGCTTGATGAACACCTAAGCCCAGCTTGTCATTTAGTCTGACATTCACTATGCTTGTGGTGTTCATCAAATTGATGCTTCTCCCATTTAGGGATTCTTCAAGTTGCCTTGCCTCAGCCAATTCAGTCTTTAGTGATATAATTTGTTCTTGAACTAAAGTTAATTCATCTTTTAACTTAATATATTTAGAAATAAATTTTTCATGATCAGTTAATTTTTCTCTAAGTATTTTGATTTATTTTTCAGAGTTTATTAAATAAATGCATAATGATTTGAATTCAATTTTGAAATTGTCAGAATTATAATCAAAAGAAGACAATACCTGATCTGCCTCTGATTCTGATGTTTCTTCATTATCTAATTCTTCTGTTTGTTCTTCAGCATCAGATGGGCTGCAGGAGGCATTGATAGCCATAAAGTAAACTTCCCTTACCTTTGCCTCCTCTTCATCTTCACTGCAACTAGAAGAAGAAGATTCTTCTTCAGTGTCACTCCAGGTCTCAGCCACAAATCCCTTTTCTTTTCTCTTGTGCTTGCTGGAGGAAGGCTTGTTGTTGTGCTGTTTTCTGGAGTCTTTTTCTCTTCTTCTTTCCTTCTTTTGATTTTCTGGACATTATGATATGAAGTGTCCAGGTTTCCTGCACCCAAAACAAAAAATCTCTTTAGTGGGTGTCTTGTCATACCTGGGTTTGTCATCTTGCCCAGATGACTTTGTTCTGAAGTAATTCCTTGCCATCATGTAGAATCTCTTGGATAATAGACTCGTAAGTTCTTCACTGGCAGTTGGAGCTTCTGATTCCTCTAAAGCTTTAAAAGCTATGCTTTGTTCTTTTCTTACTAGAGGAGGAGTCTTCTGTTCTGCATCTTCTCTTTACTTTATCAGTTGCTCATATGACTTGAGCTTGCCAAGAAGAGATTCTGTATAAATCTCATTCAAACTTCTGGCCTCCTTGATTAGCCATATTCTGGAATCATATGAGCTTGGGAAGCACATGAGGATCTTGTCATTCACATCAGTAAGAGTGATATCCTTATCCAGAGTCTTTAACTTATTGATGATTGAGATTAATCTGTTATACATATCACTGACAGATTCTGATTCATCCTTCTTGAAATTTTCATATTGGGAGATGAAGGTTGATCTCTTGTCCTTCCTCTCATTTGCTGATCCAACAACCATCTGGTTGAGAGAGTCCTAGATAGCCTTTCCAGATGTGCATTCAGCCACCTTTTGAAATATGTCATCTGACATAGTCTGTGCTCGGATGTTCATGGCCTTTTCATCTAGTGTTTTGGCCTTCTTTTGAGCATCTGTCCACTCAAGTGGTGGAACAACATGTGTGCATGAGGTAGAGGTAGATGCAGTAGGTTCAGGGGGACCTGTCAAAATAGAATTATATATGTCTTCATCAATAGAATTCATATAAAGTCTAATTCTTGCCTTCTAGATTGTAAACTTATTTAAGTTGCAAACTGGAGGTCTGGAGCTTGCATAATCCTTGTTCTGTGTCATGCTGTGAAAATAATCAGAAAAACTAAGGAAAAAGAAGATCAGATCTAATAAGGATCTTTTGGTTCAAGTGTTAACTTGTACAACCAAAGGAACCTCCTCTGAAAGCAATTGAAAGATAGGGGTTAGATCTGATTTACTCTAGAGGGGGAGGGGGTGAATAGAGTAATTAAAACATTTTGGCTGTTTTAAATATTATCAGTGTAAAATAGTGATACCAGTAGTAGTAATAGAAAGGAAAGATAATCTAAGCTAATCTGCCACAACACATCAAACTAATCTATCACAGCACAGAGAAAATATGCTACCAAATGACACAAGAAATTTATAGTGGTTCCCCAATCTGGGTATGTAACGTCCCGAATCGCACTAGGCCCCTCGTGCATGTTTTTGAGTCAGGGGAGCTGACTTGGGTTTAGGGGGAGTGCTGACAATTGGGCAGCACATGTGAATAGGAGGAGAAATCAGTCAAGCATAGGACACGGGTAGAAACACGGGCGTGTCCCTACCTATGTGGGAGTGGCCAGCTCTCGATTCGATGACTCGAGTATGTCCAGAGAAGGACACGGGTAGTGACACGGGCATGCCACTACCCTGTGAAGCGAAATGGGTAGAGACACGGGCGTATCCCTACCAGTGTGTGTGTCGAGTTGGACTCGATGAAGTGTGTCGAGATCGAAGAAGTGCTTCAAGAGCGACGTGGCAAGCAGGGGTACACGGCCTGTGACACGGGCATGTCACAGTGTGTGTCCCGTTGTGTCCATTGGTCGACAATTTGTTTGCGACAAAGTTTCGAGTGGGTTACACACCATGGGTCATGGGCGTGACTGGACTCACACGGGTAGAGACACGGGCGTGTCACTACCCATGTGTGTCGAGTTGAACTCGATAGAGCATGTCGAGATCGACGAAGTATGTCCAGATCGACGAAATGTATGACACGGGTAGAGACATGTGCGTGTCCCTACCCGTGTGTCGGTGTGTCGAATTGAGTTCGTCGAGATGTATCCAGAGAAGGACACAGCCAGGGAACACTGTCGTGTCATGTGGACACGGGTCGGGACACGAGCGTGTCCCTACCCATGTCGATATTGAACTGACAAGAAAACCATCGTAGACGCTTCTCCCAAGCAGGACACGGTAAGGATACGGGCGTGTCCCTACCCATGTCACTTTTCATATATAAGGTGAAATGAAAACCCTAGCCATTTTCATACTCATTTCATCCCCTATTTTTTGAGAGAAACTCCTGTTGAGAGAAGGAAGTTGTTGTAGCTAGTTCTAGAGGAGGAGATCCATCGCCGCCGTGAAGGAGAAGATACCACCGAGAAGAGTTACACGATCCATGGCCGGAAATAGTGGAAACGTCGGAAATGAAGTGAGCTTCCTACCCTCTCCCTTGGTGCTAGATGTCTAGTTATTATCTTAGGAGAGATATCGACTCAAGAGAGTCTAGATGGAGAGGAGAAGTTTTCTAGGAATGCTCATGCTAGGACTTGTGTCCTAGGTTTTATCTCTCTTCAACCTCCCCTTACTTCTATGTGATGATGGGTGGATGGTTTCGTGAGGAGAAGTGGTCTCATGAGGGTGAATAAGGAAGGAGGAATATCTGGAGTGATTTGGGTAGATCGACTTGAGGAGGAAGATGAACCGCTGCCGTTCATTCCTCTTTAAGTTGCGTGCAGAATCAGTGTTCTGCGCACAACGAGCTTCTTGACCATTTTTAGGCGTGATATGGCCAGATCTGGGTTGTCGACTAAACATGAAAGTTGAAGCCCTCGAATATACCTTTCCGACTTATGGTTGCGCAACTTTAGGAGAAGTCTGTAGGCACCGAGAAGTCTGAACGAATATGACGTCCGATAAATCCTGCATGCATAAATGGTGTTCTGTACGCAGCGGACTTCAAGATTGAATTCAAGTATGATACTCCTGAATCTGGGTTGGGGGTTGAATATGAAAGTTGTAGCCCATGGAAAGACCTTTCCATCGAGGTGTTACACGTCCTCACCGGATTCTTGTAGCTTCAAGAATCTCCAGTTGAAGTTGCTATCCATATTTATTCTACACTTAATCTCTGGGTTTTTATATAATATGGATTTTGATTCGGTGGAATCAATGTTGCAAATTAACTCGAGATTTTGGTGAACTATTTTATGTTAACCACCGTAGTGCTATTAATGATGAAGTTTACTAATTAGATTTCATATAACTGAACTGCGAAGCAAACTTACTTAAACGAAATGATTTGTTAGAAATTGGTAGACTATTATATATGCGCATTATGTTATATTATGTTGAAATCATTTGGAATGATATATAGAAGGATAAACTATGGCCATGAGTATGTTTGATGGTTGGAATGAAATTTAGTAGTCCACTACTTAGAGCATAGTCTCCCTACGAGTTGTATTGCGGAAGGATGTAAGTGCGGTGTTCATCGTCACTAGTTGGGTTAGTGTTGAGATGAAGTATATACGGACGATTGGGCTTGGTCCTCGGTGTTCACGTCCCGGGGATCCTTCCATGCCGAGTGGATGGTTGGGTTGTGTCCTCGTGCTTACTTCCAAGGCCCCTTCCATGCCACGGTGATGTGAAATTTGCATGCGGTGTGAGTCGACTTGCGGTGTCGTAATCCCGGGTTAAGGAAAGTTTGACAGGTCTACGGGCTCGCCAATCGTCACACCGACGGGAGTTGACAGTTAGACTTTGGACGGTTGGGCTGTGTCCTCGGGCTTCACGTCCCGGGGCCCCTTCCATGCCAAGTGAACAGTTGGGCTTTGTCCTCATGCTTACTTCCGAGGCCCCTTTTAGGTCACATAAGGTCAGCTCGGGGCTGTGTTCTCGGTGCACATCTACCCGAGACCCCCGCTGGGCCATAGTACACATGGGCTCCGCTGTTGTGTTCTTAGCGTTGAGCCGTACGGAGGCCTAGATGAAGCAGTGTGGATGCCCGCCTAGTAGTAGAGATGCCCGCTCTACTGTCACCGCTTGGCCACGACGGTTGATGCCTGAGAGGTTAGCTATCTGCTCGAACAGTGGGAACTATAGTCTGTGTTGACATAACAATTGCATGTGTGTGATCATGGGTGAGTCATTGCATAGCATACATACCATTTCATAACATTGCACAACAAGATCCTCATCATATAGGTTTGTATGGGCACTCCTATACGATGAGTTACATTATGTAAACCAATCCTTAACTATAAGCTTGTATGGGCATCCTTATAAGTTAAGTTACTTACCTGCTATAGTTACATGTACTTGTTGAATTACTATTGCTCAAATAGAACTGCTAGTTTATGATATTGTTATTCATGTACTATTACCACCTGCTTGTACCTGTTTTACTACTTGTATATATTACCCTTGTTCCTTTTTCTCTGCCCGGTGCCGAGGAGTCGCCGGGGGAGCGGATGTGAAGCCATTTAGTCTTTTTGACTAATGGTTGCTACGTCTTCTTTTTTTAGGAGGTCTCCCCGCATATAGAGCAGCTGCAGACTTTGCAGCAGGACAGCTAGGCCAGGACGACAGGGCCTGATGTGACGGTGCCATCGCTACCGTCGGTACGAATGTGAGTGTTGATCGAATCTGATGTAGCCCGTTTACGCAATTTTATAGCTGTACTCTGATATTGTAGAAGCATGTTTTAGCTTCTCTTATTTACTGTATTTGGACTATATACTTAGTGTGGATTTGACTTCGTCTTGCTTATATTTTGGTTGGGTTGGCAGGTATATATTGATATTGGTTATAGCCGGCGGAGTAGGCCTCTTGTGGAACAGGTTAGCCCGTGCGCTAATGCTACTGCAAGGTGGCTGTTCCGGGCATAAGATCCCCCCCCCTTGTGTCATGTTTTGGGATCCGAGTGGGGGGGGGGGGGGGGGGTCTTACAAATGGTATCAGTTTGCCACGATCCTCAACTACAGAAGTCATTCAACAATGGTGCCACCCCCGCTCGATTACTCTGTTTGGGGACAAACGGACTTAGCGGAAGTAGAGGTGTGCCCATATGTAATTCACACTAGGTTGTCTAACTTTGACCTCAAGATTAGCCAGCCTGACCATAAGTTTGTGTTCTACGTGTAGATTCTAGTTCATGTTGAGCCGATAGGGGGTACTCCTACCCCCTCCATACCCACTCAGTTCCAACAATCTGAGTTGGGGCAGACGCTTACCGCCATCCTTGATGCTTTTAGGGCGCAGCAGCCTTCGGTGCAGTAACAGGCCCCAGGCTCTAACTGGCTGAGCACCTTTCGGGCCCTCTCCCCTCCCGCCTACCTCGGGACGGAGTCGGCCTTATGCATGGAGGAATGGCTTGACACGGTGCAGGAGTTGCTGGCGGGGATCCATTGCCCAGTCAACATGGCTGTGACGTTGGCAGTGTCTGTCTTGGAACTACATGCTAAGAGGTGGTGGAAGTCCCTCATGGGCTCCACTTTACAAGGCCAGGTCTATATAGAGATAAGTTGGAGCGAGTTCTCAGATGTCTTCTTGGAGCACTTCATTCCCACATCCGCTCGAAATGAACTCGAAGAGAGGATTCTTCTGCTGAAGCAAGGATCAAAATCAGTCACGGAATATCAGCGAGAGTTTTAGAACCTCGCGAGGTTCGCGGCTTCTTATGATTTGGATGATAGTGGATACGCCAAGTGTTTCTACAAAGGGCTGCGAGATCCCCTAAGGCAGGCCCTTTTGTTTATAGCGGACGCTAGCTTGGCAGAGATTATCGACATGGCGAAGAGATTGGAGGAAGACCACTTGAGTAGTGGTAAGAGACCTGCGGAGGGCGTGATGGAAGCTGGCCCAAGCAATAGAAGAAGGCGGGACTTTAGAGGAGGAAGAGGACATCAAATAGGTGGAGGACGTTTCCACTGAGATTTTAAAGTGGAGCATCCGGTCCCGTAGCCACCCACGTTGCCTCCACTGCCACAGCCTCAACAATTTCAGCAACCTGAAGGGCGCCGTGGGCTGGTGTGTTTTGAATGCAACCAGCCAGGACACATTCGACATTTCTGCCAGCTGTTGTTTGGGAATGTCCCTCCTACTCTCCCTCCGGTAGCTCCGCGGGGGCGGGGTTACAAGCGTGGTCGAGGACGAGGACCGCGAGGAGGAAATCACGGCCCTGCTCGGGATCAAGTGTACGCGCTGGACATGGCGCAAGAACGGAATCCCCAAGATGTGATTGCAGGTATGATTTAGTTTATTATCACGTTTTCATTGTCTAACTTAAAGTTTCTTGTGACATACTAGACACCTAGAAATAAGTTTTGGTTATTGGTACTTAGGCACCGTGATAGTTGGCGGGAAGATGACATATGCGCTGTTCGATATCGGTGCCTCACACTCCTTTGTGTCTGAGGATTTCATTAAGGACATGGAGGGCGTATAATACTTTACTGGTATAGCCCGACGAGTGCGCCTACCCGACGGCTTGGAGATGATTGCAACCGCTAAGTGCGAGTTCGAGATATTCATTGAAGGAAAGGCCTTTGATACACCTGCCATGGTCTTGAGAATGCCGGAGTTTGACAGCATTTTGGGCATGGCGTGGTTGGACTGGCACATTGCAAGGATTGACTGTGCAGAGAAACGAATCTACTTGAGACATGGGAACTCGGATGTCATCTTCCAAGGTATTAGCTTCGCACCTCGTATGTTGATATCTTCAGTTTAGACAGTAAAAGCCCACATGAAGGGGATGGAGTCTTCATGATCTGGTTTGAGTTGAAGGAGATAGCATTGGATATAAAATACGTACGGGTAGTACGGGACTTCCCCGAGGTATTTCCTGAGAAACTGCCAGGATTACCCCCGCATAGAGAGGTTGACTTCCAGATTAATCTAGTACCGGGTGCCAAGCCTGTATCCAAGGCCCCTTACCGAATGGCCCCAAAGGAACTCGCGGAGTTTAGAGTCCAACTGCAAGAACTGGTGGAGACAGGGTTCATTCGCTCCAGTTCGTCACCCTGGGGAGCCCTTGTATTGTTCCTGAAGAAGAAGGATGGAACCCTTCGTTTGTGCATAGACTATCGGGAACTCAATTGGCTGACGGTGCGGAACACTTATCCGCTACCTCAGATCAATGAGTTATTCGATCAACTAGTGGGAGCGCATTGGTTTCTATGCTGGACTTGCGCTCATGGTATTATCAGTTGAGAATACAAGAAGGGGACATCCAAAAAATGGCCTTTAGTTCAAGATATGAGTTGTACGAGTTCACTGTAATGCCGTTTGGGCTCACAAATGCCCCTTCGGCTTTCATGAGCCTGATGAACAAGGTATTTCAACCGTATTTGGATGTCTTCATCATTGTTTTCATCGACGACATCTTGGTCTACTCAAAGACGGAGGAGGAGCTTGTCAAGCACCTGACCCTGGTGTTGAAGAAATTGAAGGAGCACGTCTTGTATGCCAAATTCAGCAAGTGCGAATTCTGGCTTAAGGAGTTTGCTTTCTTGGGTCACGTGATCAGTGGAGATGGGCTAGCAGTGGATCCGGCCAAGGTGAGTGCCATGAAGGAGTGGTCTCCCTTGAAGTCGGTGGCCGATATACAGAGCTTCCTTGGGCTTGCTGGGTACTATCGCAGGTTCGTGAAAGGATTCTCCAAGATTGCCCTCCCTCTTACATCATTGACGAAGAAAAGTGTGCCATTTGAGTGGACTCCCCAATGTGAAGTGGCATTCCAGGAGCTGAAGGATAAACTTACCTCCGCCCCCATCCTCGCACTTCCGTCTGGGAAGGAAGGATTTCAAGTTTACACTGACATATCATATCAAGGGATGGGAGCGGTATTGATGCAGCACAGGCACGTGATTGCTTATGCTTCAAGACAACTGAAGAAGCATGAAATCAATTACCCAGTTCATGATTTGGAGCTTGGAGCAGTGTTGTTCGCCTTGAAGGTTTGGAGGCATTATCTATACGACGTCCACTGCGAGATCTTTTCAGACCACAAAAACTTGAAGTACGTTCATACTCAGAAGGAGTTGAACTTGAGACAACGGTGGTGGTTAGAATTTCTATGCGACTATGAGTTCAACATGAACTACCACCCCGGAAAAGCGAACTCGGTAGCCGATGCGTTGAGTAGAAAAGTACCAGGCTCTATGTAATGGCCCGAAACACAAAAGAGCGACGGGAGGCATTTTGGGCCAAATCTGGAATCTGGCAGGGGGCACACGGCCTGGGACACGGGAGTGTCCCAGGGCATGTCATGCTCCAGTCGACGATTTGGCCACGTTATCGACGAAATTTGGAGTCGATGATCGTCGAGCAGGGAACACGGCCTAAGACACGGGCGTGTCTCATGGCGTGTCGAGCCCGTGTCGATGATCGGCCAGGGAAGTCGACGATTTTCGCTCGACGATGTGTCGAGACAAGGCACACGGCCTAGGACACGGGTGTGTCCAAGGCCGTGTAGTGTGGTCGACAAACTTCGCTCGACGAAGTGTCGAGACTGTGAACACGGCCTGAAGCCCAGGCGTCTTCGGTGTGACACGAGCGTGCACACGGGTGTGTCCAATACCCGTGTGAGTCTTGGGTTGTTTTCAGGGCTGTGTCGATGGGGGCACACGGCCGACCACACGGCCGTGTTAGTTGGAACACGGACATGTCAGTTCAAATACGGGCGTGTTGGATGCCCGTGAGTTATTCCAGGCGCATCGATTTTGACGGCGAATGGTGGACACGGCCCTGGACACGGGCGTGTCGCAGGCCATGTTCAGCCTAGTTTTAGCATTTGAGATCTGGATCGTGGCCATTCGTTTCTTTAATTCGGGATCCAACAGCTGGGGGTTGTTACTGATGGGATATACACGGGATTGGACCCTTGAAACCCTCATTTATTTTGAGTGCTTCTCTTTCTAAGTCAAGAGAGAGGAGAGCAAAGGAGGAAGAAGAAGCTTAGATTAGGCCATTGTAGGAGCTTCGAAGCTCCAAATCGCGAGCCGACTTCGGATCTACGGAGGCAAAGAGAGTGTGGTGCTTTTCATCCTCTTACATTTCCATGGAGCCGAGGAAGAACGCTAGGGTAACGATTCTCTACTTGAGCATGTGAAGCTCTGTTGGGTACATTGGTTTAAATGTACCTGATTTGAAGAAGCCTCACCCAACTCAATGATATACATCAAAATGTATTTGATGTGTTTTTGAGTTACTTGTGCAGGTTAAGTATTTGCAGGACTGAAGCAAAAATTTCTAAGTCCATGTGTCGACACCCAAAGGGAAAGTGTCGACACTTAAGAAGACTTGTGTCGACACCCAGACAAGCAGTGTCGACACTTGGAGTCATTGTGTCGACACCTGGAATGCAGAGTCGACACCAGACACAAAGTGTCGACACAAGGAGCTGTGTCGACACTCAAT
Source organism: Platanthera guangdongensis (assembly GCA_039583875.1). NCBI lineage: Eukaryota > Viridiplantae > Streptophyta > Magnoliopsida > Asparagales > Orchidaceae > Platanthera > Platanthera guangdongensis. Next base: position 103,444,759 of record CM077166.1, on the reverse strand, counting down.
GAAGAAAGTACAGTAAAGCAGTGCCGACACTTAACAGCAGTGTCGACACCCAGTGAAGCTGTGTCTACACCAGAAAGTGTCGACACAAGGAGCTGTGTCGACACTCAGCAAAAGTCAGCAGAGACTAAGTATAAGTGTCGACACCCAGAACAATGTGTCGACACTCAACAGAAGAGTCAGCACTTAAAGAAAGTGTCGACACAAGACAGTATGTGTCGACACTCAGCTGAAGACTCAACACTTGAAGAATGTGTCGACACATGGAGCTGTGTCGACACTTAGCAAAGAACAGAAAGATCAACAAAATATTCTAAGTACAGGTGTCGACACTAAGGGAATGTGTCGACACTCAGCTGAAGTCTCAACAGAAGAATCAAGTGTCGACACAAGGAGCTGTGTCGACACTCAGCAAGTATCAACATTGAAGACTATGTGTCGACACCAAGAAGTAGCGTCGACACTTAACAGATTCAACACAAGAAGTTGTGTCAACACAAAGGAGATGTGTCGACACTTAGAAGAATTCAGCAAAAGATAAAAGATCAAGTACTTGTGTCGACACTCAATTTCAGTGTCGACACATGCAGAAGAAACTGTGTCGAGACATAGAATCTACAACACAAGGAGTTGTGTCGACACCTTGTAGACTTGTGTCGACACTTACACAACTTGTGTCGACACTTGGTCTATAAGTGTCGACACTTAAAGACAGAAAGTCTCGACACTTTCAGACAGTTAGAGAACTTTCAAGAACTGACTGGATGACTTGACAGCTGCCGTTCCAGCCGGTCTACAGCACCTGTCAGAAATGTTAGAATTCAGTTATGAACCGGACCAGCCGGTTACCATGAAGAAGGCTTATAAATAGGCTCATACAGTCTACAGAAACTGTTGTTGTTGAAGTTGCTGAAGCAATTCAAAAAGTGATTCACAGAGTTGTTCAAGTTATTGATCAAGGATCAAATCAAGAAGATCTAGCTGTCCAAGTGCAGATCTAAGAAGTTGGAGAGAGAGGGCTCCATCCAAGAAATCAGCCATTGGAACTAGGCTGAGAAGAAGGATTCAGATTCATTCTGGGTTTTAAGAAGCAGAGGTCAAGGATCAACTGCAGAAGGAGTCAATCTAATTGAGTTCTACTTTCAAGAAGCTTTGAAGAAAGCTAAGTCAGATTGAATCCAGCTGAGTTCTTCCAAGAACTCATCAAGAAACTCACAACCTCCCTCTCTTATGTTTGGGTTGCTGAGTTAACAATTGTAAATTCATTTTTATCTTGTAGGATCCTTTGGATCTGAGTGTTTTGTAAGCCTGTAATTATAAAGGCTGAGGGTAGGGCTTGAGAGCCTGAGTGTAGGAGATTGAAATCTCTGAGTGTAGGCCTTGTTGGCTGAGTGTAGGCCTTTGTGGCTGAGTGTAGGCTTTGTGGAAAAGCTGAGTTGTAGGGCCTTGGGCCTGAGGTGTAGGAACCAGTTTGGGTTCGGAGACAGTGGTGAAGTTTGGCCGAATCTAGTACACTGCTAGATAGGCGAAGGGGGAAAGTGGATGTACCCAAAGCTTGAGGAACCACTATAAAACTCTGTGTCTGCTGTGCTGTGCTTTGCTGTGTATGCTGTGTGATTGCAAAAGTAGAGTAGATTCTGTGTTATAACTGATTGCTGCCATTAAAGTTTAAAAAGAATTAGGTCACCTATTCACCCCCCCTCTAGGTGTTTAGGTACTATATCTTTCAAGTGGTATCAGAGGGAGGTTCCTTAAAAAGGACTAACAGTCTAAGGAGATCCTGATTGGCAGATTCAGTCTAAGACAAATTACAGATTCAAGAAAATCAAGAACCATGGGTTCCTCTGAGAATCATAAGGAATTGGGTTCCATGAAATTACCTCTATGCAGGAAAAAGATATTTGGGATCTAGAAGGAAAGGGTAAGGCTGTTTATGGAAGCCTTAGACCCTATGATATACATCACAGTAAAGGAAGGGCCTTATGTGCCCATGAAGATATCAGTTCTAGATGCAAATCAGAGAACCCCAAAGGATTTCTCTGAAATTATTAAGGATGAGATTGTCCTAGCCACCATGGAAAAAAGGGCACAAAATATTATAGTCAGTGCCATAGATGATGCAACTTTTCAGAATCTAATACACTGTAAGACAGCCAAAGAGATGTGGGACACTCTTATTATGTATATGGAGAGTTCTGAAGAAGTTAGACAAGATAGAAAATCCTTGCTAAATCAGGAGTATGAAAGTTTTAGACAAGGAAAGGGTGATAACATAACTTAGTGCTATAAGAAGTTCTACAGAATAGTGAATGAACTCATGTCTTATGGAAGAGAGTTCAGCAATTATGAACTAAATGACAAGTTCCTAAGGTCCCTAACTAAAGATTGGGACACAAAGATTTGTGCCATTAGAGAAATGGCTAAGTTGGGAGAAATTCCTCCACCTACACTGTTTGGCAAGTTATTGTCTTATGAAATGCAGTTGACGGTGAGGAAAGAGGAGGAGAAATCAACAAGAACTGAACACAAGGAAAGAACAGTAGCTTTCAAGACAGAAGCCTCCAGAAAGTGCAGGAATAAGTCATCAACTCCACCTCCAAAGGTAGTTGAATCAGAGTCAGATGAGTCAGTCAGCACAAAATCTGAAAGCAGTGAAAGTGATGAAGACTTTGTTGCCTTCACTAGACATTTTCAGAAATTCTTGAAGAAGAAACAGTGGAGGTCAAGGCCTTCTACTTCAAAAAGAATAGAAGATTTTTATCAGGATAAAAAGGCCTCAAAGAAGGACAGGAAGAGGACTAAATCTAGCAAGGCAACTGTTTCTAAAATAGTGTGCTATTGCTGCAATAGACAAGGCCATGTTGTTGCAGATTGTCCTGAAAAGAGAAAGGAGTCTAGTGACAAGAAGAAGACTCATTTCAAAGGCAAGAAAGAGAAGTCTTTTGTTGCCAAGAAAGAGAAGACTCTATCAGATATCTCTTCTTCAGAAACTGAGTCTGATGCTGAGGCATACATAGGGTTGTTTGCTGAAGAAGAAGAAGAAGAAGAAGAATTCATGCAGATAATGGAGTCTATTTATGAACAAGAAGACAGTCAATGCCAAGGGCTAATGGCTTTGACAGAGCATGACAAAATCCTGGAGCAGCCAGGACCCAGTAAGGTACAAAGTTCAACTTTAAGTTCAGTTTCTTGTTCTAGTACAGAATCAGATTCATCATCATCTAGTGATGAGAGTGTATCTGGGTCTGAGGAAGATATTCATCAGCTTATAGATGAATATAAAGTACTGTTGCTAGCTTACAAGAAAAGCAAGTCCCTAGCCAAAAGTCAGGCAAAGGAAATTGCTGATCTAAAAGCTGCTGCAACAGATTCTGAGAAGCTATTTGATCAAAAGCTTAATGAGATAGCCAGGCTGAAACACATAACAGTGATTTAGATGGGGACTATCACCTTTAAGAATGATCAAATCAAGAGTCTGGAGATCAATCTTCAGAAAGAGAGAGAGATTGTTGCTAGGTTTTCTAAACCTAAGTCAGTGTTACCCATAATTGATGAATTTGTTCATCACAAGGGTAAGGCTGGACTGAGTTTTATTAAACATGCAAGGACTGAGCAGTCCAAGTTCAAGTCCAAGGGCAAAGCCTCAACATTCAACAAGTCTGCTGTAGACAAGACAACAAAGACAGTACCTAAGCAAAGGTACAATAAGTTTGAATGTTGGTGCTATGGCAAAGTTGGCCATTTTGCAATGGACTGTTGGCACAATGTTAGTGCCAAAGTGAGTTGCAAATTACCTGTTGGAAAGCCAGTAGGTAGTTTTGTCAAGTTGCAAACTAACAAGTACCAAGGACCCAAGAATTCTTTGGGTTCTAAGGTTCATTAATCTATTTTGTAGGTGAGTCCAAGTGGCCATACCCCAACATGATACTTGGACAGTGGATGTTCCAGACATATGACTGGAACTAGAGGATTACTAAGGGACTACATTTCAATAAAAGATGGTCCAAAAGTAACCTTTGGTGGTTCTGAAAAAGGAATCATCAAAGGGTTTGGTAACATTTCTAGCAACTTAGTTACCATTACTTAAGTGGCTTATGTTAAAGCATTGAAACACAACCTAATAAGTATAAGTCAATTAAGTGATGTAGGGTATGACATCTCATTTGTTAAAAATAGTTGTCATATCAAGAGGTCAAGTGATCAAGAGATCATTTTGACTGGTTATAGGAAAAGGAATGTCTATTGCTTAGACATTATGGTAGAGAACAATGGTTCTCTAGTGTGTCTTGTAGCTGATGAGACAGTCTCTCATTGTGTCAAATGACACAAAAGGCTTGCCCATCTTAACTACAAGACTATTAGCAAACTCTTTAGCAAAGAGTTAGTGAGGAATGGTTCTCAAGTTAAGTGTGTTAAAGATGGTATTTGCTCAGCTTGTCAAAAGGGCAAGCAGACTAAATCCACCTTTAGAAGCCTAGAAAACAAAGATGATGTGAGGTGTTTATACCTCTTGCACTTGGATCTCTTTGGTCCAATGCCAGTTCACAGCTTAGGTAGGAAGGTCTATACCCTTGTAGTTGTAGATGACTACTCAAGGTTTTCCTGGGTGTTCTTCTTAAGACAGAAATCTGAAACACCTAGTGTCTTCCATAGCTTTGTCAAGCAAATTCAGAATGAACTAAATAGTACAGTGGTCAAGATTAGAAGTGACCATGGTACTGAATTTCAGTCTGAAAGCATGACAAAACTATGTGAAGAATTTGGGATATTTCAAGAATTCTCTTCACCTAGAACACCTCAGCAAAATGACATTGCTGAGAGGAAGAATAGAACCTTGATAGAGGCTGGTAGGACCCTATTAAGTGATACATCACTGCCAGAGTATTTCTGGGCTGAAGCAGTTAATACTGCATGCCATGTTATCAATAGGGCTACCATCACTAAAGGGCTCAACAAGACTCCCTATGAAGTTGTGAAAGGCAGGAAACCAAACCTATCCTATTTCAGGATCTTTGGTTGCAAATGATACTTAACAATGGGAAGTCTTACTTGACTAAGTTTGCTGCCAAGTCCCAAGAGGGAATTTTTGTTGGGTACAGCAATAACAGTAAGGCTTATAGAGTCTACAACTTGACTACACAAGTTGTAGAAGAATCTGTGCATGTAGTTTTTGATGAGACTAAACTTATTAACAATGAGTTGTCTAGTAGTGTATGCAGCCCCACAGGTTTAACAAAGAAGATGGACAAGCTTACTATAGAAGAAATACCTGCTGCAAGACAGCAAGTAGAAGATAGTGGCTGTTGTCCAGGGGGAGAACTACATGTACCAATTGCTGATGAAGTTCAAGGAGTACAGCATGATGGAGATGCTGAAGAGGTTCAACTAGAAGTTAGAATGCCTCCAGCCAACAGGCATCTTAGAGATCATCCAGTAGAGCAGATTATTGGAGATCCAAGATAAGGAGTATAAACCAGGCTCAGAAACATGAATGCAGCAATCTACTCCAGTTTTCTATCTCAAGTTGAACCTAAGAAGTTTGAAGAAGCTATACTAGATCCACAATGGACTAAAGCAATGCAAGAAGAGCTTAATCAGTTCAAGAGGTGCAAGGTCTGGGAACTTGTTCCTAAACCTAAAGACCACAATATAATAGGAACCAAGTTGATCTACAGGAATAAGATGGATGAACAAGGGGTCATCATTAAGAATAAAGCAAGACTGGTTGCTAAAGGATATAGGCAAGAAGAAGGTATTGACTTTGATCAAACCTTTGCTCCAGTAGCCAGACTGGAAGCCATAAGAATGTTCTTGGCCTATGCAACCTATCAAGAATTCAAAGTTTACCAAATGGATGTCAAGTCAGCATTCCTAAATGGTAATCTCAAAGAAGAAGTCTATGTGGAACAGCCTTCAGGTTTTGTTGATCCAACTTTACCTCATCATGTCTATAGACTTAGGAAAGCTTTATATGGGTTAAAGCAAGCCCCTAGGGCTTGGTATGAAACCTTATCTAGTTTCCTCATTGAGAACAAGTTATCAAGGGGGAAAATAGATAAGACTCTATTCCTTAGGGAATCTAGAGGCAAAGTTATACTAGTCCAAATATATGTAGATGACATTATATTTGGGTCTACTGAAAGCAGCCTTTGCAAAAAGTTTGCAAAACTGATGCAAGGTCAATTTGAGATGAGTAGTATGAGAGAGCTGAAGTTTTTCTTGGGTCTCCAAGTTAAACAGACTGAAAGTGGTTTATCCATATATCAGTCCAAGTTCACCCTAGAACTCATAAGGAAGTATTGTATGGATTCATCCAGTACCATGAAGACTCCTATGGGGTCAAGTATGTCTCTTAGCAAGGATGATGCAGGGAAACCTGTAGATGAAACCTTGTATAGAGGGATAGTTGGCTCCATATTATACTTGACTGCTAGTAGACCAGATATCATGTATGCTACATGTGTCTGTGCAAGGTATCAAGCCTGCCCTAAATAGTCTCATTTGACAGCAGTCAAAAGAATATTGAGATATCTAAAGGGCACTCCCTATCTAGGCCTCTGGTACCCTAGGAATGAAGATTTTGAACTAACAGGTTATTCAGATGCAGACTTTGCAGGATGCAAAGAAGATAGAAAAAGCACTACTGGAACCTGTCAATTCCTAGGTGGGAGACTAATTTCATGGAGTAGCAAAAAGCAGACAAGTGTGGCTATCACCACTGCAGAGTCAGAGTATGTGGCTGCAGGAAGTTGCTGTGCTCAACTTCTGTGGATACAACATCAGCTAGAGGACTATGGATTTCAGGTAAGTAGAACTACACTCTTCTGTGATTCTACAAGTGCTATTTCAATAGCTAATAATCCTGTATCTCATAGTAGAACAAAACATATTGAAATTAAATATCATTTTCTTAGGGAGCATGTAGAAAGAGAAGATATTTTATTAGAATATGTTAAAACTGATAATCAAATAGCTGATATGTATACTAAGCCCCTAAAAGAAGCTAAGTTCAATAGATTTAAAATTGAACTAGGAATGATAAACTTAGAGTAAGTTTACAGAATTGAAATTGGCTAAGTAAAAAGGTGTCGACACATAGACAAGTCTATGTCGACACAGAATAGTGGTGTCGATACTTCAGGAAATAGGTGTCGACACATCTAGGAAGTTGGTGTCGACACTTCAGAATATTAGTGTCGACACATGCCAAGTAGGTGTCGACACATCCAAAGTGGTGTCGACACTTAGTATTTACTCAGAATTTTCTAAGTAAAGTCTCGACAATGTGTCGAGTTATGTTGTGTCGACATATAACCAAGTGTCGACACATAAAATCTATTGACTAAACTTGTGTCGACACATATGTGTCGAGACATTATAAGTCAGTGTCGATACTTATTGCCAGTGTCGACACATTTTAAGTTAGCTGTCCCGCCTGTTCATCTTCAAAATCAGAAAGGTATAAATAGGGTTTTGTCTTTGTTTGTGGACACGCTTTCAAAGTTTCGAGACCAAACATCAGTGTCGACACCTCTCTTCTCTCAAGACAAATTCTACAAACCCTAATGGCGCCTAAGCTAGAGGAGAACGTCAACGAAGGATATGAGCTGGTGCGCGGCGCTTTCGAAGATGCTGATCAAGAAATCAAGTCTGTCGTAACCCTAGTTGCCGATTCTGGGTTAGAATATTTAGTTTCAGAACCTACTAAGATATGGAAGAAAGAGGTACTTGAATTCCTCAATGGAGCTGAAGTGGATGAATCTGGATACAAGATCAAATCCAGAGTTCATGGAACAAAGGTTAAGATTTTGCCAAAGAGCTTGAGGAAGGTGCTTCAATTGCCAAGAACAAAGGAGGAAGATGAGATTACTGCTACAAAGACCATGGAAGCTCTAACCTGGTGTGGCCTTGATCCTAGAATGAAGATTGGTTCTGTTTTCAATAGAAAAGGGATGAACAATCAAGGCAAATTCATGTCTGAGATAGTTGGCAAGGTACTTTTAAGCAAGCCAGGAGGGCATGACAGAGTGTCTGCCTCTATGTTCAATATAATGACCAGGATTATCTTCACTTTAAGAACTGATTGGTCAGTTATAGTATTTGAGAAGATTAAAGAAAGCTTGAAGAAGCCCAACCTGGGCAGGATTTTAAGTATTTATCTTGCTGGTGTAATACCTGAAGTAATGAGTACTGCTGCTGGAAGCAAAATAAACCATATGAGAAAGATGGATATGAGGATATTTTCCAGATGGGACAGGGTGTTGACTAAGGAGCTGCCAACCCTTGAAAAGATTGTTTCTGAGAAAGAGATTCCTCCAAAGAAGAAAAGGAAGACTGCTCTAGTGAAACAAGTGTCCACTAGCAGCTCTGATAGTGAAGAATAGGTTGTCTTCACTCCAGATGAGCATGAGGAAGAGCCTGCAGTGAAATCTCCTGCTCCTCAAGATGATGCTGAGATCCAGGGGGAGCTACCTCTAGCTAGCCCCATCCACAAGGATCAAAGCCAGGGGGAGCTTCCAGTTGTAGATGAACTCACTATACTGGAAAGTGAACAAGCAACCACCATCATACTAGAGGTAATCACTGAACTAAACACTTTGAATTTTCCTATGGAAGATACTGATTTGTCTGATGATCATCAGCAAATCCAGCTGGATAGCCAAGTCTCAGATGCTGTCAAAGAAGACACATCTGCTGTTGTTCAAGTGGTTCCTGATCTAGTGGTTGAAGAATCTAGAATTTCTCCTGCTCAGTCTCCACAAGAATTCACCATGGAAGATTTATTTTTAAATCTAGACCATCAAGATTTTGACATGGACAAGGCTGCTGCTGAAGAAGAGAATGCTTCACTTGAGGGGGAGCAGGTGCAAGTTCATGAAGAGCCTGTGAGGCAAGAAACTGAGAAGGCACCTGATGTGCAAGCTGAAAGGCCTGCACGCCCTAAGGAGAGGGTTGACATAGCCAGCTCCTCGGAATCTGAAGATGAGGAGACTACAAGGGCTAAGCAAAAGAAACTTTATGTATTCAAGAGAAGAAGCCAAAGTTATAAGAAAGCTCTACAATCTATTGCACCACAGCCTATAGTTCAGCAAGCCCCATCAATTGATTATAGTGCTTTAATGGTGGCAATGCAAATTAAACTGGATGAACACAGGCAGGCAATTGAGAAGTATGTAGATGAAGGGCAGAAATCTTTGCAATTTGATCTGGCCCAAGATATCAAGTCTATAAGGTTTGAAATGAACCTTAACAAGAAAGAGATGACAGATTGTTTCCACAAGGGTAGAAATGCAGTGGTGTACTTGGCAACACACCAGGAAAAGATCAAAGCACAAGTAGATGACATAGCATTAAAGCAAGGGTATGTTCTTGAAAATCAGCTAAGGATGAATGACAATCTTACTGCTTCCCATAATGCTATTATCACAGAATTAAAGAACCAGGCTGCTGGACCTTCTACCTCTACTGCTACTGTTAAAGCTGAATTTGATAAAGTATTTCAAGAAGAAATCAATGCTGTTAAGACTGCCATTGAAGACTCCCAGAAGGCCATATCTGAACAACTTAAAAAGCTTAAACCTTTCTTTAAAGATGGAGTCAGATACTTGGATAATCAAATAAGATTTCAGAAGGATGATGTCAGAGATCACATGGCTAGAGAAGTCATAAAGGGAGAGAGAGTGTTAGTCAAGGCAAGCTCTGACCATGCTAAGTGGATATCAAATTCTATCAGAGCTACACTTGGATATCCTCCTCTGTGTGATGACAATGATGTTGCTGAATCTGGAATTAACCCTGCATATCTTGGAGGTGAGCAACCAGAATTAGCTCAAGTCATATATCCTCCTCCAGATTTTGAAATGGTGCATGCTGATGTACAGACCATGTACAGCCTACCTGGGGGCAAGGACAATGTGATTATTGAAAAGGTTGTTCAGCCTATTTCTTAAGCCATGCAAGAGGCATTGCAAAAAGAAGAAGAGACTAGATTGTCTAAGAAGAGGTTTAGGGAACAAGCTGAACAAAGGCCAGACTTTGAACAGTGGAGCCCTACCTCAAGAAATATCATTTTGACTGCCTGGAAGGCTGCCAAGGATAACATTCAAGACAGGAACAAATGGTTCTCTGAGGCTGAATGGAGAAAACATGAGACTAGACAGGAGGCCATAGTTCAACATAGAAGGAAGGCAAAGATGGGAAAGCTACCTCCTACTGCTCTGGAGCCTAGCAAGTACTTTCCTAAGCCATACCATTATTTTGAAAGACAGAAGATCAAAGCTGAAGAGCTTAAGAAGAAAGATCTGAAAGGCAAGAAGCCTGCTGATGCTGAAATTGCTGATGCTCCTGTCCAAGCTAAAGTTCAAGCTGGCAAAGGGATAGTTATCAAGGAACCAGAACTGAAATAGATTTAGAATTTTCTTGAAGTTTACTGTGTAATCTTTTTGATGTAAAGCATTTTTGTGAACTTCTGAAACTGTATAAGACAGATATTTGAACAATATATGATTAATCTATTTCATGTTTGTTCTGTGATGATGTCTATGTCTATTTCATATTTGTTCTGTGATGATGAATTTGTATACATGTGAAATTGATACATGTTTATGTTTACCCTGCTGTACATTATCCTGCCTTACATCATTTTGTAATTTTTATTATGAATGGTGTATATCATTGACTAAGGGTTATGACTTCTCCAAATAGGGGGAGATTGTTGGGTACATTGGTTTAAATGTACCTGATTTGAAGAAGCCTCACCCAACTCAATGATATACATCAAAATGTATTTGATGTGTTTTTGAGTTACTTATGCAGGTTAAGTATTTGCAGGACTGAAGCAAAAAATTCTAAGTCCATGTGTCGACACCCAGAGGGAAAGTGTCGACACTTAAGAAGACTTGTGTCGACACCCAGACAAGCAGTGTTGACACTTGGAGTCATTGTGTCGACACCTGGAATGCAGAGTCGACACCAGACACAAAGTGTCGACACAAGGAGCTGTGTCGACACTCAATGAAGAAAGTACAGTAAAGCAGTGTCGACACTTAACAGCAGTGTCGACACCCAGTGAAGCTGTGTCTACACCAGAAAGTGTCGACACAAGGAGCTGTGTCGACACTCAGCAAAAGTTAGCAGAGACTAACTATAAGTGTCGACACCCAGAACAATGTGTCGACACTCAACAGAAGACTCAGCACTTAAAGAAAGTGTCGACACAAGACAGTATGTGTCGACACTCAGCTGAAGACTCAACACTTGAAGAATGTGTCGACACATGCAGCTGTGTCGACACTTAGCAAAGAACAGAAAGATCAACAAAATATTCTAAGTACAAGTGTCGACACTAAGGGAATGTGTCGACACTCAGCTGAAGTCTCAACAGAAGAATCAAGTGTCGACACAAGGAGCTGTGTCGACACTCAGCAAGTATCAACATTGAAGACTATGTTTTGACACCAAGAAGTAGCGTCGACACTTAACAGATTCAACACAAGAAGTTGTGTCGACACAAAGGAGATGTGTCGACACTTAGAAGAATTCAGCAAAAGATAAAAGATCAAGTACTTGTGTCGACACTCAATTTTAGTGTCGACACATGCAGAAGAAACTGTGTCGAGACATAGAATCTACAACACAAGGAGTTGTGTCGACACCTTGTAGACTTGTGTCGACACTTACACAACTTGTGTCGACACTTGGTCTATAAGTGTCGACACTTAAAGACAGAAAGTCTCGACACTTTCAGACAGTTAGAGAACTTTCAAGAACTGACTGGATGACTTGACAGCTGCCGTTCCAGCCGGTCTACAGCACCTGTCAGAAATGTCATAATTCAGTTATGAACCGGACCAGTCGGTTACCAAGAAGAAGGCCTATAAATAGGCTCATACAGTCTACATAAACTGTTGTTGTTGAAGTTGCTGAAGCAATTCAAAAAGTGATTCACAGAGTTGTTCAAGTTATTGATCAAGGATCAAATCAAGAAGATCTAGCTGTCCAAGTGCAGATCTAAGAAGTTGGAGAGAGAGGGCTCCATCCAAGAAATCAGTCGTTGGAACTAGGCTGAGAAGAAGGATTCAGATTCATTCTGGGTCTTAAGAAGCAGAGGTCAAGGATCAACTACAGAAGGAGTCAATCTAATTGAGTTCTACTTTCAAGAAGCTTTGAAGAAAGCTAAGTCAGATTGAATCCAGCTGAGTTCTTCCAAGAACTCATCAAGAAACTCACAACCTCCCTCTCTTGTCTTTGGGTTGTTGAGTTAACAATTGTAAATTCATTTTTATCTTGTAGGATCCTTTGGATCTGAGTGTTTTGTAAGCCTGTAATTATAAAGGCTGAGGGTAGGGCTTGAGAGCCTGAGTGTAGGAGATTGAAATCTCTGAGTGTAGGCCTTGTTGGCTGAGTGTAGGCCTTTGTGGCTGAGTGTAGGCTTTGTGGAAAAGCTGAGTTGTAGGGCCTTGGGCCTGAGGTGTAGGAACCAGTTTGGGTTCTGAGACAGTGGTGAAGTTTGGCCGAATCTAGTACACTGCTAGATAGGCGAAGGGGGAAAGTGGATGTACCCAAAGCTTGGGGAACCACTATAAAACTCTGTGTCTGCTGTGCTTTGCTTTGCTGTGTATGCTGTGTGATTGCAAAAGTAGAGTAGATTATGTGTTATAACTGATTGCTGCCATTAAAGTTTAAAAAGAATTAGGTCACCTATTCACCCCCCCCCCCTCTAGGTGTTTAGGTACTATATCTTTCAAGCTCTCCTTCTTTGCATAGGAAGCCCGCTCTCGCGAGTTTGCGGTGAGTTGGAGGTGTTCCTTCAGGTAGATATGTAAAGTCCTCATTGTTTAGAGTCCGTATTCGACAACGGACATAGGCATGATGTGTGAAGCACATACGGACATGTTGGTCTAGATCGGTGATGTTGCATTGCATAAATGTCGGAGAAGACTCCATGTGATTGTTTGTTTTTCAGGTTTTCTACATGGTAGATTGCAACAGGGAGCCTTGGGGATTAACCCAAAGGTGCACCCGGAAAACTGGGCAGATGCGTGATCTTGCCAACTTGGTGGCCTGAGAGCCAACTTCAACATAACTGGGTTATGTAGTATTGTACGTTCGATTCACGGGCTTCGGGAAAACGTAACTCGTGCCGATGATAATGAAGTGTCGTGGCAAGTGAGTAACGGGTTGAGTGGAACCGTTCCTGCTTTATGCCGAGGGCATAGAGGTCGGGTCTTTGCTATCGATGATATTAAAGTGTCGTGACATAGGCTGTTGATGATATTAAAGTGTCATATCATCTGCCTAAAAGACCAAATTGCTCACGAGAGATTACCATCCTAGGGATGGTGGTGAGTTAACGGGCTTAGACTGTGATCACCGAGAATGTGCCCTGAGAGCACGGGGCGTGTGGCCATGCGTGCCAATGCCTGTAATGCAATGAATTTGTATACTGCTTGGTTGTGCTAATAAAATGCAGGGAAGGAGCATCGCTGCCCCGAATTGGGGGCGGGATCGTTATAATTTGGTCAGCATTGCTGACCGTTGCTTTTGTTTGCCACTGTGCGGTGGTTTTTTGCTTGCAGGTACTGCTGGACCATGCGGTCAATAGCGGGCTAAAGCCCAAATTACAAAGCTGGCCCTTGAAGGCCTAATTGAAGTATTTACTTGCTTTTATTCATGTATGACCGACCTGCGTGCCGTGGTTTGTAAAACATGTAATTTGAAGTAAACCATTTTATAATGCCTTAAGGGCTGTACTTGTGTATGTACTGCATTCCTATTTGGTGTTTAGTGGGCATTCATGCTTGGTGCTGGGTTCTTTTAATTGCAACTTATAAAACTGCTTCCGCTAGAATGCTCTGTGTAGGACATTATGATTAGTTGGATGGTTTCCATTGAGTAACCACCCGGTCTGTCTGTGGTATATGGCGTTGGGCCCCGGCCGGACCTACTGCTATATGCTATGCGACGGATAGGGGTTGTTACAATTTGGTATCAGACTACTGGTTTCAGTCAGGCTTAAGATGAATTCGTGGACGAATTCTTTTTAAGTGGTGGTGAGCACATGTGTGTGCGTCATCGTTATAACAGTAAAAGAACCCATGAATGTCCACTTAGGAATGAAAATACACGTGTTTGGAGAACCTGTGTGTTACTATAATTGTTGTTTGCAATTTTATTTGGTCGCTTAACGGTGTTTTGTACCACTATAGGTGACCAGAAGTGGTGCTGGGCCGTCGGAACGTCGAGTTTCTGAGGCTAGCAGTGCACCTAATGATGCTCCTGCAACACCTCCATCGACTGAGACCATACGATTGGTGGCCGAAGCAGTGCTTGCCATGATGAATGCACAGCCTGCAAGGCAAATACAGCAGCCCGCTCCTACGATGGAGCAGGTACCGCTGCAAGCGGCTGAGCAGAGAAGAGTGGAGCAGGTAGTAGTGGAGTAGTTGGTGCCAAGGAGGGCAACCGAGAGACAGCTCAAGCATGTCATGAGCTTTAATCCTCCAGTATTCTCAGGGTTGGAAACCCCATCTCAACCTGAAGACTAGCTCTCCAGGGTGAAGAGAGTCATGACAGTAATGGAGACCGAGGAGTGGCAAATGACCACCATTGCTATGTTCCTTCTGGACGGTGAAGCGAGATTATGGTGGGAAGGATTGGAGCTGCATCTATTGAGAGGTAGGCAACTTGTTGATGTCTCGATGGAGGAGTTCTCGACACTATTCTTGGCTAGATACCTCCCTTCGGCGCAGAGGATAGCATTGGAGAACGAGTTCCTGAAGTTGGTTCAAGGAGACAATAGTGTGGATGAATATCTCCACGAGTTTACTCGATTGAGTCGATATGCTAGCTCCACCATAGTGGATGAGGAGCGCAAGATGAGTCGATTTTACGAAGGGTTGAGAGATGAGTTGAGGTTACTACTCTAGGGGTCGATGACGTAGGGTTTCTTATCCTTGGTCAACACGGCCCGGTCCATGGAGAAGGACATGAAGAATGTACAAGCAAAGAAAAGCTTGGGTGATAAGAAGTCGGAGTTCAGAGTGCCGAACTCCTCAAAGTCTGTGTTCCGGAAGTGGAATAAGAAAGCTAGGATGTCGGGTCCAGCCCCCTCTGCTGGTGCTTCTTGGGCTACTACGGGTCGGATCCCGGGCACATGTTACAACTGTGGGAAGCCGGGGCATTATGCCCGTGAGTGCCGGAGTGGACGTCCCAAGTCCGAAAGAAAGCCGGGAGCAACTTATGAAGAAAAGGGCAAGGCGGTGGAGTCGACCGCGTCCCATTATTCTCCGGCCCAACCGAGGCTGTACAATCTTGGCCAACAGGAGGCCATCAAACAGGAGGATGTGGTGACAGGTACGGTTTAATTTATAGCAAATTAATTTCTTGAAATACTTGTTATGCACATGTTACCTTACCACTGCTTGTTTAGGATTTGTTTTGATTTGTGAAAATCCGGCAAGAGCACTCTTCGATACAGTAGCTTCACACTCCTTCTTGTCCGAGGGATTTATATCACGCATCGGAGTCCCTTCTTCGATGGCAAAGGATAATTTGGATGTGTTGTTGCCCAATGGGTGTTCGATGTGCGCCGATAGGATCTGCGATGTTAAGATTCGTATTGGGAATCAGGAGTTCGATCTGCAAGCGTCGTTACTTCCGTTGGTGGAGTTCGACGTTATATTTGGCATGGACTGGCTCTCGGAGCAGTAGGCCTATATTGATTACGGTCGCAAGGAAGTCAAGTTGGGAGCAAGTTGTGAGACGACTTTTACGAGCTTGAAGGGGTCGAGCAAGACGTTGATGTCTACTCTTCAGGTGGTGAAGGCGGTTCGTGCCGGTGCAGAACTGTTATTTACACTAGGGGAGGTTGCTAAGCCAAAGCCTGCATTGGATAGTATTTCAGTTGTATCGGAGTACCCTAATATGTTCCCTAGAGATCTTCCTGGAGCCCCGCCTCAGCGGGAGATAGATTTCACAATTGAGTTAGTGCCAGGTGTAAAGCCTGTGTCACGATCTCCATATCAGCTAGCGCCTAAGGAAATGGCGGAGCTAAAGGTGCAACTACAAGAGTTGTTGGAGCAAGGGTATGTGCGCCCAAGTTCTTTGACTTGGAACGCGGCGGTCCTCTTTGTTAAGAAGAAGGACGGAAGCTTGAGGCTATGCATTGATTATCGGGAGCTCAACAAGTTGACGGAAAAGAACAAGTACCCAATCCCCCCGATCGATGATCTTTTTGATCAGTTGGTCGGGTCAACGGTGTACTCAATGTTGGACCTCAAGTCTGGGCACTATCAGCTGCAAAAAAGGGAGAGTGATATCCCGAAGACAGCGTTCAGTACGAGATACGGGCATTACGAGTTTACGGTCATGCCGTTTGGGCAGACTAATGCTCCGTCAGTGTTCATGGATTTGATGAACAGGACCTTCAGGGAGTACTTGGACCATTTTATGATCGTCTTCATCGACGATATTTTGGTTTACTCGCAGAGTGAGGAAGATCACTTCAAGCATCTTCATTTGGTTTTGGAGACCCTAAGGAGGAATCATTTGTATGTCAAGTTCTCGAAGTGCGAGTTTTGGTTATCCTCAGTGGCGTTCCTCGGTCATATAGTGAGTGGGGAAGGTATTGCAGTGGATCCGGCGTAGATTGTTGTGATACGAGAGTGGCCTGAGCTTTCTACGGTAGCGGAAGTCCGGAGCTTTCTGGGGCTTGCCGGCTATTATAGGCGCTTCGTAGAGAACTTCTCGCGGATAGCATTACCTCTCACTACTTTGACGAGGAAGGAGCAGAAGTTCGTTTGGACGCAAGAGTGCGCGCGAGCTTTTGAGGAGTTGACATGTCGGTTGACCACGACGCATGTGCTGAGTTTGGCGAGTGGGACCGAAGGTTATGAAATTTATAGCGACGCTTCGGGCAGCAGTTTGGGTTGCGTGCTACTGCAACACGGAAGTGTGATAGCTTATGGCTCGAGACAACTAAAAGTGCACGAGAGGAATTATCCTGTCCATGACTTGGAGTTAGCGGCCGTAATTTTTGCCTTGAAGATGTGGAGGCACTATTTGTACGGTGTGAAGATTGATATCTACATCGATCACAAGAGCCTGAAGTATCTGTTTGATCAAAAAGACCTGAATATGCGGCAGCGTAGATGGATGAAGTTCCTCGGGGACTATACATTCAAGATCTACTACGTACCTGGTAAAGGTAATGCGGTTGCGGATGCGTTGAGTCGTCGGGCCCCAGCTCAAGCCAATTAGCTGTCGATCCATGACGAGCGGTTGGTTAGGGAGTTGGGGCGTTGGAGATTGTTTGTGTGGATAAGCAATCAAGTGCTGAAGCAGTACTGAATTGGACTGAAGTCCAATATGACCTGGCTGATCGGATTCGGCAGGCTTTGAATATGGATGTCCATATGAAGCAGTTCATGGTAGAGGCTCTGGATGGGTCAAATTCCCAATTCGTTGTGGAGGACGGATTGCTTTGGAAAGAAGGTCGTCTCGCGTCCCAAGTGTGGGCAATTTGCGGGTGGAATTGTTGTACGAGGCACATCATAACAAGTACTCGATTCAACCGGGGAGCACGAAGATGTACCGCGATGTAAAGAAACTGTTTTGGTGGCCGGGTTTGAAGAAGGATGTGGCACTCTATGTGGCAAAGTGCCAAACTTGCGCCTTGGTGAAGGCGGAGTGCCAAAAGCCGGGAGGATTTCTGAAGGCCTTGCCTATTCCGGAGTGGAAATTCGACGACATCTCTATGGACTTTGTGCACGGTTTGCCAAGGTCGCAATAGGGGAACGACGCCATTTGGGTGGTCGTAGATCGGCTAACGAAGGTGTCACATTTCATTCCGCATAGGAAGGATGATCCAGTGGAGAAGTTGGCAAAACTATATGTGGATAATATAGTACGGCTTCACGGTGTGCCCCGCAACATCGTGAGTGACCGAGATGGGCGGTTCACGTCCAATGATTGGAGGCTAGTGCAGCAAATGTTGGGAACTAAATTAAAATTCAGCACAACCTTTCATCCGCAAATGGATGGGCAGACCGAGAGGGTCAATAGAACTATGGAAGATATGCTCTGCATGTGTATCTTGGACTTTGGAAAGCAATGGGAAGACCATCTTTATTTGGTGGAGTTTGCGTACAATAATAGCTACCAGACGAGTATTCAAATGGCGCCCTTCGAGGCCCTTTATGTTAGAAAATGTCGCACGCCGTTGTCTTGGTTAGAAACGGGTGAGTCAAAGTTGTACAAGCGCCAACAGGTGGAAGATCCTACGTATTTTGTTCGTACCATTCGGGAGAGGTTGCTTATTGCTCAGGACCGGCAAGCGAAGTACTATAATGCCAAGAACAGGAATGTGGAGTTCGCTGTGGGCGACTCGGTGTACTTAAAGATCAAGCCGTTCAAGGGTGTCTCGCGGGTGCGGCGATTGAAAAAGCTAAGCCCGAGGTACCTTGGGCCGTTTGAGGTTTTGGAGCGAGTTGGTGAAGTAGCCTATCGGTTGAAGCTTTCAGTGGAGCTTAGTGGTTTACATGATGTATTCCATATATCGGTGCTACGGAAGGCGGTGCAAGAGCCTTCGCAAGTGATCGCGGTTGATCAAGTGACGGTGGATTTTGGGTTGACGACAAAGGTCAAGCCCGTGCGGATTGAAGACTCGGAGGTCAAGCGGCTACGCAATAAAGAGATCAGGATGGTCAAGGTCCGATGAGACAATTGCGGTCGAGAGGAGCTCTCTTGGGAAAGAGAGCAGATTATGCTTGACGAGTATCCGGAGTTGTTCCGCTCAGGTACAATTTAATTTTGGTACTTGTCTTTCCTTTATGTAATTTTGTGGACGAAATTCTTTTAAGAGGGGGAGAGTTGTAATGCCCCGAAACTCAAAAGAGCGACGGGAGGCATTTTGGGCCAAATCTGGAATCTAGCAGGGGGCACACGGCCTGGGACACGGGCGTGTCCCAGGGCATGTCAGGCTCCAGTTGACGATTTGGCCGCATTGTCGACGAAATTTGTAGTCGACGATTGTCGAGCAGGGAACACGGCCTGAGACACGGGCGTGTCTCAGGGCGTGTCGAGCCCGTGTCGACGATCGGCCAGGGAAGTCGACAATTTTTGCTCGACGATGTGTCGAGACAAGGCACACGGCCTAGGACGCGGGCGTGTCCAAGGCCGTGTCATATGGTCGAAGAACTTCGCTCGACGAAGTGTCGAGACTGTGAACACGGCCTGCAGCCCAGGCGTGTTCGGTGTGACACGGGCGTGTCCAATACCCATGTGAGTCTCGGGTTATTTTTGGGGCTGTGTTGATGGGGGCACACGGCCGACCACACGGTCGTGTCAGTTGGAACACGGGCGTGTCAGGTCGAACACGGGCATGTTGGATGCCCGTGTGTTGTTCCAGGCGCGTCGATTTTGACGGCGAATGGGGGACACGGCCCTGGACACGAGCGTGTCGCAGGCCGTGTTCGGCCCAGTTTTAGCATTTGAGATATGGCTCGTGGTCGTTCTTTTCTTTAATTCGGGATCCAATGGCTAGGGGTTGTTCCTGATGGGATATACACGGGATTGGACCCTTGAAACCCTCATTTCTTTTGAGTGGTTCTCTTTCTAAGTCAAGAGAGAGAGGAGAGCAAAGGAGGAAGAAGAAGCTTAGATCCGGCCATTGGAGGAGCTTCGAAGCTCCAAATTGTGAGCCGACTTCAGATCTACGGAGGCAAAGAGAGTGCGGTGCTTTTCATCCGCTTACATTTCCATGGCGCCGAGGAAGAACGCTAGGGCAACGATTCTCTACTTGAGCATGTGAAGCTCTCCTTCTTTGCATAGGAAGCCCGCTCTCGTGAGTTTGCGGTGAGTTGGAGGCGTTCCTTCGGGTAGATATGTAAAGTCCCCGTTGTTTAGAGTCCGTATTCGAGAACAGGCATAGGCATGATGTGTGAAGCCTATCCAGACATGTTGCTCTGGATCGGTGTTGTTGCATTGCATAAATGCCGGAGAAGACTCCATGCGATTGTTTGTTTTTTGGGTTTTCTATATGGTAGATTGCATCATGGAGCCTTGGGGATTAACCCAAAGGTGCACCCGAAAAACTGGGCAGATGCGTGATCTTGCCAACTTGGTGGCCTGAGAGCCAACTAGAACATAACTGGGTTATGTAGTATTGTACGTTCGATTCACGGGCTTCGGGGAAACTTAACTCGTGCCGATGATATTAAAGTGTCGTGGAAAGTGAGCAACAGGTTGAGTGGAATCGTTCCTGCTTTATGCCGAGGGCATAGAGGTCGGGTCTTTGCTGTCGATGATATTAAAGTGTCGTGACATAGGCTGTTGATGATATTAAAGTGTCGTAACATCTGCCTAAAAAACCAAATTGCTCATAAGAGATTGTCGTCCTGGGGATGGTGGTGAGTCAACGGGCTTAGACTGTGATCACCGAGAATGTTCCCTGAGAGCACGGGGCGTGTGGCCATGCGTGCCAACACCTGTAATGCAATGAATTTGTATACTTCTTGGTTGTGCTAATAAAATGCAGAGAAGGAGCATCGCCGCTCCGAATTGGGGGCAGGATCATTATAATTTGGTCAGCATTGCTGACCGTTGCTTTTGTTTTCCACCGTGCGGTGGTTTCTTGCTTACAGGTGCTGCTGGACCAAGCGGTCAATAGCGGGCTAAAGCCCAAATTGCGAAGCCGACCCTTGAAGGCCTAATTCAAGTGTTTACTTGCTTTTATTCATGTATGATAGGCCTGCGTGCCATGGTTTGTAAAACATGTAATTTGAAGTAAACCAATTTGTAAGGCCTTAAGTCCTGTACTTGTGTATGTACTACATTCCTATTTGGTGTTTAGTGGACATTCATGCTTGGTGCTGGGTTCTTTTAATTGCAACTTAAAAAACTGCTTCCGCTAGAATGCTCTGTGTAGGACGTTATGATTAGTTGGATGGTTTCCATTGAGTAACCACCCAGTCTGTCTGTGGTATATGGCTTCGGGCCCCGGCCGGACCTACTGCTATATACTATGCGATGGATAGGGGGTGTTACACTCTAGCCTAGAGTCTCAGCTGATGAGTATGGAGTTAGCTCGGATGATTGAGGAGATGGATATTACATTGATATTTAAGGCTTTCGGCAGAGTATATGGAGTACTTGGCAAGCATGAGCATACTTTGTGATATTCGGGGCCAAATCAGAGTGGAACAAGGAATGGATGCAGCCCTGGCCCCGGCAATCAATTCAATCAAAGATGGGACTACGAATGAGTATATACTAAAAGACGGCCTCGTTTATTTTCGTGGTCGGCTCTACATTCCCAAGGGTGGTAAAATCTGGGAGGATAACTTGAGAGAGGCTCATTGCTCTCAATATTCAGTGCACCCGGGTATTGCTAAGATGTACGCCGGTTTGCAGAAGACCATGTATTTGCCGGGAATGAAGAAGGATGTCCGACATTTTGTTACACATTGCAAAGCTTGTCAAAGGGTGAAGGCAGAATGCAAGAGTCCCGGTGGTTTGCTATAATCGATGTCCATCCCCGAGTGGAAGTTCGAGGATGTCTCCATGGACTTTGTCCATGGGTTACCTCGCTCACGCTCCGGGAATGATTCGGTGTGGGTGATAGTTGATCGCCTAATGAAAGTAGCCCGGTTTATCCCAAAGAAGAAAGAAGCTCATGTGGATGTCTTAGTATGCCTTTTTGTGGAGCAATTCGTACGGTATCATGGCGTGCCTAAGACGATCGTGTCTGACCGAGATGGTCGGTTTACCTCCAAGGAGTGGAAAGCGGTACAAGCGTATTTGGGTTCATGCCTTACCTTTAGCACCGCGTTTCATCCCCAGACGGACAGGCAATCTGAAAGGACCATCCGGACATTGGAAGACTTGTTAAGATTATGTGTGTTGGATAGAAGAGAGCTGTGGGAAAGGCTCTTACCGTTGGTAGAATTCTCCTACAACAACATCCACCAAGCTAGTATCGGCATGGCTCCTCATGAAGCTCTTTATGGAAGGAGGTGTAGAACCCCCTTGTCTTGGGTGCAAGATGAAGACCCGAAGGCTTCGGGTGTTGAATACATTGATGATACCGATACGGCGGTTAGACTGATACGGGATCGCATGTTAGAGGCTCAAAGTCGGCAGGCGAAGTATTATAATGCAAGACACCGGATGGTGGAGTTTCAAGTGGGTGATAAGGTGTTCCTGAAAATCCGACCGATGCATGGAGTGTCACGTGTGCATGGTGTGAAAAAGCTCAGCCCAAGGTATGTTGGGCCTTATACTATATTGGAAAGGATTGGACCGTTTGCCTATTGGTTGGAGTTACCGTCCGAGCTAGAGAACCTCCACGACGTGTTCCCCGTGTCTTCGCATTGGAAGGCGCTATTGAGGACCGATCAATACACCCCCATGACTGTTGGTGCTGTGGCGTCTGATAGGTCTATGCGACTAGAGCCGGTGCGGATCGTAGATAACGAGACAAGAAAGTTGTGCTGCACAAGTGTTCCCTTGGTGAAGGTGCTATGTTCTAATCATGGGAAGGAGGAATACACATGGGAGCCAATGGATTTGATGCAGAAATGCTATCCGGAGTTGTTTGCTCAAGGTAATCTTATTTAAAAGCATATTATATTTTCTGTTATGCTTTTCTCCCCATAGCCTAAGCCTGATTTCGGGGACGAAATCTTTTATTTTGTTTATAGGATTTGTGTCCCGAATCGTACTAGGCCCCTCTTGCGTGTTTTTGAGTCAGGGGAGCTGACTTGGCTTCAGGGGGAGTGCTGACAACTGGGCAATACATGTGAATAGGAGTATAAATCAGTCAAGCATAGGACACAGGTAGAAACACGGGCGTGTCTCTACCCGTGTGGGAGTGGCCAGCTCTCGAGTCGATGACTCGAGTATGTCCAGAGAAGGACACGGGTAGTGACACGGGCGTGTCACTACCCGTGTGAAGTGACACGGGTAGAGACACGGGCGTGTCCCTACCCGTGTGTGTATCGAGTTGGACTCGACGAAGTGCATCGAGATTGATGAAGTGTGTTGAGATCGACGTGGCAAGCAGGGGTACACGGCCTGTGACATGGGCGTGTCACAGGGCGTGTCCCGCTGTGTTGAGAGGTCGATAATTTGCTCTCGACAAAGTGTCGAGTTGGTTACATGACCTGGGTCACGGGCGTGACTGGACCGACACGCGTAGAGACACGGGCATGTCACTACCTGTGTGTGTTGAGTTGAACTCGACAGAGCGTGTCGAGATCGATGAAGTGTGTCGAGATCGACGAAATGTATGACACGGGTAGAGACACGGGTGTGTCCCTACCTATGTGTCAATGTGTCGAGTTGATGTTGTCGAGATGTATCCAGAGAAGGACACGGCCAGGGAACACAGCCGTGTCATGTGGACACAGGTCGGGACACGGGCATGTCCCTACCCGTGTAGAGTATTGAACCGACACGAAATCCGTCGTTGACGCTTCGCCCAAGCAGGACACTGGTAAGGAGACGGGCGTGCCCCTACCCGTATCACTTTTCATATATAAGGGGAAATGAAAACCCTAGCCGGTTTCATGCTCATTTCATCCCCTATTTTCTGAAAGAAACTCCTATTGAGAGAAGGAAGTTGCTGTAGCTAGTTCTAGAGGAGGAGATCCGCCACCACCGTGAAGCAGAAGATGCCACCGAGAAGAGTTACACGATCCATGGCCCAAAATAGTGGAAACACTGAAAATGAAGTGAGCTTCCTACCCTCTCCCTTGGTGCTAGATCTATAGTTATTATCTTAGGAGAGATATCGACTCAAGAGAGTCTTGATGGAGAGGAGAAATTTTCTAGGAATGGCCATGCTAGGACCTTTGTCCTAGGTTTTAGATCTCTTCAAACTCCCCTTACTTCTATGTGATGATGGGTGGATGGTTTCGTGAGGAGAAGTGGCCTTATGAGGGTGAATAAGGGAGGAGGAATTTCTGGAGTGATTTGGGAAGATTGACTTGAGGAGGAAGATGAACCGATGCAGTTCATTCCTCTTTAAGTTGCGTGCAGAATCTGTATTCTGCGCGCAGCGAGCTTCTTGGCCATTTTCAGGCATGATATGTTCAGATCTGGGATGTCGACTAAACATGAACATTGAAGCCCTCGAAAATACCTTTCAGAAGAGTGATTGTGCGACTTCGGGCGTAGTCTATAGCCACCGGGAAGTCTGAACGAATATGACGTCCGATAAATCCTGCATGCAGAAATGGTGTTCTGTACGCAACGGACTTAAAGGCTGAATTCAAGTATGATACTTTTGAATCTGGGTTGTGGGTTGAATATGAAATTGTAGCCCATGGAAAGATCTTTCCATCGAGGGGTTACACGCCCTCACCAGATTCTTGTAGCTTCGGAAATCTGCGGTTGAAATTGCTGTCCAGATTTATTCTGCACTTAATCTCTGGGTTTTTATATAATATGGATTTGGATTCGGTGGAATCGATGTTGCAAATTAACTCTAGATTTTGGTGAACTATTTTATGTTAACCACCGTAGTGCTATTAATGATGAAGTTTACTAACTGGATTTCGTATAACTTGTAACACCCCTCTTGCAAATGTATATAGGGAAGGAACTGCTGCCCCGGGCATGAGGTAGGGTCGTTATAATTTGTCAGCTATAGCTGACCGTTACTTTGTTTGCCGCTCTTTGGTGGATGTCTACTTGCAGGTGCTGCGGCTTGAAATGAAATAAGCGGATTGAAAGATTGCTGCTAAGGCCGTTGAAGGCCAAGTGACTCGTGGTTGGATTTTATGTGTAGCCGGCCTGCGTGCCGATGTACGAACCTGTAATGTGCACAAAGATAAACCTGTAAGGCCTTAAGGCCATTTGTGTGTGTGGGTTGTATACATTCCTAGTTTGGATATATAAATGTGGAATTTATGTATTAGTGGACATTCCTGGAGTTGAGTTCATGGAACTTAAATATGCTGCGCTAGAATGGATTGGGTTAAGGACACGAATAGAATTTGATCACCACAAGTAATTCCGTCACTTGTCTGTGACCTATGGCATGGGGCCCCGGCCGGACCCACCGTTATATGCCATGTGACGAGTGGGGGCGTTACATAACTGAACTGCGAAGCAAACTTACTTAAACAAAATTATTTGATAGAAATTGGTAGACTATTATATATGCGCATTATGTTATATTATGTTGAAATCATTTGGAATGACATATAGAAGGATAAACTTTGTCCATGAGTATGTTTGATGGTTGGAATGAAATTTAGTAGTCCAATACTTAGAGCGTAGTCTCCCTACGGGTAGTATTGTGGAAGGATGTAAGTGCGGTGTTGACCGTCACTAGTTGGGTTAGTGTTGAGATGAGGTATAGAAGGACGGTTGGGCTTGGTCCTCAGTGTTCACGCCCCGGGGCTCCTTCCGTGCAGATTGGATGGTTGGGCTGTGTCCTCGTGCTTACTTCCGAGGCCCCTTCCATGCCACAGTGATGTGGAATTCGCATGTGGTGTGAGTCGACACGCGATGTCATAATTCTGGGTTAAGGATAGTGTGGTAGGTCTACGGGCTCGCCGATCGTCACACCGACGGGAGTTGACAGTTAGACTTTGGGCGGTTGGGCTGTGTCTTCGGTGTTCACATCCAGGGGCCCCTTCCGTGCCAAGTGAACGGTTGGGTTGTCCTCATGCTTACTTCTGAGGCCTCTTCCGGGTCACACAAGGTCAGTTCGGGGCTGTGTTCTCGGTGCACATCTACCCGAGACCCCCGCTGGGCCATAGTACGTATGGGCTCCACTGTTGTGTTCTTAGCATTGAGGTGTACGGAGGCCTAGGTGAAGTAGTGTAGATTCCCGCCTAGTAGTAGAGATGCCCACTCTACTATCACCGCTTGGCCACATCGGGTTATGCCTGAGAGGTTAGCTACCTGCTCGAATAGTGGGAACTATAGTCTGTGTCGACATAGCAATTCCATGTGTGTGATCATTGTAACGCCCCTGCTTTTTTCGGCATTATTGTCTCCCCTGGTTGGCATCTTTGTGACGTAAGGGCGTTACTCTAGCGTTCAGTTGGTGGCGCGTCGCCGTTAGTGCGCTTTCACGTGTCGTCAATTCAGTCGGCCAAATTCTTGAATCTTTGGCAGAAACGGAAATTTTCACATTTGGAAAGCTTAATTGATTGTCTTTTTCTGTCTTGCTCGTCCAGTTCATCGAACCAACCTTGCTATGTCGATTTTATCTTATTTTATCCTCTGGGTTCGAGCTTGACGATGGTTAGTTTTTTCTGGGCGTTGTTTGGAGGTTGACGATCGTTGAGCTCCACGCTTGTCGTGCTGGCTCGACGTGTCGTCGAGCGGGGCCGTCTGGTGTCGACACTTTGTGTCGACACCGCTGGCTGTCGGTGTCGACACTGCTGTGTCGACACTGCCGGCCGGCGTCGACACAGTGTGTCGACACCGCCGGCCGGTGTCGACACAGTGTGTCGACACCGCCGCCGGTGTCGACATAGTGTGTCGACATCGCTGGCTATCGGTGTCGACACTGCTGTGTCGACACTGCCGGCCGGTGTCGACACAGTGTGTCGACACTGTTGTGTCGACACTACCGGTCGGTGTCGACACAGTGTGTCGACACCGCTGGCTGTCAGTGTCGACACTGCTGTGTCGACACTGCCGGCCGGTGTCGACACAGTGTGTCGACACCGCTGGCTGTCGAGTGTCGACACTGCGGTGTCGACACTGCCGGCCGGTGTTGACACAGGTGTGTCGACACCGCTGGATGGCGGGTGTCGACACTGCTGTGTCGACACTGCCGGCTGGTGTCGACACAGGCGTGTCGACACCGCTGTTATGTGGTGCGTCGGCACCACCGGTCCGGTGTAGTTGAACCTGGTCCTTGCAGCTGTTGAGTATTTATACCCTGCTTCTCCTTATCTTTAGCCGACCTAGGTTTCTCCTGCTTTCCGTCCCAGAGCGGCGTGCGCGGAGAAGTTTGCCGTCCGTGCCTCTCCCAGCGATCACCGACGGAGCTCCGGTGCTCGGTTTTTCCCGCCGATCGTGGATCTGGAAGGCTCTCGTCGAGAGCTACGCCCTCGGGGTAATTTCTTCCCCGTTCCTCGAGTTTTACTTGCTACGGTTTTCGGCCCTAACCGTTTCTCCAGTCATCTTTCATCCAGATTTCGGCTCCTATCGCGATGCATGGGGATTTGGAGAGTTTTTTTTTCCGATAAACCGAGGCAAGTAGTGTTCTTGCTCTCCCTTTTGTTCTTGATTCTTAATTCCTACCTTCCTTTTGTTTCTACACTTGTTGAGTTTATCATATTTCGACGGTAGAGATACTTGTTCTGAACTCCTAACTTGTTTTCCCCTCTATTTCTGGAATTTGTGACTTGATGTCCCTTAAGTTTTAATCTCAAAATCTCGCTGTTCTTTGAAACGCCCTTATGTAGCCCACTTGGTCGGCTATCCCTTGAGTTTATGGTGAAGAATAAGCATAAATGAACACTGCTTGTATAATTATGTAACTAAGGAAATTCAGATGAACTATGCACGTTGGGGTCCTCCCTCGGCATAGCGTTTTATTTTCAGATGAACTATGCGCGTTGGGGTCCTCCCTCAGCATAGTGTTTTATATTCAGATGAACTATGCGCGTTGGGGTCCTCCCTCGGCATAGTGTTTTATATTCAGATGAACTTTGCGCGTTGGGGTCCTCCCTCAGCATAGTGTTTCATACTCGGATAGGCTGTGCGCGTTGGGGTTCCTCCCTCGGCATGGTAATTACTAATGAAAGATTGGACTTTGGTTGCTGATGCTTGTTCCTTTTTTTTGTATATAAAATGCTTAGCATTTCTTGCTCGGGTAGTTTTACTATTGCTCATTTTTACTCTGTTGACCGTTTTGTTGCAGTCACCTTTTTTTTCATTCTCCTCTACTTAGAGGTTTGTGTAGTCTGCTTTTACTCTTGCTCTACTTGTGACTTGCTTCTGAGGTGTTCTTCTTTTGAATGCCTCAGGATCAGAGCTGTAGCTAGTTTAGCTGACAGACTTGGGCTTCTGGTGCCGCTGGTTCCTGTGGCTGTTTGTTTCCACCTCCGAGTTTGAGGTAGTTGCATTGTTTAGACTTGGCTGTTTTTCTTCTTTCTATTGGTTCGTGTCAGTTGTTGACGCCCATAGACTTTAGCTTTCCTATGTTAGACTGCTTGCTGCTCTCACTATTGTTACTTTTTACCTGGTGGTTCTTGCTCTTCTAGGAAGGATTTATGCTAGGGTGCATTCCAGTTATTTTAAACCTTAAAATGTTACTATATGTACTCATGCATTTCATATTTGTAAAACTAAAGCACTATTTTTCCTTATAGCGTAAAGACTACCTTTTTTATGTATACTATATTCACCTTAGAGACGTGCATACCATGGGTCGTCCCCCGGGGACACTTATGCTCGTTTAGGGTGTCAACTTAATTGAACCAAAGTATTTTCTGCTACGTATAAATATACTGTTATCTGTGGACTAGCTGATCCACCGTGCCGAGTGATACGGCCTTTCAACATAACTGTTTTTCTACCATAATTAATCAACGTTTTTCCTTAAAAAACAAAGGTCTGGAGTTTTGCCTGAGCGTGTGCAGTTATCCCCTGCACGACGTGGCATCACGACACGTGTTTTCTCTTGCTCTGATACGATTTCATCGTTGAGAAAATGCGGGTTGTGACAGTTGGTATCAGAGGGAGGTTTTGCAAGAGGGTTGGTTGGTTGACCAAACCTGTCGAACAACTTTCCCTTAAGCAAAACCCTAGTTGTATCATTGCATTGCATACACACACCAATATGTCATCAGTAGATTTTGATGGAAGCACGAACAATACACTCATAGCATGATAAGAAGTATACGGGGCATATTATGTAGTATGGGATGCATAATATGTATTTGTATATGGATACACCATAGGTGGAAACATGTGACGGTTATGTAGTATGGGATGCATAACCATCATCACATGGATGCCCATTAGCGTGTTTTCTTTCTTCATTGTATACAATATTATGTAGTATGGGATGTATAATATTGAATGTATACGCCACTCATAGCATGCACTAAGGCCTTATTGTAGTAAGCATATCACTGCATACATATCATATCATTGCATAAGCACACGTGCCAAGTTAAAGATCTGCATGATGACATATGTATACTCATACCTTGGGATGAAATTTATACATTCATGCATTCATATTATAGGCACAAGCTAGAAGCATAACATCATTTTATGATTTCCCAGAGCAAGGTAACAGTAGGAGCAAGTATCGGTTCTTTTTCGACCTGATCTGAGTTTGTCCGTTGCAGATCTGAACTGTGTCAGGGTATGCTAGTTTCTAGCTTCAGTGTCCTAAGCTAGGTCCCTGATAAGCCTTTTTGTTCCTATCGGTCAATGTGAATCTGAAATAGTGTGTTTTAGGGAATGCTTTCCCAGTTTGTGGTATCTTAGGCAAGGTCTGACTAAATCTCCGTTTGTTCTGTAGAATGCCGCCTAAGCGCGTTGCGACGAGGTCGACCCCCCAGTCAGAGGGCGAGTCTTCAGGTGCCCAGAGCGAAGCGGTGATCGAAGCGCTGAGGCTAAGTAATGAGACCCTGGCAAAGCAGATGGTGGACATGCAGTCCCAGATGCAATCGATGTTGGTTGTCATCTCTGGGCAGCAGTCCAGAGCACAGGGTTTTGCTGTGGATCAAGAGGTTCCTATCCCCCCTGCTGCTCTAGTTCCCCCAGTTGCGTTGCCGCCTGAGATGAATTTCATTTCTCACTTCCAGCGTTTAGGACCCCCGTCTTATGACGGTAGGGCAGACTTCATGGCATTGGATGACTGGATTATTGCCATGGAAGAAATGTTTTCCTACTCTGGCATTTCTCCCAATCAAAAGGTGATGATTGCGGCTTATCAACTCAAGGGCCTTGCGAAGAGTTGGTGGATCAGAGAAAAAGAGAACCTTTCGGAGGGGTGCTCGTGGGAATCATTCAGGAGTTTGTTACTAAAGAAGTTCCTACCATCGATCGAGCGAGACCGCCTCATGAATAGTTTCCTACACCTGAAGCAGCGGCAACTCACTGTTGGTGAGTACAAAGTCGAGTTTGGCAAGCTCAGTCGTTTCGCCCCAGACCTGATAGCATCTGAAGAAGGCAGAGTGAAGCATTTTTGGGTGGTCTGAGGTATGATATCCAGCAGTTGGTTAGTGCCTACAAGTCGGAGACCTTTGCCGAAGTAGTTGAAGCTGTCTTAAAGGTTGAGGCGATAGAAAATGCGAAGAATCGGGGATCGCTTGCAAAGAAGGACAAGAGGAAATCTGACGATGGAGGAAGTGCGAGGGCACCTGGCCCTGCAGTGAAGAAGGACAGAAGAGAGGTGTGTAGCTTCTGTGGTAAGCCGGGGCACTCTCTCGATAGGTGTTTTAAGAGATTGGATGCGCAGAAGCTGTCTCAGGTGCATGCGATCCAAGATGCTCCCAAAGGGGGTCCTGTCTGTTCTTATTGTCAGAGGAGTGGACATGATGTGGCCCTTTGTCGCAAGAAGGCTGGATCCTGTTATCTCTGTGGCCAAAGAGGACACATGAGGGCTAATTGCCCGCAGAGCCAGCCTGCGCTGCATGCAGTCCCGTTGCAGACCTTACCGCCGCCCCCGCCTCTCGCGGACAAAGGAAAAGGAAAGTTGAATGTGCTGACCAAGGAGGATGCCCAATCATCGACTCAGGTGATCGCAGGTTAGTCTCTGACTCGGCTAGTTATTCCTTTTAGTGGATATATGGTTTCTGCATATTAGTTTCGCGCACTATGTGTTTAGGTGAATTTAAGGTGAAGAATAAGTGGGCGCGCGTTTTGTTCGATTCGGGTGCTACTCATTATTTTGTGGCAAGACGTTTTGTGGACCATCATCGTTGGGCTCTCGACCAGTTAGACACCTCCATAGATGTCAAATTTCCTTCAGGAGAGTTGGTGAGGTCAAGCCAGGGTATCCAAAAGTGCCCCATCTCCCTAGGCGGGTTTCTGGCGATTGCGAATCTGAAGGTGCTAGATCTGGTGGACTTTGACGTAATTTTGGGCATGGACTGGTTGTCCAACTATGATGCTGTCATTCAGTGCAAGCTCAAGTGCTTGGATTTCAAGGGTAGCAATGGCCAGCCCATGAGTGTGTATGGTTTGCCGCGTCTGGAGTCTCCGATCATTTCTGCGGTGCGTGCTCGTATATTTCTAGAGTCTGGCTGTGATTCTTTTCTTGTTTCTGTTTCTATTCTGGGAGCTGCACTGGTTGATCCTCGGGTAGAGGATATTTCTGTGGTGTGCGAGTTTCCGGATGTTTTTCCAGATAGCCTTCCTGGACTTCCTCCTGAGAGAGAGAGATGGAGTTTGTTATAGACCTCGAGCCAGGCACTCGCCCTATTGCCAAAGCACCGTACCGCATGGTGCCGCGTGAGTTAGAGGAGCTGCGTACTCAACTGGATGAGTTATTGCAATGCAGTTTTATTAGACTCAGCTCTTCTCCCTGGGGTGCACCAGTGCTCTTCGTGAAGAAAAAGGACGGGATGATGAGACTATGCATTGATTATCGAGAGCTAAATAAGGTAACAATTAAGAACAGATATCCGTTGCCTAGGATAGATGATTTGTTCGATCAGTTGCGGGGTAGCTCTGTGTTCTCGAAGATTGACCTCCGTTCAGGTTACCATCTGTTGAGGATCCGAGAGTCAGACATTCCGCGTACTGCTTTTCGTTCTCGTTATGGTCACTTTGAATTTCTGGTGATGTCTTTTGGATTGATGAATGCACCGTCAGATTTTATGGACATGATGAACATGGTGTTCAAGGATTTTCTGGATAAGTTCGTGGTGGTGTTCATTGACGATGTCCTAGTATATTCTAGAGATGCAGATGAGCACGCCTTGCACTTGCGCTTGGTTTTGTCTACTTTGAGGGAGCACAAGCTGTATGCGAAGCTTAGCAAGTGTGAGTTCTGGATATCTCAGGTGTCTTTCCTAGGACACATTGTAAGTAAGGAAGGTATATCAGTGGATTCTGCAAAGATAGCTGCGGTTTTGGACTGGAAGAGACCTGCATCGCCTAAAGAGATAAGGAGCTTCTTAGGGTTGGCAGGTTACAATAGAAGATTTGTGGAAGGGTTCTCTGTCCTCTCTGCACCATTGATCAGGCTTACACAAAAAGCGTAGCTTTTGTTTGGAGCGATGCCTGTGAGGGAGCTTTTCAAGAGCTCAAGAGGCGTTTGTGTTCTGCTCTAGTGTTGGCATTGCCAGTGGAAGGAGTGGAGTATGCTGTTTATGTGGACGCCTCGCGAGTTGGACTCGGATGCGTGCTGATGCAGGACGGCAAGGTGATTGCGTATGGATTAAGACAATTGAAGGTGCATGAAAAGAATTACCCTACGTACGATCTAGAATTTGCTGCCGTCATTTATGCCTTTAAATTGTGGAGATATCTTCTATATGGAGTGTCATGCAAAATTTATTCGGATCACAAAAGTTTGAAATATGTCTTTACTCAGAAGGAACTGAATTTGCGCCAGCGCTGATGGTTAGAGTATGTTGCGGACTACGAAGTGGACATCCTTTATCATCCCGGCAAGGCTAATGTTGTAGCAGATGCGCTGAGCCGGAAGCCCGCACACATCTTTAACCTCTCGGTGCAATCCCTTGTCGAAGAGTTCTTGCTCATGGACATAACTGTAGGGAATAGCGCTTTGCCGAGTAGCCTAGAGGTGGATGAGCCTTCGTGGATTACCCTCACTAAGCTTCATCAGAAGGACGATCCTGACTTGCAGCACCTCCGCAGTAGAACTGAGAGAAGGGAATTACCCGACTTTACAATTGACGACGCGGGTACCTTAAAGTACCGTGGCAGATACTGTATTCCTGCTGTTGGGGACATCCGATCAAAAATATGCAGTGAAGCGCATGGTTCCAGTGTTGCATAACATCCTGGCTCCATGAAAATGTACAGAGATTTGAAGCAGATTGTTTGGTGGTCAGGCATGAAGAATGACATCGCAAGATTTGTGTCTGAATGTCATACCTGTCAACGTGTAAAAGCTGATCACAGAAGGCCGGGTGGTAAGTTAACTCCCTTAGATGTACCAAGTTGGAAATGGGAGAGTGTATCAATGGATTTCATAACCGGTTTGCCTAGATCTCCCCGAGGGCATGATGCAGTGTGGGTCATTGTGGACAGGCTAACTAAGTGTGCCCATTTTGTGCCTTTCAAGATTAGTTATTCCATTGAAAAGATAGCTAAGCTTTATCTGAACGAAGTTATCAGACTTCATGGTGTACCGACGAGTATTGTGTCCGACCAAGACTCCTGATTCATGTCTCGATTCTGGCAAAGCTTACAGGGAGCTCTAGGTACTGACCTTAGATATTCTACAACCTATCATCCGCAGACAAATGGTCAGATGGAGAGAGTGAACCAGATCTTGGAGGATATGCTTAGATGCTATATCCTGGACCATGGCGGAGCTTGGGATAAACGCCTCGGATTAATGGAGTTTGCATACAATAATAGTTATCAGGAAAGTTTGCAGATGGCGCCCTTTGAAGCTCTTTATGGAAGGCGTTGTCGAACTCCTCTGTTTTGGACAGAAGTGGGCGAGAAGCCGTTGCTCGGACCAGAAGTGCTGGATGATATGAGTACTTCAGTAAGGCACATTCGTGAAAAGCTGAGGTTAGCTCAGGAGCGATACGAGAAGTATGCAAACCAGCGCAGAGTTGACCTGGAATTTGTGGTTGGGGACATGGTGTTTTTGAAGGTCTCCCCGATGCCGGGTGTTAAAAGATTTGGAAGAAACCATAAGCTAGATCCCAGGTATGTGGGGCCTTTTCAGATTTTGGAGTGCATTGGAGTTTCTGCCTATAGACTAGAGTTGCCTGATTCTTTCCCTGGTGTTCACGATGTGTTCCACGTGAGCCAGTTGCGAAAGTGTGTCCGCAGTGAGCGACATGTCCTTGTATCGGTACCCCGATTGCAGACTAATCTCTCGTATGTTGAAGAACCGGTTTGTATTCTGGAGACGCAAGACCGTGTGCTAAGAAAGAAAACAATTCCAATGGTTAAGGTTCTCTAGCGAAATCAGGATGCAAGAGGTGCAACTTGGGAATTGGAATCCGCGATGAGAGAATCTCATCCTCAGCTGTTCTCTTAATCTCTCTGGTTAGTATTCTAGTTTCAAGAATTCTTCTGTCTTGTCTCGTTCTCTGTCCTCTTATTTTCCGTTTGTGTTTCAAGTTTCGGGACGAAACTTCCCTTTTGGAGGTGTGATTGTAACGCCCCTGCTTTTTTCGGCATTATTGTCTCCCCTGGTTGGCATCTTTGTGACGTAAGGGCGTTACTCTAGCGTTCAGTTGGTGGCGCGTCGCCGTTAGTGCGCTTTCACGTCTCGTCGATTCAGTCGGCCGAATTCTTGAATCTTTGGCAGAAACGGAAATTTTCACATTTGGAAAGCTTAATTGATTGTATTTTTCTGTCTTGCTCGTCTAGTTCGTCGAACCAACCTTGCTATGTCGATTTTATCTTATTTTATCCTCTGGGTTCGAGCTTGACGATGGTTAGTTTTTTCTGGGTGTTGATTGGAGGTTGACGATCGTCGAGCTCCACGCTTGCCGTGCTAGCTCGACGAGTCATCGAGCGGGGCCGTCTAGTGTCGACACTTTGTGTCGACACCGCTGGCTGTCGGTTTCGACACTGCTGTGTCGACACGGCCGCCCGGTGTCGACATAGTGTGTCGACACCGCTGGCTGTCGGTGTCGACACTGTTGTGTCGACACTGCCGGCCGGTGTCGACACTGCTGTGTCGACACTGCCGGCCGGTGTCGACACATTGTGTCGACACCGCTGGCTGTCGTTGTCGACACTGCTGTGTTGACACTGCCGTCCGGTGTCGACACAGTGTGTCGACACCGCTGGCTGTCGAGTGTCGACACTGCTGTGTCGACACTGCCGGCTGGTGTCGACACAGTGTGTCGACACCGCTGGCTGTCAGTGTCGACACTGCTGTGTCGACGCTGCAGGCCGGTGTCGACACAGTGTGTCGACATCGCTGGCTGTCGAGTGTCGACACTGCGGTGTCGACACTGCCGGCTGGTGTCGACACAGGTGTGTCGACACCGCTGGCTGGCGGGTGTCGACACTGCTGTGTCGACACTGCCGGCTGGTGTCAACACAGGCATGTCGACACCGCTGTTCTGTGGTGCGTCGGCACCACCGGTCTGGTGTAGTTGAACCCGGTCCTTGCAGCTGTTGAGTATTTATACCCTGCTTCTCCTTATCTTTAGCCGACCTAGGTTTCTCCTGCTTTCCGTCCCAGAGCGGCGTGTGCGGAGAAGTTTGCCGTCCGTGCCTCTCCCGGCGATCACCGACGGAGCTCCGGTGCTCGGTTTTTCCCGCTGATCATGGATCTGGAAGGCTCTCGTCGAGAGCTACACCCTCGGGGTAATTTCTTCCCCGTTCCTCGAGTTTTTCTTGCTAGGGTTTTCGGCCCTAACCGTTTCTCCAGTCATCTTTCATCCAGATTTCGGCTCCTATCGCGACGCGTGGAGATTTGGAGAGTTTTTTTTCCGGTAAACCGAGGAAAGTAGTGTTGTTGCTCTCCCTTTTGTTCTTGATTGTAAATTCCTACCTTCCTTTTGTTTCTACACTTGTTGAGTTTATCATATTTCGACGGTAGAGATACTTGTTCTGAACTCCTAACTTGTTTTCCCCTCTATTTCTGGAATTTGTGACTTGATGTCTCTTAAGTTTTAATCTCAAAATCTTGATGTTCTTTGAAACGCCCTTATGCAGCCCACTTGGTCGGCTATCCCTTGAGTTTATGGTGAAGAATAAGCATAAATGAACACTGCTTGTATAATTATGTAATTAAGGAAATTCAGATGAACTATGCGCGTTGGGGTCCTCCCTCGGCATAGCGTTTTATATTCAGATGAACTATGCGCGTTGGGGTCCTCGCTCGGCATAGTGTTTTATATTCAGATGAACTATGCGTGTTGGGGTCCTCCCTCGGCATAGTGTTTTATATTCAGATGAACTATGCGCGTTGGGGTCCTCCCTCGGCATAGTGTTTCATACTCTGATAGTCTGTGCGCGTTGGGGTTCCTCCCTCGGCATGGTAATTACTAATGAAAGATTGGACTTCGGTTGTTGATGCTTATTTCTTTTTTTTTGTATATAAAATGCTTAGCATTTCTTGCTCGGCTAGTTTTACTGTTGCTCATTTTTACTCTGTTGACCGTTTTGTTGCAGTCACCTTTTCTTTCATTCTCCTCTACTTAGAGGTTTGTGTAGTCTGCTTTTACTCTTGCTCTACTTGTGACTTGCTTCTGAGGTGTTCTTCTTTTGAATGCCTCAGGATCAGAGCTGTAGCTGGTTTAGCTGACAGTCTTGGGCTTCTGGTGCTGCTGGTTCCTGTGGCTGTTTGTTTCCACCTCCGAGTTTGAGGTAGTTGCATTGTTTAGACTTGGCTGTTTTTCTTCTTTCTATGGGTTCGTGTCAGTTGTTGACGCCCATAGACTTTAGCTTTCCTGTGTTAGACTGCTTGCTGCTCTCACTATTGTTACTTTTTACCTGGTGGTTCTTGCTCTTCTGGGAAGGATTTATGCTAGGGTGCATTCCAGTTATTTTAAACCTTAAAATGTTACTATATGTACTCATGCATTTCATATTTGTAAAACTAAAGCACTATTTTTCCTTATAGCGTAAAGACTACCTTTTTATGTATACTATATTCACCTTAGAGTCGTGCATACCATGGGTCGTCCCCCGGGGACACTTATGCTCGTTTAGGGTGTCAACTTAATTGAACCAAAGTATTTTCTGCTGCGTATAAATATACTGTTATCTGTGGACTAGCTGATCCACCGTGCCGAGGGATACGGCCTTTCAACATAACTGTTTTTCTACCATAATTAATCAACGTTTTTCCTTAAAAACAAAGGTCTGGAGTTTTGCCTGAGCGTGTGCAGTTATCCCCTGCACGACGTGGCATCACGGCACGTGTTTTCTCTTGCTCTGATACGATTTCATCGTTGAGAAAATGCGGGTTGTGACAATCATGGGTGAGTCATTGTATATCATACATACCATTTCATAACATTGCACAACAAGATCCTCATCATATATGTTTGTATGGGCACTCCTATACGATGAGTTACATTATGTAAACTGATCCTTAACTTATAAGCTTGTATGGGCATCCTTATAAGTTAAGTTACTTACCTATTGTAGTTACATGTACTTGTTGAATTACTATTGCTCAAATAGAACTGCTAGTTTATGATATTGTTATTCATGTACTATTACCACATACTTGTACCTATTTTACTACTTGTATATATTACCCTTGTTCCTTTTTCTCCACCCGATGCCGAGGAGTCGCCGGGGGAGTGGATATGAAGCCACTTAGTCTTTTTGACTAATGGTTGCTACGTCTTCTTTTTAGGAGGTCTCCCCGCAGGTATAGCAGCCGCAGACTTTGCAGCAGGACAGCCAGGCCAAGACGACAGGGCCTGATGTGACGGTGCTGTCGCTACTATTAGTTACGGATGTGAGTGTTGAGCGACTCTGATGTAGCCCATTTGGGCAATTTTATAGCGGTACTCTGATATTGTAGAAGCATGTTTTAGCTTCTCTTATTTACTGTATTTGGACTATATACTTAGTGTGGATTTGACTTTTTCTTGCTTATATTTTGGTTGGGTTGGCAGATATATATTAATAATTGTTGTAGTCGGCAGAGTAGGCGTCTTGCGGTATAGGTTAGCCCGTGCGCTAATGCTACCGCAAGGCGGCTGTTCCGGGCATAAGACCCCCCCTCCCCCCTTCGTGTCGTGGTTTGGGATCCGGGGGGGGGGGGGGGGGGGGTCTTACAGAGTACATCCACTCTTCTACCACCCTGGTACGAATCCACTAGCAGGTTTTTGATCAGGTGACTACCACCACAAGATCTATTTTCAGGGAGATCTCACAATCCTTTGAGCTTTTGATCAGGTGCCAAAAAAAAGAATAAACTTTTGAAAAGAGTTAATAAACCCTTTTACAATAGGAGGTGAGAGATTTGATGGTGCCTTCTCTTTATCTAATCAATAGTGAAGACTTAGTGGTTTGTTGTTGTGATGAGCTCCTTTCAAAATCACATGGAGCCTTGCTCAGGGAGTAGGTCTTCTACCTTGTCTTGAAATGATGTCCAGGAACTTCTGACTCATAGAATGAGTATTGTCCTTATATGTTCCTGGAGTGAAGTTGAAAAAGACTCTTGATCTTTGTTTGTTGTTCTTCTTCAGTCTTCGATAAGATCAAGGAGAAAACTGGATATTTTTTGCACAAAGAAGAAACAATTGATCTTGTGTAAGTTTCTGTAAATCTTCTCTTGTTGTTTCTCTATTGTCTCAACGACTGAAAAGAGAAAAATCTCATTTATATTTTTTGTCGAAATTCTCCTTTGAATTTTGAATTCCCTGTATTGATTGCTGATTGCCTGGAGAATGGAATATGGCTGGAGAATATTGACTTTAATGAATTTCCCAACTGTCCCAATAAATTAAGCAAGTAATTAACGCTGATGAAGATCATAATCAATGCTGCCAATAACGGCTATATTCAGGGGAATATATGCATTAATTACTCATAGAATTACTGCTAAATAATATAGAAAATAAATACAGAAGAGAGGGAAAAACTCTAAGTCAGGCTTGGACAGATTTCGTCGACCTCTGAACAGATTTCGTCGACCGGAGATCCAAGTTCGTCGAGCCGAGAAATCATGTTCATCAACGTGAGTTCAGCGAACTGCGTTCTGCGAATATCTTGCCAATTCTGCGGTCCAAGTTCGTCGAGCAGAGAATCTATCTTCGTCGAGTTGAGTTCAGCGAAAGTAAACTGGAACGAATGTGTTGAAGCTGAACTTCAGTATTCGTCGACCTGGGCTCGAATATCGTCAAGCTAAACTCAGAGAATTAACTCTGAGTTCGTTGATCTGCGATCGATGATCGTCGAGCTGAGTTCGAAGAATTTTGAACTGATAATTTTGAACTTGAAATCTTCTAAGTCTTGAGTCTCCTGAAGTCTTCTGCTAGCTGGTCCATCAAGGTTGAACCTAATGACTTAGCCTAAGCTCTAAGACTAAAATACATGACCCTGGCTATACAATGTGGGTTAGACTTCCTAATTAATGAACCTAGCCCAAATCCATCTAGGGATCCAACAACAAGGACAAGGGACTTTCCTAGAAGTTGCTCCAGATGCAACAGTCGAGGGAGCATGTGTAGAAGATTTCGATCTCCTACCACATTTTCTTCGATAGTTTGTTTTTCCCGGGTCCGTCGCTTTGAACTCAGGCTTTGTCACAGCAAAGTCCCTCTTGCCCTATACTCGCTTCATATCTTTCTCCAACGCATGAGTCCTATCAACCAATGCTTGAAACCCCTGGTTCACTGAACTCGAGAGCAGGAATTTCAGCTTATCCCGCAACCCTTCGTAGAACTTATTAGTTTCATGCTCTTTGTCAATAAAGATAGATCCCGCATAACGTCACAACCTGGTAAACTCGTGTAAGTAGGTATCAACACTACTTTCCCCCTGGGTTAAACGTTGGAATTCATTTTCCATGGCTATACGTTGAACCGATGGCAAGTGCTTTGCCAAAAAAAGTCTTGAAAACTCCTCTATCGAGACTTCCGTTAGTTGTCTGCCCGCCAAGTGGTACAACTCCATTTCGTCCCACCAAAGCCGAGGTTCTCCTTCCAACAAGAAAGTGACCAAGGTAACTTTTTGTTCCTCCTCTGAACGTATCACCGTCAAAATCCTGTTGACGTGTGTAAGCCAACCCTCTGCCTACATTGGGGATCCCGCCCCCGTAAGCGTAAGAGGATTGAAGCTCATAAATTGCTTCAGTTGCCGTTCCCCTGCTCGTGGATCTACAACAGCCGCAATAGGTGCGGGCCTCACACCAACCTGTTCTGGCACCACCATAGGTCACGCCTGC
This sequence comes from Platanthera guangdongensis, assembly GCA_039583875.1. Taxonomy (NCBI): domain Eukaryota; kingdom Viridiplantae; phylum Streptophyta; class Magnoliopsida; order Asparagales; family Orchidaceae; genus Platanthera; species Platanthera guangdongensis. The sequence continues at coordinate 103,404,747 of CM077166.1, read as the reverse complement.
CCAGTAGGCTATGCCTGCATCAAATCAAACAATACCTCAACAACTAAGCGTACTTTCTCCTAATACAGAGGAGGTGTAGGCACCTCAGCTGGTGTTGTACTCTCATTAGAATGCTGGGGCTCAGACTGCGTCGCACCACTTCAAGTCACCTATGCGTGTAAAAGACACTTTAGCGACTTGGCAAAAGTAACAACAACATAGTTGGAACACGCAGCTTCCTCAAATAGGTATATTTACATTCCTTATTGGACATTCTTGAGTTCATTTATGTTATTACAGGTTGCACTAACACGTGCTCGTCACCCCGCAAAAGAATTTGACCACGAATTCGAAGGAGGAAGACAAAGACAAGATGATACCAAATTGTAATGTCTTCATCCGTTACATGGCATATAATAGAAGGTCCAGCCAGGACTCCGCACTATATACCACAAACAGGCGGCAGGGTTACATGTTAATATCAAAAACTAGTACACGCATCCTAACCCAGAGCATTCTAGTGGAAGCATTAGGGGTTAATATTGAACACATCAACCATGAATGTCCACTCTATATAAACAACCATATTTATATATCTCCATGGAATGTTTTCAAAAATACACAAAATGTTTGGCCTTAGCCTTAAGCCGTTATAGTTAATCTTCACAAGTGTGGATTACATACATCGGCACGCAGGCCGGCCAGAAAAGAAAACAGTAAACTTTTCTTTCTTTGGCATTCAATGTAACGTCCCGATTCGCACTCGGCCCCCATGCGAGTTTTGAGTCAGGAGGGCAGGCTTGAGTTCAGGAAAGTTGAGGAATAAGGGCGGCACTTGTGAACTGGAGAAGTTAGTCCAGAGCAGGTTTCACGCCCTGGGTCATGGGCGCAGGGGCGTGACTGTAGGTACTCGAGTAGCTACCGAGGCTACTCGAGTAGTGTTCAAAACACTCGAGTAAAATGGGTTACACGCCCTGGGTCACGGGCGTGACCCAGGGGCGTGACTGTAGGTACTCGAGTAGCTGCCGAGGATATTCGAGTAGTTTTTAAAATACTCAAGTGAAATGGGTTACACGCCCTGGGTCACGGGCATGACCCAGGGCGTGACTGAAGGTACTCGAGTAGCTACCGAGGCTACTAGAGTAGATTTCAAAATACTCGAGTAAAATGGGTTACACGCCCGGGGTCACGGGCGTGACCCAGGGGCGTGACTTAAGGTACTCGAGTAGGTGCCCAAGGTACTCGAGTGGGTGGCTGTTTCTCGAGTGAGAGGGTTACAAGCCCGATGTTACGGGCGTGACCATGCGCGTGACCATGCGCGTGACCTCCGTTTGATGATTTTAAGTGAGTTCGACAAATTCTCGATAGTTGAGTTCGACGATTTCGGTGTCACGCACCATGTCACGGCCGTGACTTGACTGACACGGGCATGTACGTCCTGTCCACCATTATAGATCGAACCGACAACGTAACCGCATGTAACGCTTCACCCGAGAGGGACACGGGTAAGGACACGGGCGTGTCCCTACCCGTGTCATATTATATATATATTAGGAACAGTGGAAAAACCCTAGCCATTTAATTCTTCCTCCCAGCCGTATTTTTCTGAGAGAAGTCATGTGGAGAAGGAGAGTTTACTGGAGGAAGTTCTAGGGAAGGAGATCCGCCATCGCCGTAGAGGAGAGGATGCCGCCGCGAAGAATAACAAGGTCTATGGCCGGAAATGGATCCGCTGGAAGTAAGGTGAGTTTCCTACCCTCTCCCTTGGTGCTAGATCTATAGTTATTTTCTTAGGCGAGACATCAACTCAAGAGAGTCTTGATGGAGAGGAGGAGTTTTCTAGGAAAGGCCATGCTAGGACTTTTGTCCTAAGTTTTAGATCTCTTCAACCACTCCCTTCTTCTATGTTATGATAGGGGATGGTTTCGTTAAGGGTATTGGCCTCTTGAGGTTGAATAAGAGAGGAGGTTTTCTGGAATGACTTGGGAAGATCGCCTTGAGGAGGAAGATGAACCGATGTCGTTCATTCCGCCTTAAGATGCGTGCAGAATCTGTATTCTGCGCGCAGCGAACTTCGTGGCCATGTTTTGGTGTGATATGACCAGATCTGGGCTTTCGGCTAAACACGAAAGTTGAAGCCCTTGAAAATACATTTCCAACGAATGGTTGCACGACTTCAGGCGAAGTCTGTACCCACAGGAAAGCCTGGACGAAAATGACATCCGATAAATCCTGCTTGCAGAATTGTGTTCTGTGCGCAGCGGACTTTGAAGACAAATTCAAATAGGATACATTCCAATCTAGGTTGTGGGCTGAATATGAAAGTTGTAACCCATGGAAAGACTTTTCCATCGAGTGGTTACATGCATTCGCGGGATTCCTGTAGCCTCGGGAATCTCCGGTTGAAGTTGCTGTCCAGATTCAATCTGCACTTAAAATTCTGGGTTTTTATATAATATGGATTTGGGTTCGGTGAAATCGATGTTGCAAATTAGATTGAGGTTTTGATGAAATATTTCATAATTAACCACCGTAATGCTATGAATGATGAATCTTGTCATTTAGATTTCATACAACTAATTGTGAAGCAAGCTTTATTGAATGAATTGACTTGATAGAATTTGGTAAGTTGTTATAGATTCATATCTTGTTATATCATGTTGGAAACAGATTTCTTACAATCGAATTGTGATGCAAGATTACTTGAACGGAATGACTATATAGAAATTGGTAGATTATTACATGCGCATCATATATGTATTATGTTGGGATCATTTTGGATCATATATGTTATGTCCAGGTGTATGTTCGATTGATGAATGGAATTTAGTAGTCCAATACTTAGAGCGTCGGCTCCCTATGGGTATTTTTGGGAAGGGATGTAAGTGCGGTGTTGACCGTCGTAAGCTTGGATAGCTTGAGATGAGACAAACGGACGGTTGGGCATGGTCCTCGGTGTTCACGTCCCGGGGATCCTTCCGTGCTAGGTGGATGGTTGAGCTTGGTCCTCGGTGTTCACGTACCGGGGCTCCTTCCGTGCCAGGAGAGCGGTTGGGCTTGGTCCTCGTGCTCACTCCAAGGCTCCTTCCGGGTCACATAAGGTCAGTTCGGGGCTTGGTCCTCGGTGCACATCTGCCCGAGGCTCCCGCTGGGCCATAGTACGCATGGGCTCCACTATTGTGTTCTTAGCATTGAGGCGTATGGAGGCCTAGGTGAAGTAGTGTGGATACCCGCCTAGTAGTAGAGACGCCCGCTCTACTATCACCGCCTGGCCACGGCGGCTGATGCATGAGAGGTTAGCTACCTGCTTGAAAAGTGGGAACTAATGGTCTATGTCGACATAGCGTTTGCATGGGTGAGTCATTGCATAACATACATACCATTTCATATCATTGCACAACAAGATCCTTATTGTATAAGTTGTATGGGCACTCTTATACGATGAGTTACTCTATGCAAATCGACCCTTAACTTATAAGCTTCTATGGGCATCCTTATAAGTTAAGTTACTTACCTGCTGTAGTTTTCTTACACTTGATTTTATACTAACTCTTGTAGAATTGTTAGTTTATAAATTGATAGCTCTTGAAGAACTGCTAGTTTATACATTGATACTCATGTACCTTGCCACCTGCTTGTACCTTTTATAATTATTATATATTATACTATTGTTCCTTTTTCCCCGCCCGGTGCCGAGGAGTCGCCGAGGGAGCGGATTTGAAACCACTTAGTCGTTTCGACTAACGGTTGCTACGTCTTCCTTTTTAGGAGGCCACTGAAAGAAATAGTGCCTAATCACCTTGAGGAGGGGGGGGGGGGTGAATAGGTTTTCTTTTTCTTTTTGACTTTAAAGGCAGAAATACAGTACAGTAAAAGCAATTCTACAATTATCAGAACACAACAACCATACAATCACACATACACAGAGTGCACACAGGATTTATAGTGGTTCCCCAAGGTCTGGGTACATCCACTTTCCCCCTTCTCCTATCTTGTAGTGTACTAGATTCGGCCTAACTTCTCCATTTATTCTCAGATCCTCAGATCTTACAACTCAGAACCCCAAACAGGTTCCTACAACTCAGAGTGTCCCCACTCCTACAACTCAGGCACAAAACCTTACCACTCAGTCTTCACCAAGACCTACTCTCAGGCTAAACAACCCTACCTCAGCCTTCAATCAAGGCCTACACTCAGAGAATAGAATCTCCTACACTCAGGCATAAAAGCCCTACCTCAGCCTTTATAGTTTAGGCTTACAACTCAGATTTATACAAGATCCTACCGAAAATAAAGTTTACAAAGTATTTAACCACAACTCTGAAAGAGAGAGATGAGTTGACTGACTTCTTGATGAGTTCTTGAAGGAATTTTGCAGAGATCAACCTCCCTTGGCTTTCTTCAAAGCTTCTTGAATTAGAACACAGTAGTGTTGAATCTCCTGAAGATGATCTTCAATCAACTTCTGTCTTGTGAATCAGATCTCAATCTGGATCTTACTTATCAGCCTGGTTCAATAGCTGGTCTTCTTAGAAGGAGCTCTCTCTCTCCAACTTCTTAGATCTTCACTTGAAGGTCTTCTTCCTTTTTTGTGTTGTTTTTTAATTGATTCATCACTTTTTCTGTCAAAGGAGAAAGGTCTTTAAATAGTCTTCCTCCAAGGTAACCGGCTGATCCGGTTTCTAACAACCTTCTTACAGCTCTGACAGTTGTAGTTGACCGATTGAAATGGCAGCTGTCAAGTCATCCAGTCACTTCTTGAAATCTCTGTCACTGTCTGAAAGTGTCGAGACAGATAGTCTTTATGTGTCGACACAAATAGACTAAGTGTCGACACAAGTGGACTAAGTGTCGACACTAGCCTTGATGGTATTGACACAACTCCTTGTGTTGTTGTAACAGCTTCTCGACACTACTTCTTCAGAATATGTCGACACTGATTCTGTGTGTCGACACAAGCCTTTTGTTGAATGTGTCAACACCGGTTGAGTGTGTCGACACAAATACTTCTTCTTCAATACTTAATTGATTTCTGCTGTGTGTCAACACAACTCCTTTGTGTCGACACATGTCTTCTTGTGTTTAAACTTGCTGAGTGTCGACGCATCTCTTTTGTGTTGACACAAGTACTTCAACTTTGTTGATGCTTGCTGAGTGTCGACACATCTCCTTTGTGTCGACACAAGTACTTTAACTTTGTTGAAGTTTGCTGAGTGTCGACACAGCCTCCTAGTGTCGACACTTTTGCTGTCGACAAAGTTTCTCTGGGTGTCGACACTGCCTCTAAGTGTCGACATTGATTATGTAGACAATTCTTCACTGTGTGTCGACACTGCCTGTATGTGTCGACACTTTTCTTCTGGTGTCGACTCTGCCTTCCTAGTGTCGACACAATTACTCCAAGTGTCGACACAGTTTCTCTAGGTGTCGACACAAGCCTTCTCAAGTGTCGACACTTTTCTTCTAGGTGTCGACACATGGACTTAGAAACTTTTATGCTTTTCCTGCAATTACTTAACCTGCACACATAAACTCAAAGCACATCAAATACACCTTGATGTATATCATTAGGTAGGGTGAGGCTTCTTCAAATCAGGTACATATATTCTAACGTACCCAACAATATCCCCCTATTTGGAGAAGTCATAACCCTTAGTCAATGATATACACCATACATAACAAATTCTCAGTATGATGTAAAACAGTATTATATGACGGGGTAAATACTAAACATGTATAAACAGAACATGTATAAACAATTATCTCAGAACAATAATGTAATAGATTGAACATATAACATTGTTCTTACAACTTCAAACATTTTCATTAATCAAAAGTTTACATAGAGTTTAATGCAAATGATTACAAATTGTAAACTTAAGAAAAATTCTATCCTATGGCTGCTCTGGCTCCTTGATAACAATGCCCTTTCTAGATTGAATCTTTGCTTGAACTAGAGCTTCATTGTCATCAGTAGCCTTCTTTCCTTTAAGATCTTTCTTTTTCTGTTCCTCAGCTCTTATCTTCTGTCTCTCAAAATAGTGATAAGGCTTAGGGAAATACTTGCTAGGCTCCTGTGTATTAGGAGGTAGCTTCCCTAATTTAGCCTTTCTTCTATATTGTACTATGGCCTCTTTCCTAGCCTCATGTTTCTTCCATTCCTTGTCAGAATACCATTTGCCCCTTTCTATGAAATTATCCTTAGCAGCCTTCCAAGCAGTTAATATGATATTCCTAGAGGTTGGGCTCCATTGCTCAAAGTCTGGCCTTAATTCAGCCTGCTCTCTGAACCTTTTCTTAGATAATTGGGTCTCTTATTCCTTTAATAAAGCCTCTTGCTCTTTTAATATTTCCTCTGGCACAGGCTGGACTACTTTCTCAAGAATAACATTCTGATTACCCTCAGGAGGACTATACATAGACTGTACCTCCTGATGTATCATGTCAAAATCTGCAGGAGGATATATTACTTGAGCCACTTCAGCTTGTTCTCCACCAAAATATGCAGGATTAATCCCAAATTTTGCCACATTATCATCATCACACAAGGGTGGATATCCAAGGATAGCTCTGATGGAGTTTGAAATCCATTTTGCATGATCAGAGCCGGCTTTGACAAATACCCTCTCCCCCTTTATGACTTCTCTTTCTATATGATCTCTAAGATCATCCTTCTAGAATCTGATTTGAGCATTCAAATAGTTAACTCCATCTTTATAAAAAGGTTTTAACCTTTGGAGTCTATCAGTAATAATCTTTTGAGAATCTGCAATTGCAATGTGAACTGCATGTAGGCTGTCTTGTAGTTGCTTATCAAACTCTTCCTTGGCAGTAGCACTTGCTGCAGTCTGAGCAGCTACAAGATTCTTCATTTCAGTGACTATCACATTATGTGATTCAGTTAAATTTTCATTCATTCTGATCTGGTTTTCCAGAACATATCCTTGTTTGACAGCCATGTCATCAACCTGTTTCTTTATGTTCTCTTGATGAGTAGCCAGATAGAACACTACATTGCCCCTTTATGAAAGCAGTCAGTCATTTCCTTTTTATGTTGATTCACTTTAAATCTTATGGATTTTATGTCTTGGGCTAAGGAAAATTGTAGCTCCCTATGGTGCTCATCCATATAAGTTTCCATAGCCTTCCTTTGCTCATCCATATAAGTTTACATAGCCTTCCTTTGCTCATCTAGCTTTATTTGCAATACCACCAACAGAGAACTATAATCAGTAGTTGGGGCAGGCTGTGGAGCAATTGTCTGCAAGGCTTTCTTGTAGTTCGGGCTTCTTCTCTTGAAGACCTGTAACTTCCTTTTCTTGGCTCTAGCAGCCTCTTCATCCTCTGAAGCAATAGCACTAGCAATATCTACTCTGTCCTTAGGACTAGGAGGTAACTCCTTCTCATTCCTTGATAGTTCCTCAGCATGCCTTTGCTCTTCAGTCTCTTTTGTAGCAGTCTCCTCTATATGCTCTACATGTTCCCCCTCAAAGTCTACCTTCTCCCCCTCAACAGCTGCTTTTTCTCCCTCAAAGTCAGTCTGCAAAAGATACGGGAACAACTATTCTAGTGTATACTCCTGTTGAGGATGGACTGGTGAATCTCTGTTCTCAGGAGAATCTAATACCTCTTTATCAGCAACTGGTGTGTCCTACATGACCACATCCTAGGGTTGACTATGTATCTGGGTTTGCTGCTCAACATCAAGTAATGATTCAGTCAAAACTTCATCCTCTATAGTGAAATTTAATTGATTAACTTCAGTGATTACCTCTAGAATGGTTTGGGTAGCCCTTTCACTCTCCAATTGAGTTGGCTCATCCACATGTAGAGGCTCCCCCTGGAGTGGATCCAGGTGAATAGGGCTAGCTGATGGTAGCTCCCCCTGCCTCTGAGCATCTTCTTATCTTGCTGGTGACTGTCCAACATTTCTTCCTTCTTCATCATCAGAACTAAAAATCACTTGCTCCTCTGAGCTACTTGAGGATTCTTGAGCCAATATGGCTGTCTTCTTCTTCTTCTTCTGAGGTGTTTTCTTTTCTGGAGTTGGCAGTTTCTTTGTCAACACTCTATCCCACCTTGAGAAAATTCTTACATCCATTCTCCTCATGTGGTTTATCTTTGAACTTGCAGCTTGGTTCATCACTTCAGGAATACTTCCAGCTAAGTATAAACTCAGAATTCTATCCAGATTGAGTTTCTTCAGACTCTCTTTTATCTTATCAAACATTACTGCAGACCAATCAGTATTAAGTTTGAAAATTATCCTTGTCATCAAACTAAACATGTGAGCTGAAATTCTATCATGCCCACCAGGCTTGCTCAGTATTACCTTGTCTACTATCTCAGATAAAAACTTGCCCGACATGTTCATGCCTTTCCTGTTGAAAACTGATCCAATCTTCAGGCTTGAATCAAGTCCACACCATGCCAGTGCCTCCCTTGTTTTTGAAACAGAAATATCTTCCTCTTCTTTAGTTCTAGGGAGATGTAGAACTTTTCTTAGACTTTTCAGGGTAATCTTGACTTTTGCCCCATGAACTTTGGACTTAATCTTGAGTCCAAATTCATCAAGAGTAGCTGCACTCAAGAATTCAAGGACCTCCTTCTTCCAGATCTTGATTGGTTCTGAAACAAGATACTCTAGCCCAGTCTCTGCAATTAGGGTTACCACACCTTGGATTTCAGGTTCCGCGTCATCAAAGGCGTGTCGCACGAGCTCATATCCTTCATTAATGTTCTCTTCTAGCTTGGGCGCCATTAGGGTTTGAAGAAATTTTGAATTTAGAGAAGAGAGATGTCGACACAAAAGTTTGGTCTCGAAACTATGGTGAGCGTGTTGACAAACAATAGTGAAAACCTATTTATATCTTTCTAAAATTGAAGGTGAAAAGGCATGTCAGATTACTTGAAAAGTGTCGACAATGTTGAAAAGTGTCGACACTTACTCTAATGTCTCGACAACTATATGTCGACACAAATATAGTCGATAGAATATATGTGTCGACACTTATATATCTCAACTCGACACTTAGTCGAGACTCTACTCGATGAATTCTGTGTAAATCCTAAGTGTCGACACCACCTTGGATGTGTCGACACCTACACTGCATGTGTCGACACTAATTCTCTGAAGTGTCGACACAGATTTCCTAGATATGTCGACACCATTTCTCTGAAATGTCGACACCACTTCTATGTGTCGACACAGAAAACTCGGTGTGTCGACACAATTTTACTTAGCCTAATTTTTGTAAACTATTCTAAGTTTATCATTCCTAATTCAATTTTAAACTTATTGAATATGGTTTCATCTAAGGGCTTAGTAAACATATCAGCTAACTGATTATCTGTCTTAACATACTCTAGGGAAATGTCTTCTTTTTCCACATGTTCTCTTAGAAAATGGTATTTAATTTCTATGTGCTTAGTCCTACTATGGGAGACAGGATTATTTGCAATAGAAATGATACTAGTAGAATCACAAAATAAAGGTGTTCTACTTACTTGAATACCATAATCTTCTAGCTGGTGTTGTATCCATAGTAGTTGTGCACATCAACTTCCTGCAGCAACATACTCTGACTCTACAGTGGAGATGGCCACACTGATCTGCTTCTTGCTACTCCATGACACCAGCCTTCCACCTAGAAATTGACAGGTTCCTATGGTACTCTTCATATCTTCCTTGCAGCCTGCAAAATCTGCATCTGAATAACCTGTCAGTACAAAATCTCCATTCATAGAGTACCAAAGGTCTAGATAAGGTGTGCCCTTAAGATATCTCAATATCCTTTTGACTGCTGTTAGATGAGATTCTTTAGGGCAATCCTGGTACCTAGCACATACACATGTAGCATACATGATATCTGGTCTACTAGCAGTCAAATACAGTAGGGAGCCAACTATCCCTCTATATAAAGTCTCATCTACAGGTTTCCCTGCAACATCTTTGCTTAGAGACATGCTTGACCCCATAGGAGTTTTCATGATAGTGGATGATTCCATACCATACTTCTTTATCAACTCTAGGATGAATTTAGGGTGGCATATGGATAATCCATCTTCAGTCTATCTAACTTGGAGTCCCAAGAAAAACTTAAGTTCCCCCATACTGCTCATTTTAAATTGTCCTTGCATAAGTTTTGAAAACTTTCTGCAAAGACTACTTTCTGTAGACCCAAATATTATGCCATCTACATATATTTGGACTAAGATAATCTTGTCTCTGTATTCCCTAAGAAATAGAGTCTTGTCTATTTTCTCTCTTGAGAATTTGTTCTCAATTTGGAAACTAGACAGAGTTTCATACCAAGCCCTAGGAGCTTGTTTTAACCCATACAAAGCCTTCCTAAGTCTATCTACATAATCAGGTTTAAAAGAATCAACAAAATCTGATGGCTGCTCTACATAGACTTCTTCCTTCCGATTTCCATTCCAAAAAGCTGACTTAACATCCATTTGATATACCTTAAACTCTTGGTATGTTACATAGGCAAGGAACATTCTGATTGCCTCCAGTCTTGCTTTTGGAGTAAAGGTTTGATCAAAATCAATACCTTCTTCCTGCCTATATACCTTTGCAACAAGTCTAGATTTATTCTTTATGATGATTCCATTCTCATCCAACTTGTTCCTAAAGATCCACTTATTTCCAATAATGTTATGGTCCTTGGGTTTAGGAACTAGCTCCCAGACCTTGCATCTTTTGAATTGATTCAGCTCCTCTTGCATGGCCTCAATCCAATGAGGGTCTAGGATTGCTTCTTCAAATTTCTTTGGCTCTACTTGGGATAGGAAACTGGAGTAGAGGACTGTACTCAGATTCCTGCTCCTTATTTGCACACCTTGTCTGGGATCTCCAATTATTTGATTTGGTGGGTGATCCTTTAATTGTCTATTTACTGGAGGCAGCCTGTCTTCAGGTTGTACACCTTCAGTCTCTTCATTTAGCTGTACCTCTTGGTCTTCTTCAACATCAGGAGTATCTTGTACTCCCCCAGGACAGCAGCCACCATCTTCCACTTGCTGAGTTGCAGTAGAACCTTCTACAATGGTGAACTTGTCCATCTTTTTAGTTACACCTGTAGAGCTGCAAACAATAATTGGAAATTCATTGTTAAGGAGCCTTGCTTCATCAAAAACTACATGTACTGACTCTTCTACAACTTGAGTAATCAAGTTGTAGATCCTATAAGCCTTACTGTTGTTGTTGTACCCAACAAAGATTCCCTCTTGGGATTTGGCAGCAAACTTGGTTAGATAAGACTTTCCATTATTAAGTATATAACACTTGCAACCAAAGATCCTGAAATAGGATAAATTTGGTTTTCTGCCCTTCACAATCTCATAGGGGGTCTTCTTGTGTCTCTTGGTGATAGTAGCCCTATTGATCACATGACAAGCAGTATTTACTGCCTCAGCCCAGAAATATTCTGGGAGAGAAGTGTCATTCAAAAGGGTTCTACCAGCCTCTATCAAGGTTCTATTTTTCCTTTCAGCAATACCATTTTGCTGAGGTGTTCTTGGTAAGGAAAATTCGTGAAAAATTCCAAATTCTTCACACAGTTTTGTCATACTTTCAGATTGAAATTCAGTACCATGGTCACTTCTGATTTTTACCACTGTACTGTCCAATTCATTCTGAATTTGTTTAACAAAACTATACAAGATTCTTGGAGTTTCATATTTTTGCCTTAGGAAGAACACCCAGGAATACCTTGAATAGTCATCAACTTCCACAAATGTGTAGACCTTCCTACCTAGGCTATGAACTGGCATAGGACCAAAAAGATCCATATGCAAGAGGTATAGACACCTCACAGAATCCTTGTTCTCAAGGCTATGAAAGGTGGATTTGGTCTGCTTGCCTTTTTGACAAGCTGAGCATATCCCATCCTTTATACACTTAACCTGAGGACCATTCCTCACTAACTCTTTGCTAAAGAGTTGGCCAATTGTCTTATAGTTAAGATGAGCCAGCCTCTTGTGCCATTTAACACAATGTGAGACTCTTTCATCAGCTACAAGAAAAATAGGAGAAACAATGTTCTCACACATAATGTCTAGACAATAGACATTTCTTTTCCTATATCCTGTCAGAATGATCTTTTGATCACTTGACCTTTTGATATGACAACCATCCTTGACAAATGAGATGTCATATCCTAAATCACTCAGCTGACTTATGCTAATGAGGTTATGTTTCAAACCCTTTACATAAGCCACTTGAGTAATTGTAATTTGGTTACTAGAAATGTTACCAAAGCCTTTGATGATTCCTTTTTCTGAACCACCAAAGGTAACTTTAGGGCCATCCTTGATTGGTGTATAGTCCTTCAGCAATCCCCTAGTTCCAGTCACCTGCCTGAAACATCCACTATCCAAGTACCATATTGGGGCATGGCCACTTGGACTCACCTACAAAACAGATTACTTAACCTTAGAACCCAAATAATTCTTGGGTCCTTGGTGCAGGTTAGTTTGACTTTTAACAAAACTACCTGTAGCTCTTCTAGCAGGTAGTTTGCTACTCTCCTTGACACTTGAATTGTGCCAACAATCTATGGAAAAGTGGTCTATCTTGCCACAACACCAGCACTCAAACCTGTTGTACCTTTGTTTGGGTACAACCCTGGCTGGATTATCTACTGCAGCCTTCTTGTTTAGTGCTAGCGCTTTGCCCTTAGATTTGGACTTAACTGTCCAGGCATGTTTTATAAACCCCAATCCAGTTTTACCCTTATGAGGTACAAACTCATCTGTCAAAGGTAAAACAGATTTTGGTTTAGAAAAACTTGCTACAATCTCTCTCTCCTTCTGAAGTCTAGCCTCTAGATTTCTAATTTGATCATTCTTAAATGTAATAGTACCCATCTAAATAACAGTAATGTTCTTCAGCCTGGCTATTTCATTCAGTTACTGATTAAATAACTTGTCTGAATCAGCAGCAGCCAATTTAAGACTAATAATCTCCTTTGACTGAGTTTTGGCCAAGGTTTTGCTTTTCTTCAAGGCCTGCAATAAATCCCTATATTCATCAATTAACTGATGAATATCTCCTTCAGATTCAAACTCACCTAGATCACTTGATGTAGATGTATCTGATTCTGACTCAGTACTAGAAATTGAACTAGAAGAACAACTTTGTACCTTACTTGGTCCAGGCTGATCCTGGATTGTCTCCTTCAGATAAGGCCATCAGCCCTTTGCACTGATTGTGCTCATGCTCATAAATTGAATTCATTAACTGCATGAACTCATCTTCCTCCTCTTCAGCAAACAATCCAATATAGGCTTCAGCTTCTGAATCTGTTTCTGATGATGACTGATCAGTCAAACTTTTGTCTTTCTTGGCAACAAAGGACTTTTCCTTTTTGCCCTTAAACTGTGTCTTATTTCTGTCAGTTGACTCCTTCCTCTTTTCAGGACAGTTAGCCACTACATGTCCCTATCTATTGCAACAATAGCATACAATCTTTGAGGATGTAGTTTTACTTGGCTTGGACTTTCTTCAGAAACTTTTGAAAATGTCTTGTAAAAGCAGCAAAGTCTTCATCACTTTCACTGTTATCGGAATTCTTGCTTTCTGAATTATCTGTCTTAGCCTCAGAAACTTTTTGAGGTGGGGATGGAGACTTGCTTCTATACTTCCTAATGACTTCAGTTTTGAAGGCCATAGATCTTTCCTTGTGCTCCACTCTAGTAGTCTTTTCTTTCTCCTTTCTAACCATTAACTGCATCTCATAAGATAACTGTTTTCCAAACAAGGTTGGAGGAGGTATATCAGCTAATTTGGCCATTTCCCTAATGGCACAAATCTTGGTGTCCCAATCTTTAGTCAGGGATCTTAAGAACTAGTCATTCAGCTCATATTTGCTGAATTCTCTTCCATAGGACATCAATTCATTTACTATCCTATAGAACTTCTTGTAGCATTCAGTAATGCTATCAGACTTTCCGTGTCTGAAGCTTTCATATTCCTGATTTAACAAAGACTTCTTGTCTTGTCTTACTTCTTCTGATCCCTCCATATAGACTATTAATGTATCCCACATTTCTTTAGAAGTTTTACAGTGAATTAAATTCTGAAAAGTTGCATCAACAATTGCACTATCAATAATATTCTGGGCCCTTTTGTCTATAGTGGCCAGAATGATTTCATCTTTTGTCATTTCTGAATAGTCCTTAGGAGTTTTTTGATTTGCATCTAGAATGGATATCTTCATTGGCACATATGACCCTTCTTTGACTGTGATGTATATTCTTGGGTTAGATGCTTCCATAAAGAGTCTAACCCTCTCTTTTCAAATGCCAAATATCTCTTTTCTATAGATTGACAATTTCATGGACCCCAGCTCTTTGTGATTCTCACTAGAACCCATTTTCTTAAATCTTGTTTATTCTATTTCTGCCTACAGGATCTTACTTAGACAGTTATGTCCCTTTTTGAGCAACCTCGCTTTGATATCACTTGAAAGAAATAGTTCCTAATCACCTAGAGGGGGGGGGGGGGTGAATAGGTGTTCTTTTTCTTTTTGACTTTAAAGGCAGAAATACAGTACAGTAAAAGCAATTCTACAATTATCACAACACAACAACCATACAATCACACAAACACAGAGTGCACACGGGATTTATAGTGGTTCCCCAAGGTCTGGGTACATCCACTTTCCCCCTTCGCCTATCTAGTAGTGTACTAGATTCGGCCTAACTTCTCCACTTCTTCTCACATCCTCAATCTTACAACTCAGAACCCCAAACAGGTTCCTACAACTCAGAGTGTCCCCACTCCTACAACTCAGGCACAAAACCTTACCACTCATTCTTCACCAAGACCTACTCTCAGGCTAAACAGCCCTACCTCAGCCTTCAATCAAGGCCTACACTCAGAGAATATAATCTCCTACACTCAGGCACAAAAGCCCTACCTCAGCCTTTATAGTTTAGGCTTACAACTCAGATATATATAAGATCCTATAGAAAATAAAGTTTACAAAGTATTTAACCACAACTCTAAAAGAGAGAGATGAGTTGACTGGCTTCTTGATGAGTTCTTGAAAGAACTTTGCAGAGATCAACCTCCCTTGGATTTCTTCAATGCTTCTTGAATTAGAACACAATAGGGTTGAATCTCCTCAAGATGGTTTCAATCAACTTCTGTCTTGTGAATCAGATCTCAATCTGAATCTTACTTATCAGCCTGGTTCAACAGCTGGTCTTCTTAGAAGGAGCTCTCTCTCTCTCCAACTTCTTAGATCTTCACTTGAATGTCTTCTTCCTTTTTTGTGTTGTTTTTCAATTGATTGATCACTTTTTCTGTCGAAGGAGAAAGGTCTTTAAATAGTCTTCCTCCAAGGTAACATGCTGCTCCGGTTTCTAACAACCTTCTGACAGCTCTGACAGTTGCAGTTGACCGGTTGAAATGGCAGCTGTCAAGTCATCCAGTCACTTCTTGAAATCTCTATCACTGTCTGAAAGTATCGAGACAGATAGTCTTTATGTGTCGACACAAATAGACTAAGTGTCGACACAAGTGGACTAAGTGTCAACACTAGCCTTGATGGTGTCGACACAACTCCTTGTGTTGTTGTAACAGCTTCTCGACACTGCTTCTTCAGAATGTGTCGACACTGATTCTGTGTGTCGACACAAGCCTTCTGTTGAATGTGTCGACACTGGTTGAGTGTGTCAACACAAATACTTCTTCTTCAATACTTAGTTGATTTCTGCTGTGTGTCGACACAACTCCTTTGTGTCGACACATGCCTTCTTGTGTTGAAACTTGCTGAGTGTCGACACATCTCCTTTGTGTCGACACAAGTACTTCAACTTTGTTGATGCTTGCTGAGTGTCGACACATCTCCTTTGTGTCGACACAAGTACTTTAACTTTGTTGAAGTTTGCTGAGTGTCGACACAGCCTCCTGGCGTCGACACTTTTGTTGTCGTCAAAGTTTCTCTGGGTGTCGACACTGCCTCTAAGTGTCGACACTGATTATGTAGACAATTCTTCACTGTGTGTCGACACTGCCTATATGTGTCGACACTTTTCTTCTGGTGTCGACTCTGCCTTCCTGGTGTCGACAAAATTACTTCAAGTGTCGACACAGTTTCTCTAGGTGTCGACACAAGCCTTCTCAAGTGTCGACACTTTTCTTCTAGGTGTCGACACATGGACTTAGAAACTTTTATGCTTTTCCTGCAATTACTTAACCTGCACACATAAACTCAAAGCACATCAAATACACCTTGTTGTATATCATTGAGTAGGGTGAGGCTTCTTCAAATCAGGTATATATATTCCAACGTACCCAACATCCACCACACAGGTAGAGCAGCAGCAGGCGTTGCAGCAGGACAACCAGGCCAGGATGACAGGGCCTGAGGGGACGGTACCGTCGCTACCGTCAGTTACTGATGTTAGTATTTTGATACTCTGATGGAGCCCGTTTGGGCAAGGTTTAGCTGTACTTTGGTATATTGTAGAAGCATGTTTTAGCTTCTCCTTTATTGATGTATTTGGACTATATACGTAGTGTGGATTTGGGTTCTCTGCTTATTATATTTTGGTTTGGTTGGCATGCTATATTGATATTGTTGTAGCCGGCGGAATAGGCGTCTTGTGGTACAGGTTAGCCCGTGTGCTAATGCTACCATAATGCGGCTGTTCCGGGCATAAGATCCCCCCCTTCGTACCATGTTTTGGGATCCGTGAGGGGGGGGGGGGGTCTTACAAATGGTATCAGTTTGCCACGATCCTCAACTAAGAAGTCATTCAACAATGGTGTCACCCCCGTTCGATTTGTCAGCTTGGGGACAAACTGACTTAGTGGAAGCAGTGGTGTGCCCATATGTAATTCACATTAAGTTTGTCCAACTTTGACCTTAAGTTTAGCCAACCTGACCACAAATTTGTCGTGTGCGTGTAGGTTTCAGTGCATGTTGGGCCGATGGGGGGTACTCCTACCCCTCCCATACCCACTCAGTTCCAACAGTCTGAGTTGGGGCAGACGCTCACCGCCATTCTTGATGCTTTTAAGGCGCAACAGCCTCCGGTGCAACAACAAGCCCCGTGTTCTAACTGGCTGAGCACCTTCCGGGCTCTCTCCCCTCCCATCTATCTTGGGATGGAGTCAGCCGTATGTACGGAGGAATGGCTCGACATAGTAGAAGAGCTATTGGCTGGTATCCGTTGCCCAGCCAACATGGTCGTGTCATTGGTGGTGTCCGCCTTGGAGTTACATGCTAAGGGTTTGTTTGGGACAGCTCTAGAGGGTGGAAAAGTTCTTTTCCATCCGCCAGAGCTGTTATTGTTGCTGTTTGGGACAGCTCCTCACAGAAATCGCTTTTCAAAAACCCGCTCCCAGAGCTGTTTTGCGGAAGCTGCTCCCCCCCCCCCCCCCCCCCCCCCCCCGCGTTCAGGTTTTTTGCAAAAACCGCGTTTTTTTATTTCCGTGGTTTTCCGTATAAACTCATCCGCTTGATACTTCTCTCTCAAAACCTAGCGCGACACCGATCCTGCTTCCCCGACGACGACGCGTGAATCCTCTGCGTCCCTCCCGATCTCTCCTTCTCTGTCGACGACGGCGTGTATCCCTATCGGCGCACACCTCTGTCGACGACGGCGTGTATTCCATCTGCATCAGCGTGCGTCCCTCCCTTCTCGCCTTCCCCGACGCAGTTCTGCTAGTAGTTCTTCCCGCATCAGCGTGATTCCCCTCCATCTGTTGGCTTGCCGCAGGTTTCAGGTGTCGTCTTCCTCTCGCTGAGGTATACCTCTTCTCTTGCTTTGCAATTTTAGGTTTTTTCCTCTGTTCTTCCTCTCACTGTCAACTGATGAGGAAGAGGATAACAGGCAGTGCTTTTCAAGCTTGAGATGTGTATATTGGACTTTTAAGATATTTGTTTTTTTATGTTGATTTCTGACATGTTGATTTCTGAGATGTGGATTACTACTGTTAGTTTACAATGATGTTTCACTTGGTAATTATGCACTTATGAGAGGGAGAATGAATGTTGGTTTACAATATCATAATGTGTGTTTGGATTGCAAACAAATTTTACAAAATGTTTATTTCTTGTTTGCGTTATGTTTATGTGTGTGTTTGTTTTTTTTGTGAATGTGTATGAGTGTGGATGTGTGTGTTGTGTGTTTGTTATTTGGTTGGTGATTGTCCGTATGTGTGGATGTGTGTGTGAGTGTGTGTTTGTGTTATTTTAATGTGTGGATGGTGTGTGTGTGTATTTATGTTTATGTGTGTGTTTGTTTTTTGTGAATGTGTATGAGTGTGGATGTGTGTGTGTTGTGTTTTTGTTTTTTAGTTGGTGATTGTGCGTATGTGTGGATGTGTGTGTGAGTGTGTGTTTGTGTTATTTAAATGTGTGGATGGTGTGTGTGTATGTTTATGTTTATGTGTGTGTTTGTTTTTTTTTTGTGAATGTGTATGAGTGTGGATACGAGCTTACCTTGATCGAAATCTCCTTTTATGTTTTGCATGTAAAACACTATAATGTTTATGTTTACTTTTTAATGTCGTCCTTCATTTTTGAGTACTACTAGATATAAAACTGTAATAGATTTTTTGTTATCATCTTCACATTTATATGATAAGTGTTCTATTATGCTTTGAATGCAGATACTAGAAATGGAAGAGCATGACTTCTCCCCTGATGATTCTGGGGATTCAACCAGTCTTTCGCCAGAACGGAGACAATATATCGAATATTGCAGTGTAGTTATGTCATCGATCGAGAGGATGAAATTATCATGTTCGAGATACACGTCCATGCACGACATCTACCCAAACTGGTTCGAAATGGATCAAAGAGTACTTGAAGGACATCCAGATAGAATACATGACGCATTTAGGATGTCTAAACGCATTTTCGTAGATTTACTCCATAAACTAGAAACAGATGCTGAACTTCAAGGATCACAGCGAACATCTTCAAGAGAAATCCTAAGGATTACATTGTATATCTTAGCACAAGGAGGTTCCGTTAGATTGACGAAAGAACGGTTCCAGCACTCGACCGAAACAATAAGTAGATATTTTTCGAAAGGGCTTAGATCTCTTTTGTTACTCTCAATTGATGCTATAAAGCCTATTGACTGTCAATTCAGAGAGATTCCAGGTGAGATAAGGTATGATCCTCGTTACATGCCATTTTTCAAGGATTGCTTTGGTGCCATTGACGGTACACATGTTGATGCGAGGATACCCGTAGAAGATCAAGTACGATACATAGGACGTCATGGCACGACGACCCAAAATCTAATGGCAGTCTGTGATTTTAACCTGTGCTTTACATTTGCCCTCGCTGGATGGAAAGGATCTGCTCATGATAGTCGCATCTTTGCACGGGTATTGGACGACGATAGATTGCACTTTCCGCATCCCCCACAAGGTATACTAATCAATATGTTTACATTCATTCAAATTGTTTGTATTTCATAATGTTTACCTTCTTAACAAACCAAATAAATGGAGGTAAATATTATTTAGTGGATGCTGGTTATCCGTTAAAGATGGGTTATCTGAAGCCGTATCTAGAAACAAGATATCACTTGGCTGACTTTGCCCGTGGGAGTCGGCATGTACAAGGAAGGCAAGAACATTTCAATAAGGCGCATTCATCTCTTCGCAGTGTGATCGAGCGAACGTTTGGAGTGTGGAAAAAGAAGTGACACATTTTGAGCAAAATGCCACAGTACAACTTCAAGAAACAACGTTACATTGTGCTAGCGACAATGACCTTACATAACTTCATTCGGAGACATCCTTCTCGCTGGGACCCTGAGTTTAATGTTTGTGATGTTGATGAGTCTTCTTTCGTTCCCTCAGAGGTTGAGGAACCTGCGACAGAGGATGAAATTGAAAGCGATATGCGTGATGCTGCTGGAGAAGAACATATGTCTATAGTACGAGATAACATTGCCAAAGAGATATACTGCGCGCTCAGGTAAAAATTCGATCCAACGCTTACTAAAAATTTAAAGGGTTAAAAATATCAAAAGTTTGATTCATATCAATTTATTTTCGAATAGGTGATTGAAAGGATTGGAAAAAGGAGTCACCGGATGTTGCAAACGTTTTTTCTATTTGCTACAACTATGTAAAAGACACCTGTTATCAGTTATTTTTAAATATTTATGTATTTTCGTTTTTTAAAAAACAGCTTCCAAAACTGTTTCTCCAAACAACTAAAAAAAGAAAATCGCTCTTCAAAGCGCACTTCTGCACATAACACCCAAACATTCTGCAGCTTTTCAAAACTGCTCCCCAGAAATCTATTTCAAAACAGCTCTCTCCGGACAGCAGGTTTTCAATCCGCCAGAGCTGCCCCAAACAGAGCCTAAGAGGTGGTGGAAGTCCCTTATGGGCTCTACCTTCCATGGCCGAGTCTATACAGAGATAAGTTGGAGCGAATTTTTGGGTGTTTTCTTGGAGCACTTCATTCCTACGTCGGCCCGAGATGAGCTTGATCAGAGGTTTCTACTACTGAAGCAAGGATCAAAATCAGTTACGGAATACAAACCGGAATTCCAGCATCTCGCAAGGTTTGTGAACTCTTACGAGTTTGACGATAGAGGTTATGCCAAACGTTTCTACAAATGGCTGCGAGATCCCCTAAGACAGTCCCTTTTGTTTATAGTGGATGGGAGTTTGGCGGAGATTATTGACATGGCAAAGAGGTTGGAGGCGGATCACTTGAGTAGTGGCAAGAGGCCTGCAGAAGGCGTTATGGAGGCCGGTCCGAGCAATAGGAGGAGGGGGATATCAGAGGGGTAGAGGGCGTTTCCACTGAAACTATAGAGTGGAGCACCCAGTCCAGCAGCTGGCTGCGCTACCTCCACCACCATAGCCTCAGCAATTCCGGCAACCTGAGGGGCGTCGTGGGTTGGTGTGTTTCGAGTGCAATCAACCGGGCCACATAAGACGACAGCTGTATGGGAACGTCCCTCCTGCTCTCCCTCCTGCTCTCCCTCCTGCTCTCCCTCTAGCAACCCCACGAGGACGGGGATATAGGCGTGGTCGAGGACGAGGACCGCCAAGAGGAAACCCCGGCCCGGTCCGGGATCAGGTGTATGCGTTGGACATGGCGTAAGAGCGGAATCCCCATGATGTTATAACTGGTATGTGTAGATAACCTTCTCAATTTTTGTCATTTAATTTAAGCTGTTTAAGACAAACTAGATACCTAGTGGTTGAGTTTGGTTATTGGTACTTAGGCACCGTGGTAATCGGTGGGAAGACGGCCTATTCACTATTCGATAGCGGTGCCTCACACTCTTTGGTGTCCGAAGATTTCATTAAAGGTATGGAGGGCATACAATACTTTTCTGGAATAGCCCGACGAGTGCGCCTCCCGGACGGCTCGGAGATGATCGCTACCGCCAAGTGCGAGTTTGAGATATTTATTGAAGGAAGGGCTTTCGATACGCCGGCCACGGTCCTGAAGATACCGAAGTTCGACATCATTTTTGGGCATGGCGTGGTTGAATTGGCACTTCGCGAGGATCGACTGCGCGGAGAAGAAGATCTATTTGAGATATGGGTACACCGAAGTTATCTTCCAAGGTATTAATTTCGCACCCCGTATGCTCTTATCCTCAGTTCAGGCTGTAAAGGCCCATATGGAAGGGGATGAGGTCTTCATGATCCGGTTTGAGTTGACGGAGGTAGCATTGGAGGTAAAAGATGTTCGGGTAGTGCAGGACTTACCCGAGGTGTTTCCAGAGAAACTACCAGGGTTACCCCCTCATAGAGAAGTCGATTTCCGGATTAATCTAGTACCGGGTGCCAAGCCTGTATCCAAGGCCCCTTACCGAATGGCCCCTGAAAGAGCAGCTAGATCTGATATACTCTAGAGGGGGGTGAATAGAGTATATGATGCTTTGAAACTTTTTACAACAATTGTTGTAATATGTATGAGCAAGGAAGCAATAATAAATCTAATCACAGCACAAAGTTAAACAAAAACTAAGCACAGAAAAATCAAGGCCAGAAACAAAAATGAAAACAAGCAAAACCAGAAGACACAAGGAAATATAGTGGTTCCCCTAAACTTGGGTACATCCACTCTTCTACCACCCTAGGTAGGAATCCACTGCAGGATGAGTTGATCAGGTGTCCTGGGCACCAATGAGCTTTTGATAAGGTGCTCAAAAATCAAAGCAGATTTTTTGATCAGGTGTCTTGCCACCAATGAGCTTTTGACAAGGTGCTCAAAAACCAAGCTCAAACTTTTGAAGGGAGTTTGAGAAACCCTTTACAGAGTGGGGGTGAGAGAGTGATGGAAGTCTTCTCTTTCTCAAACAACTGAGAAGACTATGTGGATTGTTGATGTCAAAGCTCCCCCTGAATCCTTGTGATCTTCAGGAAGATAAGCTTTGCTGAGGGTGATAGGCCTTCAAAGATTGAACTCCAACAATAGATGATTTCAGCAATAGCTGAAATGTTGAATGTCTGGAGTCTGGAAATATGTTGGCCTTGAACACTTTGAAAACTACAGAGATCTGAGGATTTGAGAAAGCTTGATCTCCTTGGATGAGTGTTCTTGAGAATTGTTTGTGACAGAAGACTTTTGAATGTGTCTCTGTAATCTGTATTCTCTCTCTGTATTGTGTGTGTTCTTTGAGAGATTCAAAAATCCTGTCTTTTATTCTCTGGTACAGAATAGAATAACATTCTCTGTCATGTATAGCCGTTGGCCTGCATTAATTGCATCCTTAATTGCATAATCTCTTTTGGAGGAAAGTCCACAGAAGCATTCCTTTAAAAATCCCTTGAAACTTGGTCCAGAAATGAATGAGAACGGCTAGGAAATCTCTGAATTAATTACAGAATAACTCCTAACTGATTTGAATTTGAATTAAGAAATATCCTGGAAGTTATCTGAAATCGTCGAACTGAGCTATGCTATCGTCGAGTTGAGCTCAGCGATCTGGAAATATACGGCAGCAAAATATCGTCGATCTGAGCTCAAAGATCGTCGAACTGAGCTTAGAGATAAAGATCCAAAGCAGAGTCAAAATCGTCAACCTGAGCTCACCGATCGTCGAATGGAGTTCGACGATATAATGAAGTTGAGCTCAGCGATCGTCGAATGGAGTTCGACGATCTGTCAAAGTTGAGCTAGACGATCGTCGAATGGAGTTCGACGATCTGTCGAAGTTGAGCTAGACGATCGTCGACCGGAGTTCGACGAATCGTCGTGCTGAGCTCGACGATATGACTTAGTCTCCAAACACAAAATCTTGGTCTTCAGGGCAGCTTCCAAACCTAATCTTCTAACCCTTAGACTCAATTCTAATTGACCTATTAAGCTATACAGGAGGTCAAGCAAATATTCCTAGAGACATAGTGATCCTGACCCAAATTAGTAATAGGGTGTTCCAACAATCTCCCCCTATTTAGGTTAGGATTACTATTTACAGGCTTTGGAAAAGTTTAAATAACAACATACAATCAGTAAAGCATAAAAACAACAGCTAGACAAAGCAGAATCACAGAGATATATATCATCTAGATAGTAATCAGAAATCACAGAAACTATCACCTTACAATATCATTTCTTCTCTTTGCCTTTAACA
This sequence comes from Platanthera guangdongensis, assembly GCA_039583875.1. Taxonomy (NCBI): domain Eukaryota; kingdom Viridiplantae; phylum Streptophyta; class Magnoliopsida; order Asparagales; family Orchidaceae; genus Platanthera; species Platanthera guangdongensis. The sequence goes on along the minus strand of CM077166.1, from coordinate 103,381,170 downwards.
AGTTTAATTTCTCTGTTAGGATTGAGGGCTTACTTGTTGGACCTGGTGTCATCTGCTGCACCCAAATAAGTTTGCTTTTTAGGCCTGGGAACCACAGCTTCAGGGTGTAATTCCATGTATCTGTCAGCATCAAAGAATTTACTTAAAGCATATCTCTCTAGTTCTTTTTGTCTCTGTCCAGACATAGTAGAAATGTTGGAAGAATCTATTCCTTGTTCTCTGGCCTTCTTAATTTTGTCCAGTGCAGCTAATTCCTTTAACCTTGCATTCCAAGCAGCTGGATTATTTTCAGGATCCTCAAAAGGTACAGGTGGCTCATACCTGTTGGAAGGATTATCTTGAGGAGGCCTGACAGACACAGTCTCTTTCAGCTTGTAAGGGAAAGGACCAGAAGTTGTATCAGAAGAACTATGTCCTCCCCTAGAATATGGGTGCTGCCTGGAGTACCCTTTGGAATATACTTGAATATCTCTTTGAGTTCCTCTATATCCTCCTCTCCTAAAATGTGAACCCCTGGATTGGCTTTCCCTGTGGTAAGATCTGGCATGAGGTTGATAGGGAGCCTGACTTCTAGCTGGGGATTGACTTACAGAGCTTCCACCTGCACATGCATCAGGAGGAGGTGGTGGAGGAGGATGAGAGTGCTGGAATTGGGATGAACCCTTCTCATATTTTCTCTTTTTCTTCATTGCTTTCAGCTGATTTTTAGAGTATTGCATCCAGTGTTCAGTGATTGGGCAGTTATGCAGAATGTAATATGGGATATCATTGTTATCTTTAACTTTAGCAGGAGGTACCCTTTTCATTGCTTTGCTCCTTGCCTTCCTTTTTCCTGGCAATTGTAGCAGAAGAGTCATCAGAGTCTATTTTAAATTCATCAGATTCAGAACTCTGGTCATCATAGAGTGCATCTATTTTCTTCATCAAGTCCTTTTTAAGCTGAACAGAGGCAGATAAGGCAGAGGTTGAAACAGTAGCAGCAGTAGGTGTTGAGATGGTAACAGCAGGGACAGCAGCAGATGGAGAAGGTGAAGCAGAAACAACAACAGCAGCAGAAGTAGGCTCTGGACAGGTGACAACAGCAGCAACTTCACTAGCAGCAGCAGAAACAGAAGGAATATCATCAAAGACTGCAGAAGGCTCAAATTCAGTGGCCTCTGACATAAGAATGTCCTTGGAGATTGGTTCATCAGAAGTGGCAGAAACTTCAGCAGCAGTATCAATATTCTCAGAAGCAACAGTATCAATAATCCTTTCTTCAGAAGAAGCAGCAACAATTACTGAATTTACAAAGGAGGTGATCATGCTAGGGTCACAGCAAGAAAAAGGCACAAGTGCCTTGGATAAATCTTCTGGAGGCTGGACAGCATGGACCTCTGGCAGACAGCTAAAGAAAGTAGAATCAAAAGCTGATAGCAAAGACCTGAGGTCTATTGCAAGGACTGCAGTTGAAATCTGACTTTGTGCTGAAGGCACAACAACAACAAGAGGAGGAGCAGCAGAAGAAGCAGTAGCAGCAGCAGACATACAGCTTGCAGAAACAGCAGCAGCTGCATGAAGATTCACTTCATATGGCATCTCCCCCTGCCTAGATGCAGACATTTCTGGATCAAGGCACACTGCTGTAGGTGCTGCCTGAGGAAAAAGGGAAGAGAGCCTGGCAAAAAGGGCTGCCACTGACAGGTGTAGAGGAGCCAAGGAGGTCTCCAACAATAGAGAGAGCATGGGGGCAAGCAGCTCATACAGCCTGTCAGCAAGGGCTGAGAGGTCTACTTGCTCAAAAGCTGGAGCAGAGGTAGAAGGTATGGAAGCAGCTGAAGGTTCTGGAAGGGGAGAGCTGGAGAATTGTGGAAGGGATGGCTGAGGTGTTGGTAGGGTGGATATGGAGGGTAGGGGAATGGAGATGGATGGGGTGAATGTAGGTTGATCAATGATCTGGTGTAGGAGGTCTTGAAATGAAGTGGAGGAGGAAGGTAATTCATGAGGAGATGATGGGGAATCATCCATAAAGGAATCATCAAGTAGGGTGAAGGATGGATGAGAGGGTGAAGAGGTGACATCAGGTGGAGGGTAGGAGAATAGTGGGTGGAATTGGTCTGCTGGTGGAGGTAGAATTGGTTCTGGAGAAGGTGTTGATGTTGGGGATGGGCTGGATATGATAATGGTGGAGGGAGCTGGAATGGTGGATGGTATGGGAAGGGATGGAATTGGAGGAGGAGGAGGAGAGGCAACAACAGCAGCCAGGTCATCTGCAGGGGCAAAGACCTGTGGAGGAGTGACTCTTGGAGTCCTTGTGCCTGAAGGGGCACTGGAGGAGGGCCTGCTAGGCTTGCTTATTTGTCTGTCCCACTTTCCAAAGAGGGCACAAGACAATCTCTTGGAGCCATTGATATGAACTCCAGAGGAGACCAGCAAGGCAGGGCACCTGTGCTGCAGAAATACTCCAATAATTCTCCCAAAATTAACAAAACTTTTGTTTATTTTCTTTTTGATGAGGTCAAAGAAAACCTCTCCCCAATTCAGATTCTTCTTGTCCACAAGAGCTCCCATGAGGCAGAGCTGATATCATGATATTGTATCATGGGCAGAGTGCTTTGCCAGTAGCACTTTCCCCACCACATCTGCCATGAACCTGTATTCTACAGACAGGTTCCTTTTGAAGAGCTTGCTAGGGTTTCCCTCTGGATGACCCATCCTGGCAAGCAGTTCAGAATATTCCTCTCCAGATAGCTCAGCAGAATCTTCTCCATTTCTCAATTCAAAAACTTCTGAGAGAATGGTTGGGGTCAAGGGTACCGGAGTTCCAGCTATTGACCGAACTATGGTGCTGTTATCTTGATTATGGGCAGTATAAACCCACTCCTTGATCTCATCAGAAGCCAGCTTGATCCTGGTGGTCATTATGGCAGTCAGATTCTGGTCCTTGAACAAACCCAGTATATCTTGAAAAATCTGGTCAGTCGTGCTGAAGGATTCTATATCAATGTCAAAACCGGCATCAAACTTCATTGCAGCAAGAATAGCAACTGACACAGCCATGGTACCTGCAGAAATTCAACAAACAAAACGACCAAGTGTATAACTGTTTGAAGGGAAAGAAAATTCATGCAGAGAAATCGAAAGCGCAAATGAGAACGACGGCGAAAAAAGAGTTTTATATTAGGGTTCGACGCAGAAATGGAAAGATCGTTGAACTCAGTTCGACGATCGAGGCTACTAAAGGAATCTGAAGAGTCTTCAATATCGTCGATCTCCGTTCGACGATATTGGAGAGCGTCGAGCTCCGTTCGACGATCGTTCAGAGAACATAATCGTCGAGCGCCGTTCGACGATCGTTGACCGGAAGAGATAGTTCATACTATCTGAGAGACACTGAACTCAGTTCGACGATTTTTGGAAATCGTCGATCTCCGTTCGACGATCTTGGGGAAAATCTTCGAGCGCAGTTCAGAGATCAGAAAAATTCTAGACACTAAGAAAAATCAGAATGTTTGCCTAGTCTTGGTCAATTTTTAAGCTTTCAAAATCTTGGATATTATTTAAGACTTCCTCCATCTAACATTCCTAACTGATTTAGGAAGAAAGTGTGTTTCTTTTCATCCAATGGCTTGGTGAAACTATCTCCCCTTTGTAGATCAGTTGGGATATATTGTAATTCAATTTTATTCTTTTCAACATTATCCCTTAAGAAATGATGCCTAATCTCTATGTGTTTTGTCCTACTATGGAGGACTGGATTTTGAGCTATGGAAATAGCACTTGTATTGTCACAAAAGATTTTAGACTTCTCTAAGTTGTAGCCATAGTCTAGGAGTTGGTTTTGAATCCACAAGATTTGTGAACAACAACTGCCTGCAGCCATATATTCAGCTTCAGCAGTTGAAGTTGACACAAATGTTTGTTTCTTACAAAACCAAGAGACAAGTCTGTCACCAAGGAACTGACAAGTTCCACTGGTGCTCTTCCTGTCAATTCTGCATCCAGCATAATCAGCATCAGAGAATCCAGTTAACTCAAATGCTGAATCTTTTGGATACCAAGAGACCTAGATTTGGACAACTTTTAACATACCTGAGAGTCCTCTTTACTAATGTTAGGTGTGACTCTCTAGGGCTTACTTGGAACCTAGCACATATACATGTAGCAAACATTATATCTGGTCTACTAGCTGTAAGATACAGTAAAGAGCCAATCATTGCTCTATATGTTGTCTGATCAACAGGTTTCCCATGTTCATCAGCATCCAATACAGCATTGGTAGGCATGGGTGTTTTCATACAAGATGCCTCAGACATACCAAATTTCTTAACCAGTTCATTTGCATATTTGGTTTGAGAAATAAAGATGCCTTCAGCATGTTGCTTGACTTGCAATCCTAGGAAGAAGGATAGCTCACCCATGCTACTCATCTCAAATTTAGAATGCATCAGGTTAGAAAACCTTCTGTACAATTTGGAGTCAGTAGAACCAAAAATGATATCGTCTACATAAATTTGTACTAGTAGGGTATGGGACTTATGGGTTCTAATGAAAAGAGTTTGGTCTACTCTACCCCTTATAAAACCATTTTCCAAGAGAAAGCATGCTAGAGTCTCATACCATGCTCTAGGAGCTTGCTTGAGACCATATAATGCTTTGTTCAGTCTAAAAACATAATCAGGATAAGTTGGAGAGATAAAACCTGGAGGTTGTCTGACATAAACTTCCTCTTTGATGTCTCCATTCAAGAAAGCACTTTTGACATCCATCTGATATACTTTGAAGCCTTTGTGAGATGCATAGGCTAGAAATATTCTGATGGCTTCTAATCTTGCAACTGGTGCAAAGGTCTGGTCGTAGTCGATTCCTTCTTCTTGAGAGTATCCCTGAGCAACTAGTCTTGCCTTGTTCCTTATAATTACTCCTTGATCATCTAGTTTGTTTCTGAATACCCATTTAGTTCCAACAATGGAGTGATCCTTAGGCTTTGGCACTAGTTCCCATACTTTGTTGCTCTCAAACTGATGCAACTCCTCTTGCATTGCAATGATCCAGTGTGGATCTTGCTCTGCATCTTGAATGGACTGAGGTTCAATTTGAGATAGGAAGCAGGTGTGCAACAGGTTTTGGTTGACCTGATTTCTGGTTTGCACACCAGCTCAGATTTCTCTAATTATTTGGGAAATTGGGTGGTCTCTTGATGTTACTAAATCAACAGGGGTGTTGATTGTTCACCAACCTGTGTTGTTGTTTCCTCTTGTGGTACAACAACTGGCTCTTCAAGTTGTGCTTCAATGTTTTGAGCATTCCCTTCATCTTCACTGCTTTCATCCTCTTGAGTAACCTGTAACTTGTTCAAGTCTTCAACTAGGGAATGTTCCTGCAAAGGTTCTATGGTAGAAGAATTCTTCTCCTTGAAAGACATGTTAGATTCATCAAATGAAATGTGAACAGATTCCTCAATTTTCAAAGATGATTTATTATAGACCCTATAAGCCTTGCTGATCATGGAGTATCCCAGAAACACTCCTTCATCAGCTTTGGCTTGAAATTTTGCTAAATATTTCTTGCCATTATTGTGAATGTAGCAAATACAACCAAAGACTCTAAAATAGTCAACTTTAGGTTTTTTCCCTTTGAGTAATTCATAGAGAGTCTTTCCCTTTAGTTTATGTATCAGACTTTTGTTCAGCACATAGTTGGAGGTGTTCACTGCCTCTTCCCAGAAGGATAGAGGTAGATGAGCATCTGACAACAATGTAGTGGCAGATTCAATAAGGGTTCTATTTTTCCTTTCAGCTACCCCATTTTGTTGAGGAGTTCTAGGAGCTGAGAAAGTATGCCTGATCCCTTCACTCTGACAGAACTCTTGCATAAGAAGAGAATCAAACTCTGTCCCATGATCACTTCTGATCAGGGCAATGTGAGTATTGAACTCAATCTGTATACATTTGAGAAACTCTGTCAGACACTTAAAGTTATCAGACTTCTTCCTTAGAAAGAACACTCAAGTGAATCTAGAGAAGTCATCTACAACTACTAAAGTGTAGGATTTCCCTCCTAGGCTTTGTACTGTGATGGGTCCAAAGAGATCCATGTGTAACAGATACAATATCCTAGGTGAATCACTCTTATTAAGTGACTTAAAGCTGTTTTTAGTTTGCTTGCCTAATTGACAAGCCCTGCAGAGTCCTTCCTTCTTGTAGGGGCCAGAAGGTAGTCCTCTAACAAGGTTGTCCTTGGATAGCCTAGCAATAGTTCTAAGATTTAGGTGTCCTAATCTTTTATGCCATAAAACATTTGGTCTACAGATAGAATTAAACAAGCAGATATCTACATTAGTTGAAAGAAAATCTACTAGATAGATGTTACCTTTCCTTTTACCTGTCAACACAGTTGTGTTGTCCTCTGACTTGATTTTGCATATGGCTTTGCTGAAGGTCACCTGGTAGCCTTCATCACACAGCTGACTGATGCTAATTAGGTTGTGCTTCAGCCCTTCCACATAAGCTACCTTCTTGAAAGTTACTGAACCAATCTGTACTGCACCATATCCTTTAGTCTGTCCAAAGTTTGAATCACCAAAGATAACTTTGGGTCCAATCTTGGCTCTAAAGGAAGTGAGGTTGTCCTTGTTCCCTGTCATGTGCTTAGAGCACCCACTATCCAAATACCATTGTTGGTTAGATGTTGGATAGGTCTTCACCTGCACATAAGACAATTTATTTGTTTTTGACCCAGTTTACCTTGGGCCTAGGTTGATAACCTTTAAATTCTGAAATGAAAGACATCCCTGGTTGACTCTTATATCCTTCAGGATGATATCTCCTTGGAGGTATAATCCATTCAGTATAAGGGTTAAAGATTTGGGATGAAGGACCCTTAGGATTCAATTTTGATTTGCCTTTGATAAATTTTCCAGAGCTCTGACCTCTGTTCGACGATCTTGGAGCTGCGTTCGACGATCTTGGGTCAGATCGTTGAGCTCCGTTCGACGGTCGACTATGGCTGAGGTCAGGTATTTGAGATCGTCGACCTGCGTTCGACGACTTTGGCTGAGATCGTCGATCTACGTTCGACGATTTTGCCTGAGATCGTCGAGCTGCGTTCGGCGATCGTCGATCTTCATTCGGCGATCGTCGATCTCCGTTCGACGATTTCTGCTGGGACTTAATTTTCTGAGGCAGATCAGAATTTTTCCTAGCAACCTCTACAACTCCCTTTCCCTTGTCAGAAATGAATTTGATGGGAGTTGTTAGGACAATAGGTTGGCTGGATGAAGCACCCAAGTCCAGTGTACTGTTGAATCTAGAGTTCACTGTGCTTGTGATGTCCATCAGCTTGATGCTTCTCCCATTAAGGGATTCTTCAAGCTTATTGGCCTCAGAGAGCTCACTTTTCAGTGAAGCTATCTGTTCCCTACAGCACTCCAACTCCTAAGAGAGTTTGAGGTTTTCTGACTTTAGAGTATTGTGTTCAGATAATTGATTTCTGAGAGAGATAATCTCTTTCTCAGACTTTAGCAGGTCTAAACACAGTGCTTTAAATTCAGATTTAAAATCTTCTGAACTAAAATCAAAAGAACTAATTACCTGATCTTCTTCAGGTTGGGTCTCTGATTCTGACTCTGACTCCTCTTCTTCTGAATTGTGCTGTGAGGCATTGATTGCCATCATGCAGAACTCCTTTTCTTCTGCATCATCCTCATCATCACTGGAACTGGATGAGGCTTCTGACTCCTCTTCATTCTCACTCCAGGATTCAGCAACAAACCCTTTTCTTGTATGCTTGTTTTTGCTTGAAGAAGGTTTGTCATTGCCATTCCTTTTGGAGTCTTTCTCCTTTCTTCTTTCTTTCCTGTCCCTTCTGTCCTTGTTCTTGTTCTCTGGACAGTCAGGAACTATGTGCCCTGGTTTCCTGCAACCAAAGCAAATAATGTCTTTATTATTACTAATGGACTTGTCATACCTTTGCTTATCCTGCTCCTTGTATGATCTTCTTCTGAAGTCCTTTCTGGCCATCTTGTAGAATCTTTTGGCCAACAAGCTGAGTAGTTCATCATTGCCTGTGGCTTTGTCTTCAGGCAGATCCTCAGTTGCCTTGAATGCTATGGTCTTCTCTTTTCTTGTGGCTGGTGAGGCAGCCTTCTGTTCTTCCTCTCTATTTTTGATGAGTAGCTCATAAGATTTGAGCTTACCCAATAGAGCTTCAGTGGTGATCTCATTCAGACTTCTGGCATCCTTAATTGGCCAGATTCTTGAATCCCAAGTGCTGGGGAAGCACATTAGGATCTTGTCATTAAGTTCTGTTAGAGAGATCTCTTTGTCCAATGACCTGAGTTCACTGACAATTAGACTTAGCCTGTTGTACATGTCTCCCACTGACTCAGTCTCTCCCTTCTTGAAATTCTCATATTGAGAGATGAGGTGGGATCTTCTATCCTTTCTCTCATCAGCTGAGCCTGAGACTATTTCTGAGAGCTTGTCCCAAATTTCCTTGGCTGAATTACATTCAGCTACCTTTTGAAATATGTCATCAGACATTGTCTGAGCTAGGATGTTCATAGCCTTGGCATCAGCTACCTTCCATTTCTTGATGTCAGCATCTGTTCCTGATGGAGGTGGCACAGCATTTGTGCTTGTGTTCTCTGGGGGTCTTGGACACACTGTCAAAATAGAATTAAAGATATCTTCGTCAATAGAATTCATTTAAAGTCTAATCCTTGCTTTCCAAAGTGCAAACTTGGATAGATTGCACACTGGAGGTCTGGTGCTAGCATAATCTTTGTTTTGGGCCATGATTTGTGAAAACAAAATCTAATAATAAAATACCAAAGAAAAGCAGATCTAGTTTGGGATCTTTGGGTTCAGGTGTTAGCCTGTACAACCAATCAGGTATGGTATGTTTAACCAACCTCCCTCTGATACCAATTGAAAGAGCAGCTAGATCTGATATACTCTAGAGGGGGGTGAATAGAGTATATGGTGCTTTGAAACTTTTTACAACAATTGTTGTAATATGTGTGAGCAGGGAAGCAATAATAAATCTAATCACAGCACAAAGTTAAACAAAAACTAAGCACAGAAAAATCAAGGCCAGAAACAAAAATGAAAACAAGCAAAACCAGAAGACACAAGGAAATATAGTGGTTCCCCTAAACTTGGGTACATCCACTCTTCTACCACCCTAGGTAGGAATCCACTGCAGGATGAGTTGATCAGGTGTCCTGGGCACCAATGAGCTTTTGATAAGGTGCTCAAAAACCAAAGCAGATTTTTTGATCAGGTGTCTTGCCACCAATGAGCTTTTGACAAGGTGCTCAAAAACCAAGCTCAAACTTTTGAAGGGAGTTTGAGAAACCCTTTACAGAGTGGCGGTGAGAGAGTGTTGGAAGTCTTCTCTTTCTCAAACAATTGAGAAGACTATGTGGATTGTTGATGTCAAAGCTCCCCCTAAATCCTTGTGATCTTCAGGAAGATAAGCTTTGCTGAGGGTGAAAGGCCTTCAAAGATTGAACTCCAGCAATAGATGATTTCAGCAATAGCTGAAATGTTGAATGTCTGGATTCTGGAAATATGTTGGCCTTGAACACTTTGAAAACTACAGAGATCTGAGGATTTGAGAAAGCTTGATCTCCTTGGATGAGTTTTCTTGAGAATTCTTTGTGACAGAAGACTTTTGAATGTGTCTCTGTAATCTGTATTCTCTCTCTGTATTGTGTGTGTTCTTTGAGAGATTCAAAAATCTTGTCTTTTATTCTCTGGTACAGAATAGAATAACATTCTCTGTCAAGTATAACCGTTGGCCTGCATTAATTGCATCCTTAATTGCATAATCTCTTTTGGAGGAAAGTCCCCAGAAATATTCCTTTAAAAATCCCTTGAAACTTGGTCCAGATATGAATGAGAACGGCTAGGAAATCTCTGAATTAATTGCAGAATAACTCCTAACTGATTTGAATTTGAATTAAGAAATATCCTGGAAGTTATCTGAAATCGTCGAACTGAGCTCTGCTATCGTCGAGCTGAGCTCAGCGATCTGGAAATATACAGCAGCAAAATATCGTCGATCTGAGCTCAAAGATCGTCGAACTGAGCTCAGAGATAAAGATCCAAAGCAGAGTCAAAATCGTCGACCTGAGCTCACCGATCGTCGAATGGAGTTTGACGATATAATGAAGTTGAGCTCAGCGATCGTCGAATGGAGTTCGACGATCTGTCGAAGTTGAGCTAGACGATCGTCGAATGGAGTTCGACGATCGTCGACCGGAGTTCGACGAATCGTCGTGCTGAGCTCGACGATATGACTTAGTCTCCAAACACAAAATCTTGGTCTTCAGGGCAGCTTCCAAACCTAGTCTTCTAACCCTTAGACTCAATTCTAATTGACCTATTAAGCTATACAGGAGGTCAAGCAAATATTCCTAGAGACATAGTGATCCTGACCCAAATTAGTAATAGGGTGTTCCAACAGCCCCGAAGGAACTCGCGGAGTTTAGAGTTCAATTGCAAGAATTGGTGGAGTCAGGGTTTGTTCGCCCCAGTTCGTCACCCTGGGGAGCCCCTGTATTATTTGTGAAGAAGAAGGATGGAACCCTGCGCTTGTGTATAGACTATCGGGAACTCAACCGGCTGATGGTGCGGAACACTTATCCGCTACCTCGGATCGACGAGTTGTTAGATCAACTAGTGGGAGCACATTGGTTTTCTAAGCTGGACTTGCGCTCGGGTTACTATCAGTTGAGGATACAGGAGGAGGACATCCAGAAGACGGTCTTCAGTTCAAGATATGGGTTGTATGAGTTCACGGTAATGTCGTTTGGGCTCACAAATGCCCCTTCGGCTTTCATGAGCCTGATGAACAAGGTATTCGAACCCTATTTGGATGTCTTTGTCATCATCTTCATCGACGATATACTGGTCTAGTCAAATACGGAGGAGGAGCATACCAAGCACCTGGCCTTGGTTCTGAAGAAATTAAAAGAGCACGCTTTGTTCGACAAGTTCAGCAAATGCGAATTTTGGCTCAAAGAGGTTGCCTTCTTAGGCCATGTAATCAATGGAGCTAGACTGGCGGTGGATCCATCCAAGTTCCGTGCCGTGAAGGAATAGTCGCCCTTGAAATCGGCGTCCGATATACAGAGTTTTCTTGGACTTGCCGAGTACTACCGCAAGTTCGAGAAAGGGTTCTCCAAGATTGCCCTTCCTCTTACCTCCTTGACGAAGAAGGGTGTGCCATTTGAGTGGACACCCCAATGTGAAGCGGCATTTCAAGAGTTGAAGGATAGACTTACCTCTGCCCCCATCCTTGCACTTCCATCTAGGAAGGAAGGATTTCAAGTTTACACGGACGCGTCATATCAAGGGATGGGAGCGGTATTGATGCAACACGAGCATTTGATTGCCTATGCTTCAAGGCAACTGAAGAAGCATGAAATCAATTACCCGGTTCACGATTTGGAGTTGGGAGCAGTAGTGTTCTCCTTGAAGATTTGGAGGCACTATCTATACGGCGTCCACTGCGAGATCTTTTCGGATCATAAAAAGTTGAAGTATGTTCATACACAGAAGGAGTTGAACTTGAGGCAACGACGGTGGTTAGAATTTCTATGCGACTATGAGTTTACCATGAACTACCACCCCAGAAAGGCGAACTCGGTGGCTGATGCGTTGAGTAGAAAAGTGCCAGGCTCTAGCCCAGAGTCTCGGTTGATGAGCAAGGAGTTGGCTCGGATGATCGAAGAGATGGATATTACCTTGATATTCAAGGCTCCTTCGGCAGAGTATACAGAATTTTTGGCACGCATGAGCATAATTTGTTATATTCGGGACGGGATTCGGGTGGGGCAAGGAATGGATGCGGCTTTGGCCCCGACAATTAAATCAATAGAAGAAGGAACTACCGACGAGTATACACTCAAAGACGGCCTCGTTTACTTTCGCGGCCGGCTCTACATTCCCAAGGGCGGTATAATCTGGGAGGATATCTTGAGAGAGGCACATAGCTCTCAATATTCAGTGCACCCGGGTATTGCTAAGATGTATGCCGGTTTACGGAAGACCATATGTTGGCCGGGATGAAGAAGGATGTCCGGTATTATGTTACTCATTGTGAAGCCTGTCAAAGAGTGAAGGCTGAATGCAGGAGTCCCGGTGGTTTGTTGCAGTCGTTGCCCATCCCCGAATGGAAGTTCGAGGATATCTCCATGGACTTTATCCATGGGCTACCTCGCTCACGCTCTGGGAATGATTCGGTGTGGGTTATTGTTGATCGGCTGACAAAAGTAGCCCGATTCATTCCCATGAAGAAAGAGGCTCACGTGGACGTCTTGGTACGCCTCTTCGTAGAGCAGTTTATACGATAACACGACGTGCCTAAGACGATCGTTTCTGACCGTGATGGTCGCTTTACTTCCAAGGAGTGGAAGGCGGTACATGCGTATTTGGGCTCACGCCTTACCTTCAGCACCGCATTTCATCCTCAGACGGACGTGCAGTCTGAAAGGACCATTAGGACATTGGAAGATCTGCTGAGATTATGTGTGTTGGATAGGGGTGAGCTGTGGGAAAGACTCATACCACTAGTGGAATTCTCCTACAACAACAGTCATCAGGTGAGCATCGGTATGGCACCTCATGAAGCGCTTTATGGTAGAAGGTGTAGAACCCCCTTGTATTGGGTGCAATATGAAGACCCGAAGACCTTGGGTATTGAGTATATTGATGATACCGATGCAGTGGTTAGGCTGATACGAGATCGTATGTTGGAGGCTCAAAGTCGACAGGCGAAGTATTATAATGCAAAGCACCGAATGGTGGAGTTTCAAGTGGGAGATAAGGTGTTTCTGAAGATCCGGCTGATGCATGGAGTGTCATGGGTTCGTGGTGTGAAAAAGCTCAGCCCAAGATATCTTCGACCTTATAATATTTTGGAAAGGATTGCCCCGTTGGCCTATCGGTTCGAGTTACCACCAGAACTAGATAATCTCCACGACGTGTTCCATGTGTCGTCGCTTCGAAAGGAGCTGTTGCGACCCGATCAATATATTCCCACTAATGATGGTGCAGTGGCTTCTGACAGGTCTATGCGACTAGAGCCGGTGCGGATTGTGGACAACGAGACAAGAACATTACGTCGTAAAATGTTCCATTGGTGAAGGTACAATGGTCCAATCATGGGAAGGAGGAGTTTACCTGGGAGCCAGTGGACTTGATGCAAAAACGCTACCCAGGATTATTTCCTCCAGGTAATTTTGTTTAAAGGCATATTTATTTTTTGTATGCTTGTCTTCCCCATAGCCCTAGCCTGATTTCGGGGATGAAATCTTTTATTTTGTTTATAGGATTTGTAACGCCCCGATTCGTGTTAGGCCCCCATGCGAGTTTTGAGTCAGGAGGGCAGGCTTGAGTTCAGGAAAGTGAAGGAAAAAGGGTTGCACTTGTGAACTGGAGAAGTTAGTCCAGAGCAGGTTTCACGCCCTGGGTCCCGGGCGTGACCCAAGTGCGTGACTGCAGGTACTCGAGTAGCTGCCGAGGCTACTCGAGTAGTGTTCAAAACACTCGAGTAAAATGGGTTATACGCCCTGGGTCACGGGCGTGACCCAGGGGCGTGACTGCAGGTACTCGAGTAGCTACCGAGGCTACTCGAGTAGTTTTCAAAATACTCGAGTAAAATGGGTTACACGCCCTGGGTCACGCCAGGGGCGTGACTGAAGGTACTCGAGTAGCTGCCTAGGATACTCAAGTAGTTTTCAAAATACTCGAGTAAAATGGGTTGCACGCCCTAGGTCACGGGCATGACCCAGGGGCATGACTTAAGGTACTCGAGTAGTTGCCCAAGGTACTCGAGTAGGTGGGTGGTTCTCGAGTGAGAGGGTTACACGCCCTATGTCACGGGTGTGACCATGGGCGTGACCATGGGCGTGACCTCCGTTCGACAATTTTAAGTGAGTTCGATGAATTCTCGATAGTTGAGTTTGACGGTTTAGGTGTCACGCCCCATGTCACGGGCGTGACTTGACTGACATGGGCATGTACGTCCTATCCGCCATTATAGATCGAACCGACAACGTAACCGCCTGTAACGCTTCACCCGAGAGGGACACGGGTAAGGACACGGGCGTGTCCCTACCCGTGTCACATTAGATACATAAGGAACAGTGGAAAAACCCTAGCCATTTCATTCTTCCTCCCAGCCGTATTTTTATGAGAGAAGTCCTGTGGAGAAGGAGAGTTTACTGGAGGAAGATCTAGGGAAGGAGATCCTCCATCGCCGTAGAGGAGAGGATGCCGCCGCGAAGAATCACAAGGTCTATGGCCGGAAATGGAACCGCTGGAAGTGAGGTGAGTTTCCTACCCTCTCCCTTGGTGCTAGATCTATAGTTATTTTCTTAGGCGAGACATCGACTCAAGAGAGTCTTGATGGAGAGGAGGAGTTTTCTAGGAAAGGCCATGCTAGGACTTGTTTCCTAGGTTTTAGATCTCTTCAACCACTCCCTTCTTCTATGTGATGATAGGGGATGGTTTCGTGAAGGGTATTGGACTCTTGAGGTTGACTAAGGGAGGAGGTTTTCTGGAATGACTTGGGAAGATCGCCTTGAGGAGGAAGATGAACCGATGACGTTCATTCCGCCTTAAGATGCATGCAGAATCTGTATTTTGCGCGCAGTGAACTTCGTGGCCATTTTTATGTGTGATATGGCCAGATCTGGGCTTTCGGCTAAACACGAAAGTTGAAGCCCTTGAAAATACCTTTCCAATGAATGGTTGCACGACTTCAGGCGAAGTCTGTAGCCACAGGAAATCCTGGACGAAAATGACATCGGATAAATCCTGCATGCAGAATTGTGTTCTGTGCGCAGCGGACTTTGAAGCCAAATTCAAATAGGATACATTCAAATCTGGGTTGTGGGCTGAATATGAAAGTTGTAACCCATGAAAAGACCTTTCCATCGGGGGTTACACGTCTTCGCCGTATTCTTATAGCCTCGGGAATCTCCAGTTGAAGTTGCTGTCCAGATTTAATCTGCACTTAAAATTCTAGATTTTTATATAATATGGATTTGGGTTCGGTGAAATCGATGTTGAAAATTAGCTTGAAGTTTTGATGAAATATTTCATAATTAACCACCGTAATGCTATGAATGATGAATCTTGTCAATTAGATTTCATACAACTAATTGTGAAGCAATCTTTATTGAATGAATTGACTTGATAGAATTTGGTAAGTTGTTATAGATGCATATTTTGTTATATCATGTTGGAAACAGATTTCTTACAATCGAATTGTGATGCAAGATTACTTGAACGGAATTACTATATAAAAATTGGTAGATTATTACATGTGCATCATATATGTATTATGTTGGGATCATTTTGGATCATATATGTTATGGCCAGGTGTATGTTCCATTGATGAATGAAATTTAGTAGTCCAATACTTAGAGCGTCAGCTCCCTATGGCTAGTATTGGGAAGGGATGTAAGTGCGGTGTTGACCGTCGTAAGCTTGGATAGCTTGAGATGAGACAAACGCACGGTTGGGCTTGGTCCTCGGTGTTCACGTCCCGGGGCTCCTTCCGTGCCAGGTGAGAGGTTGGGCTTGGCCCTCGTGCTCACTCCGAGGCTCCTTTCGGGTCACACAAGTTCAGTTCGGGGATTGGTCCTCGGTGCATATCTACCAGAGGCTCTCGCTGGGCCATAGTACGCATGGGCTCCGCTCTTGTGTTCTTAGTGTTGAGGCATACGAAGGCCTAGGTGAAGTAGTGTGGATACCCGCCTAGTAGTAGAGACGCCCGCTCTACTGTCACCGCCTTGCCACGACGGCTGAAGCCTGAGAGGTTAGCTACCTGCTCGAAAAGTGGGAGCTAATGGTCTATGTCGATATAACGGTTGCATGGGTGAGTCATTGCATAGCATACATACCATTTCATATCATTGCACAACAAGATCCTCATCGTATAAGTTGTATGGGTACTCTTATACGATGAGTTACTTTATGCAAATCGACCCTTAACATATAAGCTTGTATGGGCATCCTTATAAGTTAAGTTACTTACCTGCTGTATTTTTCTTACACTTGATGTTATACTAGCTCTTGTAGAATTGTTAGTTTATACATTGATAGCTCTTGAAGAACTGCTAGTTTATATATTGATACTCATGTACCTTGCCACCTGCTTGTACCTTTTATACTTATTATATATTGTACTATTGTTCCTTTTCCCCCGCCCGATGCCGAGGAGTCGTCGAGGGAGCGGATGTGAAACCACTTAGTCATTTTGACTAACGGTTGCTACGTCTTCCTTTTTAGGAGGCCACCCCGCAGGTAGAGCAGCAGCAGGCGTTGCAGCAGGGCAGCCAGGCCAGGACGACAAAGCCTGAGGGGACGGTACCGTCACTACCGTCGGTTACTGATGTTAGTATTTTGATACTCTGATGTAGCCCGTTTGGGCAATGTTTAGCTGTACTCTGATATATTGTATAAGCATGTTTTAGCTTCTCCTTTATTAATGTATTTGGACTTTATATTTAGTGTGGATTTGGCTTCTTTGCTTATTATATTTTGGTTGGGTTGGCATGTTATATTGATATTGTTGTAGTCGGCGGAAGAGGCGTCTTGAGGTACAGGTTAACCCGTGTACTAATGCTACCACAAGGCGGCTGTTCCTGGCATAAGATCCCCCCCCCTTCGTGCCATTTTTTGGGATCTGGGAGGGGGGGGGGGTCTTACCTTCACGGGCCAGCATAACAGCAGCAGCAAGGGCTTCAGGCCAAACTTTTTCCGCTCGGCACTCCAGCACCTGCATGGGGACAATCCACCGCAATGGTGGCAAACAAAGCAAAGGTCAGATTTCAGCTGACCAATTTATAATGACCTTACCCATTTCTCGAGGCAGTGGTATTCCTTCCCTGCAGGCATAGCATTTTCACAAGAATATATATCACAAGACGTACACTCACGCACAATCAATATATCACAAACGTCGACAACATGGCCCGACACACCGTGCACTCATGGCATATTCTCGTTGTACCGAAAAACCAAGGTACCAACACCATTCTCATGTCTCAAACTGAATCATAAACTTTGTGCATTCATGCTCTTATGCATTCACGGCAAGTGTATCGATCGCTGTCAGGTAATAAAGTTGAGAAGTTGAATCCCCGGATATGGATCTCTCGAGGAGTGCAAGTAGGGAGTGTGATTTTGCTATTGAAAAGGTGATTGCAAGTGTTAGCGTAAACAAAGGGGGTTTTGGTTTGGATTCCTAAGTTAACAACAATAAGAAGACTATTGCGGGTCGTCGTCACTGCATCTCTTTGGTGTATTACTCAAGAGAGTAATACGGAATATGGAAGATCTAATGAGGGTCGCGACCACCTCTACGCAAAGCACGCTTCTAACAATCGCTAGAACGGCACAATCATAACTTTAACAAGACAAAATCTGAAGTTCAACAGCAATATCCAGAACTAAAATGTATCAACACTTAGACATGCTGAAATATTCAAGTTATCAATGTTCTCACACATCAATCCGACACCCAAATATGCAGAAAAAGATACACTATAAGTAAAGGGGAATAGAAACAACCAAATGCATGAAGTCTCTCCGATATTCACGGCCGAATTCAAGGGTTGTCGGGCCTTGTCCGAACTCAGTCTATGGTTGACGTCCAGGAATCAAAAAGGGCTGTCACTTCCTTCGAAAGTCTCGTCTTCTTCGTGAATAATCGCTAGGTGGTTCTAACCGGAGAACTTCATGGATGCAGAAACCTTTAAGCTTGACATAGAGCTTAGAGCTTGGAGATGATAATGGTGGTTGGAGATGAAGAAGTTGCTAGCTCTTGGAGTAGAAATGGTGGTCGGATAAACTCTCCAAGGAGGAGAGAGAAAATAACGACTAAGAGATAGTTTCCCCGCTCAAAAGAGCAGAAAATGGTGGCTGGGATGGACTGGAATGGAACTCTCCCCAAGAAGAAGAAATTTGCGCTTTAAATAGAAGTAGGTTAGAAAAATAGGCACACATGGTTTGGTGCACGACCGTACACAAACCGTGCGATATTAACTTTCTCAGCAAGCCTGCGGAAGGAGAGGCGTTGACCCGTGCGTTTCCTTTGCGCATGGACGATTTTGCCCGTGCGTGAAGGAAATCATAAGTAGCGATAGAAAGCCGGAATGCAGGGACACACAGGAGAACCGTGCGTTTTACTGGCACACGGGCGCTTCCGCCCGTGCGTGAACAAATCACACGATCAACCACAGAATCGAACAAACTAGAAAGCTACAGGAAAATCGTGCATTTCCTTCGCGCACAGTTACGATGAAACCATGCATTAACCGTGCGTGAGAATCATCGAACTCAGCTCAACGAAATTCATCGAGCTTAATTCGACGATCTTCTAGCCGAATATAACGCATGATCATACTCAAACCGTACGCGGATAAAATGCATGACCGTGCGTTTCCTTGAAAATAGAATTCCTTCCTTTGGTAAAAACGCACCACCTGTACAACAAAACCAAAAATTGGGGCACAAGCTCCCAGCAACAAAAATACAGCAAAGAAAATAGCAGGAAAGAACCATGGGGAGCACCATGTGCATACGCCCAATATCAGAATGCGCAATTGCACACCCACGGGCCAAAACAGTGCACAAAATGGTCCATGACCGAATGACGCAAATATAACTTATATCCGGTTGAAATGCAGTGCACGAGTGAGAAAACCAACCCATATGTGTTCGAAAATCCCTATAAAAATCGGACTCATCACACCACCAGACTTAAACATTTGCTCGTCCAGAGCAAATCATCTCTCTATGGACTCGAAAACAGCTAGCTGGCTTAGAAATTTCAAAATAAAGTAAAGCAAGAAATCAAATACAGCATGGGTATAAAAATATAATAGAAATAATTTTTAATTATGATACGAAGTTTATAAATTTCGAAAAGTGTAAATAAGCATTGTAACTAATCAAAATAAAATACTGTAGAATCGTTCGGTCATGTATAGGATGAAAGTATGCAAGCCACTAAGTTAAGCATTGCCAAAGATCGGGGCTCGGGATCATCTCCAAAGAAATCCATCAATGTCGGGGACCATACGTTTGCCCGTTCGCACTCTCTCCACGGCGCTAGTATGACTCAAGCGCGAATCTGTAGGACTTTAGAATAGTAGTGGGGCTTGGGTAAATACGTAGGTAAGGATGTAAAAGGGGTAAAAACAATAGCTACACACATCCCCAATGAGCTCAAATAAATGCACTCCTCTTTCCTACAAAACATGTTGGTGCACTACACCACCAGACTTGAACTTGACAACATGGGTGTGTGCACCGCCTACCACCACAACAATACTATAAACAAACTATGCATTTTCACATTCTTCTTTTATATAATCAGCACAAATATATATCTTTTTTTAGACTTTTTATTTTTAAATTGCACAGTCAGCCCAAATTTTCAAAAAAACTTCACCGCACAACCACAAAGAAATATCACAGCCACAACACCAATGGAAGAAGTATCATACTACTACAACAAAATAGGATTGTGCAACTAGGCAAAGGTTTAAGGCCCTGGTGATAGCGCAGTGGGGCTAAATCAATAGGATGGGTATGCACAAAATGGGCTAACAAGGATTAACGTTACGATTGGGAACAAGGCTCAACCAGGCCAAAATGATGGCCTACATCACGCTAACGCTTGACTAACCATGCACCAATGCTTCGGCAGTAGCTTGGGGCAAGTTCTTAGCCACAGATAAAGATAATGCTTCCTCCCGACTCGAGAAAAATGAGGCTTGCAGCGGCTACACACATTCCTACACTACCGTTCGATTGCTCCAGCTTCCACAGTTTTGAGTAGTACAAACATTATTAACAAATGTAGAAAAGCATAAATCTACGAGCACAAAGAAAAATTAAATCTATACTATTTCTACACAACATGAGTACTTGATTAGGAGCACTGCACGAGTTTCACACTACTCTATCCTAAAATCATAAGCCAGCTCCACTATCTTAAAGTTAACACAAATGAAATAAATTAAACTTGGGCCGAACGCGTGTTTAGTGCGCTCTCATGCGGTGTAGGTGCACAATGCTGTCACGATAAAATAAAAACTGAAAACGAAAACACTCTCGGGTATGCAAGTGCATGTGCAAAGGTAACTCGCAAAACTTTCTCCCACCACATGTATACTAAACATTTTAACCATTATTTGCAATAAAAATAGAAAAATAAAGGGTGAGGAAAGAGGTTACCCCATTCTCAACAAATGAGGATACCAGAAGATTGACGTTAATTTCAGCAATCAGTCCATGGACAAAACGAACTCCACCTGCATAAGAGAATATCTCCAACCACGCATATTAAAAGCATATAATAACAGTAGCAAATTGAGCAAATTAAAAGCGGCAAAATTGGGTTGTCTCCCATAAGCCCTTTTCTTTACCATCCTTAAGGTGGACCAAATACCTGTATAAGCAGTTATATAAATATTGTTTTAGGGAATAAGTTCAAAACATAATGAAAAATGTCGACAAACACACAAAGCAGTAAGCAGTAAACGAAACTATAAAACGCAGCAAAGGAAAACCTCGGAGATACTTCACTCCTCAGCCGAACGTTAATTTGTGATAGATACCCCCCAGCCACGTAAGATGAGGATGAAGCGAAGGCTTTAGGGCCCGGGGAAGACAAGTGTCCCTTGCCCCTAACCTTGTCCTTCTCATGCCGACGGGCAAAATTCTGCGCCTTGTGCAGGAGCAGCTCCTTTCCTTTCAGATCCACAGAAGGGGATCACAAGGTTGGTATGATCACACCTACCAATTCAGCAGCAAGTTTATCTTTCGCATCTGGGGGAATCCTTTCCTCACCCGCAGCGGGTGAAAGATCAGCCCAAGTTACCTTTTTAATTGTTTTACAAATTTGTTAGAACAAATAAAAGATTTCAATTCAGTTTTTTGCATGCTATCAACAAACGTGCTCAGCTCATGTTTCTTCTCAACGGAATCTTATTTCACGTCAAGTGACTCTGTCTCTATCACTCCCTCAACTACCGTCAGATGTTCGATCACTTTCTTAACCCGCTCGCATTCCTTTAGTGGAAAACTTGTCTTAGCAGCAGTAGACACATCATTAGATAACGAATCATTTAATTGCAAAAATTCTCCATGTTCATTTGAACTAATATGGCGAGGTGAAGATGGTAGAGTCAGGTTGACTTTAGGAGCCAAAGTGACACCACTCACATTGAATTGCAAAGTAGCTTCACTGGCTTTCAGGAATGAGAGTCCTAAGATGGGTTTTGACGTGTTACCCATAGGTCCTAAAACTTGAAAGTCAGTGACCACAGCAGCCACATTCATAATTACTTCCACATCTTTGATCTCACCATCGGTATTAACTACCGATCCATCTGCTAGTACTACAGATTTTTGGACATCAGATTCGATACATAAATTTAATTTTTCCACATCTTGCAAAGTAAGAATGTTGCAGGATGATCCAAAATCACATAGAGCTATTGTCTCTATCGCATTGATCTCACATTTGATGGCCAATTCATTATGATCGCACTCCTCCGCATCCCCAACACTCTTCCCTTGCTCACGGAGATTTTTCTCCGTATCACAAGGGAGGGTGCCGCGAGTACGCTCGGAGAACACTTGGGCCAATTGCCCCAGCTGTGTCTCCAAGTTCCTCATGGACGCAGTTTGAGTAGCCATATTTTATTGGGCCATCTCAACAAACTTCTCCATCATTTCTTCCAGCGCACTTTTGCGTGAACCTTCCGCGTTCGGATTATAACCCGTATGTGCAGTTGTGGCTGGCTACTAGAGGCTTGGGCATCAAATTGATGCTTTCCTTCCTGCCATCTTTGACTGGGTGCATTCTGATTCCATGAGAAATTGGTATGATTTCTCACATTGGGGTTATATATATTATTAAAAGAAACATTGTGATTTTGACTATTTATAAAATTCACATTTTCATCAGACATTATACCTGACGGCTCAGGAATGCTTTATCCAGCGGTGCACTCGTAGGCATGATTGCCAGGGTTACCACAACCCTGACAAGATATGTCTGTATACCGACCTGGAGGAGGGGTTGATCTGGTCAACATATTCCTTCCATCTAAAGTGTGATGGCTTGCCTCCGATTGCTGCACCACAGCTTTAACTTCAAACAAAGTCCTCGCCCCTCTAGGGGCATTTCTCTCGGCAGTCCAATAAGTGCTATAGGATGCGGTATCTCGAAGTAGCCTCAATGCCTCTTCCGGAGATAAGTTCATTATCGTGCCACCAACAACTGCGTCAATCATTGCCCTGAAATTAGGCTCAATACCAAAATAAAATATTTCTTCTAGATTCCACGGCTCACAGCCGTGCGCTGGGCATCGACACTGTAGTTCCAAGAATCTCTCCCACGCCTCGGATAACATCTCATGATCTAGTTGCCGGAAGGTTGCAATATCCCTCCGATCATTCTTTATCTTATCCACCGGGTGGAACTTTGCCAAGAACATAGAGGACAATGCCTCCCATGTAGTTGTGGTCCCTGGAACAATATGCAGCCAGGCCTTTGCCTTGTCCCTCAGTGAGAACGGGAACAACCTCAGCTTCATAACGTAGTAAGAAATTCCAGCATACCGGAATGTGCCACAAATCTCTGAGAACTCCGCTAAATGGAGCTGCGGGTCCTCCCTCGGCAATCCCGAGAACTGCGTATTATTCCTGATCATATTCAGGATGACAGGTTTTATCTCAAAGTGGTTGTTTATGATGGCCGGCCTGAAGCTAGGGTAAACACTTCCTGTAGTCGGGGTAGTGAAATCACGCATTGTCCTAACGCGTGGCTGGACCTCCTCTTGGCCAGCGACAACCTGATCTCCTTGGCCATTTCCTCCTAGGCCATTATTATCCATTCCTTCTTCAGCAGCAGCAACACGCAAGCGAGCTCGCCTCGCACGTGCAGTTTCTAGCTCAATCATACGAACTTCAACCCTTTCACCTGAGTTGGGATCTATCATACAACATAAAAAAAATTCTTTCAAAAATACCAACAACACTTGCAAAGTTTTTGTTTTTTAAAAGAAAAATACACAACGGTCGCACTCCCCGGCAACGACGCCAAAAACTTGATGCGTTCCCGGCAAGTGTACAAATCGCTGTCAGGTAAAAATGTTGAGGAGTTGAATCCCCGGATATCGATCTCTCGAGGAGTGCAAGTAGGGAGTGTGATTTCGCTATTGAAAAGGTGATTGCAAGCGTTAGCGTAAACAAAGGGGGTTTCAGTTTGGATTCCTAGTGTTAACAACAATAAGAAAACTATTGCGGGTTACCGTCACCGCGTCTCTTTGGTGGATTACTCAAGATATTAATATGGAAGATGGAAGAGCTAATGAGGGTCGCGACCACCTCTTCGCAAAGCACGCTTCTAACAATCGCTAGAACGGCACAATCACAACTTGAACAGGAGAAAATCTGAAGTTCAACAGCAATATCCAAAACTAAAATGTATCAACACTCAGACATGCTGAAATATTCAAGCTATCAATGTTCTCACACATCAATCCAACACCCAAATATGCAGCAAAAGATATACTACAAGTAAAGGGGAAAAGAAACAACCAAACGCACGAAGTCTCTCCGAGATTCACGACCGGATTCAAGGGTTGTCGGGCCTTGTCCGAACTTGATCTACGGTTGACGTCCAGGAACCGAAATGGGCTATCACTTCCTTCAAAAGTCTCGTCTTCTTCGTGAATAATCACTGGTTGGTTCTAACTAGAGAACTTCATGGATGTAGCACCTTTGAGCTTGACATGGAGCTTGGAGCTTAGATATGATAATGGTGGTCGGAGTTGAAGAAGTTGCAAGCTCTTGGAGTAGAAATGGTGGTCGGATCAACTCTCCAAGGAGGAGAGAGAAAATAACGGCTAAGGGAAAGTTTCCCCGCTCAAAAGAGCAGAAAATGGCGGCTGGAACAGACTAGAACAGAGCTCTCCCCAAGAAGAAGAAATTTGTGCTTTAAATAGAAGTAGGTCAGAAAAATAGGCATGCACAGTTTGTCGCACGACCGTGCGCAAACCGCGCGATATTAACTTTCTCAGCAAGCCTACGGAAGGAGAGGCATTGACCCGTGTGTTTCCTTCGCACACAGACGATTCCACCCGTGGGTGAAGGAAATCGCACTGGTAGAGATAGAAAACTAGAATGCAGGGACATATAGGAGAACCGTGCGTTTTACTGGCGCACGGGAGCTTCCTCCCGTTCGTGAACAAATTGCACGATCAACCACATAATGGAACAAACTAGAAAGCTATAGGAAAACCGTGTGTTTCCTTCGCGCACGGTTACGACGAAACCGTGCGTCAACCGTGTAACGCCCCGAAACTCAAAGGAGCAAAGGGGGACGTTTTGGGCCAGTTTTGGTTTCTGGCTGAAGGCACAAGGCCTGGGACACGGGCGTGTCCCAGGGCGTGTCGAGCGTGTGTCGACACTTAGCCGCGAAGTCGTCGAGTTATTATCGACGATTCGTCGAGAATGGGCACACGGCCTGCGACACGGGCGTGTCGCAGGGCGTGTCGACCCATGTCGACACTTAGCCGTGAAATCGTCGAGTTATTCTCGACGATTCGTCGAGAATGGGCACACGGCCTGCGACACGGGCGTGTCGCAGGGCGTGTCGACCCGTGTCGACGATCGTCAAGGTGAAATCGTCGAGATTCACTCGATGATCGTCGAGACAAGGCACACGGCCTAGGACACGGGCGTGTCCAAGGCCGTGTCATCGAGTCGTCGATCTTCCCTCGACGAAATGTCCCGTGTACACGGCCTGGGGGCCCAGGCGTGTCAATATGACACGGGCAAGGACACGGGCGTGTCCTAGAACCCGTGCAGTGCTCGGGTTGAAAACGGGAGAAAATAATGGGGTACACGGCCGGCTACACGGCCGTGTCAGCTGGAACACGGGCGTGTCAGCTCGAACACGGGCGTGTTCGATACCCGTGTGCGGGTTCAGAAGATTCGATTTTGACGGCGAATGCGGCACACGGCCCTGGACACGGGCGTGTGCCAGGCCGTGTTCGGTCCAGATTGGGCATTTCAGCCCCGAATCAAAGCCGTTCGTTTCCTTGATTGAAGATCCAATGGCTGGGGGTTGTTCCTGGGAGGATATACCCGGGAGTTGACTTGAAATCCATCTTTTTTCTTACCTTTTCATCTCTCCAAACCCTTGGAGAAAGAAGAGCTAAGGCAAGAGGAAGAGGAGCTAGATCCGCCATTGGAGGAGCTTCGGAACTCCGAATCGCAAGCCGACTCCGGATCCGCGGAGGCAACGCTAGTGCGGTCATTTCCATCCGATTACTTTCCGATGGCGCCAAAGAGGAACGCAAGGGTAACGATCCTCATCTTGAGCTTGAATCGCTCCTTTTCTTAGCATAGGAAGCCCCCTCTCGCGAGTTTGCGGAGAGTTGGTGGCGTTCCTTCGGGTAGATATGTAAAGTCCCCGTTGTTTAGAGTCCGTATGCGAGAACGGACATAGGCATTTTGTGTGAAGCCTACCCGGACATGTTAGTCCGGATCGGTGATGTTGCATTGCATAAGGCCGGAGAAGACTCCGTGCTATTGGGTGTTTTCGGGTTTTCTACGCGGTAGATTGCAGCAGGGAGCCTTGGGGACTAACCCAAAGGTGCACCCGGAAAACTGGGCGGATACGAGATCTTGCCAACTTGGTGGCCTGAGAGCCAACTTGAACATAACGGGGTTATGTGACTTGTGTTAGAATGGGACTCGGTGAAAGTTTGACCCGCGCATATGGCTTAAATTGTCGTTGCGATGTGAGCACGGGTTAGATGGAGCCGTACCCGCTTTATGTCGTTCGGGTTAGAGAGACCTAAAGTTACATGGCACTCGCCGTTGGCATAAATGGGGGTCTTTGGTGGTCGATGGCTTAAATTGACGTGACCAATACCATGAAGACGAATTGCTCATAGGAATGGCCGTCTTAGTGGCGGTGGTGAGTCCGGAATGTTGGTGGCTTAAGTTGATGCGACATGGACCGGTTCACCGAGAATGTGCCCTGAGTGCACGGGACGTGTGGCCGTACGAGCCAACGTCTGTGATGAAATGGCTATGGTTATATGCATTGCTCGCTTGTGCTAATGAAATGCAGGGAAGGAGCATCTCCGCCCCGAGTTGGGGGCGGGATCGTTATAATTTGGTCAGCATTGTTGACCGTTGCCTTGTTTGCCACCGTGCGGTGGTTTGTTGCTTGCAGGTGCAGCTGGACCAAGCGGTCAATAGCGGGCTAAAGCCCTTTTTGCGAAGCTGGCCCTCGAAGGCCCAAATGGAATTGTGTTTCTGTTTTATTCATGTATGACCGGCCTGCGTGCCGAGGTTTGTAAATCATGTATTAAACAAGTGGAACGTTTTGTAAGGCCTTAAGGTCGACTTTTGAGTATTTTGTAATAACATTCCTTTTGGTAGTAGTGGACATTCATGCTTGTTGCTGGGTTCTTGAGTACAACTTATTTAAACTGCTTCCGCTAGAATGCTCTGTGTAGGACGTTGTGATTGGTTGGATGGTTTCCATAAGTAACCACCCGGTCTGTCTGTGGTATATGGCATCGGGCCCCGGCCGGACCTACTGCTATATGCTATGCGACGGATAGGGGGTGTTACAATTTGGTATCAGACTACTGGTTTTGGTTGGGCTTGAATGGAATTCGTGGGCGAATTCTTTTTAAGGGGTGGTGAGCACATTGTGTGCGTCATCGTTATAACAGTAAAAAGAACCCATGAATGTCCACTTAGGAATGAAAATACTCGTGTTTGAGGAACCTGCGTGTTCCTATAATTGCTGTTTGCAATTTATTTGGTCGCTTAACGGTGTTTTGTACCACTATAGGTGACCCGAAGTGGTGTTGGGCCGTCAGAACGCCGAGTTTCTGAGGCAAGTAGTGCACCGGATGTTGCTCCCGCAACACCTCTGTCGGCTGAAAATATAAGATTGGTGGCTGAAGCGGTGTTGGCCGTGATCAATGCGCAGCCTGGGAGGCAAGCGCAGCAGCCATCTCCTATGATGGAGCAAGTACCTCTGCAAGAGGCTGAGCCGAGGAGGGTGGAGCGAGTGGTTGCGGAACCAATAGTGCCAAGGAGGGCGACTGAGAGGCAGTTGAAGCATGTAATGAGCTTTAACCCTCCGTTATTCTCGGGGTTGGGAACCCCATCTCAGGCTGAAGACTGGCTCTCTAGGGTGAAGAGAGTCATGACAGCGACGGAGACGGAAGAGTGGCAGATGACCACCATCGCTACGTTCCTGCTGGACGGTGAAGCGAGGATGTGGTGGGAAGGTTTGGAGCTGCATCACCTGAGAGGTAGACAACTGATAGACATTCCGATGGAAGAGTTCTCGGAATTGTTCTTGGCAAGATACCTCCCTTCGACTCAGAGGATTTCAATGGAGAATGAGTTCCTGAAGTTGGTGCAGGGTGAGAGGAGCGTGGATGAATATCTCCACGAGTTTACGCGGTTGAGTCGTTATGCGAGCTCTACCATCATGGATGAGGAGCGCAAGACTAATCGTTTCTATGAAGGCTTGAGGGATGAGCTAAGATTGTTACTGTCGGGGCCGATGACGCAGGGTTTCTTAACCTTGGTCAATACTGCCCGGTCCTTGGAGAAGGACATGAAGAGTGTGCAAGCGAAGAAAAGCTTGAGTGAAAAGAAATCTGAGTTCAGAGTGCCGACTACTTCAAAGTCAGGCTATCGGAGGACTTTTAAGAAGCATAGGACTTCGGGTCCAGCTCCTTCTGGCGCTTCTGGGGCGACTACGGGTCGGACCCCGGGTGCGTGCTTTACGTGTGGAAAGACGGGGCACTTTGCCCGTGATTGTTGGAGCGGACGTCCTAAGTCCGAGAGGAGGCCAGGAGCTACTTATGAAGAGAAGGGAAAGGCGGTGGAGTCGACCGCATCCCACTATGCTCCGGCCCAACCAAGGGTCTACAATCTTGGCCAACAGGAGGCCATTAAACAAGCTGACGTGGTGACAGGTACGGTTTAATTTATAGCAAGTCAATTCCTTTATATGCTTGTTATGCACATGTTACCTTACCACTGCTTGTTTAGGATTCGTATTGATTTGTGAAAATCCGGCACGAGCACTCTTCGATACGGGAGCTTCACACTCCTTCTTGTCCGAAGGATTTATATCACGCATCGGAGTCCCTTCTTCGATGGCGAAGGATAAGTTGGATGTGTTGTTGCCCAATGGGTGTTCGATGCGAGCGGTTAGGATCTGCGATGTTAAGATTCGTATTGGGGAGCAGGAGTTCGACCTGCGGGCGTCTTTACTTCCGTTAGTGGAGTTCGACGTCATATTTGGCATGGACTGGCTCTCGGAGCAGCAGGCCCATATAGATTGCGGTAGCAAGGAAGTCAAGCTGGGAGCAAGTCGTGAGACGACTTTTACGGGCTTAAAGGGGTCGAGCAAGACGTTGATGTCTGCTCTTCAGGTGGTGAAGGCGGTTCGTGCCGGAGCAGAACTGTTCTTTACACTAGTGGAGGTTGCCAAACCGAAGCCTGCTTTGGATTGTATTTCAGTGGTATAAGAATACCCTGATGTGTTCCCCGCAGATCTTCCTGGAGCCCCACCTCAACGGGAGATAGATTTTACGATCGAGCTAGTTCCAGGTGCAAAGCCTGTGTCACGATCTCCGTATCGGCTAGCGCCTAAGGAAATGGCGGAGCTGAAAGTTCAATTGCAAGAGTTGTTGGAGCAAGGTTATGTGCGCCCGAGTTCTTCGCCTTGGAGCGCACCGGTCCTCTTTGTTAAGAAGAAGGACGGAAGCTTGAGATTATGTATTGATTATCGGGAGCTGAACAAGCTGACTGAGAAGAATAAGTACCCGATCCCTAGTATTGATGATCTCTTTGATCAGTTAGTCGGGTCGACGGTGTACTCGAAGTTAGATCTCAAGTCTGGGTACTATCAGCTGCGGATAAGGGAGAGTGATATCCCAAAGACAGCGTTTAGTACGAGATACGGGCATTATGAGTTTACGGTCATGCCGTTTGGGCTGACTAATGCGCCGTCAGTATTCATGGATTTGATGAACAGGACGTTCAGGGAGTACTTGGACCATTTCGTGATCGTCTTCATCGACGATATTTTGGTGTACTCGCAAAGTGAGGAGGATCACTTCAAGCATCTCCATTTGGTGTTGGAGACACTCAGGAGAAACCAGTTGTATGCCAAGTTCTCGAAGTGCGAGTTTTGGCTATCCTCAGTGGCGTTCCTCGGGCATATAGTGAGTGGAGAGGGTATTGCTGTGGATCCGGCGAAGATTGTTGCGATACGGGAGTGGCCTGAGCTTGCTACGGTAGCAGAAGTCCGGAGCTTTTTGGGGCTTGCCGGCTATTATAGGCGCTTCGTAGAGAACTTCTCGCGGATAGCGTTACCTCTCACTACTTTGACGAGGAAGGAGCATAAGTTCGTTTGGACGCCGGAGTGCGCGCGAGCTTTTGAGGAATTGAAGTGTCGGTTGACCACGGCGCCTGTGCTGAGTTCGCCGGTGGGGACCGAAGGCTATGAGATATATAGCGACGCTTCAGGCAGCGGATTGGGTTGCGTGCTATTGCAGCACGGCAGCGTGATAGCTTATGGCTCGAGACACCTAAAAGTGCACGAGAGGAATTATCCGGTCCATGACTTGGAGTTAGCGGCCGTGATTTTTGCCTTGAAGCTGTGGAGACACTATTTGTACGGTGTGAAGATTGATATCTACACCGATCACAAGAGCCTAAAGTACCTGATTGATCAGAAAGATCTGAATATGCGGCAGCGTAGGTGGATGGAGTTCCTGGGGGACTATACATTCAAGATCCACTACGTGCCTGGCAAAGGGAATGCGGTTGCGGACGCGTTGAGTCGCCGAGCCCCAGCTCAAGCGAATTGGCTATCAGTGCATGATGAGCGGTTGGTGCAGGAGCTGGAGGCGTTGGAGATTGTTTGTGTGGATAGACAATCTAGTGCTGAAGCAGTGCTGAATTGGACTGAAGTCCAATATGACCTGGCTGATCGGATTCGGCAGGCTTTGGATATGGATGCTCATATGAAGCAGTTCATGATAGAGGCTCTGGATGGGTCAAATTCCCAATTCGTCGTGGAGGACGGATTGCTGTGGAAAGACGGTCGTCTGTGCGTCCCAAGCGTGGGCAATTTACGGGTGGAGTTGTTGTACGAGGCACACCATACCAAGTACTCGATTCACCCGGGGAGCACGAAGATGTACCGCGACGTCAAGAAACTGTTTTGGTGGCCGGGTTTGAAAAAGGATGTGGCGCTATACGTAGCGAAGTGCCAAACCTGTGCCTTGGTAAAGGCGGAGTGCCAAAAGCCAGGAGGATTTCTTAAGTCCTTGCCTATTCCGGAGTGGAAATTCGACGACATCTCTATGGACTTTGTGCATGGTTTGCCAAGGTCACAAAAGGGGAACGACGCCATTTGGGTGGTGGTCGATCGATTAACAAAGGTGTCGCATTTTATTCCGCATAGGAAGGATGATCCGGTGGAGAAGCTGGCAAAACTTTATGTGGATAACATAGTGCGGCTTCATGGTGTGCCCCGCAGCATCGTGAGTGACCGAGATGGGCGGTTCACGTCCAATGATTGGAGGCTGGTGCAGCAAATGTTGGGAACAAAGCTGAAGTTTAGCACAGCCTTCCATCCGCAAACGGATGGGCAGACCGAGAGGGTCAATAGAACGATGGAAGACATGCTTCACATGTGTGTCTTGGACTTTGGAAAGCAATGGGAGGACCACCTTTATTTGGTTGAGTTCGCATACAACAACAGCTACCAAGCAAGTATTCAGATGGCGCCTTTCGAGGCCCTATGTGGTAGAAGATGTCGCACGCCGTTGTCTTGGTTAGAAACGGGCGAGTCAAAGTTGTATAAGCGATCGGAAGTGGATGATGCTACTTCTTTGGTGAGAACCATTCGGGAGAGGTTGCTCATCGCTCAGGATCGGCAAGCAAAGTACTATAATGCCAAGCACAGGAACGTGGAGTTCGCTGTGGGTGATTATGTGTACCTAAAGATCAAGCCGTTCAAGGGTGTCTCGCGGGTGCGACGATTGAAAAAGCTAAGCCCGAGGTACCTTGGACCGTTCGAGGTTCTGGAGCGAGTGGAGAAGCGGCCTATAGGTTGAAGCTTTCAGTGGAGCTAAGTGGTTTACACGATGTGTTCCACATTTCGGTGCTTCGGAAGGCGGTGCAAGAGCCTACGCAAGTGATCGCGGTCGATCAAGTGCCGGTGGATAGTGGGCTAACGACAAAGGTCAAGCCCGTGCGGATTGAGGACTCGGAGGTCAAGCGGCTACGCAATAAAGAGATCAGGATGGTCAAAGTCCGGTGGGACAATTACGGTCGTGAGGAGCTCTCTTGGGAGCGAGAGCAGACTATGCTTGACGAGTATCCGGAGTTGTCCCGCTCAGGTACAAATGTTGTTTTTGTATATCTTTCCTTTATGTAATTTCGTGGGCGAAATTCTTTTAAGAGGGGGAGAGTTGTAACGCCCCGAAACTCAAAGGAGCAAAGGGGGACGTTTTGGGCCAGTTTTGGTTTCTGGCTGAAGGCACACGGCCTGGGACACGGGCGTGTCCCAGGGCGTGTCGAGCGTGTGTCGACACTTAGCCGCGAAGTCGTCGAGTTATTCTCGACGATTCGTCGAGAATGGGCACACGGCCTGCGACACGGGCGTGTCGCAGGGCGTGTCGACCCGTGTCGACACTTAGCCGTGAAATCGTCGAGTTATTCTCGACGATTCGTCGAGAATGGGCACACGGCCTGCGACACGGGCGTGTCGCAGGGCGTGTCGACCCGTGTCGACGATCGTCAAGGTGAAATCGTCGAGATTCACTCGACGATCGTCGAGACAAGGCACACGGCCTAGGACACGGGCGTGTCCAAGGCCGTGTCATCGAGTCGTCGATCTTCCCTCGACGAAATGTCCCGTGTACACGGCCTGGGCGCCCAGGCGTGTCAATATGACACGGGCAAGGACACGGGCGTGTCCTAGAACCCGTGCAGTGCTCGGGTTGAAAACGGGAGAAAATAGTGGGGTACACGGCCGGCTACACGGCCGTGTCAGCTGGAACACGGGCGTGGCAGCTCGAACACGGGCGTGTTCGATACCCGTGTGCGGGTTCAGAAGATTCGATTTTGACGGCGAATGCGGCACACGGCCCTGGACACGGGCGTGTGCCAGGCCGTGTTCGGTCCAGATTGGGCATTTCAGCCCCGAATCAAAGCCGTTCGTTTCCTTGATTGAAGATCCAATGGCTGGGGGTTGTTCCTGGGAGGATATACCCGGGAGTTGACTTGAAATCCATCTTTTTTCTTACCTTTTCATCTCTCCAAACCCTTAGAGAAAGAAGAGCTAAGGCAAGAGGAAGAGGAGCTAGATCCGCCATTGGAGGAGCTTCGGAACTCCGAATCGCAAGCCGACTCCGGATCCGCGGAGGCAACGCTAGTGCGGTCATTTCCATCCGATTACTTTCCGATGGCGCCAAAGAGGAACGCAAGGGTAACGATCCTCATCTTGAGCTTGAATCGCTCCTTTTCTTAGCATAGGAAGCCCCCTCTCGCGAGTTTGCGGAGAGTTGGTGGCGTTCCTTCGGGTAGATATGTAAAGTCCCCGTTGTTTAGAGTCCGTATGCGAGAACGGACGTAGGCATTTTGTGTGAAGCCTACCCGGACATGTTAGTCCGGATCGGTGATGTTGCATTGCATAAGGCCGGAGAAGACTCCGTGCTATTGGGTGTTTTCGGGTTTTCTACGCGGTAGATTGCAGCAGGGAGCCTTGGGGACTAACCCAAAGGTGCACCCGGAAAACTGGGCGGATACGAGATCTTGCCAACTTGGTGGCCTGAGAGCCAACTTGAACATAACGGGGTTATGTGACTTGTGTTAGAATGGGACTCGGTGAAAGTTTGACCCGCGCATATGGCTTAAATTGTCGTTGCGATGTGAGCACGGGTTAGATGGAGCCGTACCCGCTTTATGTCGTTCGGGTTAGAGAGACCTAAAGTTACATGGCACTCACCGTTGGCATAAATGGGGGTCTTCGGTGGTCGATGGCTTAAATTGACGTGACCAATACCATGAAGACGAATTGCTCATAGGAATGGCCGTCTTAGTGGCGGTGGTGAGTCCGGAATGTTGGTGGCTTAAGTTGACGCGACATGGACCGGTTCACCGAGAATGTGCCCTGAGTGCACGGGACGTGTGGCCGTACGAGCCAACGTCTGTGATGAAATGGCTATGGTTATATGCATTGCTCGCTTGTGCTAATGAAATGCAGGGAAGGAGCATCGCCGCCCCGAGTTGGGGGCGGGATCGTTATAATTTGGTCAGCATTGTTGACCGTTGCCTTGTTTGCCACCGTGCGGTGGTTTGTTGCTTGCAGGTGCAGCTGGACCAAGCGGTCAATAGCGGGCTAAAGCCCTTTTTGCGAAGCTGGCCCTCGAAGGCCCAAATGGAATTGTGTTTCTGTTTTATTCATGTATGACCGGCCTGCGTGCCGAGGTTTGTAAATCATGTATTAAACAAGTGGAACGTTTTGTAAGGCCTTAAGGTCGACTTTTGAGTATTTTGTAATAACATTCCTTTTGGTAGTAGTGGACATTCATGCTTGTTGCTGGGTTCTTGAGTACAACTTATTTAAACTGCTTCCGCTAGAATGCTCTGTGTAGGACATTGTGATTGGTTGGATGGTTTCCATAAGTAACCACCCGGTCTGTCTGTGGTATATGGCGTCGGGCCCCGGCCAGACCTACTGCTATATGATATGCGACGGATAGGGGGTGTTACAAACCGTGCGTGAGAATCGTCGAACTCAGCTCGACGAAATTCGTCGAACTCAGCTCGACAAAATTCGTCGAACTCAGCTCGACGAATTTGGTCGAGCTCAATTTGACGATCTTCCAGCAGAATATAATGCACGATCGGACTCAAACTGTGCATGAATAAAATGCACGACCTTGCGTTTCCCTGAAAACAGAATTCCTGCCTTTGCGAAAAATGCACCACCTGCGCAACAAAACCAAAACTGGGGCACAAGCTCCCATAAACAAAAATATAGCAAAGAAAACAGTAGGAAAGAACCATGGGGAGCACCATGTGCATACCCCCAATATCAGATTGCGCAATTGCACACCCGCGGGCCAAAATAGTGCACAAAATGGTACATGACCGAACGACGCAAATATAACTGATATCCGGTTGAAATACAGTGCACGAGTGAGAAAACTAGCCCAGATGAGTCCGAAAAACCCTACAAAAATCGTACTCATCATGCTCCACGGTGCACGACTGGAGACTTTAGTCTTGATGGTGAACAACCCAAGACTCTCGTTATGTGATCCAAACGAAGGCAATAACTTAGGCACTCAAGTTAGACAACCATAATGCGGATACATTTCAGCCCTTGCTCGTTGCTCAAATTGCTAGTTTAATGTCTAGACTGACGCGGGATGGCTTCCCATTGTCCATTCGGCACACTGGCATTTAAGTACATATAGCTCACAATAGCCACAACGTTCCCGGAGGACTTGCTTCACAATCACAGGTTAGCTAGGAGCTATCGCCAGCGACAACCACTATCACCGGGCGTTTGCGACAGAATACCTTTCTGTACCCATCCCAAACCATATCTGGACAAACTATCCAGAAAACCCTGCAGCCACCTGCAGTGCTAGAAACACTGGACTTTCATAGCATACAACACACGAATATCGAGGGTATTTTCCTGGAATTCCACTCCAGTACTTCCTGTTACTCAACTTCACAGGCACAACCCAACGACCCCAAAAAATACTCGTTTATACACAGAGTCTTCTCCGGTGAGCAAAATAAAACATCACCAATCCAGACCAACCTGTCCAGATGGGCTTCACACAGTATGCCTATTCCGTACTACACATTTTTGGATCTATATACAAAACTTCTTTGGGATAAGAATCAACCAAACAGAAATCCCTCAACATTCTAAATTTTGGTAGGGGAAATCCATACAAATGCCAAATTAAGGACTTCACATTTCTAAGGAAGAAGATTGTTACCCTTGGAGTTTTTTTCGGAGCCATGACAAAGCTTTTCTATGCAGATGGAAATGATCGCCTCACTTTCCCCAACGCGATTCTAGCTTCGTCTCTTGATTCCACCCACAAGATCTTCTCCAACAACTTAACAAGTCCCACCCAAACCGTAGTACTAGCCGAGAGTTCTCTGCTCTAGAACTCGAGAAGCAAGGAAGAGAGAGAGAGAAAAAAAAAGAAAATAATGATTTCTTCATTCCCATTCCTCTACAGATAAGGCCTCGGGTTTTACCCAAGACACAAGATTTCTTCCCATCAAAACAAAGTAATTGCTCAGGTTTGAGCTGACAAAGTCAATCATTGCTCAGTGGCCACACACCAACAACCTGATACGAGTTGCTACTTTGGCGATATCTTACTTCGACAATTCGTCGAAAGGAGTCATGTTCGTCAAACGCAAATCGTCGAACAGCGGAGAATTCGTCGAATGGGCCATAACACATAACAACCATTTTCGTCGGGCTCTACATGACATTTTGTCGAGATCAGCTGGATGCTTTTCATCGAGCTCAGCTGGACGCTTTTCGCAGACCTCTGTTCGACGCTTTTCGTCGAGCTCTGCTCAACGCTTTTCGTCGAGCTCAGCTCGACGACTTCTGTCGAGCTCAGGTCGACTTCTAGACTATTACGACCAACTAATTTTTGGGGTGTTACAGATTTATCCTTCAAAGATGCAGCAGCCAGTAGCTAAAGAGCATGCATATCCAATTCCAAAATTAACTTGAAGTGTATAATGTTGATACAAGAAAAGAGAAAGGGAGTTGAGCACCACCAGCTAATGGTTCGAGCACCGGGGAATGGAAGGGAAAAGGCCACTACAAGTAGCAATCTACTGAGCAAATGAGAGAAAGAGAACAGCAGAGCTGTGAGCCACGACAACACCAGACTTCGCCCGTCACTGCCAGAATACCTCTCTTGCGACGGGCTTTCCTTTGATTGAAAATGGGATTGATTACATGGTTGATTGAAGGAAAAGAACAAGTGCAGAGTAAGCTGGATACCGCAAAGCCTGAGATTCGAGTCTACAACCTTCAACAGGTATGTTTCAGGGCTCGAGTCAGCGTGGTTTGGGTGCACTGCTTCCCCCTATTTATAAGCTAGGGGGCCTGCCCAAACGAGTAGGGCTAAAATAACCGGCCGCCCGGGGTACATGAGAAACGGGCAGTGGTGACGGGAAGTAAAAAGAAAAGACATGCCAGTCCGCACAAAAGGGGCGGACTGGGCTCGCGGGCTGATGCTTCCATCTGCTACTGCGATGCACGATCCTGCCGATGGGCGGCGGCCTGAAAGGACTGAACTTTGAGTCCACCTGAAGAGGATCAATCCTGGGAGCTGATCTCTTGGGACATCCCAAGCTGGGCGGACTGAGCACCGAGTCCACAGCCGAAGAGGATCAATACTAGGACTTGCTGCATGTCGATGCTTTGCTGATCTAGGCGGACTGCTAAACCAAGTCCACCGCTGATGTGCTTGGGACCTTGGACATGTTGCGGACTTTGGGGTTAACATAATCCCCGCACAATTTTAAGTTTCTGTAAACTTCGAAAATGTTGGCTTAACCACTGATTCCGCAAACCACTTTATTATTGTCATTGCTATAAATAACGCTGGAGGTTCTGGATTTGGCAAAAGTTACAAACACCATTAGTCGTTTCTCACCCCTTGCAGTCTCCACTTTGCAGTCCGGAATGGCGATACTTGGCACGTTCTTCAATAGCCTCACTTCCAAAGATAAGAAACCAAGGGCACCGATGAAGACCAAGAAAGTGGTGAGGAGAGGAGAGCCTATCCGCTTTACTAGAGAGAGCTCTCAGAGTAAGAAACATGTTGCCGCAGTCCGTCGGGCTGACGAGCCTCCATGCGAGAAAACAAGGGATACCACTGCATCTCATTCAGTAGACCCATCAAAGAGTGCGGACAAGAAGCTGAATCCGCGTGAGACATCTGGTAATCAAAAACCCGAGGACTCTGCGGAGATGCTCTATATGAGTAACAAAGTAAAAGTCTCTTCACTGGGCCAGTAGCCTATCATTGATCTGGACCAAGATAGGCGACCTGCTGGAGAAGAAGTTGAGGAAGAGATGCCTTCATAGGCATTGGTTGTTGTGAATACGGAGACAGTCCACGAGAGCCTGCCGCACTTAGGGCAGGTCGCCGCGAACTCCACTGATAAAGAAGCCCTCTCAGATAAGAAGAAGAGGAAGAGGGACAAATCCACTGTCGCGGAGAGGGTTGAGAAGAAATTACAGGCAAGGAATGAGAAGATCGTCTCCTTGCGGACTGGGGCTGCGAGCTTGCAGCAAAGGACCCGAGAGAAGGTAATCTCTGAATGCAGATTTGTTACGCCGAAGGCTGATATCCAGGGAAATAATTCCCTCTCAATGGTCAGTCTGTCAACTGTCGAAAAACTGAATTCTATAGATGTTGAGCAGCTTGACCTCATAAACCAATCTTTGTTAGAGGTGTTGCAGCCCGATGTTGAAATCCTGGGAGTTAAGACAGCTGACAACCCCTCTATATCTGCCGCTAGAGAAGAAGAGCAGGAGGAGCTGAAGAGGAATTTTGTCGAGCAGCAGGAGAAGATCGCCACTCATGTGGCGTTAGATGTGGAAGCCTCGAATCAGTTCTCCGCGGACAAGCAAGCGGAGGATCTGCGAGCTATTGCAGAGCTGGGGCGATCAGGTAAACTTCAAGAGGCACCAAAATACTTGAAGCGTCAGTGGCTTTACTGGTCGCCACAGCGGAAGTCAAGGCCAATCAAGATCATCACCGAAACTGAAGATATTATCATGTCGACGAGGTCGACGATTGAGAAGAGAACAGAGTCCAGCCTGAATGATGAAAGCAGTTAAGCACCTTTGATCTAGAGCGGATAAGGCGGCCTGTGTTTGATAGTCTCCAGCTCGCAGTGCCCGTTGCAAAAAGTGAACTTTTATCTCTGCATTTTCAGTCTGCCACGGCCTGCATTTGAATATGAACTTGGCTTTCTTTATTGCAGGAGGGAAATCGCCACTAGGCTCTGTTGAGAACGGCGAGATCATGCCTACACCAGATTCAGCCGACGCGATCTGACTTAATGAGTCCGCAAGAGATAAGCAGTCCGGCCTCGGCAAAATCACCATGTTAGAGAAGAAATTTCAAAATGAAATTAATGAAATTCGGGCATAGTTAAAGAGGGGGGCAAAGCGCGAGAAGGCTCTGAAGGACCAGGTCGCCAATATATCAAGGGCACTGGAGAGATCTGATAAGGAGAAGAAGCGGTTTGCTGATGACGCCCGCTTCTACAAAGGCCAATAATTGGCGGTGGCGCAGGAGGACAAGGGAAGCGGGCTGCCGAGCTGTCGGTGGAAAGGCCACTTTTGCCAGATCGCGCTGCTCCATCGGAGGTTTCGGCTCCAGTTGAAGGTAGCCAGCCCGCCGCAGACAAGATTCTGAGGCTGGCAACGGAGCCTGTAGTCCCTTTGAGCCAGGTAAACTGGGAGGCCGCGCACTTGCATCGAACTATCAATTCCATGCATCGCCACATCTACCATTTGTATGGTGAAGTTCTTCAAATGAGCGATCAGGCGGCACATCTGTGCAGAGAAAGAATCGAGCGACCTGCGCGATCTGAAAATAGAGACCGCTGAGGTCGCAAAATTGTGAACTATTTGGTGTATAATTTGTGTGTCTGAACAATTCTTTGTTTTCTGCTGTGATCTGAACAATGCCTTGCACTTCTATGCGGACTGATGTGATATCTGTATATTCTGATTTAGAATGTGAAATTACATTTGTTTATTCTATGCTGTGCTCTGCATGATTTGAGTTCTGTGCACGATTGTGATAAACTGTGCGGACTAACATTTGGTCTGCTTATACTTTGCTCTAAAATATGCTTAATTGTAGTTTGAAAATGCTGCGAGCTGAGCGGACTGAAATTGTGTCCGCTTATATTATGCTTTAAAATATGCTTGGCAGATGTGGGAAACTGGCAACAACGAAATGAACGGACTCAAGCTTGTATCCATGATGTTTTATTTTTACTTGTATGAAAAATTGAATTTTATGCGAGCTTAATAGACTAGAGGATCAAACTGCGCGGTCTGGCTGAAAAGCTGTCCGACCCTGCTGCTATAAATATGGCTTCATTCTCTCTTCTATGCAGGAATGCAATTGAAGCAGAAGACATTGCGGCCTAAGAAGATGGTGTCTTCCAGAACCGATGTCACGCTCGCCTTCCATGCTGTCGAGCACAAAAAATGCAAATTAACGGAGGCCTACCTCGAGGCCTTCACCGAGAAACATAAGGTGTACTCGCCCATGCTTGTCTACCTGCCCGCCGATGAAGAAAGTTTGAACTTCTCAACAGCGACCCAGATCGCGGTGCCTGTTGATCACTTCGACAGCAGATTTAAGTTCCCTCTGCTATGGGAAAAAGCAGAGATTTTTGAGCACTATGGGATGGTGTCGGGCTCGCTCGCACCCAATACCCTCGCTGCAATCTATAGCTTCATATCCTACCTACGATCTGAGAAGATCGCCTTCTATTTTAATATCTTTATAAAGATATTCTCAGTCCGCTCGATCACTCTATCTGGAGGCCGCCCATACAAGGAGGTAATATACTTCTACTATAGAGTGATGAAGGTTATTTGTCTATTGAAATAGATCCATAATTGGACTTCATGATTCTTGGTCTTCGAGGGCGAGCTCGGGTTCGCGCACACCTACCGCAGGAGCGTGCAAACAATGCTTTCAAGAGCGTCAGGCTTGACACAGTGGAGTCCTACATCATTGAGTTTCTCGTAGGAGGCAGGCTGGACATCGTACACTACATCCCCCTCCTGGAGAGCCTTGGCAGCGTAACTCACGAAGAAAGTAAGCTTTGCGGGCTAATATTTGTATCCGCCACAGCCTGCAGTTGACTGATTCTTCTTTTCTTCTTGCAGCGACCTTGGTTATGCCCGCAAATCCACCTCAAACTCCTGGCGGACTAAATACAACCCAGAGGGAAAGAAAACAGGAGCTCGCGATGAAGAGGAGGGAAGAAGGCGATCCCGTTGCGGACTACTCTTCCTCCAAAAGCTTCGGGATGTGAGGTTTTGGAAACCACCAAAAGGATCTGCGGGGCAACCCAATGATCCATTGGCACAACAAGAATAAACATGTCCGCCTATCAACCACGTTGTCATCGTGGAGAAGTCCAAGGATAACTCGTCATGCACACATCGCGGTCTCCTCGCTCTATGGGAAGCGTAATCTGCACGACCTGAAATAAGTTCCCCCTGCCGAGCTCCCTCTCCTGGCCGCAAAGGCTACTGAGAATATTGTCGTTACTAGCCATTTCCTGGGCTGCCTGACCCGGATCTGCTTAAAGAAAATGAACAACTTCAGGAGGAGATGAAGGCGCTTAAAGAGAGAAATAAGCAGCTAGGGAAAAGAGTAGCTTTGCAGAAAGAAGAGTTGGCAGAAAGTTTGTGTTCGCAACGGTCTCCCTTTGAAGTCTGCAGCGACCTGTCTCTAATGTTTTTTTTGCCTTTCTGCAGGTCACATACGACCTTGGGAATGAAAATTTCAAGGCCGACGTGCTTCCTTTTATCACGGAGAGCATCGAGATCGTCATTGAGCGGTTTGTTGATGGCGACTTTGCGAAGGAGGGCGTGGATGGCGTGCCATTCCTCCAACTTTTCCCCTTGATAGAGGAGCAGGTCGCAGCCATGGGCTGGACTGCCAAAGGGAAGGATGTAGTTGATGAGGTTGAGGAAGAAGAAGAAGAAGAATAAAAAGAGAAAGAAGGTGGCGGTGAAGTCGAGGTTGTTGCTGATGATACTGGTTCAAGCCAGCGGGGTGGAGATCAGTCCGCCAAGTCCGACTCTCCTTCATCTAGCTCAGCTGACGAGAGCTCGCATAGCAAGTCCGCGGTCAGCCAAAGTTCAGATAGCAGCAGAGGAAGCGGCTCGGAGGGCTACTCTCCCGAAGTCATCATTGATGAATCAAGCCTGGAGGCTCCTGCAGAAAAGAAGCGGAAAAGCAGCGAAATAGAATGATGTATTTTGTTTTTACTATTTTTTGTAATGAAGGTTGCCGACTCAAGTTTGGAGTCCGCCAATCTCATGAAAGGTTTTAATTTGACATTGATAAATATAAAGGATATTTTTGGGTCAGTTCGCGTCTTCTAGAATGTTCTTTGCTTATTTCTTGTTTGAATGCAATCTGGTGTGTAATTAATGAGCGAACTCCGTAGATCAGTACTGCATTGTAGAAAATATCCATGCCATGTAATTTTTCAACTTGCCAATTAAAAGATAACCTTGGAAAATAAATTGATTACAGCTCGCCGCAACATGAACGAGATTAAAGTTGCGAAAATAATATAACATTAATGCAGACTCTGGTGAGTACCATCTGCAATCCGCAATACCATTGACCAAACAAGGGAAAATTTGCAATCTTAAGAGAACATTGATAATACGTGTTGCGGACTTAGAGAGAATTATTATTTAGACTGTGAGCTGAGAGTATTATAGATAGGACTGCGGCTTGAGAAAGATGGGTTACGGACTTAAGTGACCAAGCAGGCAGGTGCGCATGTAGCCCATTGCTTTCCTCGCAGGGTCACGAAAACTGTAAGCCACATAACCCAAATAGCTTTGGCGGCCTGTGAAATCAAACACTGCGGACTGAGCAGATTACCAGAATTGAGATCTTGACATGATTCTCTGCTAAGCAAACGGGAGGACTGGGAGGATACCAATTCACAGTCCGCACATAATTGAATAAAAATGATTCATAGTTCAAGTGACCAAGCGGGCAGGTGCGGCCGAAGTGGCATTGTTTCCTCGCAGGGTCACAAAAACTATAAAATCAACTCAAAGAATGTCGGCGGACTGTACAGATACAATTAAGCAGTCCACGCCTTGTCTGTTTCCTATGAAGAATGAGCTATAGACTAGTGTGATGAAGTGGGCAGGTGCGGCCGGAGCGGCTTTGCTTTTCTTACAGGGTCTCAAAATTTGTACACTCAACGGAATGGTTTACTGCCCTCTTGCCTGGAGTATAGTCTAAGTTGACATTTTGGGTAGGTGCGGCCGGAGCGACATTGCTTTCGTCTGAGATCAACAAGACTGTTGGACTCCTGCAGGAACTTCTTGAGGGTACTAAAGAGTGTTCAAAGGTCACAAGCTGATATGATCTGTGGGCAGGTTTGGCCGCAGCGGCATTGCTTTCCTCACGTGATCATCAAAGTTGTAACGATATCCCACAAAATACAAAGTAGAGCTAATAACCACCCTGTCCCTCCATAATGTAGAGGAGGGGCTAGATACCTGCTGGAATCCGAAATTCAGTAGCCTGCTGCACTTGAACCTGCAAGCTCCCACTACACGGTGTGAAATCTCCCCACAACACGTGGTCTTTGTGGTGTTACGCTAATGACAACGGTTCAAGGGGAGGTCCCAACTGAACTCGGCGAGGTATCCTGGTATCAGTTAGCCTTTGGAGTTGTGCAGTAGACAAAAGAGAGAAAACACTTGAAAAAGTGTCAGTATGGAGTCTTTGATCAATAATAGCTTTTGAAAAGTTTACATAAGAGAGAGATGAGAAGGTTCAAGGATAGAACCGTTTGAAATCGTTCTTGCTCAATGCATTAACTATCACTATTTAGGAGATAAAAAACACTTGAAAAAGTGTTAGCAAGGAGCTTTTGATCAATAATAACTTTTGAAAGAGTTTACATAAGGAAAAGAAATGAGGAGGTTCAGGAATCGAACCGCTTGAGATCATACCAGCTCCATGTTTGTGATATATCTTCTACTTCATATGTTTGCAAGCGGTAAGCCCCATTTTTAGCACCTCTTTACTCCCTCTTGCCTTATTGCTGCTTTGTCTCTGATTTCCTCAATGTGATCTAAGCTGAATATCATCTATTCACTATTCTGCTCAAGCCAATCCTCACAGCCATGTCTAGCAAGCAACTCTTGGCGATGGGACTTCAAACTCAATTGGAATTAGAGCTTCCGACCCATGATAAAGTTTGAATGGAGTTTCTCCAATTGCGGATGAAGGTGTTGTTCTCAAGGTCCAGAGGACCGAAGGAAGTTGATCAGCCCAACATCCTTTGAGATTCTGCACTTTCTTTTTGAGCAAGCTATGAATCTTCTTGTTAGTTGCTTCAACCTGGCCATTGCTTCTGGGATGATGAAAAGATGCAAAGCGCAGCTCTATCCCGATCTGCTTGCAAAAATCAACCATCTCACTGTTGTTGAACGGTGGCCCATTGTTAGTGATTATTGCCATCAGAAAACCATGTCAGCAGACTATCTCGCCCGGATTAAGTTCTTTACGACTTTTGTTGTTGTTTTAGCCAATGCCTTGGCCTCAATCCACTTGTTGAAATTGTCGATCATTACTATGATAAAGCGTCGTTTCCCGCTTGCCATGGGAAAATAACCAAGGAGATCCATCCCCCAAACGATAAAGGGCCAAGGTGTTTTGATTGATCTGAGCGACTGTGCTGATTGATGTTGAAGTTGAGCAATCTTTTGGCACTGAACAAATTTCATTGCATAAGCCTCAGAACCTCTCTTCATTGTAGGCCATAAATAACCTTGCCGCATGATCCTTCTTTCTAAAGTCCTTTCTCCCAAGTGACTTCCACACTCACCAAAATGAACTTCACGAAGAATAGTAGGAGCTTCCTCTTCTGAGACACATCTTGTCATTGTAGACAGGAAGGTTTTTCTATAAAGGACACCTGATACTAAGTAATAGTAAGCTATTTTTTTTTGAACTTTTTCTTGTCCTTGATCGATTGATGGAAGTTTCCTGTAGACAGGTAAAGGATGAGTGGATCCATCCAGGAGGAGAGTTGATAAATCTGAATCAACTCTTCTTCATCCACTGTCGGGCGGAAGAGTTCAGAGGTTGTTCCCCCTAATGGAAGTCGATATTTTGCAAGA
Source organism: Platanthera guangdongensis (assembly GCA_039583875.1). NCBI lineage: Eukaryota > Viridiplantae > Streptophyta > Magnoliopsida > Asparagales > Orchidaceae > Platanthera > Platanthera guangdongensis. The sequence goes on along the minus strand of CM077166.1, from coordinate 103,337,079 downwards.
ACATCCGCTTCTTCATTCTCTGATCTTGGAATATGCACAATGGTGAAACTTTTGAACTTGCCAATTTCTATCTTGTTGAGAGCAAGATATTTCTTCAGGATAAGTTCTCTGGTCTCAAAGTTTTCGAGGACTTGCGACGCCATTACCAGAGAATCAGTCTTTATATCAACGTGATCATTACCCAGTTCTCTTGAAATCCTAAAGCTTGCTATCAAAGCCTCATACTCTGCTTGATTATTGGTAACTAGAAAGAAGAATTTTATTGATTGCTCAAGATCGATGCCGTTAGGATTAATCAGAATCACTCCTACTCCTGAGGAATTTCTGCCTGAGGCCCCATCAACGTAAATGGTCCAAGCCAAAGGAGATCTTTATGCTTGACAAGAACTGGATTCTGCTGTATCCACCTAGAAGTCTGCTAGCACCTAAGCTTTGATGGTTGTCCTGGGCACATAAGAGATATCAAATTCACTTTAACTCAATTGCCCATTTGGCCAACCTGCCTGAATGTTCTGGTTTTGCCAGCACGCTTTTCAGAGGTTGATCAGTGACTACTTGAACTGAGTGCACATAGAAGTAGGGACGAAGTCTACGAGTAGACAAAACCAATTCCAAGGCCAACTTCTTCAGAATTGGATATCTTGTTTCTACATCTTTGAGAATGTGGCAGACATAGTAAACCGGGAATTGCCTCCTATTCTCTTCTCGAACAAGAACTGAGCTGACCGCCTTAGGGCCTACTCCTAAGTACAAGAACAACAATTCCCCTGATCGGGGGCTTTGCAGCAAGGGAGTTGATGTCAGTTGCTTCTTTAACTACTCAAAAGCCTGCGAGCACTCTTCTGTCCATTGAAACTTGGATGCTCCTCGACGAGTCTTGAAGAATGAAGTACTATTATCTCCAACTCGAGATATGAATCTCCCGAGACCTGCCAATCTCGCCCCTAATTGTTGAACCTCTTTAGGTCAATGGGGAGGGGCCATATAAAGAGTGGCTTTAACCTTATCAGGATTGGGGGCATGCCCTTCTGGAGTAAGGAGATGACCATGGAATTTCCACTTACACGTCCCAAAGGTAGATTTTGAAGGATTGAGTCTCATCTTAAATCTTCATAGAGTAGAGAATGTTTCTGTTAGATCTTGCAGGTGTAGTGAGAAGGATTTGCTTTTGATCAAAAGATCATCAACATACACCTCAAGATTTCTTCCTTTTTGCTCTCTAAACACATGATCATCATGTGTTGATAAGTTGCACCATCATTCTTAAGCCCGAAGGGCATTACAAGATAACAATAACAACCATCGTTGGTAATAAAAGACGTTTGAGGAACGACAGACTTATGCATTCTTATTTGATGATATCCAGAGAATTCATCTAAAAAACTCATTAAAGAATACCCTACCGCAGAATCAACTAATGAATCTATCCAAGTCAAGGGGTGAAAATCTTTATGGCATGCTTTATTTAAAGGAGTGAAATCTACGCACATTCGTCATTTCCCTCCTAGGTTTTTGCCATTACAACGTTTGATATCCAGGAAGGGTATTGGATTTCACGTATAAATTTTGCTTTAAGGAGCTTTGAGACCTCCTCCTTGGTTGGATCAGCAAGCTTTGCCGCCACATCTCTCTTCTTCTATTGTACCGGATTGAAGCTGGGATAAATATTGAGATGGTTGCAGGCAACATCTGGATCAATGCCTGGCATGTCCTCCGCTGACCAAGCGAAGACTTCCAGGTTCTTTAGTAGGCATGAGATCAACTCGACCTTTTGATCTTCGTGCAACTCCGAGTTGATGGAGAGTTTCCTCTCCTCAGCAATGGGGACTTCTTGTGTCACCTGGGCATGTTTCAGGTGAGCTCCTTCTATATCAACAACGGCTTCTGAACGGGAAGAAGTTTCTGTTGCTGCTGTTGGAAAAACGGGAGGGGAAATTTTAGTCATGTTGACTGTCCGAAGATAGCACTCCCAAGCTTGCCCGGGGTCACTCCTGACCCTGCACATTCTGCCATCAGCAACAAACTTGATTGCAAGGTGGTAAGTAGAGACCACCGCTTGATATCTGTTGAGCAAAGGCCTTCCAAAGATCACATGGTAGCTGCTTGGAGCGTCGACAACTATAAAGGAGATCAGTTTGGTTGCTCCTCCCAGCTTCACTGACTGAGTGACGCTCCCTTCAACCTCTTTCCTTTCTCCTGAAAAACCATAGAGTGGCCCTTCGGTGGGAAGCAAAGACTTCCCAGTCTTCAGGGCCTCGAAAGTTTATTTGAACCGAAAATTGACGTAGCTGCATGTATCAATAAGGATTCTATCTACTGTATAATCTTCAATTGCTTCCTTGATCACAATAGCGTTGTCAAATGGATTGGCAGTTCAGGGAAGGTCCTACAGACCAAAACTAACATCTCCTCTTGATGGAGTAGAGGAAGAGGAAGAGGTGACCTCTGCTCGAGAGACCCTCGTGATTGAAGACTTTTGAGTTGACTGGGTCCCTGCTCCACCATGAATATAGAAGAGCCTCCCCAAGGCTCCCACATCGTCTGCATCAAAGCATTCAGGTCGAATATTGATAGTGTTGATGCACGAAAACGGACAGGGATTCGGGCACCACCAGCTAACGGTTCGAACACCGGGGAATAGGGGAGGAAAGGAGAAGAATGTCGACCAATCGGTTACTAGCGGTCGTGGCTAAAGGACCGTAAAAGGGGGCCGCTGGCAGCGGCAACAGCAGAGTTCGCCCGCTGCGGCTTAAATTCCACTCTTGCGGCGGGCTTTCCTTTACTTAAAATGAGAAACAGTTACACGAAAGGGAAAAGAGGAAGCCGGCCGGACTACAAGCCGCAAAACACTAGACTTGAGACCGCAGCTCTTAACAGGCGAGCTCCTGGATCCCAGTCAGCGTGTCTTGGGGAGTGCACCCTCCCCCTATTTATAGGCTCGGGGGCCTGCCCAAACGGGCAGGGCTAAAGTTACCGGCTGCCCGGGGTACAGGAGAACCGGGCAGAGGTGAGGGGAAGTGAAAGAGAGAGAAAAAAGAAAGGAGGGAAGCCGCGCGGCCTGGCAGATTCCTCCTGGCGAGCTGACGGCCTGGTCCTGGAGCCTTGTCGCTGAGCATGGGCGGCGTTGGCAGCGGCCTGACGTGGAGACCACCCGGCTTGGGAGGCTTGGCGGCTTGAGTAGGCAGGCCGCCCGGTCTGGAAAGCTGCGCGGGCAGGTCGCGGATTCCGGGCTTATCATAATCCCCGCACATTTTTAAGTTTCCAAAAAACTTCGAAAATGTATAACTAAGCCGGAGACCGCGACTGCTTCATCGTCGTCTATAAAATCCCCTGACCCTTGACATTCCTCAGGATTCCTGCCAAGCCACGGGTCGTTACTCGCCACTTGCGGTCAGAATTTTGCAAGTCGGCACGATTTCTCTGAAGATGGATGTAATGTCATCAATGTTAGCCCGCAACAAGAAACCGCCAGAAACGAAGCAGAGCCGGAGCCAGAACTCGGATGATTCTGCCCGTCAGACTGCCAAGAATATTGGGAAGCCGGAGACATCAGCGGCTTCTGGACCTGAAAAGAGGCCGACAGAGATCGTCGGCGGACCATCGCAGGCCGCAGTAGATCCCATAGCGGTTTCGAAGGCTGCTCCACCACATTTTTAACTGTTGATGCACGAAAACGGACAGGGAGTCGGGCACCACCAGCTAACGGTTCGAACACCGGGGAATAGGGGAGGAAAGGAGAAGACTCTCGACCAATCGGTTACTAGCGGTCGCGGCTAAAGGACCGGAAAAGGGGGCCGCTGGCAGCGGCAACAGCAGAGTTCGCCCGCCGCGGCTTAAATGCCACTCTTGCGGCGGGCTTTCCTTTACTTAAAATAAGAAATAGTTACACGAAAGGGAAAAAAGGAAGCCGGCCGGACTACAAGCCGCAAAACACTAGACTTGAGACCGCAGCTCTTAACAGGCGAGCTCCTGGATCCCAGTCAGCGTGTCTTGGGGAGTGCACCCTCCCCCTATTTATAGGCTCGGGGGCCTGCCCAAACGGGCAGGGCTAAAGTTACCGGCTGCCCGGGGTACAGGAGAACCGGGCAGAGGTGAGGGGAAGCGAAAGAGAGAGAAACAAGAAAGGAGGGAAGCCGCGCGGCCTGGCAGATTCCTCCTGGCGAGCTGACGGCCTGGTCCTGGAGCCTTGTCGCTGAGCATGGGCGGCGTTGGCAGCGGCCTGACGTGGAGACCGCCCGGCTTGGGAGGCTTGGCGGCTTGAATTATCAGACCGCCCGGCTGGAAAATTGCGCGGGCAGGTTGCGGATTCCGGGCTTATCATAATCCCCGCACATTTTTAAGTTTCCAAAAAACTTCGAAAATGTATAACTAAGCCGGAGACCGCGACTGCTTCATCGTCGTCTATAAAATCCCCTGACCCTTAACATTCCTCAGGATCCATGCCAAGCCACGGGTCGTTAATCGCCACTTGCGGTCAGAATTTTGCAAGTCGGCACGATTTCTCTGAAGATGGATGTAATGTCATCAATGTTAGCCCGCATCAAGAAACCGCCAGAAACGAAGCTGAGCCGGAGCCAGAACTCGGATGATTCTGCCCGTCAGACTGCCAAGAAGATTGGGAAGCCGGAGACATCAACGGCTTCTGGACCTGAAAATAGGCCGACAGAGATCGTCGGCTGACCATCGCAGGCCGCAGTAGATCCCATAGCGGTTTCGAAGGCTGCTCCACCACAAACCGGAATTGCCAAATCCTTCGACCCGACTTTCTCTCCATCAGGAGAACCACTCCTAAAAATCGGTGGGACGGAGGAGAAGAGTGTTGAATCTGGGAAACCGTCCGAATTGCAGGACAAGGTCGACGTAATCGTTGTGGATGACAACGAGCCGGAGAAGGCGCGGGAACCCGAGTGGACTTTGGTTGAACAGCGCAAGCGGACTGAAAAGGTGTTCGGCTCCCTGAAACGGCGGAAAGAAAGGAGCGAAACCCTTGAAGAAAGGATGAAGAGGAAGATGAGGAAGTTGCACGCCAGAAACCGGAATATTTCCGAAAAGACCGGCGCGGACAGTCTGCAACACAGGCCGCACGAGAAGGAGGTACCCGAGAACCCGCCCACACCGGATTACAAGCCGAGCGAACTGGAGGGTACACCTGCGGTTAGCGATTCGCTGAGTGAGCTCCTGAAGGGCATGGAGACTCTCCAGCAGCAAGACGCGCTATTGTCGACACCAGCGGCCTCTGAGGAGGTTGACCGCCCCGACATCCAGGTTATTGGGGAGAAGCCTGGCGAACCGGCTTCCACGGCTTCTGAAGGAGCAGAGAAACTGAAGCTTCGCGAGAAGATGGAGGAGATGAAGAAGCTGATCGCCGATAAGCCGGTGGTGACCGCACTTCCATTGCTGCAAGGTAAACACCGGGACGTTAGGCGAATTATTAAATTCTACAAGTTGCGGTCAAAGAAGAAGGGGGCGAATGTGGAAACCACCCGTCACCACACATCTTCCCAAAACCCCGAGGTTGTGGTAAGGGGGGACGGGGGTACATGAACACAAAGGATCGCCTACTGCAGTCGATGTGGGACTAACCCCAACCACAGGACCGCGGGGATATTCCGCCACACAAGGGGGGCCCACCGGGGTCAACCCCCAGACCAGGAACACGATGGGGAAGCCCAAACATGCGGTCCCACACACACGTGTCCTGCTGGCTAATATAATCTCAACACACCCCCGCAGCAGGACAACCTGGCTCTGATACCATGTGAGAAAGTAGCGAAAAGAAGCGAAAAGTAGAGAACAAGCGGATAAGCTTTTGAATAATTGAAACTTTATTATCCAAAAAAGATAACTATTACAAAGGTATGCCCTCCCTTATATAGAATGGAGGAGAGATGAGAGAATACAAATAAGAGATGTGGGACTAAAAATTTACAAGCTAAGCGGACTGTACAAGTAAACCGCACAAGCCGCGCGGTTAGACAGAAGGACTAACCGCACGGCTACAACAAGAGAAGCAGAGAGGTCGCCTGTGAAGATCGCTAGACCGCCCGGTTTACAAGCCGGCGAGTCAAACCGCCAGACCGCGCGGTCTTCAACCCGCCAAGACAGACCGCCCGGTCACCAACTTCAACACTCCCCCTCAAGCTGGAGCATATATATCAATCATGCCCAGCTTGTCGCAAACATGCAGAAACGAGGCGGAAACTGGCTTGGTGAAGATGTCAGCCAGCTCTTTATCAGACGTGACAAACGGAGTGCAAATTTGTTCTTTTAAAATCTCTTCACGAATGAAATGGCAGTCAACCTCAATGTGCTTTGTTCTTTCATGGAATACCGGATTTTTGGAGATGTATATGGCGGCCTTGTTATCACAGAACATAGGTAGAGGATGGTTGTACACCTCTCCTAAATCTAGCATGAGAGCCCGCAACCATTTCAACTCACAAGTGGTTGACGCCATACTGCGATACTCAGCTTCTGCACTGGACCTGGAGACAACAGACTGCTTCTTGCTCTTCCAGCTCACCAGATTGCCCCCAACAAAGGTGCAAAAACCTGAGGTTGACTTGCGATCCCCTTTGTCATCAGCATAACTTGCATCTGAGTAGGCTTCAATCCTCAGATGACCATTCTTCTGAAAAAGTAATCCTTTCCCAGGTGCTGCTTTGACATACTCCAAGATCCGCAAGGCGGACTGTAGATGACACTCCCTAGGCGCTTGCATGAATTGACTCACCTTGCCCACAGCATAGGAAATGTCGGGTCTGGTCACTGTGAGATATATGAGCTTACCAACCAGACGCCTGTACCGCGAACTATCTGAAAGAGGAGGCGAATCATCTGTCCAGGTTTTGTCCTCCCCAGTAGCCATGGGGCATCAGGCAGGTTTTGCTCCAGTTAATCCTGCCTCTTTTAAAAGATCAAGGGCATACTTACGCTGAGAGAGAAGTAAGGAGTCGGGCTTCCGAGAGAGTTCGATCCCCAGAAAGAACTTTGGAGAGCCCATATCTTTAGTGATCAGATGTTGGCGAAGATGTCGCTTTGTCAGGGCTACCCCTTCCTGGTCATCGCCAGTGAGAAGAATATCATCGACGTACACAGCAAGAACAACCAGCCCAGAAGGAGTTTTGCGAATAAAGAGAGAGTGATCAGCAGAGCTTCGCACAAAACCAACAGCCGCCACAATGCCGCTGAACTTGTCAAACCAAGCCCGAGGACTCTGCTTGAGGCCATAAATTGCCTTCTGCAGCCGGCATACTCGTGTCTCCCCCTGAGCAACATACCCAGGAGGTTGCTCCATGTAAACGGCCTCATGAAGATCACCATAAAGGAAGGCATTCTTGACGTCCAGCTGAGAAATCGGCCAATCCCGATTGACGGCCACAGAGAGAAGAACCCGGATAGTGCTGAGACGAGCCACAGGGGAGAAGGTGTCAAAGTAATCAACCCCATAGGTCTGAGTAAAGCCCTTAGCAACAAGGCGAGCCTTATACCGATCCACAGTGCCGTCTGGGCTAAATTTGACCACAAAGACCCAGCGACAGCCAACAACATCAGTACCGAAGGGAGGAGGAACGAGAGTCCAGGTACCCCGCTCAGTGAGGGTCGCCATTTCCTCATCCATGGCCATCTTCCAGTGAGGAATAGCAAGGGCCTCCTGATAGGAGCGGGGTGTGGCAGTGGCAGAGATAGCCAGTGCAAAAGCCCTGCGAGAAGGGGTAAGACGATCATTGGAAACAACAGCAGCAAGGGGGTGAAGGGTACACATCCGCACCCCTTTGCGAAGAGCTATAGGAAGATCCAGGTCAGCCGGGCCCGCGGCATCCGGAGCATCCGTGGTAGAGAAAGCTGGCCCGGGAGAAGAGAGCGACGACAGCGGAGATGAGGGAGAGGGTGGTGAAGAAGGGAGAGAGAGAGGTGGAGGAAGAGGAGGGGGTGGAGACGGTGTAGTAGGAGGTGAGGGAACAAAGGGAATGGCAGGAGCATCAGAAGCGGGGAGAAGAGGAGAGGAGTCATCCGAGAAGTAGGAGGTATTCTCGAAGAAGGTGACGTCAGCAGAGACGAACTGCTTACGAAGGACGGGATCAAAGCAACAGTAGCCTTTCTGAGTGGTGGAGTACCCCAGAAAGACACATTTGGTGGAGCGAGGGGAGAGCTTATCACGGGTGGCAGAAGGGGTATGCACAAAGACAGTGCATCCAAAGATTTGGAGAGGAAGAGGAAACGGCTCCTTACCCGGATACAAAATGGAGAACGGGGTTTGGCCGTGGAGAACCGTGGAGGGAATGTGATTGATGAGGTAGCAGGCAAGGAGAACAGCATAGCCCCAATAGGAGCGAGGAACATGCATCTGGGTCATTAAGGTGCGAGCGACATCGAGGAGGTGACGGTTTTTGTGTTCGGCCACATCATTTTGTTGTGAAGTATAGACACAACTAGTTTGATGAAGAATCACATTTTGCATGCAGAAGGTAGAGAAGTCACGACTGAGATATTCTTGGGCATTATCAGAGCGAAAAACTTGGATAGAAACACCAAACTGAGTTTTGATCATGAGATAGAAGGATGTCCAGACAGAGAATAATTCGGAGCGATCTTTTAATAGATACACCCACGTACAGCGCGAGAAATCATCAATGAACGTGACAAAATAGGAACTACCCCGACCAATGGTAAGTGTAGGAGAAGGACCCCAGATATCGGAGTGGATAAGATCAAACAGATGGGTAGAGCTACGAACGTGCTTTGGAGGGAAGGAGGAGCGGTGATGCTTTCCAAGCTGACAAGCCTCACAGTTGAGCGGAGGACTTTGAGGAGGAATGTGGGGCAGAAGTTGACGAAGAAGACGGGGAGGAGCATGATCAAGGCGGAGATGCCATTGGAGAAGATCTGTGGAGGTGGAGGAGAAGGTGGAAAAAGCAGAAATGTTGTCCAGGAAGTATAAGCCGCCACTCTCAGTCCCAGTAGCAATCGTCCGTTGGGAGTCCGGATCCTGAAAAGAGCAAGAAGTAGAAGTAAATGTGACGGAACACTGTAATTGCTTGCAAAGAGAGGTAACAGACAATAAGTTGCACGGGAACTGGGGCACATATAGAGTATCTGCCAAGTGAAGAGACGGAGTGACATGAACTATCCCTGTTCCATGGACTGGTGATGAAGAGCCGTCAGCGAGAATAATCGGGGGCAAGCGAGCATGTTTTTCTAGGAGAGAGAAACACGGGAGATGGCCGGTCATATGATTCGTAGCACCAGTGTCGATCAGCCATTTGCCCTGAGTAGCAACGTGTGCACGACCAGAAGACGTGACAACCGAGGCGAACAGCTTGGAAGAGGATATGAAAGACATGAAGGGAGGAAGAAGAAACTGCAGCGGTCTCGGTGTCAGCACACCAGCGGCAAGAAGGGCCACGACCAAGGTGCAGAGCACAAGACACACGACTGAATCAGGAGGTCGCGGCGACTAACAAGCAGGAGCGGCTAAAGGAAGAAAGGCAGAGAGGCCGCTCAAACAAGGGAGAAACCGCGCGAACAGAGAGAAAGGCGCGGGGAGAGGAAAAGGGATCAACCCGCGTGAAACCGTAGCGGGTGAAAGGGAAGAAGCCGCGCGAACACGAGCGGCTAGGGAGCAGAACAAGGCACAGCGGGGAAGATGTCGCGCGGACTGAAAAGGCCGAGCGAACAGAAGAGAGGAGAAGAGCAGGTGACCGCGACCAAGATGCAGGTGAGATAGGAACAACCCGCACGGTCAGGCAGATCACAGCAGCAAACCGCGAGTATAGATACAAGCGGAAAAGGGGAAAGCAGAAGCGGACAGGGAGAAGAAGTCCGCAGAGGGTAGAGACAAGGCCGCAACGACTAGGAAGTCGGAGAGGCAAGAAAGAACAAGGAGCGCGGCGACAAGGAAACAGGTCGCTGCGACGAATAGCAGTAGGAGAAGAGAACCAAGAAGAAGTAAGCCGCGCGAACAGGGCAGCGGACAGAAACAAGCCGCGCGGATAGAAACAAGCCGCGTGGACAGAAGAGAAGGCAAGCCGCGAATCAAGTCGCAGAACGCGGAAAACAAGCCGCGAACAACAGAGAGCGCACAGAATCAGGAGGAAATGACCGTGTCCTCTGATACCATGTGGAAACCACCCGTCACCACACATCTTCCCAAAACCCCGAGGTTGTGGTAAGGGGGGACGGGGGTACATGTACACAAAGGATCGCCTACTGCAGGCGATGTGGGACTAACCCCAACCACAGGACCGCAGGGATATTCCGCCACACAAGGGGGGCCCACCGGGGTCAACCCCCAGACCAGGAACGCGATGGGGAAGCCCAAACATGCGGTCCCACACACACGTGTCCTGCTGGCTAATATAATCTCAACAGCGAATATTATATTAAATCCGCCGGCCAGCTTTTTCCTGACCACGGCTCAACTGAAAAGCCGAGCTAAGGAAACCGAGCGGCTATGGAAAGAAAAGCTGAAGAGGATAGATCCTGAGCGGCTCAGGCGGCCAGTGATTAAAATCCATACCGCGGCCTCTGGAGGAGATAAACATCAAACCGGCGGTCTCATCCTACCGATTTTCTTGCTAGAATGTCGCAACAATCCGGCTGAACCTGACTGCGGTCTTTCTTCTGCAGGTGTACCGGAGACCGCGATGAAACCGGGCGACTTGACCACATTTATATCTATGCTGCCTCCGCCAAGTGTTCGCCAGAAGGAGATGGCCGACTTCCAGAAGGAGGTCGGCACGCTGCAGGCGGCTTTGAATGCGGCCACCGAAACCCTGCGGATTAAGGACGAAGAGAAGCGGGTTGCCCAGGTGGCCGCGGAAAAAGGATCCAAGAGCTGCAAACCACCCTGGAGCGAGAGACCACAAGGTTGCAAACTGCGCTTGAGCTGGAGACCGCGAGGTCGAAAACCGCGATGGAACAAGTGACTGCTAGGCTCCAGACCGCGATGGAAGAAGAAACGGCCAGGCTGCAGACCGCGATGAAGGAAGAGACCGCCAGGCTGCAGATCGCGATGGAAGCCGCTGAGGCGAAGATTGCTGAGATGCAGGTTGCCTTGGAGCAGGAAAGGACGGAGAAGTATTTGTTGATGGCCGCACGGCTGGAAGGAGACAGAGAAGAGATCCCTCATGCTGAAGGCGGCGAGAACCAAGACCTGCCGGCGGAGACCGGCGGAGAACAGCGGCCTGCTCTACCAACTTCTGAAGAGTTGCCGGGTACTGGCCGCCCGGCCTTTGGCGAGACTTCAAACCCGCCGGAGGCCGCGGCGCCTAGACAGGTCGCAGTTCCAAGCGGGCTCGGGGGTCAGGGGATCCCAATGATCCCATTTGCGAGAGTAGAGCGCGACACTGCGCGAGTTCATCGGTCTCTGCACGCGCTTCACAATCTGGTTAGCCAGGTGTACGTTGTGATTGTTCAGACCGGTGAACAGGTCGCTCACATAGGACGAGACAGGCCGGAAGACGACAAGCGATCCTGAGCGACTTGAGTGAACCAAGCCGCGCGGACATGTGAATATTATGTTGTAATATATATTTTTTCTCTGGATGTTGGACAATTTGATTGCTGTAAACTGTTGTATTTTATTATGCTGCGAACTGAATGCGGCTTATGCGGTCTGTATTTATAATCCAGATGCCTGCTGCTTTGTTCTGAAAAATTTAAGTATAGGATAGTAGTCGCGCGGTCTGGCGAACAGAATGCCGGCTTGAATGGTTGATACCCACATGATTCGCCATAGAATTATTCTAAGTGCAGGTATATAGTCGTGCGGACTGACGGACTAAACTGCGGCTTGGTCATTAAGCTGATCTGTACTTCCAGCGGGCTTAGGCCGCGCGGCGTGGCGACTAGCCGCGATTTGACGTCGGGCACTGTACCTTCACAGATTTTCTATAAATAGTGCTAACCCCGGAGATTTCATCACAAATCAAAAAGGATGCGGGCTAAGTCCAAGTCATCGCGGTCTGACAAGGCCACTGTGGTGAGGACTGACGCGGCCTCCGCTTTCCACTCTGCTGATCACAAAGAATGCCGGCTTACAAAAGCCGAGCTGGAGGATTTCGTTGAGAAGCACATGCAGGGAGGTCCGCTGGTCGCGCGGCTTCCCCGACAGGATGAGCGGATTAACTCCTCGCACGCAAATCAGATAGCGGTCCCGATCGACCACTTTGACTGCGGCTTCAGCTTTCCGGTCATGCTGGAGGCCGTAGCGGTCTTCGACCACTACGGAGTTGTGCCCGGACAACTACCCCCAAACTCTATAGACGCCATATATAGCTTTATCTCCTACCTGAGGTCGGAAAGAGTCCGCTTCTCTATGAGGCTCTTCCGGGAATGCTTTTCGATGCGGTCTATCCCGGACTCCGGGACAAAGATCTTCCGGGGGCACCTCTACTTCGGCTGCAGAGGGCTGAAGATAGTCAACTTGGCCAACAAGATCGCGAACTAGCCCGAGCGGTTTCTCATCTTCGAGGGAAACCTGGGGTTGCTGCCAGTCGACTCCTAGATCCGCGAAGAGGCCGCCTTTGGCAGCAGCGGCTTGGACGGCGTCGAGAAGGAGATTTACAACTTCTTCAAAGGCGAGCGGCTTGATGTAAACCACTACATCCCGCTGTTGCCGTCTTTAGTAGGAATTGAGGCGGAAGACAGTAAGCTCCAAACCGGCCGAACTGCATTCTTAGCCGCACGGCCTGATAACTAACATTGCCTCTACCTTTGCAGCTGCTGTGGCGGTCCCGCTGAACAAGCCGCAGACTCCTGGCGGCTTGACCCTCACTCAAAGAGAGAAGAGAGCGAAGCGGGCCAAGCCGGCGCGAGTTGCGGAGGAGGAGGAGTCGGGCTCCTCTGGAGAGTTCATGCTGCACGGAACGGGCAGCAGCCTGAAGGATGTTCACGGCTATCCGGCCTTGCGGTGGAGTCCGGACGGCAAGTCAGTGACGATCTCCACCGCCCTCCCCTACTGGGGAGCAGAAGAAGTAAGCCGCCACGCGAGCGCGGTTGGCGGCGCGCTGTATGGCAAGCGCAACTTGAGGGCGATGCGGCGAGTTCCTCCAGATGACCTGCCGCGGCTAGCCGCGCAAGTCGGGGTGAGGAGCTTCGTGGCAAGTCACTTCATGGGCCTTGCCTACAAGCAGCTGATGAAGGAGAATAGCGGCCTGAAGAGGCAGTTAGGCGAACAACAAGAAGAGAACAAGCAGCTAAAGGAAAAGGAGGTGGTAAGTCATTACCAATACTCGTGCGGTTAGCATTATGTAACCGCGCGACCTTACCTCTACTTTTGTTTTGCAGGAAATGTACAACCCGGCCAACCCCATCTTCCAAGACCAAGTCTTTCCCCAACTCGTCCAAGGGATCGATGGAGCGCTTAACCGCCTCCGCGACCTTGGCGGCTTGGCCACCGGCTTCACCGACTTTACTTGCGCCGACATCCACCCCTCCCTGAAAGAGCAGGTGGCCGACATCTACAGGTCGATCAAGGGCAAGGACAAGGTCGGGGAAGAAGTCGGCAAGGTGGTCGGAGACGTCGTGGAAGAGGTCGGCCAGGGAAGCCGGAGTGCACGTACATCGTCTGAGTCCGGCGGCCAAGAATCTGAGACCGCGCGGCCAGACTCGATAACTTCTGGCAGTTCAGAGAGCTCGGCAACCAGCAGCGGGTACTCCCTATCGTCCGTCGATATCGGCGATAGCGGTGATTTGGATTCTCCTGCGACAAAGAAACTTAAACCGGGCGATTAGAAAATCTGTAACTTGTTTGTTGTATTTTGAACTTTTTTGAAATCGGCGCTATTGTTTTTGTAACCGCGCGATTAATACTTTGTAGTACTTAATTAAATAGAAATGAAGGCAACTTTACCTTTCTCTTTACTACATCTCATTTTCTTACTCATTTAAGTCCGCACGGTCTCAGCATAACTTCCGATTTAATAAAATGCAAGCACATAAACCGGTCTGAGTTCACACTGCGACTTCAACGAAGTTACCCGCAAGAGACATATATTTCCCTGCGGATTATTCCGGAATGCACGTCGACAATAAGCCGAGAGGCTAACCAATTAAACCGCAATTTACCTTAATGAATCACTCAATGTTATTTGTTGGAAGAGCCGATTGACCGCGAATTGATTATAGATAAACCGTGACCACTAAGCCGACCGGCTACCTGTCACAGTCGCCAAACAACCATAACATTGAAGTATAAGATCGCGGCTAGGGCGAACTCTGAAACGAATTGCCCAATTGATACAAGGAACAAGAATAGAGAAACAATCTTCGGCTTCCGATAATACAGGTCGATATAGGCATATGGAAGCCGAGAATTTTTGTGACGACAGTTCGCTGATTAGCTAATAATTAATACCATAGAAGTCGGGGGATCAAAGCCAGGAATTAAGTGCCAGACGCAGGTCGGCCGACTTCCTGTCCATATGAATAATAAACCGGCAATTGATATATGAAAGCCAAATAAGATACTGAATAGCGGATAGGCGGACGTAAGTCGGCCGAGTTCCCAAATATATTAATAATAATCCGGCCGGAAGTCAAATAACTTAAGCCGGAAAATGTAACCGTGCGGCCTGTGTAATACAACCTGTGCAGGCCGCTTTATAAAACCGCGAGGTAGCGGATAGGCTCGTGTTGTCCTGCAAAAATAGATGAAGACATGCACTTATGTGTCAATGTGGGCAGGTGCGTGTGGCAGTGCTTTCCACACAAAGAACACATAAGCGGGATTGAAATTCTTAATATCCACGACCGATGTCAAGCGGGACAAGTACGCAACGTCTGCGACTGAAGTCAAGCGGAACAAGTACGCAATGTCTGCGACAAAGGTCAAGCGGGACAAGTACGTAATGTCCATCTGTGACTGAAGTCATGCGTGACGGGTACGCAATGTCTGCGACTGAAGGCCAAGCGGAATTTCCACTACACATCTGCGACTGAAGTCAAGCGGGATGTGGAAGGCTTAAGAATTCAAAAGGGGGCTCTTGCCCCTACATGCATGCATATTGGCATAAAAAGTAAAGCTAAAAAATAAGCTTTAAATGAAAAAATGTTTGCATGATGTTAAGGATGTGGCAAAGGATATATGTCTGCAGTTTTAGCATGCCCCATTAATATCAATTGTGAAGGGGACGTTATATACCATTCTGAACATAAGCATTTCTCATCATATAAAGAAAGAGAAATCCCTGCTTGAACCATTGAGTAAGAAATGGAAGATTGCCTTAGAGAATTACTGAATGACATATTCTTGCAACTTTCCAGCTCTTGCAAGTTGATTAGCCAATTCCCTGAGAGCTATGCAATCTTCTGCTAGATGACCAATATCTTTATGATACTTGCAAAAAAGCTCCTCGTGTCGATAGTTGATTTTAGATTTCATACGCCGAGGCTTCTTGAACTCAGGCATTCCTTGAATGATTATCAAAAGATCTTCCATAGAAATTTTGAACTTAACATACTTACCTGAACCTTCTTCACGCTTTGGATTTTTACCCTGGAGAAGAGGAGGAGACTTGCAATATTCAACTTGCGAAACATCTTGGGAGGAAATAGATTGCTGTTGACCAGAAGTCCCTTGAGATTGTTTAGCCATTTGATTCAGAAACGAAACATAACCTTTATTTGCCTCTTCGCCTATTATGAATGTATTAACTACATCAATAAGATCTCCGTAGCTTTTGGGATACTTTGTGGTGAGCTTGAATTTCAATGGGCCTTCTTGAAGTGCATTTATGAAAGCATGCAAGTAATAGTTTTGATGGACGCTACAAACATCCAGAACCTCCTTTTGAAACCGATCAACAAAATCTGGATTAGACTCGTCGATTCCTTGCTTGATTCGGAAGAGAGCTCCAACGTCTCTTTTCCGCTTCCTGTAAATAATGAATCTAGAAATAAATTGACTTCGAAGATCCTTAAAGCTGGTTACTGATCGAGGTGGTAGGCTATAAAACCATTCTCTTGCAACATTGCCAAAGGATATAACAAAGAGTTTGCATTTTACTCCATTTGACACTTTTCTCAGTGAAATAGCTGATTCAAAAGCTTGCAAATGAGAAAACGGATCATCACGCCCAGAATACTCCGGGAGACGCGGTACTCTGAAGTCATCGGAGACAGTATCCCACTGAATTCGATTAATGAATGGAGAAGGGGCCTCTTCTTCTTCCTTACAAAGAGGTTCATTTGCAATAGATTCTAGTCCACGCTCAACACTGTTTGCAAAAATTTCTCTATGAGGGTCAACAACCTCACTATTAAAATACGAGCAATCCTGCACTTCTGAGAGATCTGTAGTAACCGAGATGTTGCTGGATTTATTCTGACCCTTAGCAGGATTCATCTTGAACAGAGGGAAATAGCCGAACTTTTTCAAGAGACCGCAGAATAGCGGCGGCTTGACGGGCGGCTAGATGGTGCAACAAGCTGACAAGAAGACAGAGAAGA
Source organism: Platanthera guangdongensis (assembly GCA_039583875.1). Classification (NCBI taxonomy): domain Eukaryota; kingdom Viridiplantae; phylum Streptophyta; class Magnoliopsida; order Asparagales; family Orchidaceae; genus Platanthera; species Platanthera guangdongensis. The sequence continues at coordinate 103,320,627 of CM077166.1, read as the reverse complement.
AAACCGAGCGGGTAGAATGCCAGGTTCTACAGCGCTAGAGGCGGGCTGAAAACCTTAGCCGGCGAAGTCGCGGCTTGCTCGACGGGCCGCCGAACTCTAGAGGATAGAGCGGTCTAATTAGCTAGACCGCTGATTTCATCGATTAGCCGAGATCTGAAGGACGCGTGTTAACTGTTGATGCATGAAAACAGACAGGGAGTCGGGCACCACCAGCTAACGGTTTGAACACCGGGGAATAGGGGAGGAAAGGAGAAGACTGTCGACCAATCGGTTACTAGCGGTCGCGGCTAAAGGACCGTAAAAGGGGGCCGCTAGCAGCGGCAACAGCAGAGTTCGCCCGCCGCGGCTTAAATGCCACTCTTGCGGCGGGCTTTCCTTTACTTAAAATGAGAAACAGTTACACGAAAGGGAAAAGTGGAAGCCGGTCGGACTACAAGCCGCAAAACACTAGACTTGAGACCGCAGCTCTTAACAGGTGAGCTCCTGGATCCCAGTCAGCGTGTCTTGGGGAGTGCACCCTCCCCCTATTTATAGGCTCGGGGGCCTGCCCAAACGGGCAGGGCTAAAGTTACCGGCTGCCCGGGGTACAGGAGAACCGGGCAGAGGTGAGGGGAAGCAAAAGAGAGAGAAAAAAGAAAGGAGGGAAGCCGCGCGGCCTGGCGGATTCCTCCTGGCGAGCTGACGGCCGGGTCCTGGAGACTGGTTGCCGAGCATGGGCGGCGTTGGCAGCGGCCTGACACAGAGACCGCCCGGCTTGGGAGGCTTGGCGGTTTGAGTAGGCAGGTCGCCCGGTGTGGAAAGCTGCGCGGGCAGGTCGCGGATTCCGGGCTTATCAGATAGGCCCCAAATGGCCTATATCCTCTACTTCCTCACACTCCCAATGGTCTTTTACCACATTCCTTGCCCTTGGAGGTGGACGGCTTTGAAGAAGTTTCTTTCTTGGCTAGGTCCTTGATCTTGCCCTCAGCAAGCATTCTCTCCATCAGCTAACGAAGATCTTTACAGTCATCAATGGAATGTCCTTTATCTATGTGGAATTCGCAGTACTGAGCACTATTCCTTGGCCTCCACTCTCTTGGAGGCCCTTGCTTCTTTTCATTTGACATCATTTACAAGATCTGGATGACCTCATCAATGTCAAGTCCAAGAACTGCAAACTCCTCCACGGAGTTGCTGTCAAGCTGCCTCTGAGCAAGCAGAGCTTCCTGGAGAATGGGGAGTGCTTGATGCGGTAAGGCGGGAGTGGCGACCAACAACAGTCTCTGATTGGGAAACTATTCATGGCTGATGAAAGGTTTCTTATGACTGATGTCTTGTCCCCTCTGAGGAGGAGGCTGGAAGTTTGGACGAGGAGTCTTATGGTGATGATGGCTATAAGCAGAAGAGTTGGAGGCATCCCTTCCTTCAGCCTTAGCTGTCAGGGATGAAATGTAGGTCGAATTGGCGTTCTTGCTCTCGATGAAGCGGTTGACCATTACAATCAACTCTTGATAGGTTGTAGGTGCTTTTGTTGTTTCTTTGAACTTCAAGGGGCCTTCCCGGAGGCCATGTATCAAAGCAACTTTATAATAATCGGGGTTCACATTCCTTACCCCTGGATCTCTTTCTAAAAGCGAGCAACGAATCGAGCAACTGACTCATTGCCCCTTTGCATGATTTCAAAAAGAGCAGCTAGTCCATCTTTTCTCTTCTTGGAGGTAGCAAACCTCAGCAAGAGCTCGCTGTGGAGCTCAGCGAAAAAAGAGATTGTGCCTGGAGGAAGCTTATAGAACCACTACCTCGCCTGTCCTTCGAGAATGGTGACTAAGAGCTTGCACTTTATTACGTCATAGAGGCATCTCAATGCAACAGCCCCTTCGAATGCCTGGAGATGGGCACCAGGATCAATCTCCCCTGAGTAGAAGGGAAGACGACGCTCTCTGAAGTTGTTGGGTCCTGACTCCCATCAGATTCAATCGACGAAGGGAGAGGGAATTTCAAACTCAGCATGATAGGAAGGGCAGACTAGAGCAGGAGGGTCCGTAGGCTCTGCGGACTGGAGATCTGTGAAGTTGATCTGGCGGGCAGGAGTGCCCCTGGCTGCCTCCCAGAAGAAACACATGAAGGAGGCGAACTGGTCTTCTTGAGGCCGCAAAGGAGCTGCGGGCTGAGCTGGATGGAGAGGGTGAGATGGAGTGACTACAAGAGATTGCCAAAGAGGAGTTTGGCGAGCTGGCGTCTGGCGGAATGGTATGTCCGCAAGATTTGTTGTTTCCTGGGGAGCAAGCCACTGAGTCAGCACGAGCAAAGCCTGACTGATGTTATCAAGGTGCTGGTCGGTTTCACTGTGAGATCGTTTAGCCTCCCAGCAAGACTGTTCGATGGCTTCCCACAACGAGTCCTCTGGGGAACTGGAGTGGTCTGAACGACAGGATCGGTGGTCTGACATTCTGTCTACTGGCTTTCAAAAAACTACTTGATCAGAAGGCCGCGTGTTAACTGTTGATATACGAAAAGAGAAAGGGAGTCGAGCACCACGAGCTAACAGTTCGAGCACCGGAGAATGGAAGGGAAAAGGCAACTACAAGTAGCAATCTACTGAGCGAATGAGACAAAGAGAACAGCAGAGTCGTGAGCCATAACAACACCATACTTCGCCCGTCGCAGCCTGAATGCCTCTCTTGTGACGGTCTTTCCTTTGATTGAAAATGGTTTGATTATAGTGTTGATTGAGGGAAAAGAGCAAGTGTAAAGCAACCTGGAGACCGCAAATCATGAGATTCAAGTTCGCAGCCTTCAACAGGTAGGCTCCAGAGCTCGATTGAACATGCTTTGGGTGCACCGCTTCACCCTATTTATAGGCTAGGGGGCCTGCCCAAATGTGTAGGGACAAAATAATAGGCTGCCCGGAGTACAGGAGAACCGGGCAGCGGTGACGAGAAGCAAAAAGAAAAGACATGCTAGTCCACACAAAGGGGGCGGACTGGGCTCACGAGTGATGCTTCCATCTGCTGCTGCAATGCGCGATCCTGCCGAAGGGCCGCGGCCTGGGCAGACTGATCTTTGAGTCCGCCTGAAGAGGATCAATCCTGGGAGGTGATCTCCTGGGGCATGCCAAGCTGGGCGGACTGAGCACTGAGTCTGCTGCTGAAGGGGATCAATCCTGGGACTTGCTGCATGTCGATGCTTTGCTGATCTGGGCGGACTCCCAAACTTAGTTTGTCGCTGATGCGGTTGGGACCTTGGCCATGTTGCGGACTTTGGGGTTAACATATAACTTATGTGACCTCGTGTGAATAGCAATACGCATTGCGCAACTTCCCACTTGCCACTTTAGGTGGTGATTTATCCAGCAAGGATGCAGCCAGCAGCCAAAAAGGAATTTTCTATAACAAAGCGTGGACTGCATTTTGGTATCCGGTCAGTCCGCAGGGTTTTCAATGGGTTCATCTCACAACTTCTATGACCCTGTGAGAAAAGCAATACCTGCCCTGCACGCACATGCCCACATGGTCACTTAAGCAGTGGGTCATTTTTTAAGTGAGATAAAAGTTTGGTATCCGCTCGGCCTGCTCAGTCCGTAAATCTTGGCAAGTGGATTGCACTTTGTGACCCTGTGTGGAAAGCAATTTTGCCTTGTGCGGCACCTGCCCGCTTGGGCACCAAAGTTAATAATCATCTCTCTGCTTCGGTAGATTGTACTCTATAGTCCGTTCAGTTCGAAGGTGTTATTATTCGCTTCAGTCCATATAGCCTGATCTTAAAGGTCGCCAGAATATTTTTCTTAGGTGATGTGGTTTAAAGCTTTTATGACCCTGTGAGAAAAACAATGCTGCCCTGTGCGCACCTGCCCTCTTTTTCACCTAAGTCTGTAGCCCAACATTCCTAGCTCGCTGAATTTCTATATTTTTCTCAGCCCGCAAAGTTTATCATCAGAATGTCGATTAAAGTGCGGACTGTAATTTGTACTCGCCGAAGCACGCGTCAACATTACAATATTCACTACAACCTTTTGGTGAGCTGGGAAATCATATTCATATCCTGTTCAAGATATTACGGCGTGCTACAACTAAATCATTTTCCTTTGTTATATTATATTGACGAGCAGAAAAATCAATTGGTGTGGCCTGAACTATTAATTATCCTGGTTATATAAGCTGTTTATGCAATCCTTAAGCATGCAGACTGGATTCAAAATGATGTTGACTGGTTCTCACTAAACTATAGTTGCTTGATCGAGCACACAATTTCAGATAGCAAGTCTTAACAAAGCATTAAAGAATTGAACAATGAAAATAGCAGAAGTCACGAGCTGATCAAAAATATCCTTTAAATTCATCAATATCTAAGTATACAACTTTCAAAAAACTGACGGCCTCTAAACATGAGCTTGCCACTTTACAACAAAAAATACATTCATTTTGTCGAGCCGTTGCACTTTTTTGCTGCAGGAGACACGTCTCGACTTGATCCGTCAATGTTGACATCGGGAGAGTAGCCCTTTGAACTGCTTCCTCTACTATCAGAGCTCTCGCTGCCCTTGAACTCGCTGTGCAGGCTCCCTTCATCAGAGCTAGACGAAGAAGGGGCGGACTCGGCGGACTGGCTTTCTTTCTGCAGGCTTGAACCAGCATCCACTTTAGCTACTTCATCTTCGGCTGTGCCTTCTTATTCTTCTTCTTCTTCCACTTCATCCTCATCGATCACTTCTTTTCCCTTTGCAGCTCGCTCCAGTGTTGAGTCCTAGTCCTCTAGCTTAGGGAAGAGCTGGAGAAAAGGCACTCCTTTCACTCCATCCTTTGCGAGGCCGCCTTCAATGAACTGCCGGATAGCAACCTTGACGCTTTCCTTCACATAAGGAAACATGGAGTCTAGGAAGCTATGATTCCCGAGGTCGTACGCATTCTGCAGAAAAGCAAATCAAGTCAGGTCGCCCCCAACTAAATAATGAGACCGCTGCGATTACAAAACTTACTGCTTCCTTCTCTTTTTGAACATCAACTTTCTTTCCTAACCGCTTATTTCTTTCCTTCAGCGATCTATTCTCCCGCTGAAGTTGCTCATTCCCCTTAAGCAGGTCTCGTTTCAAGCAGCCCAGGAAGTGGCTTGTCATGACGTTATTTGTGTTGGCCTGGGCGACTAGCAGAGGAAGCTCGGTAGGAGACACAGCTTTCAGGTCGCACAAGTTGCTCTTCTCGTAGAGCGCCGAGGTCGCCACGTATGCGTGGCGAGATATTCTTGGACTCCTCCAATAGGGAAGCGTGGTGGAAAGGCGTACATGCTTGTTCATGCCATGTCACTGGATCATCGGGTTTCCCCGCAGATCGTTTTGGCTTCTTCCAAAGCCTTGCATATCAAAGCTTTCTAAATAAGAGTAGCCTGTCGTGGGATCCCCCTCTTCATTTATTTTCCTTGCAATTTCTTTCTTTCTTTCCCTTTGCGTAGGGGTCAGGATGCCTGGTGTTTGAGGCAGATTCACTGGTACCGCCAAGGCCACTGCAAGAAGAAAGACATTCAATCAGTTCACTGCAGGTCGCAGTGACTACGAAAGCGGGTCGCAGAACTTACTATCCTGGCGAGCTACGTTGTCCAGGCTCGCCAGCAGTGGGATATAGGGATCTATTCAAGCATTGCTCCTTCGAAGAACTCAACAATTGCGGCCTCCGCCTCATCTAGCTTTACACTTTTGAAGTTGGAGTCCGCGCGCTCCTGTGGATGAGTGTGCGCAAACCCCAGGTCTCCCTCAAAGTTCAGGTTCCTTGAGTTCCAGTTATGGATCTTGTTTGGCAGTCCCATAACCTTCATACCTCTGCAGTAGAAGTAAATTACACCCATATATGGGTGGCCTCTAGTTGGTGTGATCTAGTGGACTGAGAAAATCTTCCTGAAAATGTTTAAAGAAAATGCGATCTTTTCAGATTGCAAGTATAATATATAGCTATATATATCGACCAGTGTATTCGGTGAGAACTGGCTTGACACCATGCCATAGTGTTCAAAAATTTCAACAATCTCCCACAGCAGGGGAAACTTGAATCTGCAATCAAAATGATCAATTGGCATTGCGATCTGGCTTGATGTTGAGAAATTGACCCTTTCTTAATCTGCTGGTAGGCGGACATGCAAAGGCGAGACCGCTATGTATTTTTCAACAAAGGCCTCTAAGTCAGCCTCTGTCAACTTGCACTTTTTTGTGATCGGCAGTGTGGAAGGTAACCGCTGCATTAGTACGTGCGGAAACCATCTTCTGAGACCGCAGGTACTTCTGCTTCGATCGCATTTCCTGTAAAGAAGAAAGACTTGAGCGATATTTATAGAACCGGGGTCTGAGAGCATTTCAGCCATACTGCATGGTTTGATCGCTCAGTCCGCATAGCTTGAAGTCGATCCAACCTCTTTCAATCAAAGACCGCAGACACAAAGTCATTCCGCCCAGCTCGCGGTGTTTTCTAACATGTTAAAGCAATTTTCAAGCACATTTCAAATCAAAATGTGCGGACACAGAATCAGTTCGTATTCAACACCATCCTGCAGAAAAATTTTCAAGCATACCAAAATATTGATCAAATCACGCAGATTTTCAATATCATACAAATCGTACAGATCATCACAGTTCAAATAAAAAATAGCAATGTTCGAGCACAGACAATTATACATCAAGTATCAAATAATCATTGCTCGCAACGAAGGCTGAATTAATTGCTTCTAGGGTCAGGTTATAACAATTCGAGTTTAGGCCCAAATGGCTGCCCCGCGGCGTCGCCCACTCCACCACGGCAACCAAGGCAAGGTCTATCTCATCCTACACAGTAGTTAAGTGACGATTAAACGATAAAGATTCAACTGCATCAGTAAATCTCTAACAACTCTATAAGGTAGGATTGGCATAATCATGAACATGATATTATAAGTGAATCTTAAGTAAAAGATTAAAACAATATCACTAATTAGAGAGATAATATCAGTAGTTTTGAATTCCTCCATTCATTTGCATACACACACCAATGTGTCATCAGTACATCTTAACTGAAGCATAGTCACTACACTCATAGCATGATAAGAAGTATACAGGGCATATTATATAGTATGAGATGCATAATATGTGTTTGTATATGGATCCACCATAGGTGGCAACATGTGACGGTTATGTAGTATGGGATGCTTAACCATCATCACATGGGTGCCCATTAGCATGTTTCTTTTCTCATTACATGCGATGTTATGTAGTATGGGATGTATAACATTTCATGTGTACGCCGCTCATACATTCATTAAGGCCTTTTTAGAAAGCATAGCACTGCATACATAGTATATCATCGCATAAGCACGCGTGCTAAGTTAAGGTTTACATCATGACATGTGTACACACATGATTTTTCTTAAAATAGACTAAAGAATTCATGCACTCATATCATTGGCACATGAATTAATAGGATGAGAGGATATCATCGTAAGTAGGGCATAACGTCATAATAAATTCCAAGTGCAAGTTACAGCATAAGCAAGTGTCTTTTAGGTATGGTCTAAACTAGTTGTGTGGCCTAGTTGTAATCTAGGATTTTTGATGAGTCATTCATTTCTTTTCTAGAAATGCCAGCTAGACATCCTGTGATTCTGTCGACTGCCCAGTCGGAGGGTGAGTTGTCAGGTGCGCAAAGTGATGTGGTGATCGAGAGTTTGCGTCAGAGTAATGAGGCTCTGTCGACACAGTTGGTGACGATGCAATCACAAATTCAGTCCTTATTGTCTGCCGCACCCGCACAACAACCCTCAGAGCAAGGCCTTGCCATGGGTCAAGCCGTACTCGTTATTCTTGTTCCTCTGGTGCCCCTAGTGACGCTACCACCTGAGATGAATTTTACTTCGCATTTCTAGTGATTGGGACCTCCTACCTATGACGGGAATGCCAACTTTAGTGTTTTGGATGATTGGATCATCGCTATCGAGGAGATTTTCTCGTATTCAGGGATTGCAGAAGCCCAAAAGGTGATGATTTCGACATACCAGCTAAAAGGACTGGCGAAAAGCTGGTGGATTTGGGAAAAGGAGAGTTTGAAGGAGGGATGTTATTGGGAGACCTTCAAGAGGATACTGCTTAAGAAGTTTTTGCCGTCGGTCGAACAGGACCACCCGATGAATAACTTCCTGCATCTGAAGCAAAGACAGCTCACGATGAGTGAATATGAGATTGATTTCTTTAAGTTGAGCAGATTTGCTCCGGATATGGTAGCTTCAGAGGCGGGAAGAGTGAAGCGCTTTCTCGGAGGACAAAGAAGCGATGTCCTACAGTTGACATGCGCTAATAGAGCAGAAAGTTATGCTGAGGCAGTGGAAGCCACTCTGAAAGTTGAGGCAATTGAAAATGCCAAGAATCAGGGTGCTGCGGCGAGAAAAGAGAAGAGGAAAGGCACTGAGGATGGAAGATCTAGGGCATCTGGCCCTTCTTCGAAGAAGAAAAATGGAGAAATATGTACCATCTGTGGTCGGTCAGGCCACCTTTACGATAGGAGTTTCAAGAGGACTGTCGCTCCGAACTAGCAGCAGGTGCTCGCCATCCAAGGCATACCCAAAGGAGATCTGGTTTACATGTTTTGTGCAAAGAAGTGACAGGACGTGAGTCATTGCTGGTCGAAGGAAAAGGCATGCTTCCATTGCGGGCAGAAGTGGCACCTGAAGTTTTCATGCCCCCAGGCTCAGTCTCCACAAAAGCCTACCCTGCTTCGGGCTCTGCCTTCGTTATAAAACCAGGACAAAGGGAAAGGAAAGCTGAATGTGGTGACCAGGGAGGAAGCTCAGATCTCTACGTGAGTGATAACAGGTTAGATTCTCGTCTAACCTTTAATCTGCATTATTGCTCTAGTTCCTCGTTCGCTTTAGTTACACATTCTATGATTTTAGGGGAGTTTAAGGTGCGGAATAGGTGGGCTCACATTCTCTTTTATTCGAGTGCCACCCATTCTTCTGTGGCTCGAAGTTTCGTAGATAGACATCGTTTAGACGTGGATCAGTTAGAAAATTCCTTCAACGTCAAGCTTCCCTCCGAAAATTTGGTGAATCAAATCAAGGAATTCAGAGGTGACCTATTTGTCTAGGTGAATTCCTAGCCCTTGTGGATCTAAAGGTGTTGGATCTGGTATACTTTGATGTTATTTTGGGCATGGACTGACTATCCAAGTATGATTTGGTCATCCAATGCAAAGCGAAGCAACTGGACTTCAAGATGGACAACGACCAACCTATGAGTGTCTATGGCTTTCCGGACAAGGTTTCCCCTATTATTTCCGTGGTACGTGCTTGTCGAGCTCTAGAATTTGGTTATGAGGCATATTTTGTTTCTATTTCTGCTTTGGAAACAAATTTTGTTACACCACGTCTTGAGGATGTCTCGGTGGTGTAAGAGTTTCCAGATGTTTTTTCCTGAGAGACCTCCAGGACTTCCTCCTATGAGAGAGGTAGAGTTTGTGATAGACCTCGAGCCAGGTACTTGTCCTATTGCCATGGCATAATACTGTATGGCTCCACGTGAGTTGGATGAGTTACATAATTAGCTCGACGAGTTGCTGTAGTATGGATTTATTAGGTCGAGTTCTCCTCCGTGGGCTACTCCTGTATTGTTTGAAAAAAAAGGATGGATTGATGAGGCTTTTCATCGATTATAGTGAACTGAATAAGGTGACCATTAATAATCTCTATCCCCTATCGAGGATTGATGATTTGTTTGATCAATTGCGTGGTAGCTTAGTGTTTTCAAAGATCGATCTTCGTTTAGGCAACAACCAGTTGAGGATTCGTGAGGCAGATATTTCATGGACTGCTTTTAGTTCGGGGCATGGACATTTTGAGTTCTTTCTAATGTCCTTTGGTTTGACAAATGCACCCTCTACTTTCACGGATTTAATGAATAGAGTGTTCAAAGATTTCTTGGACCATTTTGTGATTATGTTCATAGATGACATCCTCGTGTATTCCCACAGTGTTGGGGAGCATACTTAACACTTGAGATTAGTATTGTCTCCTATGATGTAGCATAAGTTATATGCGATGCTGAGCAAGTGTGAGCTCTGGCTACCTCAGGTGTCCTTTCTGGGTCATGTTGTGAGCAAGGGTGGTATCTCTATAGACCCGACCAAGATTTCTGCTGTGTTGGAACAGAAGAGTCCTTCTACACCCATGGAGATTATGAGCTTCTTAGGCTTGACCGACTATTATAGAAGGTTCGTGGAAGTTTTTCCTGTGTTGTCTACTCCTCTAACTAGACTTACCCAGAAGAACACCACTTTCATTTGGAGCGATAAATATGAAGAAGCTTTCCAAGAGTTGAAGAAGAGATTGTGTATTGCACAAGTTTTAATTTTGCCTACTGAAGGAGTTGAGTACGTTATGATGTGGATGCATCACACATTGGACTTGGTTGTGTTTTGACGAAAGAAGTAAAGGTGATCGCGTACAGAACTAGGCAATTAAAGATACTATTCTAAGCATAATTTATAGTTTGTTGCAGTAATTTATGCATTGAAGTTTTGGTGACATTTATTGTATGATGCATTGTGCAAGATCTACACATAGCATAAGAGTTTGAAGTACGTCTTCACTCAGAAGGAGCTAAATTTGCGCCAGCGTAGGTTGTTAGAGTATGTGACCGATTATGAAGTGTAGATTCTTTATCATCCGGGAAAGGCTGTTGTAGTAGCCATGCCTTAAGTACGAAGACCGCGAAAATTTTTAATCTGTCTGTGCAATCCCAGGTGGAAGAATTCTTGTTGATGAACATCGAAGTTGGGAGTAGTACTGTGTTTGCCAGTTTGGAGCAGAAGAGCCCTCTTGGATTTCCCTTACCAGAGCGCACCAGAAGGATAACCCTGATTTGTTGCATCTCCAGAATAGAACTGAGAAGGGGGAGCTGCCTTATTTCTCTTTGGACAAGCTAGATACTTTGAAATATCGGGGTAGATTTTGTATCCCCACTTTTGGTGATGGGCAAAGATTTGTAATGAAGCTCATGGTTCCAGTATTGCCTACCTTCCTGGTTCCACCAAAATGTATAAAGATCTGAAGCAAATTGTGTGGTAGTCGGGAATTAAGAATGATATAACACGGTTTGTGTCAGAATGTTATATGTGTCCGCATATTAAGGCTGACCATGAGAGGCCTGGTGGAAAATTAACAGAGCTTGACATTCCAAGCTGGAAGTGGGAGAGTATTTCGATGGATTTCATCACCGGTTTACTGAAATTTCCCCTTAGGCAGGACTATATTTGGGAGATAGTTGATAGATTGACAATGTGTGCTCAATTTGTGCCCTTTAAGATTAGGTATTCTATGAAGAAGATAGTTGAATTATACCATGATGAGTTCATCAGATTACATGGAGTGCCTGTTAGCATTGTATCAGATCGAGACTCCACATTTATGTCTCTCTTTTGGAATAGTTTATAGGAGGTGTTGGGTATCGATTTAAGGTATTCCACCGCTATCATCCGAAGTCAAATGGTCAGACCAAAAGAGTAAATCAGATTGTGGAAGATAAGATAAGGTGTTACATATTGGATCACAGTGGTGCTTGGGATGAGCGTCTCAGACTCATGGAATTCACATACAATAATAGTTATCAGGAGAGCCTGTAGATGGCCCCATTTTAGGCCTTATATCGGAGGCATTGTAGTACTCCTTTGTTTTGTGTTGAGGTTGGTGAGAGGCCATTACTAGGTCTGGAAGCACTTAATAGATGAATTGTGCTGTAACTCCTATTTGAGAGATGCTAATCGATGAAGGGTCGATATGGAGTTCTCCATTGGGGACTTGGTCTTTCTGAAAGTCTCTCTGATGTCAAGTGTTAAAAGGTTTCAAAGGAATCACAAGTTAGATCCCCGGTATATGGGACCTTTTAAGATTCTTGAGCGCATCAGAGTGTTAACTTATAGGCTAGACTTGCCTGCTACCTTCCCTGGTGTCCATGATGTGTTCCATGTGAGCCAGTTGCAGAAGAGTGTTCGTAGTGATCGTTAAGTCCTTGACTTGGTGCCCAAGATTCAGCCCAACCTTTTGTATGTAGAAGAACCTGTCCGTGTTTTGGAATATCAAGATTGAGTGTTGTGGAGAAAAACAATCCCCATGGTTAAAGTTCTCTGGCGAAATCAAGACGTCGAGAGCGCGACGTGGGTATTGGAGTCTTCGATGAGGGAATCTCATCCGCATCTCTTCCCTTAGTTTCTAGTATGTTTCCATGCTTATGGATGTTTTCAATTTTCTCGTTTTGGTTTGGTTTTGGAGTTATGTTAAGTTTTGAGACAAAACTTCTTTTAGGGGGAGTGACTGTAACGCCCCTAATTTTCCGATAATATTGTTTGATTTGGTATCATCATATTTATGACGCCAGGGCATTACCTTTAAATGTCATGTTGATGGCATTGCACCATTGGTGCGTTTTTGCGTCTGTTGGGTCTGTTTGACCAGATTTTAGGGTTTTGATGTGATTGAAGGTTTTCATTATGGAAGGATTTCGTTTGTGTATTTCCTTGATTTGCTTGTCAAGTTTTGTTGCGGTCCGGGCATTTTTGTAGTCTCAACGCATATTTGAGGTTTTGTGATATTTATGCTTGTTGTAGGCATTTGATGTTAGTGTCTCAAGAATGGTGCGTCAGATTCTACTATTTTTGTCACTTCCATTAGATTCATAACACTGGCATTCGTCTACAGTGCAGTTTTCATCCAAATCAGTGGGTGTTTAGTCCGTATTGCTGACTGATTTCTGAATAAATAGACATCTAAAGTTCTGTCAATTACTTGATCAATTCTCAAGAAACCTGGACTTATTATCTAGAAGGCCCTTCCTTGTTCTCGAAAAATCCTTATCTATTCTTGATAAAACCTTGTGTATGGTATTCCAGAGTTTTTCCCTTCATTTCTCGAGAGGCCGGGACTTGTTCCCGAGAAGTGTTATTCTTTCTCGACAAGCTTGCTTCTTTCTCGAGAAGTCATGTCTTGTTCCCGAGAAATGCTACTACTTGTTCTCGATAAATCTTTATACAGTTCTCGAGAAATGTATAGTTGTTCCTGAGAAATGATTCTACCTGTTCTCGATAAGTCTCACTCATTTCTCGAGAAGCCTTCTTATTTCCCGAGAACCCTTCTTCCCCAGTACCCGAGAAGTCTTCTTCAGTACTCGAGAAATACATACCTTCTACTCGAGAAGTTTTTCCTCATTTCCTGAGAAGCCCTCTTCAGTACTCGAGAAATCCATGACTCCTCGAGAATTCCGGTTCAGCCAACTATGATCTGTTTTCGTAAGTATTTAACTATTAAAGTTATAATACTTTAATTATGCTTTTATTATATCTACATATATATATACTTATTCGTCTTTCTTCTCCTCCTTTATTTATGTCGTACTCCTTGCTCCCCATAACTTCTAAACCAGTGGGGCATGAGCAAGAGAGAGAAAGTTCTTCTGTGATTCTTCTGGTGGCCACAGTCGGTGCTCCGGTGCTCGAAATCTTGAACTGAACGTTGATCCAAAAAGCTCTCAACGAGAGCTACGCCATCGTTGTAAAGTTTTCCCAATTTCTTAAGTTTTTCCCGTTAAGGTTTTGGCCCTAACTTCTATTTCGGCCATTCTTGTTCAGATTTCGATTTCTCCCGTCTTCTTTAGCCCCGATCCACGACAAGGAGTGATTTGGAGATTTTTTCTAGCAAAATCAAGGCAAGTGATGGTTTCTCCCCTCCTTCTTTTTTAAGATCTTGTTAGAATTTTTGTTTCCCTTCACCTAGTGATATTATCTCTCTGATTAGTGATATTGTTTTAATCTTTTACGTAAGGTTCACTTATAATATCGTGTTCATGATTATGCCATTACTACCTTGTAGAGTTGTTAGTGATTTACTGATGCACATGAATCTTTATCGTTTAATCATCTCTTAAATACCCTGTAGGACGAGATAGAATTTATTTAAGGTCATGCATCTTTCGCTAGATGTTGATCAAACTTTCCCAATCTAGTGATGTCTAGTAGAATTTGATGTGCGAAGTCTTGAGATTTATATCATGGTTTTCTTTGTTATGGGTGTTAATGGACGAAACCACCTCTGTAATGTTTATTATATCATGGCTTTCTTCGGTGCAGGTTTTAGTGGATGAAACCACCGCCGCAATGCTTGATCCCTTTATTAGTACCTTATGGAACTCTACCGGGTCTTTGTGCATCTGCGGTGAATGGTGGAATGTTTGAGTCTCCCCCGTAGTTAGACAGAAATTATAACTGTGAGGGTGTGTTCGGATGAGTGACAACCTCACTCATGTTTTTTTGGTAGAGTTGAGCACATTTGGCTAATAGAGTTATGCAATCCCTCCTAATGATTTAATCCTGTTTTTCCAACTTATAGTCTTTTGCATCTGGGTATGTTGTTGTACGTGACTATTCACGTAAGTGTTCATTTCCATTTTTTGTACTTTACTCCTGTACTTTTGGTCTTGGGTTGGTATCCCTTATGACCTGTGCTTGCTTTCGTTTAAATTTCTGTCATCACTTGTACATTCTTGCTGAGATGTTCTGTCTTTGGAATGCCTCAGGTTCAGAGCAGTAGCAGGTAGTGGAGCTGGTTTTGGAGTTCCTAAGCAGCAATATTGGTTGTGTTTTATAACTCGCCGTTGCGAGGTAGTATGTTGTTTTAGTTTACATTACCTAGTTCAGACATACTTTTGTATTCTGTGGGTTCGTGTCAGATTGTTGAAGGCCACTGGGTTGTTGATTCTTTTTGGACACTTTGCTAGCTGCTATTTATTTTCTTTCTGATTGTTTGGATTACTCGCTCTTTGGGACGTTTTATGCTAGGGCTGCATGTTAGATATTTTTAACTTATAAAACCTTAATATTAGTATATCATACATGTCATCTCTTTCAAAACTAATTCACTACTTTCTGGATAGCATAAAGACTCTTTCATATACTTATTATAAATCTAAAGTGATGTATTGCACGACTTATCCTTCGGGGACGTTTATACTCATGTAAGATGTTAAAACAATCAACCTAACTAAAGTATTTTTCCGCGGCATACAACTATATTTTTATTTGCGGACTAGTTGATCCACTAATCCAAGGGATACGGCTACATACTTAACTTAGAACTGTATTTTCTTCACTAACTTATAAATTTTCAAAAAACATGTTTAGTAGAGGTCTCGCCTGAGCGTCTGCAGTTATCCCCTGCTGAAGTGACATCAATACTCATGTTCTGTCCTTACTCTGATACTTCCTTTAATGCGGAGAAAAAGAGAGTTGTGACAAAGGTCGCGCAGGCCGCTCCGGCCTGTCCATACATAGATGCGCTGCTTGGTCACATGAAGTATTTCACCGAAAAGTTGGTAAACAGGGCGATACATGGAGTTGAAGGTTCGGTGCATGTGCATGGCATCCCGATCCAACCAGCTTAATGGAACCATGGGTTCAGTTGCCTTCCTCGGTACCTCGTCCGCGACGGGCTGATTGCCTTCAGCTACCGGAGCCTCCTACTTGAGCGGCACGATCTGGCAATGACTGCCTCTCTATCGGAACTTTGGCAGCTCGCTTGCTTCTTCCTTCTCGAACCAGAGCAAAGTATTTCCCCTAATAGAAGCGGGCGTCGTCTCCAAGCCACCTCTTCTCTTTGTCACTCCTCTCCAGCGCCCAAGAAATGCTGACGACCTGGTACTCAAGTGCTTTTTCTCGCTCTATCATCTCCCACAACTCAGCTCAAATATTTTTTATTTCATCTTCAAACTTTTTCCTCTGAAACATTGCCAAATTATCCAGGTCGGATTGCTCGCCTTGCGCGAACTCGCCAAGAGAGGATGCGCCAGGTCACTCAGGAATGTTCGCTTCTGGAGATGGCACGATCTCCCCAGTTTCAACAGAACCAGGTGGCGACTTCCGTCCTGAAACTAAGAAAGAAATGTTCATATTCAAATCCAGGTCGCGGAAGACTTACAATGAAAAGATGAAAATCAAACTTTTGGCTGTCCTCCCGGAAGATGGCGACTATTGAATACAAGCCGCCTTATCTGCTCCCGGTCAAAGACGCTTAGTCGCTTTCTCCATTCTCTATGGACTTTAGCTCTTTTCTCAGCCGTCGAGCTTGTTGAAATGATTATGTCATCAATCTCAGTGATGATCCTTATCAGCCCGGACTTTCGTTGGGGAGACTTATAAAGCCACTAATGCTTAAATTGCTTAGGCGTCGGAAGTTTACCTGACTGCATCAGCTGATGGCGACCACCACCAGGACGGCCAAGTTGATGATGATGACGTACATGGCGCTTTGGTTGATCATAAAGTTGCGGCGGATGATGATGATGATGATGATGGCCCACCGGCTAAAGACTTGCGGCGCCGTGGCGGCCACGGCTACAATCTTCGTCCATGCCACAAGAATTAACTATTTTCATTTATATTAATAATTAATTAATTAAATAATAATTAATTAATTAATTATTAGTTTTTATTTATGGCTTGCATTTTAATATGTTGACTTATTGGTGTGCAATTAGCACTTGTGTTGTAAGGCCTATATAATGCTAAAACTCTAATTAGAAAAGCAGATTTTCATTGTTGCCAAAAACTTCTCTAACCTAATTTGACTCCCCTCCTTTCCCTCTTCATAGCCGCCGCCCCCTTGGGCTCCCTCCTCCAAAATTCGGCCTCCCCCTTTCTCCCCTTCCAAGATCTCGACCACCATCTCTCCCCTCCTCCTCCGTCAATCTTCCTTCAACTCTGTATCACACATCCACCCCACGAAATTCTCCACTTATCTCATCCTAACCGACCATCCTTGGAGGAGACAAATTGATTGCAAGAGTCAAAGGCCTTGGGTGAAACTTCACGGTGCAAAGCGGGAAAGACGATCGAGTTTCTTCATCATTGGAGCCTCTCTCGTGGAGTTCAACGGAGAGCGATTATTTTCTAGTGGAACCAATATCCCGGATCTACTATTCCGAGAGGGGTAACGAAATTTCTACCAAGAGTTTTTTTTTTCTCTTCTAGATTATTTGTGTGGTGGACGATTTCTTGCGTGACTTTTGAGATAACGAACGAAATTTCGCGGCGTTTCTTAATAAATTTGTGGATCTATTTTTCGTTCGATTTTTGGATACTCTCGGGAGGATTGGCGAACCTCGTTATTTCTTGTTGGGGAAAGATCAACCGTTTCGCGAATCGGAATTTTTTTTGGTGGATCTTTCTTTGGTACAACATCGCTCGTGCGGACACGAATATTTGTCCTTTTGGCTTGATCGGATCTCGACATCTAGTCGTGGTTCGATCTCTAACGGTTTGGCTAACCGAACGTTGGTGCGTGAGATAAATAAAATAATTGGTATTGCTGCATTTTTCGTTAGCGTGTAACACGAGATTGTTAGCGTGGCGAGAGAACACTTGACGCCATCCGTATCGCATCTTAACTCGTGTAGGCTCGTAGGACGACGCTACATCAATTTGTTATCAGAGCCAGGTTGTGTTGATTTCTCAATCGACACCATCCTTACGCTTTCCTCTCGTAGGGCGTCGACCCACACTTGGTCGTGCACGTTGCGTATTAGATAACGAAATTCAGAATTTTCGTTTTGGGCTGCAAATAGCAACATCCAAAAAAAAAATTTCTGCAGAAAATTACAAAACAATTCCTGAATTTTCTCCTTATTTTTCTAGGCAAAAAAGTCTAAAAAAATATTTTTGTATTCCTACTTTATAGGTCTCCAAAAAATCATCTTTTATAAAATATCTGGTCAAAATCCCTGGTTGTCCTGTAGTTCATGCGCACAAGGTCTGGTACGGAATATTTTCCCTCCACCTCTCACATGGCCGACCACCATGATGATGAGCACGCTCCTGCAGTGATTGCAGAGCTTCGGGAAGAGTTCAACGCTAGGTTCGATGCACTCACCCAGTTAATACAATGGTTGGCCGTAAATCAGGCGGCGCCTCAAAATCCCGACTTTGGGGTAAATCGGCAGGGGCCCCCACCACAGCCCGCCAACCAACGAGACGAAAGACAAAACCACCATCGTGATCAGGACGACGATTTCAATTTAACTAGGGCCGTGCGACTACATCCACCATCCTACGATGGAATGAGAGAACCTCAAGTTTTCCTAGATTGGATCATGGAGATCGAGTGCTACTTTGAGTGGCACAACATGTCTGACGGTGATAAGGTACGAGTGGCACGAATGAAGCTTCTAAGTAGGGCCAAGACGTTCTGGTTGAACGAAGAGAGGTGAATGGGTACCGTGAATGGAGTTCCCCCCAATTGGGTGGGCTGCCATGAAAGCCTGTTGACTGACCAATATGTCCCCGCGTATCACTGAACCCAAATGTTCGATGAATTAGCCACCCTTCCCCAAGGGGACAAATCGGTAGCGGAGTACATGGGACTAATTAAGGATATGATGGTGAGATGTGACGTCCGGGAAATGCCCGAAAGAACACTATCACGTTTTCGTAAGGGACTCAGGCCGGATATCCAAGGCAAGCTCCTGCGCTACGGTCACACGGATCTTAACGCAACGTTTAATGCAGCTTTGGATATAGAAAAGCACAATGCCTATAAGTCCAAGGGACGAGCTTTCCAAAAAGAAAAATCCATTTTAGGACCCCCACCCTCATCCTCCGTGCGAGACAAAAGAAAGTTTTGATCCACAGATTCGAACTCCGTGGTCGTTACCGCTAGGAACATCAAAAATCCCTCGGGTGAGAGAGTTCCAATAGGGCGTCTTAATAAGACTAACGTCACTTGTTATTCCTGTGGAATCCAAGGGCATTATGCTAGTGAGTGCCCCGCTAAGGGCAAACCCCTAGCCCTTTTAGGCTCCACGTCTGATCCCGCAGAGATCGTTATGAAGCCGGTACTGAGTCTGACGCCGAGCCGAGTGATATTGACGACGACTCTTTCATGATGGTTATGAGATGTATTCTGAATACACCGCGTGCGACGGACGATTACAATCGGACGAATATCTTTTCGGTAAATTTTAAGCACGGTGACAAGTGGTGTAAATTAATAGTCGATAGCGGTAGTTATATGAATGTCGTTTCGGAGAATGCCATCACTCGAATGCACTTAGTCACTGAGCCGCATCCGCATCTGTATAAGATAGCATGGGTGAAAAAAACGTCTATCGCAGTTTCTAAAAGATGCTTGGTACCGCTTACGGTGAAGAGCTATGTCGATAAGGTGTGGTGCGATGTCATCCCTATGGATGTATGTCACGTTTTACTAGGACGACCATGGCTTTATGATTATGATGTGACCCATTTGGGCAGAGCCAACACGTACGAGTTCAAGTTCAATGGTAAGACCATTGTTTTGAAGCCCACACCACCTAAAGACCCGTCGATTATTTCCAAGGACACAGTGGTGCCCGCGGAAAAGAAAATGATAAGTTTTATAAGTAGGAAGGAGTTAGAACGCGAGACCTTTCTAGATGGTGTCATTTATGCGCTAGTATGCCTACAAGTAAAGGAAGATTCACCGTCTTTAGAGAACCTACCGTTATCTTTGCGCACGTTATTGGAAGAGTATAAGGACGTCTATCCGGTAGATTTACCTTCCATGTTGCCACCCATCAGGGATATTCAACACGAAATTGACTTCGTCCCGGGCTCGTCCCTGCCCAATCTACCCCATTACCGACTCAATCCCTCCGCACATAATGAACTTCAAATATTAATTTCCGACTTATTAGCAAAGGGATTTATCCGCCATAGTAAAAGCTCTTGTGCCGTCCCGGCCTTGTTGGTCCCGAAGAAAGATAAGTCTTGGAGGTTGTGTGTAGACTACCGGGCCATCAACAAAATAACTGTAAAGTATAGGTTTCCCATTCCCCGTTTGGACGATTTGTTGGATATGTTATCCGGTGCCACCGTGTTCTCAAAATTGGATTTAAAGAGTGGTTACCACCAAATAAGGATACGGGAGGGAGACGAATGGAAAACGACCTTTAAGTCTAAGGATGGGCTTTACGAGTGGTTAGTGCTAGGAGAGGGACTCACCAACGGACCAAGCACTTTCTCACGGTTAATGACACAAGTTTTTAAGCCATATATGGGTAAATTTGTCGTAGTCTATTCGATGACATTTTGGTGTTTAGTATATCGCCGATCGATCATGAAACTCATTTGCGGACAATCCTTACTACACTGCGCCAAGAGAACTTATTCATTAATTTTAAGAAGTGCGCGTTCGGTGTGACTTCCGTGGAATTTCTAGGATACATAGTGAGCGCTGAGGGTATACATGTTGACCCTAAGAAGGTCCAAGTGATTAGAGAATGGCCGGAACCGCAAAATATTAGGGAGGTTAGGAGTTTTCATGGATTGGCCACGTTTTACCGACGATTCATTCGCAATTTTAGTAGTATCATGGCACCAATCACTGAATGTATGAAGAATGGTGATTTTAAATGGACCAAGTCGGCCACTAGCGCGTTTCAAATGATTAAGGATCGGATGTCTGAAGCCCCCCTACTACGGTTGCCGGATTTTACTAAAGTGTTTTAGCTATCATGCGACGCTTCGGGAATAGGAATTGGAGGAGTGTTAAGCCAAGAGGGACATCCGGTAGGATATTTTAGCGAGAAACTAGCGGGCCCAAAATTAAATTATTCTAATTATGATCGTGAGTTTTATGCCGTGATACGTTGTCTCCAACATTGGCGACACTATCTCATATCGAAAGAGTTTGTGATCCTCTCGGATCATGAGGCACTAAAATTTGTAAACTCTCAAAGTAAAATTAGCCCTCGGCACGCCAAATGGGTCTCCTATCTTCAGGAGTATACTTTCATTATTAAGCACCTTAAGGGTACGTTAAATCGAGTGGCGGACGCCCTTAGTCGTGTCACTCTATTATTATCTAAAATGGAGGTGAAGGTAATAGGATTTGAACGCATTAAGGACGAGTATGTCCTATGCCCGGATTTTAAGGATATTTATTTAGCCGCTCAGGAACAGGCTACCTCGACTATTTCGGCATACTACATTCGAGACGGGTATTTATTTAAGCATACACAATTGTGTATTCCCCGCTCTTCACTACGCCATTTCATTGTCTGGGAGCTACATAGTGGAGGGTTAGGGGGACATTTCGGCCGGGATAAAACGATCATATTAGTGGAAGATAAATTCTTTTGGCCGGGGCTTAAGCCAATGGTCAATAAAATCGTAGGGAGTTGCCGCGTATGTCAGTTAGCGAAGGGAAACAAAACCAATGCCGGTCTTTATACTCCACTTCCTATTCCGTCTGTTCCTTGGGAGGACGTTAGTATGGACTTTATTTTGGGCCTACCTATGACATTTCGGAGACACGATTCCATCCTTGTCGTCGTCGATCGATTTTCTAAAATGGCATATTTCATCGCTAGCCACACTACCAACGATGCATCCCATGTTGCTAAGTTGTATTTCAAAGTGATCGTGGCGCATCGGGGCGTCCCCAAAACGATAGTGTCTGATAGGGATGTTAAGTTCACTAGCTATTTCTGGAAAACACTTTGGAAGCTTATGGGTACGAAACTGATGTTTTCGTCGGCCTATCATCCCCAAACGGATGGGCAAACGGAAGTGGTTAATCGTAGCTTGGGTAGCTTGCTTCGTTGCTTAGTTGGCGATCATAAAGGTACGTGGGACCTTATCCTTCCTCAAGCTCAAATAGCTTATAATAATTCAAGGAATAGGTCCACCGGTTTGTCTCCGAACGAGATCGTTCATGGTTATAAGGCGCCCGTGCCTCTTGATTGGGTTCCATTACCACCATCTTTTAAGTCTAGTCAGTTTGCTCAAGATTTCGCCTCGCACGTTCACAGTCTCCATAAACACATTAGCGAAACGCTAGCTACACAATATGCTATTTATCAATCGAATGCCAACGTACATAGGCGAGCGGTCCCCTTGAATATTGGTGATTTGGTAATGGTTCGTCTCACCCCTGAACGGATGCCTTCGGGCACTATAAAGAAATTGGCGAATAGGCGAGCCGGTCCTTTTCGAGTGTTAAAAAAGTTGGGAGAAAATGCATATTTATTACAGTTACCCGCTGATTGGGGAATTTCCCCTATTTTTAACGTTTCCGATTTAACGCTTTTTGTCGCTCCACCACATGAACTTTCTGTCTCGCCATTTAATATTTCCACTAAAACTTCTAATGGGATGGGTGGTGAGATCAATTCTGGATCGCTCTCTCCTGCGGACTCTACGGGAGGTATGCCGCCTACTGATATTGAAACTTGTTTTTCTTCTTTGCCTAACGCATTTCCGAGGTTTCCTCGGACCGTTTTCTTGCCTGACAAGATTTTGCAGGATGCTATGTTTCCAACTCCCGACGGTGACATTCACAGGTTCTTGATTCGTTGGCGTGGTCGCCCAGCTTCGGACGACTCTTGGCTCTCGGCTTCAGAGGTGGAGATACTTGATGCGGACCTCCTACGTCGTTATGTTCCTGCCCACTCATCGGTGATGAGTCCTTTTGAGCGGGGGAGGATTGATGGCGACCACCACCAGGACGACCAAGTTGATGATGATGACGTACATGGCGCTTTGGTTGATCATGAAGTTGCGGCGGATGATGATGATGATGATGATGGCCCACCGGCTAAAGACTTGCGACGCCGTGGCGGCCACGGCTACAATCTTCGTCCACGCCACAAGAATTAACTATTTTCATTTATATTAATAATTAATTAATTAATTATTAGTTTTTATTTATGGCTTGCATTTTAATATGTTGACTTATTGGTGTGCAATTAGCACTTGTGTTGTAAGGCCTATATAAGGCTAAAACTCTAATTAGAAAAGCAGATTTTCATTGTTGCCAAAAACTTCTCTAACCTAATTTGACTCCCCTCCTTTCCCTCTTCATAGCCGCCGCCCCCCTTGGGCTCCCTCCTCCAAAATTCGGCCTCCCCCTTTCTCCCCTTCCAAGATCTCGGCCACCATCTCTCCCCTCCTCCTCCGTCAATCTTCCTTCAACTCTCTATCACACATCCACCCCACGAAATTCTCCACTTATCTCATCCTAACCGACCATCCTTGGAGGAGACAAATTGATTGCAAGAGTCAAAGGCCTTGGGTGAAACTTCATGGTGCAAAGCGGGGAAGACGATCGAGTTTCTTCATCATTGGAGCCTCTCTCGTGGAGTTCAACGGAGAGCGATTATTTTCTAGTGGAACCAATATCCCGGATCTACTATTCCGAGAGGGGTAACGAAATTTCTACCAAGAGTTTTTTTTCTCTTCTAGATTGTTTGTGTGGTGGACGATTTCTTGCGTGACTTTTGAGATAACGAACGAAATTTCGCGGCGTTTCTTAATAAATTTGTGGATCTATTTTTCGTTCGATTTTTGGATACTCTCGGGAGGATTGGCGAACCTCGTTATTTCTTGTTGGGGAAAGATCAACCGTTTCGCGAATCGGAATTTTTTTTGGTGGATCTTTCTTTGGTACAACATCGCTCGTGCGGACACGAATATTTGTCCTTTTGGCTTGATCGGATCTCGGCATCTAGTCATGGTTCGATCTCTAACGGTTTGGCTAACCGAACGTTGGTGCGTGAGATAAATAAAATAATTGGTATTGCTGCGTTTTTCGTTAGCGTGTAACACGAGATTGTTAGCGTGGCGAGAGAACACTTGACGCCATCCGTATCGGATCTTAACTCGTGTAGGCTCGTAGGACGACGCTACATCATCAGCTCGGTAGCGATCCGTAGATCCTCATCCTGCTTGTCCGCCGCGATATTTTCTGAGGCCGTGCCCACCATGGCCTTCTGAGTGGTGTTCTTTTACTTCTGGGCGGCGATCTTCTCCTTCAAATTCTTCTTCTCATCTCCTTCAGTCGCAGGGGGAAGGATGTTCGCCAATTTTCTCCCCCGATATCTCAACATCAGGCTGCAATACCTCCAACATGTACGGATTAATGTCATCAAGTTTGTCGTTAACTATGGAGTTGAGTTTCTCATCAGTAGAAAATCTGACCCTTGACAGGGAATTACTTCCCGAAATTGCGACCTCTGGAGTAATGAGGCATGTCTCTAAAGGCTCTTTTTCTCGCGGCCTGTGTTGCAAGCTTGCAGCCCCAGTCCGCACAGAGACATTCTTATCCTTCATCGCTCGCAGCTTCTTCTCAACTCGCTCAGCAATTGAGGATTTATCTCTCTTCCTCTTCTTCTTCTTAAAAGTGCTCTCTTTCTCAGTTGAGTCTGTGGAGGCCTTCTCTAAGTTTAGTAGACTCGCGTGGACTACTTCTGGGTTGATGACGACCAAGGCCTGTGAAGGAAATTCTATCTCAACTTGATCTTTAGCAGGTCGCTTCTCTTGCTCGAGATCAACGAGAAGCTACTGGGCATCAAGTGACAAAACCTCATTTTTCGTGTTTGAGGCCTTGGTCATCGTCAACTCTTTGAGTCGCTTCCATTGCCATCAAAGCTCTCACTGTCCGCGAACTTGCTATATGGGCTCCCATCATTAGAGCTAGATGTAGAAGAGGCGGACTCGGTGGACTGGTCTCCTCGCTGCTAACTTGAACTAGCATCCTCTATAGCTTCATCTTCGACTGCGACCACCTCTTCACTTCCTTCTCCTTCTTCATCCTCTTCATATTCAACCACTACTTTACCTTTTGCCGCTCACTCCAACGTGTGTCCTATAACACCCCAAATCCCATTTTTAGTTCAGGTTTGGGTGACACGGCCTGGGATACGGCCGTGTCCCCGGGCGTGTCCTTCTTGGGTTGAGGAGTTGGTGGTGTGGTCGACAAATTTTGGTCGACGATCGTCGAGTGGAAAACACACGGCCTGTGACAAGGGCGTGTCACAGGGCGTGTCCCACGCATGATTGCATGTATTAATGGACACGGGTGTGTCGTGGTGCACACGGCCTGGGACACAGGCTTGTCCCATGGCCATGTCCATCTCGAGTTGTGGGAAGCTTGTGTTGTGTGCTGTACATGACTGGTAGACAAGGGCGTATCAGGCATGACACGGGCGTGTACGGTGTGATACAGGCGGGTCACACGGCTGTGTACTGGTTGGATTTTAGTCGGTTCCCTACCGCTTAAGTGACATGGCATGTGACACGGGCGTGTCACAGGGCGTGTCAGGCCGTGTTCAGCCTATTCTTGGGCCAATCTGAGCCGTTCATTTACCTTATCCTAGATCCAAGGGCTAGCCGTCTTCCCTGTGGACATAAGGCCGAGAATGAGGTGTACATCCCTCATTTTTATCTTCTTCTTCCTCTCCTCATTTCCAATAGTGAGAAAGAGAGAGAGAGGCCAAGGGATGGAAAGGAGGAAGGAAACCAACTGCTGAAGGAGCTGTGGAGTACGGATTGAAGGTCCGAGAGCGGATTCGTGAAGGCAAAGCCGAGGCGGTGACTTCCATCCGGCTACTTCATGGCGCCAAAGCGATCTTCAAGGGTAATGTTCTCTTTCTTGGACATCGAAGTCCATTCTTTGTGCATGTGCATGGAATCCTCCACCAAGAGATGGATATCGCAAGTGATTCCTTGGTTGAGTTTGCATCTAGAGCCGGAAGTGTGGAGTACGGCATAAGCATGTTGTGTGAAGCCCATCTGGACGGGTAGTCTGGATTTTTGATGATTATGAGTAAATCGGAGAAGACTCTGTGGATTTGATGATATAAAAGGTTTATATTTTGTGCTATGGTTGTATGCTTGTATGGATGTTGATGATGGATATATGGAGGCTTTGAATAAGGTCCTTGTTGTGATGAGAGATCAATTGGTACCATGCCTGGGGAGCGCGGATAAACCCGGCCTGTTACACCACTATGGTTGGTTGATCTGGATAGATGAGGGATCGATTGGTGGCAATGCCTAGGGAGCTGAGTTAAACCCGGCTTGCTGTACCACAGGGGTGGGTCGATCGTAAATAGGTGAGGGGTCGATTAGTGGTAATGCCTGAGGGCACTGATAAACTCGGCTTGCCACACCACATGGTGTGGGTCGATCTGCTCTAGTTGTGCTTGTGGATGTTGTGAGGTAGTACATCTGAGTGGTATGGACGAGATGTTGCCATCCTGCGGGACTGGTGCACTAGGATTGAACCGGCCAACCAACAAGTGAATTACCTCTAATCGGCGGTGTACGACGGTGATATCCGGTACACCAAGAAGGTGCCCTGAGTGCACGTAGCGTCTGGTGGATACCGGCATTTGTGATGTACTTGTGATTGGGAGATTTGCTAGATTGATAGCTATGATGATGGCAATGCATACAGGGAAGGAACCACTGCCCGGGTAAGGGGTAGGGTCGTTATAAGTGGTCAGCTAAAGCTGACCGTTACTTTGTTTGCCGCTCTTTGGTGGATAATGAATTACAGTTGTTGATGCTTGAATGGAATTGAGCGGAATTGAG
This sequence comes from Platanthera guangdongensis, assembly GCA_039583875.1. Classification (NCBI taxonomy): domain Eukaryota; kingdom Viridiplantae; phylum Streptophyta; class Magnoliopsida; order Asparagales; family Orchidaceae; genus Platanthera; species Platanthera guangdongensis. Next base: position 103,294,252 of record CM077166.1, on the reverse strand, counting down.
GCTTGCTGCTAAAGGCCCTCGAAGGCCGTGCGAGGAAACGTGTTAGGATTTCATGTGTGACCGGCCTGCGTGCCGATGTATGAAAATGTATTTGTGTAAACAGGAACTTGTAAGGCCATAAGTCCATGGGTGTGTGTGTTATATACACACACACCTAATTTTGATATAGAAATGTGGAGTTTGTATAGTAGTGGACATTCATTGAGCTGAGTTCATTCAACATAAAATACTGCGCTAGAATGTTTTGTTTGAAAAAAAAGGATGGATCGATGTGGCTTTTCATCGATTATATGGAGCTGAATAAGGTGACAATTAAGAATCTCTATCCCCTGTCGAGGATTGATGATTTGTTTGACCAACTGCGTGGTAGCTCAGTGTTTTCAAAGATCGATCTTCGTTCATGCAACCACCAGTTGAGGATTCGTGAGGCAGATATTCCATGGACTGCTTTCAGTTCGGGGCATGGACATTTTGAGTTCTTGATAATGTCCTTTGGTTTGACAAATGCACCCTCTGCTTTCATGGATTTAATGAATAGAGTGTTCAAAGATTTCTTGGACCGTTTTGTGATTATGTTCATATATGACATCCTCGTGTATTCCCGTAGTGTTGGGGAGCATACTTAACACTTGCGATTAGTCTTGTCGCCCGTGATGTAGCATAAGTAATATGCGATGCTGAGCAAGTGTGAGTTCTGGCTACCTCAGGTGTCCTTTCTGGGTCATGTTGTGAGCAAGGGTGGTATCTCTGTAGACCCGACCAAGATTTATGCTGTGTTGGAATGGAAGAGTCCTTCTTCACCCATGGAGATTATGAGCTTCTTAGGCCTGACCGACTATTATAGAAGGTTCATGGAAGGGTTTTATGTGTTGTCTACTCGTCTAACTAGACTTACCCAGAAGAACACCACTTTCATTTGGAGCGATAAATGTGAAGAAGCTTTCCAAGAGTTGAAGAAAAGATTGTGTACTGCACCAGTTTTAATTTTGCCTACTTAAGGAGTTGAGTACGCTGTGTATGTGGATGCATCACACATTGGACTTGGTTGTGTTTTGATGCATGAAGTAAAGGTGATCGCGTACGGAACTAGGCAATTAAAGATACTATTCTACGCATGATTTATAGTTTGCTGCAGTAATTCATGCATTGAAGTTTTGGAGATATTTATTGTATGATGCACTGTGTAAGATCTACACATACCATAAGAGTTTGAAGTACGTCTTCACTTAGAAGGAGCTAAATTTGCGCCAGCATAGGTTGTTAGAGTATGTGGCCGATTATGAAGTTTACATTCTTTATCATCCGGGAAAGGCTATTGTAGTAGCCTGCCTTGAGTAGGAAGACCGCGAAAATTTTTATTTTGTCTATGCAATCCCAGGTGGAAGAATTCTTGTTGATGAACATCGAAGTTGGGAGTAGTACTGTGTCTGCCAGTTTGGAAGCAGAAGAGCCCTCTTGGATTTCCCTTACCAGAGCGCACCAAAAGGATGAACCCGATTTGATGCATCTCCAGAATAGAACTGAGAAGGGGGAGCTGTTGGAGTCACCATGATGATCTGGAAGTGATCAAACATGTAATCTCACTGCCAACGCGATATGAACCTGCAGGGTCGCACATAAGAGATGTGGAGAAGTTGGACGATTGACTGTGTTGGTAAAGGTTACCAATCACCGACCTGAATAGGGTTGTGGGCAAAGTGTTTCCTTAAAGGATCATCGGGTTGGGCAAATGTTGCCTTGGAAGGCTGGTTAGATTGTCGTCCGAGGGTCGATAGCATTTGTCGAGAATCGTCTTTCTGATTCCCGCCGATCGACGAGAATCATCTCTTTGTTTCTCGCTGATCGACGAGAATCGTCGAGAATCAACATGCTGATTCTCGACGATCGACGACTTCGACATGTATCGTCGACCGCGGCTCGACGATCGACGAGTTTGTCGTGTATCATCAAGTCATGCTCGACGATCGGCGAGAATCGTCGAGTATTGCACTCTGATTCTCGCCGATCCATTATGATGCTCGATGATTGATTCTCGCCGAACCTGCTCAGTGATTCTCGCCGATTGTCTCCGATTCTCACCGATTGATACTCGCCGATTCTGAACCCTATTTCGGGGTGGTCTGCGGATAGCGATTTTCCTGGGTTTATTTATCCCTTTGGTATAAATAGGACACTTAGGGTTTTCGGGAGCTGGCTCGCGATTTTCTCCTGTAGCGAATCGAACCCGACGGAAGAGATCCGCTCGTTCGCTCCGCCGATCCCGATTCCCGCCGCCGGAAGAGTTCCGCCGCCGTGTTCGCTCCGTCGACCACCTTGAAAGATATGGTACCTAAACACCTAGAGGGGGGGGTGAATAGGTGACCTAATCCTTTTCTAACTTTGTTGGCAGCCAAACAGTTATATCACAGATTTCTAAGTAGTCTATTACAGCAATCAGCAAAAATCAAACATACACAGCACATTCACAGCACAGCACACAATGATTTATAGTGGTTCCCCAATCTTTGGGTACATCCACTTTCCCCCTTCGCCTATCTAGCAGTGTACTAGATTCGGCCAAACTTCTCCACTGTCTCAGAACCCAAATAGGTTCCTACACCTCAGGCCCAAAGCCTTACACCTCAGCTTTCTCCAAAGCCTACACTCAGCCACAAAGGCCTACACTCAGCCACCCAGGCCTACACTCAGCCAATCAAGGCCTACACTCAGAGTTCTTCAACTCCTACACTCAGGCTCTCAAGCCCTACCCTCAGCCTTTATAAATTTAGGCTTACAATGCACTCAGATCCAAAGATCCTACAAGTTAAAATAGTATTACAACAAATAACTCAACAACTCAGAAAATAAGAGAGGAGTTGTGAGTTTCTTGCTGAGTTCTTGGAAGAACTCAGATAGATCCAAACTGACTTAGCTTCCTTCAAAGCTTCTTGAGTAGAACTGAATAAGTCTGAATCCTCTACAGTTGTTCCTTGACCTCTGCTTCTTAAGATCCAGATTCCTCTGAATCCTTCTTCTCAGCCTAGTTCCAAAGACTGAATTCTTGATTGGAGCTCTCTCTCTCCAACTTCTTATAACTGCAGTTGGACTGCCAGATCTTCTTGTGTTGATACTCTGTGTACCACTTTTCTGATTACTTGAATAATCTGATCAATTACTTCAAATAGCTTCAACAACAACAGTTTCTGTAAACTGTGGGTGCCTATTTATAGACATTCTTCATGGTAACCGGCTGGTCCGGTTCATAACAGACTTCTGACTTCCCTGACAGTTGCTGTAGACCGGCTGGATCGGCAGCTGTCATGTCAACCAGTCACTTCTTGAAATTCTCTAACTGTCAGATAGTGTCGAGACTTTCTGTTCTTAAGTGTCGACACTTATAGACCAAGTGTCGACACATGCTGTGTAAGTGTCGACACAAGTCTACAAGGTGTCGACACAACTCCTTGTATGTCTCGACACAGATTCTTCTGTATGTGTCGACACTGAAATTGAGTGTCGACACAAGTACTTGTTCTTCATTCTTTAACTGTATTCTTCTAAGTGTCGACACATCTCTTTTGTGTCGACACAACTTCTTGTGTTGAATCTGTAAGTGTCGACACTGCTTCTTGGTGTCAACACAAGTCTTCAATATAGATTCTTCAGCTGAGTGTCGACGCATTCCCTTAGTGTCGACACTTGTACTTAGAATATTTTTGTAGATATTTCTGTTCTTTGCTAAGTGTCGACACAGCTCCTTGTGTCGACACTTTCTTCCAGTGTTGAGTCTTTAACTGAGTGTCGACATATTGTGCTGGGTGTCGACACTTTCTTCAAGTGTTGACTCTTCTGGTGGTGTGTCGACACATTGTGCTGAGTGTCGACACATACTTCAAGTGTTGACTCTTCTGGTTGTGTGTCGACACATTGTGTTGAGTGTCGACACATACTTCAAGTGTTGACTCTTCTGGTTGTGTGTCGACACATTGTGTTGAGTGTCGACACATACTTCAAGTGTTGACTCTTCTGGTGGTGTGTCGACACATTGTGTTGAGTGTCGACACTTACTTCAAGTGCTGACTCTTCTTCATAGTGTCGACACATTGTGTTGAGTGTCGACACTTGTACTTAGACTCTACAGACTTTTGCTGAGTGTCGACACAACTCCAAGTGTCGACACTTTCTGATGTAGACACAGCTCTTCTAGGTGTCGACACTTCTGCTAAGTGTCGACACTGCTTCTCTGCATTCTTCTTCACTGAGTGTCGACACAGCTCCTTGTGTCGACACTTTCTGTCTGGTGTCGACTCTTCATCCCAGGTGTCGACACAATGACTCCAAGTGTCGACACTGTTTGTCTGGATGTCGACACAAGCTTTCTCAAGTGTCGACACTTTCCCTCTGGGTGTCGACACATGGACTTAGAAAGTTTTAGCTTCAGTTCAGTGAATACCTAACCTGCACAAGTAACTCAAACATACATCAAATACATTATGATGTATATCATTGAGATGGGTGAGGCTTCTTCAAATCAGATACATTTGACCAATGTACCCAACAATCTCCCCCTATTTGGAGAAGTCATAACCCTTAGTCAATGATATACACCATTCATAATTAAAAATTACAAAATGATGAAAAGCAGATTATAATCAGCAGGGTTAACATGAACATGTAAAACTTCACACATATACACATTCAACATTCCAGAACAAATAAGAAACAAACACATTTCAGAACAATCATACTATATTTATCATATATTGTTCTAACATTGCTCCTTATACATTTTCAATGTTGTACAAAAATGTTTTTCATTTAAAAGATTACAACAAGCTTCAAGTTTAATTCCTAATCTATTTCTGATCAGGTTCTTTGATAACAATTCCTTTTCCAGCTTTAACTTGAGCTTTGACAGCAGCAGTAGCAGTAGGCTCAGCATCAGCAGGCTTCTTGCCTTTTGAGTCCTTCTTCTTTTGTTCTTCAGCCTTGATTTTCTGTCTTTCAAAATAATGATAGGGCTTAGGAAAGTACTTGCTAGGCTCCACTGCAGTAGGAGGTAGCTTTCCTAACTTAGCCTTTCTTCTGTACTGGACAATGGCTTCCTGCCTGATCTCATGCTTCCTCCATTCAGCTTCTGAGAACCACTTGTTTCTATCAATAGTGTTGTCTTTAGCAGCTTTCCAGGCAGTTAGAATGATATTTCTAGAGGTAGGGCTCCACTGTTCAAAATCTGGCTTTTGTTCTGCTAGTTCCCTAAACCTCTTCTTTGACAGCCTTGTCTCTTCTTCTTTGTCCAAAGCCTCTTGCATAGCTGCTGTTATAGGTTGAACAACCTTTTCTACATGGACATTGTCCTTGCCCCCAGATGGGCTATACATAGTGCTCACCTCTGCATGAATCATTTCAAAATCTGGAGGTGGATAAATGACTTGAGCTACTTCTTGTGGCTCACCTCCAAAATAGGTAGGGTTCAGTCCAGATTCAGCAACTTCATTGTCATCACACAGGGGAGGATATCCAAGTGTAGCCCTCATTGAATTTGATATCCATTTTGCATGCTCAAAACTTGCCTTGACTAACACTCTCTCCCCCTTTATGACTTCTTGGGCCACATGGTCTCTTACATCATCCTTTTGGAATCTAATCTGACTATCCAAATACTTGATTCCATCCTTAAAATAAGGTCTAAGCTTTGTAAGTTGTTCAGAGATTGCTTTCTGGGAATCTTGTATAGCAGTTTTGACAGCAGTAATCTCAGCTTGAAAGATTTTATCAAAATCAGCCTTTGCAGCAGCAGCAGATGTAGATGGTTCAGCAGACTTATTCTTTAATTCAGTGACTATAGCATTGTGGGATGCAGTCAAATTATCATTCATCTTTAATTAATTTTCCAGCATATAGCCTTGTTTCAATGCTATATCATCTACTTGAGTCTTGATCTTCTCCTGGTGAGTAGCCAAATAGACTACTGCATTCCCACCCTTGTGGAAGCAGTCAGTCATCTCCTTTTTATTAAGGTTCATTTCAAACCTTATTGACTTGATTTCCTGTGCCAGATCAAATTGTAGGGTCTTGTGCCCTTCATCAACATAAGTCTCTATAGCCTTCCTTTGCTCATCCAGCTTGATCTGTAGTGCAATCAGTAAAGCACTATAGTCAGCAGTTGGAGCTTGCTGAACTATGAGCTGTGGGGCAATGGATTGGAGAGCTTTCTTGTAGCTCTGACTTCTTCTTTTGAATACAAACAATTTCTTCTTCTTAGCCCAGCACTCTCCTCATCTTCAGAGGCAGAGGTGCTGGCAATCTCAACCCTATCCTTAGGGCTTTGTGGTTTTTCAGCTTGCACATCTAGTGCCTTCTCAGTGTCTAGCCTTAAAGGCTCTTCCAGAACTGCCATGTGCTCCCCCTCAGCAGCAGCACCCTTCTCTTCAGCAGCAACCTTGTCCATGTCAAAATCCTCTTGATCTAAATTCAGAAAGAGGTCTTCCATTGTGTATTCAGGAGGTGACTGTGCAGGAGAAGTACTTGGTTCTTCAACTACTTGAGTAGTATCTGGAACATTTTGCACAACAGCAGATGTGTCTTCAAGACCAACATCTAGAGCTTGGCTAGGTAGCTGAGTTTGCTGAGGAACATCAGACAAATCAGCATCTTCAATAAGATGTTCTGAAGTTTTTAAGTCAGTGAGTACCTCTTGAATAATGGTGGTGGCTTGCTCACTGTCCAGAGTAGATGGTTCTTCTACTGCTGGAAGCTCCCCCTGGCTGTGATCCCTATGGATGGGGCTACCTGGAGGCAGCTCCCCCTGGATCTCAGCTACATCTTGAGGAGCAGGAGTTTTTTCTGCAGCCACTTCTTCATGGTCATCAGGTGTGAAAACAACCTGTTCTTCACTATCAGAACTGCTGGAGGACTCTTCTGTCACAGCAACAGTCTTTCTCTTCTTCTTGGGAGGAGTAACTTTCTCAGATACTGGCTTCTCAGGGGTAGGCATGTCCTTTGACAACACCCTTTCCCATCTAGAAAATATCCTGGAATCCATCTTTCTCATATGATTGATCTTGCTTCCAGCAGCTGTGCTCATTACCTCTGGTATTGTACCAGGCAGGTAGAGACTTATAATTCTGCCCAGATTGGGCTTTTTCAGACTTTCCTTGATCTTTTCATAGAGGACCATTGACCAATCTGTTTTGAGGGTGAAGATGATTCTTGTCATGATATTGAACATTGAGGCTGACACCCTGTCATGCCCTCCAGGTTTACTGAGAATGACCTTTCCCACTATTTCAGACATGAATTTCCCTTGATTATTCATGCCTTTCCTGTTAAAGACTGATCCTACCTTCATCTTTGGATCCAGTCCACACCAAGTAAGAGCTTCCCTGGTCTTTGAAGCAGTTACTTCCTCTTCATCATGTGCTTTAGGTAGCTGGAGTACATTTCTCAGATTCTTTGGTGAAACTTTGACCTTAGTCCTATGAACTCTGGATTTGATCCTGAATCCAGAGTCATCTACAGCAGCTTCATGGAGGAATTAAAGAACTTCCTTTTTCCAAATCTTCGTTGGTTCTGAAGTTAAGTATTCCAATCCAGAATCGGCAATTAGGGTTACTACCGCCTTGAGTTCTTGATCAGCTTCATCGAATGCACCTCGCACGAGCACATAGCCTTCGTTAACATTCTCCTCGAGCTTGGGAGCCATTAGGGTTTGGAGATTTAGTCTTGAGAAAAGAGAAATGTCGACACAAGAGTTTTGGTCTCGAAACTTTGAAAGCGTGTCGACAATCAAAGACAGAACCCTATTTATACCTGTCTAATTTTGAAGATGAACAGGCGGGATATCTAGCTTAACATGTGTCGACACTGGCAATAAGTGTCGACACTTACTTATAATGTCTCGACACATATGGGTCGACACAAGTTTAGTCAACAGATATTATGTGTCGACACATGTTTATGTGTCGACACCACTCTACTCGACGAATAGTCGAGACTTTACTTAGAAAATTCTGAGTAAAACTTAAGTGTCGACACCACATTGGATGTGTCGACACCTACTCGACATGTGTCGACACTAACATTCTGAAGTGTCGACACCAACTTCCTAGATGTGTCGACACCTTTTTCCTGAAGTGTCGACACTTTTATTCTGTGTCGACATAGACTTGTCTATGTGTCGACACCTTTTTACTTAGTCAATTTTCTATTCTGTAAACTTAGTCTAAGTTTATCATACCTAGTTCAATCTTGAATCTATTAAACTTAGCTTCTTCTAAGGGCTTAGTAAACATGTCAGCTATCTGATTATCAGTTTTAACATATTCAAGTGCAATATCATTTCTTTCTACATGCTCCCTAAGAAAGTGATATTTAATCTCAATATGTTTTGTTCTACTATGAGATACAGGGTTGTTAGCTATTGAAATAGCACTTGTAGAATCACAGTAAAGTGGAGTTCTACTTACCTGAAATCCATAGTCCACTAGCTGATGTTGAATCCATAGAAGTTGAGCACAGCAACTTCCTGCAGCTACATATTCTGACTCAGCTGTGGAGATAGCCACACTAGTCTGCTTTTTGCTGCTCCATGAAATTATTCTTCCACCTAGGAATTGACAGGTTCCAGTTGTGCTCTTTCTATCCTCTTTGCATCCTGCAAAGTCTGCATCTGTATAACCTGTTAGATCAAAATCTCCATTCCTAGGGTACCAGAGGCCTAGATAGGGAGTGCCCTTTAGATATCTCAATATTCTTTTGACAGCAGTCAAGTGAGACTCTTTAGGGCAGGCTTGATACCTGGCATAAACACATGTAGCATACATAATGTCAGGCCTACTTGCAGTCAAGTATAGTAGGGAGCCAACTATCCCTCTATACAAGGTTTCATCTACAGGTTTTCCTGCATCATCCTTGCTAAGAGACATACTTGACCCCATAGGAGTCTTCATGGTACTGGATGAATCCATACCATATTTCCTTATGAGTTCTAGGGTGAACTTGGACTGACATATGGACAAGCCACTTTCAGTCTGTTTAACTTGGAGACCCAAGAAAAACTTTAGCTCTCCCATACTACTCATCTCAAATTGACTTTTCATGAGCTTTGCAAACTATTTGCAAAGGCTACTTTCAGTAGACCCAAATATAATGTCATCTACATATATTTGGACAAGTATGACTTTGCCTCTAGATTCCCTAAGGAATAGAGTCTTATCTATTTTCCCCCTTGTGAACTTGTTCTCAATGAGGAAATTAGATAGGGTTTCATACCAAGCTCTAGGAGCTTGTTTTAACCCATATAATACTTTTCTAAGTCTATAGACATAATGAGGTTGAGTTGGATCAACAAAACCTGAAGGCTGCTCTACATAGACTTCTTCCTTAAGATTACCATTTAAGAATGCTGACTTGACATCCATTTGGTATACCTTGAATCCTTGATAGGTTGCATAGGCCAAGAACATCCTTATGGCCTCCAGTCTGGCTACTGGGGCAAAGGTTTGATCAAAATCAATACCTTCTTCTTGCCTATATCCTTTTGCAACCAGTCTTGCTTTATTCTTTATGATGACCCCTTGTTCATCTAACTTATTTCTGTAGATCCACTTAGTTCCTATAACATTGTGGTCTTTAGGCTTTGGAACCAGCTCCCAAACCTTGCACCTTTTGAACTGATTAAGCTCTTCTTGCATAGCTTCAGTCCACTGTGGATCTTGTATAGCTTCTTCAAATTTCTTAGGTTCTATTTGAGACAGAAAACTAGAATATACTGCAGCATTCTGATTTCTGCTCCTTGTCTGAACTCCTTATCTTGGATCTCCAATAATCAGCTCTACTGGATGATCTCTTAGATGCCTGTGGGCTGGAGGCATCCTAGCTTCAGGTTGAACTTCTTCAGCATCTGCATCATGCTGTACTTCTTGTATTTCTTCAGCTATTGGCACATGTAGTTCTCCCCCTGGACAACTGCTATTGCCTTCTACTTGCTGTCTTTCAGCAGGCATCTCTTCTATAGTAAGCTTGTCCAATTTCTTTGTCAAACCTGTGGGGCTGCATACATTGCTAGACAACTCATTGTTAATAAGTTTTGTCTCATCAAAAACTACATGCACAGTCTCCTCTACAACTTGTGTAATCAAGTTGTATACTCTATAAGCCTTACTATTGTTGCTGTACCCAACAAAAATTCCCTCTTGGGACTTGGCAGCAAACTTAGTTATGTAAGACTTCTCATTGTTAAGTATGAAGCATTTGCAACCAAAGATCCTAAAATAGGATAGGTTTGGTTTCCTGCCTTTCACTACTTCATAGGGGGTCTTGTTTAGTCTTTTAGTGATGGTAGCCCTATTTATCACATGGCATGCAGTGTTAACTGCTTCAGCCCAGAAATACTCAGGCAGTGATGTATCACTAAGTAGGGTTCTACCAGCCTCTATCAAGGTTCTATTCTTCCTCTCAGCAATGCCATTTTGCTGAGGTGTTCTAGGTGAAGAGAATTCTTGAAATATCCCAAAGTCTTCACATAGTTTTGTCATGCTTTCAGATTGAAACTCAGTACCATGGTCACTTCTAATTTTGACCACAGTACTATTTAGTTCATTCTGAATTTGCTTGACAAAGCTGTAGAAAACACTAGGTGTTTCAGATTTCTGCCTTAAGAAGAACACCCAGGAAAACCTTGAGTAGTCATCAACAACTACAAAGGTATAGACCTTCCTACCTAAGATGTGAACTGGCATTGGACCAAAGAGATCCATATGCAAGAGGTATAAGCACCTCACAGCATCTTTGTTCTCAATGCTTTTAAAGGTGGATTTGGTCTGCTTGCCCTTTTGACAAGCTGAGCAAATGCCATCTTTAACACACTTAACTTGAGGACCATTCCTCACTAACTCTTTGCTAAAGAGTTTGCTAATAGTCTTGTAGTTAAGATGAGCTAGCCTCTTGTACCACTTGACACAATGAGAGACTGTCTCATCAGCTACAAGACAAACAGGAGAACCATTGTTCTCAATTATGATGTCTAGACAGTAGACATTCCTCTTTCTATATCCTGTCAAAATGATCTCTTGATCACTTGACCTCTTGATATGACAACCATTTTTAACAAATGAGATGTCATACCCTACATCACTTAACTGACTTATACTTATAAGGTTGTGTTTCAACCCTTTAACATAAGCCACTTGAGTAATAGTAACAAGGTTTGAAGAAATGTTACCAAACCCTTTGATGATTCCTTTTTCAGAACCACCAAAGGTCACTTTAGGACCATTTTTGATTGGAATGTAGTCCTTCAGTAGTCCCCTTATTCCAGTCATATGTCTGGAACATCCACTATCCAAGTACCATGTTGGGGTATGACCACTTGGATTCACCTGCAAAACAAATTAATGAACCTTAGAACCCAAAGTAAACTTGGGTCCTTGGTGATTGTTAGTTTGCAACATGACACAGCTACCTACTGGCTTTCCACCAGGTAACTTGCTACTCAGCTTGGCACTGGCATTGTGCCAACAATCCAAGGCAAAGTGGCCAACCTTGCCACAACACCAACATTCAAACTTATTGTACCTTTGCTTAGGTACAGACTTTGCTGTCTTAACTACAGCTGACTGATTGAATGTTGGGGCCTTGCCCTTGGGCTTGGACTGATCCTGAACAGTCCTAGCAGGTTTAATAAAACCCAGTCCAGCCTTGCCTTTGTGATGAATAAAATCATCAATCAAAGGTAGAACTGATTTAGGCTTTGAAAACTTTGCAACCAGTTCTCTCTCTTTCTGAAGATTTGTCTCCAGTCTCTTAATTTGATCATTCTTAAATGTAATAGTACCCATCTGAATCACTGTAATGTGTTTCAGCCTGGCTACTTCATTCAGTTTTTGATCATACTGCTTCTCAAGGTCTGTTGCAGCAGCTTTTAGATTAGCAATTTCCTTTGCCTGACTTTTGGCAAGGGACTTGCTTTTCTTATTAGCCTGTAACAGCACCTTATATTCATCTATGAGCTGATGAATATCATCCTCAGACTCAGAACCACTTCCATCATTTGATGAAGGTGATTCTGATTCTGAACTTGAACAAGAAACTGAACTTAGAGTTGGACTTTGTACCTGACTAGGTCCTGGCTGCTCCAGGATTTTGGCACTCTCAGTCAATGCCATCAGTCCTTGGCACTGGCAGTCTTCTTGTTCATAAATTGACTCCAAGATCTGCATAAATTCTTCTTCTTCTTCAGTAAATAGCCCTATGTAGGATTCATCATCAGTATCAGTGTTTGAAGAAGAAATATCTGAAAGAGTCTTCTCATTCTTGGCAACAAAAGGCTTCTCTTTCTTCCCTTTGAAGTGAGTCTTTTTCCTGTCACTGGATTCTTTTCTTTTCTCAGGACAATCAGCAATGACATGACCCTGTCTATTGCAGCAGTAGCACACAATCTTTGATCCAGTTGCCTTGCTTGTCTTTGTCTTCTTCCTGTCCTTCTTAGAAGGCTTTTTCTCCTGATACAAGACTTCTTTTCCCTTGTAAGTAGATGGTTTGGACCTCCACTGTTTCTTTTTCAGGAATTTCTGAAAGTGTCTAGTGAAGGCAGCAATGTCTTCATCACTTTCACTGCTTGTAGACTTTGTACTGACAGACCCTTCTGACTCAGATTCAACTACCTCTGGAGGTGGAGTTGATGACTTAGTTCTGCATTTTCTGGGAACATCTGTCTTGAAGGCAACAGTCCTTTCCTTGTGCTCAGTCCTTGTTGATTTCTCCTCCTCTTTCCTCACTGTCAGCTGCATCTCATATGACAACAACTTGCCAAATAGTGTAGGAGGAGAAATTTCTCCCAACTTTGCCATTTCTCTTATGGCACAGATCTTGGTGTCCCAATCTTTGGTTAGGGACCTTAGGAATTTGTCATTTAGTTCATAGTTGCTGAACTCTCTTCCATAAGACATGAGTTCATTAACTATTCTATAGAACTTCTTGTAGCATTCAGTGATGCTATCTCCCTTGCCTTGCCTAAAGCTCTCATACTCTTGATTAAGTAAGGACTTCCTATCTTGCCTAACTTCTTCAGAACCTTCCATATAGACAATGAGGGTGTCCCACATTTCTTTTGCTGTTTTACAGTGAATTAAGTTCTGAAAAGTTGCATCATCAATGGCACTCACTATTATGTTTTGTGCCCTCTTGTCCATAGTGGCTAGGACAATTTCATCCTTGGTCATCTCAGAGAAATCCTTTGGAGTCCTCTGATTTGCATCCAATACTGAGATCTTCATTGGCACATAAGGCCCTTCCTTAACTGTGATGTAGATTCTTGGGTCTGAGGCCTCCATAAATAGCCTTACCCTTTCTTTCCAGATCCCAAAAATTTCCTTTCTGCAAATAGGTAATTTCATGGAACCCAATTCTTTATGATTTTCAAAGGAACCCATAGTTCTTGATTTTCTTGAAGCTGTTTTCTGACTTAGACTGTTTCTGCCAAACAGGATCTCCTTAGACTGTTAGTCCTTGTTTTGAGGAACCTCGCTTTGATACCACTTGAAAGATATGGTACCTAAACACCTAGAGGGGGGGGGGGTGAATAGGTGACCTAATCCTTTTCTAACTTTGTTGGCAGCCAAACAGTTATATCACAGATTTCTAAGTAGTCTATTACAGCAATCAACAAAAATCAAACATACACAGCACATTCACAGCACAGCACACAATGATTTATAGTGGTTCCCCAATCTTTGGGTACATCCACTTTCCCCCTTCGCCTATCTAGCAGTGTACTAGATTCGGCCAAACTTCTCCACTGTCTCAGAACCCAAATAGGTTCCTACACCTCAGGCCCAAAGCCTTACACCTCAGCTTTCTCCAAAGCCTACACTCAGCCACAAAGGCCTACACTCAGCCACCCAGGCCTACACTCAGCCAATCAAGGCCTACACTCAGAGTTCTTCAACTCCTACACTCAGGCTCTCAAGCCCTACCCTCAGCCTTTATAAATTTAGGCTTATAATGCACTCAGATCCAAAGATCCTACAAGTTAAAATAGTATTACAACAAATAACTCAACAACTCAGAAAATAAGAGAGGAGTTGTGAGTTTCTTGCTGAGTTCTTGGAAGAACTCAGATAGATCCAAACTGACTTAGCTTCCTTCAAAGCTTCTTGAGTAGAACTGAATAAGTATGAATCCTCTGCAGTTGTTCCTTGACCTCTGCTTCTTAAGATCCAGATTCCTCTGAATCCTTCTTCTCAGCCTAGTTCCAAAGACTGAATTCTTGATTGGAGCTCTCTCTCTCCAACTTCTTAGATCTGCAGTTGGACTGTCAGATCTTCTTGTGTTGATACTCTGTGTACCACTTTTCTGATTACTTGAATAATCTGATCAATTACTTCAAATAGCTTCAACAACAACAGTTTCTGTAAACTGTGGGTGCCTATTTATAGACATTCTTCATGGTAACCGGCTGGTCCGGTTCATAACAGACTTCTGACTTCCCTGACAGTTGCTGTAGACCGGCTGGATCGGCAGCTGTCATGTCAACCAGTCACTTCTTGAAATTCTCTAACTGTCAGATAGTGTCGAGGCTTTCTGTTCTTAAGTGTCGACACGTATAGACCAAGTGTCGACACATGCTGTGTAAGTGTCGACACAAGTCTACAAGGTGTCGACACAACTCCTTGTATGTCTCGACACAGATTCTTCTGTATGTGTCGACACTGAAATTGAGTGTCGACACAAGTACTTGTTCTTCATTCTTTAACTGTATTCTTCTAAGTGTCGACACATCTCTTTTGTGTCGACACAACTTCTTGTGTTGAATCTGTCAAGTGTCGACACTGCTTCTTGGTGTCGACACAAGTCTTCAATATAGATTCTTCAGCTGAGTGTCGACACATTCCCTTAGTATCGACACTTGTACTTAGAATATTTTTGTAGATATTTCTGTTCTTTGCTAAGTGTCGACACAGCTCCTTGTGTCGACACTTTCTTCCAGTGTTGAGTCTTTAACTGAGTGTCGACATATTGTGCTGGGTGTCGACACTTTCTTCCTGTGTTGACTCTTCTGGTGGTGTGTCGACACATTGTGCTGAGTGTCGACACATACTTCAAGTGTTGACTCTTCTGGTTGTGTGTCGACATATTGTGTTGAGTGTCGACACATACTTCAAGTGTTGACTCTTCTGGTTGTGTGTCGACACATTGTGTTGAGTGTCGACACATACTTCAAGTGTTGACTCTTCTGGTGGTGTGTCGACACATTGTGTTGAGTGTCGACACTTACTTCAAGTGCTGACTCTTCTTCATAGTGTCGGCACATTGTGTTGAGTGTCGACACTTGTACTTAGACTCTGCAGACTTTTGCTGAGTGTCGACACAACTCCAAGTGTCGACACTTTCTGATGTAGACACAGCTCTTCTAGGTGTCGACACTTCTGCTAAGTGTCGACACTGCTTCTCTGCATTCTTCTTCACTGAGTGTCGACACAGCTCCTTGTGTCGACACTTTCTGTCTGGTGTCGACTCTTCATCCCAGGTGTCGACACAATGACTCAAAGTGTCGACACTGCTTGTCTGGATGTCGACACAAGCTTTCTCAAGTGTCGACACTTTCCCTCTGGGTGTCGACACATGGACTTAGAAAGTTTTAGCTTCAGTCCAGTGAATACCTAACCTGCACAAGTAACTCAAACATACATCAAATACATTATGATGTATATCATTGAGATGGGTGAGGCTTTTTCAAATCAGATACATTTGACCAATGTACCCAACACACCTCTTCTCCGGCGACTGTCGCTGGTGCTGCAATCCCTGGCGCGGACCTAGCAGTCCGTGGGAATGCAAAGGTGCGGTCTTCTCCATCCCGATCTTCCGTGTGACGGAAAGACCGGCGTTCTCCCGCTCGTGTGGACTTCTGCAGAAACGTGGACATTATTCCACGTAGAACTCGCCGCTAGCAGGAAGAAGAAATTTGGAGCATCTTCGTTGAGTTGTGACTCAACGCCACCGAGGTAATTTTTGCCTAGCTTTTGCTAACTTCTTGATTCAACGTTCATAGCCCGATCCACATCTCTTTGGGTTTTTCTTGATGTTTATTTTTCCGCTGCGTGCACAAGCGTTGTGCCATCCTTATGGAGAAACCCAACAGTGGTATCAGAGGCAGGTTACGGCCATGATCGTTGTTTTGGAAGTTTGTTATTCCAGTGCGTGTAAACCTAGGGATTTAGAAGTGTTCTAAATGTCTAGATTTAGTCTTGGTTCCCGCCAAGAACGTCTGGAATTGCGTGGGAATTTCTAAGTGTTAGAAATTGTTGTCTCCTTAGCAGTAACCATCCCTCGAGTATGTTTTGGATTGTGAATCCAACATAGAGAGATGAGCTTGTCTACTGCTTTAAGTTGAGTTGTCTTTGCCTTTGTCCAATGCATGTAAATCTGAGGATTTGGAAATTTCCGGATGTTCAGATTTAGCCCTTCCTTCTATCAATTGTTGATGGTGTTAGGATGTGCACATAAGGGATGCATGTGGTTTTAGAAGAATTTTGTTTTTCTTTGGATGTGCACATTGATCAAATGTTGATCATGGTTAATTGTTAACCTATAATTGAAAAATCCCTTCATCTAATATTAAGTATTCGGATGCCTTCCGATGGATGACACTCCTCCTGCATCGATCGATGAAGTGTGGGCTTGCCAAAGCAAGGTGCATTAATCTATCTTGGTAAGGGTGCGAGCGGATAATTGTGATATCCCACTGTCGACATCGGGTCATACTTAACTAGGTGACCTCAAAGGTTGAGTGCCTAGAGGCATAGGGTTGGCATGCACCATATGATGGATGCGAATAAGGAGTTATTCACCAACCATACAAGAATTGCATGAGGATGCAATTGGCAAGCGTTGCCTACCTAAATAACCGCATCGTGAGAGGAACGCCAAAGCGGACTCATAGTGTTGGCGAAATACGGATCTTGTCCACTAAGAGAGTAGCTCGCATGAACTCTCCGATTTGTTAGTGAGGGCTATCATTTCGAATAAAATAGTGGGAGTATTTTAATTGTAGTCCAAATTAAAATAAACTGTATTTGAAATTTGGTACTGATTTTATTCTGCATAAATTCTTGTAGAATTTCATGGCAAGTGTTTCACACTCCACGTTGTCTCTGAGAGCCATCCTTGAGAAGGATAAGCTCAGTGGGACAAATTACATGGACTGATACAGGAACCTGAGAATTGTTCTCAGGCAGGAGCGAAAGCTCTATGTCTTGGAAGAAGAAGCCCCCGAGGTGCCGACCGGGAACTCTTCCCGTGCTGAGAAAGATACTTATAAGAAGTATACTGACGATACTTTAGATGTCGAATGCCTTATGCTTGCCACTATGAACTCTGAGCTTCAGAAGCAACATGAGAACATGGGGTGCAAGGAGATTGACGAGCATCTCAAGAAAATGTTTCAAGGGCAGGCTCGTCAAGAGAGGTTCGACATCACAAAAGCATTGTTTCAGTGCAAGATGGGAGTTCGAGACTCAGTAGGGACTCACATACTCAAGATGATTGGGTATATAGAGAACCTTGAAAGGCTGGGTTTTCCTCTTGGTCAAGAGTTGGTCACGGATCTGATCCTGCAATCGTTGCCGGACAGTTATGAGCAGTTTATCTTGAACTACAATATGAATGAGATAGAAAAGACACTGCCCGAACTCCTAGGCATATTGAGAACTGCCGAAATCAACATGAAGAAGGCCAAGCCTGCCAGCCCCATACTGATGGTGCATAAGGGCAAGGGCAAAGCCAAGGGTTCCAAGAAGACGAAGGTGGGACCTAAGTCATATCTTGAGCCCAAGTCTTCAGCACTGATGAAAAAAGAAAAGCACGGTGAAGGAAGGGAAATGCCACCACTGTGGCAAGGCTGGTCATTGGAGGAGGAACTGTCCTTCATACATTTAGGGTCTGCAGAAATTGAGGGGAGGTATGACTTCCGCTTCAAATGTTTACGTTATAGAGATAAACCTTTCTGCTACTTCATCTTGGGTATTGGATACCGGATGTGGTTCTCACATTTGTACAAATGTGCAGGAACTGAGAAGGAGAAGATTGCTGAGTAAAGGGAGGTGGACCTCCGCGTCGGCAATGGAGCAAGAGTTGCTACTGTAGCCGTAGGGGTTTATCGTCTTTCTTTGCCCAGCGGGCTTGTAATAGAACTTGATAATTGTTATTTCGTTCCGGGCATAACTAGAAACATTATATCTATTTCATGTTTGGACATGATTGGATTTTCTTTTATAATTAAGAACAATTGTTGTTCTATATTTAAGAATGATGTTTGTTATGCTATAGCCCAATTGTTTAATGGTCTTTATGTTTTGAACTTGGACCATCTGATCTGTAATGTAGATAATAATAAAAGACTAAGAACAAATGACTCGAACCCTACTTTTCTCTGGCATTGTCGTTTGGGCCATATCAACGAGAAGCATATATCCAGGCTCCATAGAGATGGACTTTTGGACTCATTTGATTATGAATCATTTGAGCGATGCGAATCTTGTTTGTTAGGCAAGATGACTAAAGCTCCTTTCACTGGTTATACTGAGAGGGCTGAGGATCTCTTGGGTGTTGTACATAGTGATGTATGCGGACCCATGAGTTCTATGGCTAGAGGAGGGTATTTCTACTTTGTTACATTTACTGATGATTTCAGTAGATACGGATATGTGTATCTTATGAAGTGCAAATCCGAGACCTTTGAAAAGTTCAAAGAGTTCAAGAATGAAGTAGAAAACCAGTTGGGTAAAAGGGTTAAAGCACTCCGATCTGATCGAGGTGGCGAATACCTGAGTCATGAGTTCCGTGATCATCTGAAAGAGTGTGGTATTGTATCACAGCTCACTCCACCTAGAACACCACAACATAATGGTGTGTCTGAGAGGAGAAATCGTACTCTGTTAGACATGGTACGTTCGATGATGAGTCATGCAGACTTGCCTGTTTCCTTTTGGGGTTTTGCTTTAGAGACTGCTGCAATGACATTGAATCGCGCTCCAACGAAAACGGTTCTGAAGACACCATATGAGATATGGACTGGGAAGCGTCCTAGTATGTCGTTCATTAAAATTTGGGGCTGTGAGGCATACGTGAGACGTCAAATGCCTAACAAGCTGGAACCCAAATCGGATAAATGCTATCTGGTGGGTTATCCTAAGGAAACGAAAGGGTATTACTTTTACCTACCGTCTGAGGGCAAAGTGTTTGTCGCAAGGACTGGTGTCTTCTTGGAGAAAGAGTTCTTATCAAGAAAGACTGAAAAGGTAGAGCTTGAAGAAGTTCAAGAACCACATGTAGTGAATGAACCGGAATTGGATTCTGAGACAGGACTACAAGATGTTGTAGCTAGAGAACCTGCTCAGGGAACACAAGTCCTACGTAGATCTGGTAGACCGAGGTTTGAGCCTGAGAGATATGGATTTCTCGTGTCTCAAATAGGTAATGTGTTGCTTATGGATCATGATGATGAACCATCAACCTACCAAGAGGCTATGAATGGACCAGACTCCGACAAATGGCTTGAGGCTATGAAATCCGAAATGGACTCCTTGTATGCAAACCAAGTTTGGAACTTGGTGGAACCACCTGAAGGGGTACGACCCATAGGGTGCAAGTGGGTCTTCAAGAAGAAGACCGACATGGATGGGAATGTACAGACATTCAAAGGGCGACTGGTGGCTAAGGGTTTCAAGCAAATTCATGGTATTGACTATGATGAGACCTTTTCCCCTATTGCTATGGTAAAGTCCATAAGGATATTGCTTGCTATTGCTGCGTATAATGACTACGAGATCTGGCAGATGGATGTCAAAACGGCTTTCCTTAATGGAAACCTCCTTGAGGAAGTGTATATGACACAACCCGAGGGTTTTATATCCCCAGATGAAGCCACTAAAATATGCAAGCTGAATAAGTCCATATATGGACTGAAACAGGCCTCTCGAAGTTGGAATCTTCGTTTTGATGATAAAATCAAAGAGTTTGGTTTCATCAAGAATGAAGATCAGTCTTGTGTTTACAAGCGAATTAGTGGGAGCATTGTTGTCTTCCTGATATTGTATGTAGATGACATACTGTTGATTGGGAATGACATTCCTACCCTGAAAGTTGTTAAGAACAACCTAGGGAACTGCTTTTCAATGAAGGATTTGGGTGAAGCGACTTATATACTCGGTATTAAGATCTATAGAGATAGATCGAAGAAGTTGCTGGGTTTGACCCAGAGTACGTACATCGAAAAGGTGTTGAAGCGGTTCAACATGCTTGAGTCCAAGAAAGGATTTTTGCCCATGTCTCATGGTGTGAATCTCTCTAAGGACCAGTGTCCAAAATCTTGTGAAGATAAGGACCGCATGAAGTTGATTCCATATGCTTCGGCAATTGGATAAGTTATGTACGCGATGTTATGTACTCGACCCGATGTCTCCTTTGCTTTGAGCATGACTAGCAGGTATCAGTCAGACCCCGGTGAGTGTCACTGGATTGCAGTCAAGAATATCCTGAAGTACTTGAGAAGGACTAAGAACGTGTTCTTGGTGTATGGTGGAGAGGAAGAGCTCGTTGTAAGTGGTTACACGGATGCTAGCTTCCAAACTGATCGAGACGACTCCAAGTCTCAGTCAGGTTTTGTGTTTTGCCTGAATGGAGGAGCTGTGAGCTGGAAGAGTTCCAAGCAAGAGACAGTTGCTGATTCTACAACAGAGGCCGAGTATATCGCAGCAGCTAATGCAGCGAAGGAGGCTGTATGGATTAGGAAATTCATCGGCGAGCTTGATGTAGTTCCTAGCATTGTTGGTCCCGTAGTTCTCTACTGTGATAACAATGGTGCAATTGCACAATCTAAGGAACCTAGATCTCATCAGCGCTCCAAGCACATACTCCGGCGGTTTCATCTTATTCGTGAGATTGTCGAACGAGGAGATGTAAACATTTGCAGAGTGCCGACTGAGGAAAATATTGCGGATCCGCTGACAAAGCCTCTCGCGCAGAGAAAGCATGATGGTCATACTAGATCGATGGGTATTCGATACCTAAATGATCAACTCTAGCGAGAATCTTGTGGGTTGCATGTAATCTTGTATTTTGTTGGCTGTTTGTTCATATGATGAACTGTGTACCTAATTTTCCTTTTACAATTAATGGCAAATTCTTTTATTATGTCTTTTTCTATATGATAGTTAAATGTTAACATAATAGATACCCTTAGAATGTTAGCTTCCATGGGACATCAAGTACGTGACTTGAATGTGAGAGCCCATGATTTATTTAAAGCTTCATTCTTAAAGGTCCCTGGTCGAGTATCATCATAGAAGCTAAGGGTGATGATGGTACATGAAGGATAGCACGTGCGTTGACTGATGACCGGTTCTCACAGGTCATGATATTGTGATATCAAGTCATCACGTGGGTACTTGTTAGTGAACAAGTTATACTGGACAGACCCAACCTGAGACTACTCTGTGGATTGTCATCCAATCGTGTCACGAGTAGGTCTCAATTGACAATGGTGTTGTGGTCCTTTAACCTGAAGTCACAGCATTCATCAAGTGAGGAAGAGCGTGCTTTGATGCCATCTAAAGTCTTCCTTGAGAAAGGTTGATGATAAGGGTGGTTGTTGGGCATGTTACGAATCATTTGGGTGTTTGTGTGTGAGCAGATATGGGATTTGTCCTCCTGTATGACAGGAGTTGCATCCATGGGCCCCTTGATGGAACTGGACTGAGAAATGCATGGCCATGCTTGGTTGAGTCAATATGTGATATTGGACTCACCATTCTCTGGAAGTCCGTCCTGGATCAAGAAACTTGGATTGAGCTATTACGAGGGTGACACGGACCATACCTCTAGTTCTTTCTGGATGTAAGGGACAAAGGGACAAAGACGATGCTGATACATTGGTCATAAAGGCTTATGAGTTATAAACTCTTATTGCTTGGGGAGCAATGATGCATTGCTAGATGCCGCTCATTGTTTGTGAGGTTTTTGCTTTGATACTTTCGAGATCAAGTGGGAGTCTGTTGGAGTCACCATGATGATCTGGAAGTGATCAAACATGTAATCTCACTGCCAACGTGATATGAGCCTGCAGGGCCGCACATAAGAGATGTGGAGAAGTTGGACGATTGACTGTGTTGGTAAAGGTTACCAATCACCGACCTGAATATGGTTGTGGGCAAAGTGTTGCCTTAAAGGATCGTCAGGTTGGGCAAATGTTGCCTTGGAAGGCTAGTTAGATTGTCGTCCGAGGGTCGATAGCATTCGTCGAGAATCGTCTTTCTGATTCCCGCCGATCGACGAGAATCATCTCTTTGTTTCTCGCCGATCGACGAGAATCGTTGATCGACGACTTCGACATGTATCATCGACCGCGGCTCGACGATCGACGAGTTTGTCGTGTATCATCAAGTCATGCTCGACGATCGGCGAGAATCGTCGAGTACTGCACTCTGATTCTCGCCGATCCATTATGATGCTCGATGATTGATTCTCGCCGAACCTGCTCAGTGATTCTCGCCGATTGTCGCCGATTCTCACCGATTGATACTCGCCGATTCTGAACCCTATTTCGGGGTGGTCTGCGGATAGCAATTTTCCTGGGTTTATTTATCCCTTTGGTATAAATAGGACACTTAGGGTTTTCGGGAGCTGGCTCGCAATTTTCTCCTGTAGCGAATCGAACCCGATGGAAGAGTTCCGCTCGTTCGCTCCGCCGATCCCGATTCCCGCCGCCGGAAGAGTTCCGCCGCCGTGTTCGCTCCATCGACCACCTCTTCTCCGGCGACTGTCGCTGGTGCTGCAATCCCTGGTGCGGACCTAGCAGTCCGTGGGAAAGCAAAGGTGCGGTCTTCTCCATCCCGATCTTCCGTGTGACGGAAAGACCGGCGTTCTCCCGCTCGTGTGGACTTCTGCAGAAATGTGGACATTATTCCACGTAGAACTCGCCGCTAGCAGGAAGAAGAAATTTGGAGCATCTTCGTTGAGTTGTGACTCAACGCCACCGAGGTAATTTTTGCCTAGCTTTTGCTAACTTCTTGATTCAACGTTCATAGCCCGATCCACATCTCTTTGGGTTTTTCTTGATGTTTATTTTTCCGCTGCGTGCACAAGCGTTGTGCCATCCTTATGGAGAAACCCAACAGCTGCCTTATTTCTCTTTGGACAAGCTAGATACTTTGAAATATCGAGGTAGATTTTGTATCCCTGCTTTTGGTGACGCGCAAAGATTTGTAATGAAGCTCATGGTTCCAGTATTGCCTACCTTCCTGGTTCCACCAAAATGTATAAAGATCTGAAGTAAATTGTGTGGTAGTCGGGAATTAAGAATGATATAACACGGTTTGTGTCGGAATGTTATATGTGTCACCATATTAAGGCTGACCAGAGGCCTGGTGGAAAATTAACAGTGCTTGACATTCCAAGCTGGAAGTGGGAGATTATTTCGATGGATTTCATCACCGGTTTACTGAAATTTCCCCGTAGGCACGACTATATTTGGGTGATAGTTGATAGGTTGACAAAGTGTGCTCAATTTGTGCCCTTTAAGATTAGGTTTTCTATGAAGAAGATAGCTGAATTATATCTTGATGAGTTCATCAGATTACATGGAGTGCCTGTTAGCATTGTATCGGATCGAGACTCCACATTTACGTCTCTCTTTTGGAATAGTTTACAGGAGGTGATGTGTACCGATTTAAGGTATTCAACCGCTATCATTCGAAGATAAATGTTCAGACCAAAAGAGTAAATCAGATCGCGGAAGATATGATAAAGTGTTACATATTGGATCAGAGTGGTGCTTGGGATGAGCGTCTCAGACTCATGGAATTCACATACAATAATAGTTATCAGGAGAGCATGTAGATGGCCCCATTTTAGGCCTTATATCGGAAGCAGTGTAGGACTCCTTTGTTTTGTGTTGAGGTTGGTGAGAGGCCATTACTAGGTCTGGAAGCCCTTAAATAGATGAATTGTGCTGTAACTCATATTCGAGAGATGCTAATCGACGAAGGGTCGATATGGAATTCTCCATTGGGGACTTGGTATTTCTGAAAGTCTCTCTAATGTTAAGTGTTAAAAGGTGTCAAAGGAATCACAAGTTAGATCCCCGGTATGTGGGACCTTTTAAGATTCTTGAGCGCATCAGAGTGTCAACTTATAGGCTGGACTTGCCTGCTACCTTCCCTGGTGTCCATGATGTGTTCCATGTGAGCTAGTTGCGGAAGAGTGTTCGTAGTGATCGTTAAGTCCTTGACTTGATGCCCAAGATTCAGCCCAACCTTTTGAATGTGGAAGAACCTGTCCGTGTTTTGGAATCTAAAGATTGAGTGTTGCGGAAAAAACTATCCCCATGGTTAAAGTTCTCTGGCGAACTCAAGACGTCGAGAGCGTGACATGTGAATTGGAGTCTTCGATGAGGGAATCTCATCCGCATCTCTTCCCTTAGTTTCTGGTATGTTTCCATGCTTATGGATGTTTTCAATTTTCTCATTTTGGTTTGGTTTTCGAGTTATGTTAAGTTTCGGGACAAAACTTCTTTTAGGGGGAGTGACTGTAACGCCCCCAATTTTCCGATAATATTGTTTGATTTGGTATTATCATATTTATGACGTCAGATCATTACCTTTTAATGTCATGTTGACGGCGTTGCACCATTGGTGCAGTTTTTTGTCTGTTGGGTCTGGTTGACCAGATTTTATGGTTTTGATGTGATTGAAGGTTTTCATGATGGAAGAATTTAGTTTGTGTTTTTCCTTGATTTGCTTGTCTAGTTTTGTTGTGGTCCGGGCTTTTTTGGAGTCTCAGCGCATATTTGAGATTTTGTGATATTTATGCTTGTTGTAGGCATTTGATGTTAGTGTCTCAAGAATGGTGCGTCAGATTCTACTATTTTTGTCTCTGTCATTAGATTCGTAACACTGGCATTTGTCTACAGTGCAGTTTTCATCCAAATCAGTGGGTGTTTAGTCCATATTGCTGACTGATTTCTGAATAAATAGACATCTAAAGTTCTGTCAATTACTTGATCAATTCTCAAGAAACCTGGACTTATTATCGAGAAGGCCCTTCCTTGTTCTCGAGAAATCCTTATATATTCTTGATAAAACCTTATGTATGTCATTCCTGAGTTTTTCCCTTCATTTCTCGAGAGGCCGAGACTTGTTCCCGAGAAGTGTTATTCTTTCTCGACAAGCTTGCTTCTTTCTTGAGAAGTCATGTCTTGTTCCCGAGAAATTCTACTACTTGTTCTCGAGAAAGCTTTATACAGTTCTCGAGAAATCCCTAGTTGTTCCTGAGAAATGATTCTACCTGTTCCCGAGAAGTCTCTCTCAGTTCTCGAGAAACCTTCTTATTTCCCGAGAACCCTTCTTCCCTAGTACCCGAGAAGTCTTCTTCAGTACTCGAGAAATACATACCTTCTACTCGAGATGTTTTTCCTCATTTCCCGAGAAGCCCTCTTCAGTACTCGAGAAATCCATGACTCCTCGAGGATTCCGGTTCAGCCAAGTCCGATCTGTTTTCGTAAGAATTTAACTATTAAAGTTATAATACTTTAATAATACATTTATTATATCTATATATATATATATATAGTTATTCGTCTTTCTTCTCCTCCATTTATTCCGAACTCCTTCCTCCACATAACTTCTGAACCAGTGTGGCGTGTGCAAGAGAGAGAAAGTTCTTCCGTGATTCTTCTGGTGGCCATAGTCGGTGCTCCGGTGCTCGAAATCTTGAACTGAACGTAGATCCAAAAAGCTCTCAACAAGAGCTACGCCATCGTTGTAAAGTTTTTCCCATTTCTTAAGTTTTTCCCGTTAAGGTTTTGGCCCTAACTTCTATTTCGGGCATTCTTGTTAAGATTTCGATTTCTCCCGTCTTCTTTTGGCCCGATCCACGACAAGGAGTGATTTGGAGATTTTTTCTGGCAAAATCAAGGCAAGTGATGGTTTCTCCCCTCCTCCTTCCTTTTCAGATCTTGTTAGAATTTTTGTTTCCCTTCATCTAGTAATATTATCTCTCTGATTAGTGATATTGTTTTAATCTTTTATGTAAGATTCACTTATAATATTATGTTCATGATTATGTCATTGCTACCTTGTAGAGTTGTTAGTGATTTACTGATGCGCATGAATCTTTATCATTTAATCGTCTCTAAAATGTCGTGTAGGACGAGATAGAATTTATTTAAGGTCATTCATATTTCCCTAGATGTTGATCAACCGTTCCCAATATAGTGATGTTTAGTAGAATCTGATGTGCGAAGTCTTGAGATTTATATCATGGTTTTCTTCGTTACGGGTGTTAGTGGACGAAACCATCTCGCAATGTTTGTTATATCATGGCTTTCTTTGTTGCAGGTGTTAGTTGATGAAACCACCACCGCAATGCTTGTTCCCTTTATTAGTACCTTGTGGAACTCTACCGGGTGTTTGGGCATCTGCGGTGAATGGTGGAGTGTTTGAGTCTCCCCCGTAGTTAGACGAAAATTATAACTGTGAGGGTGTGTCCGGATGAGTTACAACCTCGCTCGTGTTTTTTTTTGGTAGAGTTGAGCACATTTGGCTAATAGAGTTATGCAATCCTTCCTGATCATTTAATCCTGTTTTTCCACCTTATAGTCTTTTGCATCTGGGGTATGTTGTTGTACGTGACTATTCACGTAAGTGTTCATTTCCATTTTTTTGTACTTTACTCCAGTACTTTTGGTCTTGGTTTGGTACCCCTTATGACCCGTGCTTGTTTTCGTTTAAATTTCTGCCATCACTTGTACATTCTTGCTGAGGTGTTCTGTCTTTGGAATGCCTCATGTTCAGAGCAGTAGCAGGTAGTGGAGCTGGTTTTGGAGTTCCTAAGCAGAAATATTGGTTGTGGTTTTTACCTTGCCGTTGCGAGGTAGTATGTTGTTTTAGTTTACATTACCTAGTTCAGACATACTTTTGTATTATGTGGGTTCGTGTAAGATTGTTGAAGCCCACAAGGTTGTTGATTCTTTTTGGACACTTTGCTAGGTGCTATTTATTTTCTTTCTGATTATTTGGATTACTTGCTCTCTGGGACATTTTATGCTAGGGCTGCATGTTATATATTTTTAACTTATAAAACCTTAATATTAGTATATCATACATGTCATCTCTTTCAAAACTAATTCACTACTTTTTGGATAACATAAAGACTCTTTCATATACTTATTATAAATCTAGAGTGATGTATTGCATGAGTTATCCTTCAGGGATGTTTATACTCATGTAAGATGTTAAAACAATCAACCTAACCAAAGTATTTTCCGCGGCATACAACTATATTTTTATTCGCGGAATAGTTGATCCACTAATCTAAGGGATACGACTACTTACTTAACTTAAAACTGTATTTTCTTCACAAACTTATAAATTTTCAAAAAAAAGTGTTTAGTAGAGGTCTCGCCTGAGCGTCTGCAGTTATCCCCTGCTGAAGTGACATCAATACTCATGTTCTCTCCTTACTCTGATACATCCTTTAATGCAGAGAAAAAGCGGGTTGTGACAAAGGTCGCGCAGGCCGCTCCGGCCTGTCCATACATAGATGCGCTGCTTGGTCACTTGAAGTATTTCACCTAAAAGTTGGTAAACAAGGCGATACATGGAGTTGAAGGTGTGGTGCATGTGCGCGGCATCCCGATCCAACCGGCTTAATGGAACCATCGGTTCAGTTGCCTGCCTCGTTACCTTGTCCGCGACGGGCTGATTGCCTTCAGCTACCGGAACGTCCACTTGAGCGGCGCGATCTGGCAATCGCTGCCTCTCTACCGGAACTTTGGCAGCTCACTTGCATCTTCCTTCTCGAACCAGAGCAAAGTATTTCCCCTAATAGAAGCGGGCGTCATCACCATGCTGCCTCTTCTCTTTGTCGCTCCCCTCTAGCGCCCATGAAATGCTGACGACTTGGTACTCAAGTGCTTTTTCTCGCTTTATCCTCTCCCTTAACTCAGCTCGAGTATTTTTTATTTCATCTTCAAACCTTTTCCTCTCAAAAATTACCAAATTATCCAGGTCGGATTGCTCGCCTTGCAAGAACTCGCCAAGAGAGGTCGCGCTAGGTCACTCAGGAATGTTCGCTTCTGGAGATGGCACGATCTCCCCAGTTTCAACAGAACCATGTGGCGAATTCTGTCCTGAAATAAAGAAAGCAATGTTCATATTCAAATCTAGGTCGCGGCAGACTCAAAATAAAAAGATGAAAATCAAACTTTTGGCAATTGTCCCGGAAAGATGGCGACTATTGAATACAAGCCGCCTTATCCGCTCCAAGTCAAAGACACTTAGTCGCTTTCTCCATTCTCTCTGGACTTTAGCTCTTTTCTCAGCCGTCGAGCTTGTTGAAATGATTATGTCATCAATCTCAGTGATGATCCTTATCGGCCTGGACTTTCGTTGGGGAGACTTATAAAGCCACTGATGCTTAAATTGCTTAGGCGCCATAAGTTTACCTGACTGCATCAGCTCGGTAGCGATCCGCAAATCCTCATCGTGCTTGACCGCCGTGATATTCTCTGAGGCCGCGCCCACCATGGCCTTCTGTGTGGTGATCTTTTACTTCTGGGCGGCGATCGTCTCCTTCAACTTCTTATTCTCATCTCCTTCAGTCGCAGGGGGAAGGATGTTTGCCAATCTTCTCCCCCGGTATCTCAACATCAGGGTGCAATACCTCCAACATGGACGGATTAATGTCATCAAGTTGGTAGTTAACTATGGAGTTGAGTTTCTCATCTGTAGAAAATCTGACCCTTGACAGGGAATTACTTCCCGAAATTGCGACCTCTAGAGTAATGAGGCATGTCTCTGAAGGCACTTTTTCTCGCGGCATGTGTTGCAAACTTGCAGCCCCAGTCCGCACAGAGACATTCTTATCCTTCATCGCTCGCAGCTTCTTCTCAGCTGGCTCAACAATTGAGGATTTATCTCTCTTCCTCTTCTTCTTCACAGAAGTGCTCTCTTTCTTAGTTGAGTCTGTGGAGGCCTGCTCTAATTTCAGCAGACTCGGGTGGACTGCTTCTGGGTTGACGACGACCAAGGCCTGTGAAGGCAATTTTATCTCAACTTGATCTTTAGTAAGTCGCTTCTCTTGCTCGAGTTCAACGAGAAGCTGTTGGGCATCAAGTGACAAAACCTCATTTTCCGTGTTTGAGGCCTTGGTCATCGTCAACCCTTTGAGTCGCTTCCATTGCCATCAGAGCTCTCGCTGTCCGCGAACTTGCTGTGTGGGCTCCCATCATCAGAGCTAGATATAGAAGAGGCGGACTCGGTGGACTGGTCTCCTCACCGCTGACTTGAACTAGCATCCTTTGTAGCTTCATCTTCGACTGCGACCTCCTCTTCACTTCCTTCTCCTTCTTCATCCTCTTCATATTCAACCACTACTTTACCTTTTGCAGCTCACTCCAATGTGCGTCCTGTAACACCACAAAACTAATTTTTGGTTCAGGTTTGGGTGACACCGCCTGGGACACGGGAGTGTCTGTAACACCCCCTATCCGTCGCATAGCATATAGCAGTAGGTCTGACCGGGGCCCGATGCCATATACTATAGACAGACCGGGTGGTTACTCAATGGAAACCATCCAACCAATCCAACGTCCTACACAGAGCATTGTAGCGGAAGCAGTTTAAATAGTTGCAATAAAGAGAACCCAGCAAAAAGCATGAATGTCCACTAACAAGCCAAAAAGGAATGAAGTACATACACAAGTACTGGCCTTAAGGCCTTACAAATGGTTTACTCTTATTACATGTTTTCCATACCACGGCACGCAGGCCGGTCATACATGAAGAAAAGCAAGTAAACCCTCCAATTAGGCCTTCGAGGGCCGGCTTCGCAATTTGGGCTTTAGCCCACTATTGACCGCTTGGTCCAGCAGCACCTGCAAGCAACAAACCACCATACGGTGGCAAACAAAAGCAACGATCAGCAATGCTGACCAAATTATAACGATCCCGCCCCCCATTCGGGGCGGCGATGCTCCTTCCCTGTCCTTATTAGCATAACCAAGCAATATATATATACATTTCATTACAGGCGTTGGCACACACGGCCACACACCCTGTGCACTCAGGGCACATTCTCGGTGATCACGGTCTAAGCCCGCTGACTCACCAAGGTCCCCAGGATGGCCAAACAATGAGCAATTTGTCTTCCCGGCATGGGTCACGGTAATTTAAACCATAGACCGCCGAAGACCCTCATCTATGCCAACGGCTCTAATCCGAACGACATAGAATGGGTATAGTTCCATCTAATATGTGCTCACATCGCAACGTTAATTTAAAACATATGCGCAGGTCAAACTTCTCTGAGTCCCGTTTCCTTCACACATTTCACATAACCCGGTTATATTCAAGTTGGCTCACAGGCCACCAAGTTGGCAAGATCACGGATCCACCCAGTTTTTCGAGTGCACCTTAGGGTTAATCCCCGAGGCTCCCTGTTGCAATCTACCATGTAGAAAACCCGAAAAAGAAATATTCGCACGGAGTCTTCTCCGGCATTTATGCAATTCAACATCAGCAATCGAGACCAACATGTCCGGATAGGCTTCACACATCATGCCTATGTCTGTTCTCGATTACGGACTCTACACAATGGGGAATTCACATATCTACCCGAATGAACGCCTCAAACTCACCGCAAACTCGCGAGAGCATGCTTCCTATGCAAAAGAAGTAGAGCTTCACATGCTCAAGTAGAGAATCGTTACCCTAGCGTTCTTCCTTGGCGCCATGGAAATGTAAGAGGATGAAAAGCACCGCAATCTCCTTGCCTTCGTAGATCCGAAGTCGGCTCGCGATTTGGAGATCTAAAACTCCTCCAAAGACTGGATCTAGTCTTCTTCTTCCTCCTTTGCTCTCCCCTCTCTCTAGGATTTAGACAGAGAACTTACGATAGAAAATAATGGTTTTGAAACCCTTCTCTCGGGTATAACCCTTTCGGGATAACCACAGCCGTCAGATCCCACAAAAAAGGGATGCACGGATACGATCCAGGTCTGACCTGGACAAATGGGGTTAAACACCGCATGGTTCACCAATCCGGAGCAAGACACGTCCGTGGCAAATTAAATTGTGTCAGGACATTTAGTCAACTCCCGCCAAAACCCTGTGTCGACACTCCGTGTCGACAGAGTCAAACATGCCACAAGGCACCCCGCGCTCGACGATCGTCGAACCAAGATCGTCGACCACTGCCAGATTGTCGAACAGAGCTCTCTGGCCAAATCATCGAACGCACGGCCCGATCGTCGAGCCCACGACCCGATCGTCAAACCCAAAAAACTACCTGATCGACGAACACACGGCCCGATCGTCGAACCCACGGCCCGATCATCGAACGGAGATCGCTGGCCCGATTCATCGACCGCAGAATAATGAAAGATCGTCTACCGTAGAATTGTGACCGGATCGTCGAGTGCTGCTCGATGATCGTCGAACCCAGATTTCTTCCTGATCGTTGCTAGATCTTTGAACGACCCCGACATGCCCTGGGACACACCCGTGTCCCAGGCCGTGTACCCCTGCCAAATTCCAAATTTGGTACAGAAACGTCAACCATCGCTCTTTCGAGTTTCGGGGAGTTACAGCTCTCCCCCTCTTAAAAGAATTTCGTCCACAAAATTATATAAAGGAAAGATAAGTACAAAACTAAAATTTGTACCTGAGCGGAACAACTCCGGATACTCGTCAAGCATAGTCTGCTCTCGCTCCCAAGAGATCTCCTCTCGACTGTAATTGTCCCATCGGACCTTGACCATCCTGATCTCTTTATTGCTTAGCCGCTTGACTTCTGAGTCTTCAAACCGCATGGTCTTGACCTTTGTCGTCAACCCACTATCAATCGGCACTTGATCGACCGCGATCACTTGTGAAGGCTCCTGCACCGCCTTCCGTAGCACCGATATATGGAATACATCATGTAGACCACCAAACTCCACCGATAGCTTCAATCGATAAGCCGCTTCGCCAATCCGCTCCAGAACCTCAAACTGCCTAAGGTACCTCGGGCTTAGCTTTTTCAAGCGCCGCACCCGCGAGACACCCTTGAACGGCTTGATCTTTAAGTACACCCAGTCGCCCACAGCGAATCCATGTTCCTGTGCTTTGCATTATAGTACTTCGCTTGCCGGTCCTGAGCGATAAGTAATCTCTCCCGAATGGTTCGCACCAATGAAGTAGCATCTTCCACCTCTTGACGTTTGTACAACTTTGACTCACCCGTTTCCAACCAGGACAACGACGTGCGACATCTTCTACCATAAAGGGCCTCGAAGGGCGCCATTTGAGTACTCGCCTGGTAGCTATTATTGTATGCAAATTCCACCAAATAAAGATGGTCTTCCCATTGCTTTCCAAAGTCCAAGACACACATGCGGAGCATGTCTTCCATAGTTCTATTGACCCTCTCGGTCTGCCCATCTGTTTGCGGATGAAAGGCTGTGCTAAAACTCAGCTTTGTTCCCAACATCTACTGCACAAGCCTCCAATCATTGGACATGAACCGCCCATCTCGGTCACTCACGATGCTGCGGGGCACACCGTGGAGCCGCCCTATGTTATCCACATATAACTTTGCCAATCTTTCCACCAGATCATCCTTCCTATGCGGAATGAAATGCGACAACTTCGTTAGCCGATCTACGACCACCCAGATGGCATCGTTCCCCTTTTGCGACCTTGGCAACCTGTGTATAAAGTCCATAGTGATGTCCTCGAATTTCCACTCCAGAATAGGCAAGGTCTTCAGAAATCATCCCGGCTTTTGGCACTCCGCCTTCACCAAGGCACAAGTTTGGCACTTCTCCACGTAGAGCGCCACATCCTTCTTCAAACCCGGCCACCAAAACAGTTTCTTCACATCACGGTACATCTTTGTGCTTCCCGGGTGAATCGAGTACTTGGTATGGTGTGCCTCGTACAACAAATCCACCCACAAACTGCCCACGCTTGGGACGCAAAGACGACCATCTTTCCAAAGCAATCCATCGACAACTTCATATTGGGAATTTGACCCATCCAGAGCCTCTATCATGAGTTGCTTCATGTGGCCATCCAAATCCAATGCATGCCGAATCCGATCAGCTAGGTCATATTGAACTTCAGTCCAATTCAAGAGTGCTTCAGCACTTGACTGCTTATCTACACAAACAATCTCCAACGCCTCCAACTCCCGAACCAACCGCTCGTCATGGATCGACAGCCAATTGGCTTGAGCTGGGGCCCGGCGACTCAACGCGTCCGCAACTGCATTACCTTTATCAGGCACATAATGGATCTTGAATGTATAGTCCCCCAGGAACTCCATCCATCTACGCTGTCACATATTCAGGTCTTTCTGATCAATCAAATACTTCAGGCTCTTGTGATCGGTGTAGATATCAATCTTCACACCGTACAAATAATGCCTCCACAGCTTTAAGGCAAAAATCACGGCCGCTAACTAAAAGTCATGGACCGGATAGTTCCTATCGTGCACCTTTAGCTGTCTCGAGCCATATGTTATAACTCTTCTATGCTGTAACAGCACACAACCCAAACCACTGCCCGAAGCATCGCTATAAATATCATAACCTTCGGTCCCACTCGGCGAACTCAGCACAGGCGTCGTGGTCAACCGACATTTCAACTCCTCAAAAGCTCGCGCGCACTCCGGCGTCCAAACGAACTTCTGCTCCTTCCTCGTCAAAGTAGTGAGAGGTAACACTATCCGCAAGAAGTTCTCTACGAAGCGCCTATAATAGCCGGCAAGCCCCTGAAAGCTCCGGACTTTCGCTATCGTAGAAAGCTCAGGCCACTCCCGTATCGCAACAATCTTCGCCGGATCCACTGCAATACCTTCCCCACTCACTATATGACCGAGGAACGCCACTGAGGATAACCAAAACTCGCACTTTGAGAACTTGACGTACAATTGATTCCTCCTTAGCGTCTCCAAAACAAAATGAAGATACCTGAAGTGATATTCCTCACTCTGCGAGTACACCAAAATATCGTCGATGAAGACGATCACAAAATGGTCCAAGTACTCCCTGAAGGTCCTATTCATCAAATCCATGAACACTGACGGCGCATTAGTCAGCCAAAACAGCATGACTGTAAACTCGTAATGCCTGTATCTCGTACTGAATGCTGTCTTCGGGATATCACTCTCCCTTATTCGTAACTGTTAGTACCCGGACTTGAGGTCCAACTTTGAGTACACCGACCCGACTAATTGATCGAATAGATCATCAATCCGGGGGATCGGGTACTTGTTCTTTTCCGTCAACTTGTTGAGCTCCCTATAATCAATAAATAGCCTCAAGCTTCCGTCCTTCTTCTTAACAAAGAGGACCGGCGCTCTCCAAGGAGAAGAACTTGGACGCACATACCCTTGCTCCAACAACTCTTGCAGTTGAACCTTCAGCTCCGCCATTTCCTTTGGTGCTAGCCGATAAGGAGAGCGTGACATAGGCTTTGCACCTGGTACGAGCTCTATCGTAAAATCTATCTCCTGCTGCGGCGGGGCTCCAGGAAGATCGCTAGGGAACACATTAGAGTACTCTGATACCATTGAAATACTGTTGATGAATTGTAAATTGATGAATTGTAAATATACGTATTTTTGTGTACATTAATTTAGTCGTTTTCATTTATTTTCGTCGTTTTTTACTTATTTTTGTTCAATAAAATGCTCCTATTCTTGTAAATTTACTACTAACTTATTTTATTTTATTTTTCAGAAAAATTCCAAAATCTGCCAAAATTGGGCAGTACACGACCGTGTCATTTGGATCACTCCCGTGACCAGGGCGTGACAGCTCAAAATCCCGTGAAGTTGCAGATTTCTGAAGTAAAAAGCTTGACACGCCTGTGTCACCCGACACAGGGCGTGACACAAGCTCGTGTCCACTCCACTCGATGAATTCAGTTCAACGATCGTCGAACCCGTGACACGCCCAGAGTCACGCCAGTGACCTAGGGCGTGACTCAAGCTTAGCTCGACGATTTCAACTCCACACTTTCTGCTCGACGATTGTCGAGTGTCAACACCAACCGACACGCCCAGCATCACACCCATGACCTTGGCCGTGACTTCACCACCTGGCCCGACAAGATGCTGCCGAAGACTTTTGACGCAACCCGCGCCCGGTTCTTCCTCCCCGACACGCCCAACGTCATGCCCGTGACCTGGGGTGTGACATCCTCGAACTCAGCCCGAAGTCAACTTTCCTATCAAATCGTCGGCCGCCATCATGAACAGTAGTGATACGCCCCCCCCGACACGCCCGTGACGGAGGGCGTGTACTTAGAATTTTTTGCCTATAAATTGCCCATTTCAGTAAGGTCCGGGGGTTCCAATTTTTGAACCATTTTGTTGACTAGGGCTGCTGTTTGGAGCTTGCTTAGTGCTATGTAAGGACCACCCCCCCCCCCCCCCCCCCCCGCCCCCTCTCCTTTTTAAGTTTGTATGTTTGGACTCTTGTAATCAACCCTTTTTGTAATAAAAATCGTTATTATTTCATCCTTACATGCTTTAAAATTTCTCCAAAAAGGCTCTTTTTCATCAATCTTATGTAGTTTTATTTTCATTTTCATGGTGCGTGTGTGCATGTATGAGCTTAAACTTGCGAAATTTATGTTTTTAAAACGAAAACCTTTTTATTTTACTTCCATTTTAATCAAATTTCTAGCCGTTAGTATGACCTTTTTTTATCATATTCTTCAAAGAATCGGTTAGACTTAGGGTTTTACTTTCATTTTCTGTTTTTACACCTTTTTAACCCGATTTACAAAGCTTTAAAAACAGATAATGCGTTATTATAATTTTTCAAGAACTTAGAATTTTTGCAATTACAAAAAAAATATTTTCGCTCGAACAATTTTATTTTCACTTTTTAAGCATTTCTATCAAAATCTGCCAGTGAAAATGTAAACGTTTTAATTTTTCAGGCACTTGCCTTTCTCACTTTAATATGAAAACTTTTTGCTCAAACAATTTTTATTTTGCCTTTTTATGCATTTCTACTGCATTTCAGCGGTAGAAATGCAGTCATTTTAGTTTTTCAATAACATGAATCGAATTAGAGGGTACCTATCAAATGTAATTAAAAGTTTGATATTCAAAAGCTTTGACATGAGGGATTTGGAGCCAGCAAATTTTATTCTTAGAATACAAATGACAAGAGATTGAAAGAATAGAAAATTATGGTTAGGACAACTACAACATATGAAGAAATTGTTAAGATTTAACATGATGGATTGCAAACAGGTGATATCACCTATATCTGCTGGACCAAAATTTTCTGCTGATCAATGCCCACAAACAGCTAAAGAGATCGAAGAGATGACTCGAATTCCATATACAAATGCTATAGAAGATAGTCTAATGTATGCTACGGTTTTTACTCATCCAGATATTGCACATGTAGTGGGAGTATTAAGTCGATTCATGTCAAACCCATGAAGAGAACATTGGAATATGGTCAAGAGGCTCTTCAGGTACCTTCAGGGAACATGGAATTATTCATTATGCTTTGAAGGTGCAGAGAATGACAAGATTCTAAATATAACTGGACATGTAGATGCAGATTGGGGTGGTGACATGACAGCTGACGATCAACTAGTGGGTATATATTCATATTTTGCATAACAGCTTTGAGTTGGACGAGTAGGAGACCAGGTGTGGTAGGACTTTCTTAACAGAAGCTGAATATAATCGATGTGTGGGCCATATTTCCGTTATCCACACACTAGCTAGCCGAGAGGCCGTGCGTATGGACATATCACCCCTGGGTAAATAGAGTTGCGTGCATACCCTCGAGAGAGGACAAGCGTAATTCTACCGTATTGGGTTCCCCACCCAATAGCGGGGTTCTTAGCGTAAAGCGGGCGTTAAGAGGAATCCTTCGTTGGACTAACGTTCGGTCGAATAGTCTTAACGTTCAGGTGAGCAATATTCCTAGAGATAAGTGCGCTCACATTTGTGGAAGCTCCACGGCCAAGTTGCATTTTATTAATTTTAAAACTAAGTCCTATAATTATTAAAAATTATTTTAGTCTTAATCCGATTCGATGCCGAGCGTTAACCCTTCATCGAATATTTTCTAAATCGTTTTTTCGCTCCTTTACTTTTTCCGTCTTTACTTAATTAAAACATCCACCTGACTTTCAGTAAAATAATAGTCCTCCCGGAGGAGTAAGAATAGTCAACACGACCCCGAGACCAATACGACCTCGGTATTCCCCCGAATATCGAGTACAACTTGCGATAGGTGCACTTGCTTCCTGTAGCACGCCCGCGGCGATCGACTCACCGAACCAACCACAGTAAGAGTATGCACGCGGGCGCATCATAAATATACCTATTTTTATGTACATTAATTAAGTCATTTTTGTTTATTTTCTTTGCTTTCAGCCAATTTCCTTTAATAAATTGTTCATATTTTGTTAAATTTGATTCTAACTTAACTTATTTTTATTTTCTAAAATTTCAGAAAAACTACCTAAAAATTGACCCGACACACCCGTGTCAGCAAAACCGACACGCCCGTGTCATTTCCGATCGACGATCAAAGACGCGCTCGACAAATTCCGCTCGACGATCGTCGACACGCTCGGCCACACGCCTGTGTCAATCCGACACGGGGCGTGACCCAAGCCCGTGACCACTTCAGCAAGCTCGATGAAAATTATGCTCGACGTTTTAAGCTCGACGATCGTCGACCAACCCGACACGCTCAGCGTCACGCCCGTGACCAAGGGAATGACTCCTCCACCTGGCTGACAAAGACCCGCGCTCGACGATCTTCCCGCTCGACGATCGTCGAACCCATTTTTCTGCTTGACTATTTATTCTGCTCGACGATTTGTCCTGCTCGACGATATTTCCTGCTTGACGATCTTCTCGCTCGACGATCGTCGAACTCCTCGACATTCGCGCTCGACGATTTTTCAACTCGACAAGACCCCATGACAGCTCAAAGACCCGCACCCAGGTCCACCTTCTTGACATGGCCAGAGTCACGCCTGTGACCTGGGGCGTGACCAACGCGAGACCGACACGTGTCCAGCCCGAAGTCAACTTTGCCGTCAAATCGCCGGCCGCAATCGCAAACTGTAGTGACACGCCCGTTGACACGCCCGTGTCGGAGGGCGTGTACATTGATTTTTTTTCTCTATAAATACCATCTTGCTGTAAGAGTTTATGTTCCCCTTCTGGATCCATTTTGTATAAGGTGTTGTGCTGCTAGAATGCTTCCAAGGTCTATGTAAGGGATATTTCTCCCCCTCTCCTTAGTTTTATTTTCATTCCTTTGTAACCGGTGTTTTTACTTAATAAAATGTTTTTTTTCCTCTTCATATGACTTGGAATGGATTTATGCAACTCTTCCCTTATATAATCTTATTTATTTTTGTTTTAACTTAGTTTTTTCGTCTTTTTAATACGCGTGTGTGTGTATGAGAGTTAATGTTATGTTTTGATTTTTTATTGGATAAGTAGTTGTTATGTTTTCATTTCATTAGCTTTTGATGGCTTAGGATTTTTATAGTTTCTATTTCATTCCTATAAATCTATAAAAGGGTTTTCAAAGTGTCTTTCCTTTTTTTCAACTTAGTTTTTTTTTCGTAAAACTTTTTTGTTCTTTTTTCTTTATTTGCACTTTTTAGCACTTTTACGGAGTTATAGGAATGATAATATAGTCGTTTTAGTTTTTCATGCACTTGCATTTTCACTTAAAACTTTTTGTCCATTTAATTTTTCCGTCTTCTTTTTACGCATTTCTACCTCATTCTAGCGGTAGAAATTTATTTGTTTTTATTTTTCGAGCAATTGTATTTTCATTTTTATTAGCAAAACTTACTTTCCGTTTAATTTTTCTTTTCACTTTTTACGCATTTCTATCACATTCTAGCGGTAGAAATGCAGTCGTTTTAATTTTTTGATAACTTAGTTTTTTTTCAATTTCTATTGTGTGCGCATTTATTTCCGCCTACTCGTTAAGAGTTAAATGACATAATGCTTTTATTTCATTTCATTAGAGGGTGTGGAGTTTGTTTACTTTCCTGCAGTTTGTGTGTGTTTTACTTTATGTCGAGAGAGTGTGTGCGTAAGTTTTACTTTCTGTCGAGTGTGTGCTTGTGTTGCATTTATTTAGTACTACTCATTTGAGTAGGACTCGCTTTCATTTCTCCCGCCCACGCACTTGCGTCGGGACTCGCATTTACTGCTTTCATTTCAGCCCTACTCGTTTGAGTAGGACTTGTCCTTTACTGCTTTCATTTCAGTCCTACTCGTTTGAGTAGGACTTGCAATTTTCTGCTTTATTTTCTTGCTTTCATTTACTACTTTCTTTTACCGCTTTCTTTACTGCTTTATTTTCTGCTTTTCTCACAAGTCATCCCCATTCCGATGAGTGGCTAACCATTCTTAGCCCTCATTATCGAAGAGCATTGGGACAGATAAAATAGCTTAAAATAATTGAAGGTCGTATTTTTCTAATTAATTAATTTCTTAAGGTTTGCCCGGGGTTAACGACGCGTAGGACCACATATCGATGTGTGGGCCCTATTTTCATTATCCATACACTCGTCGAGAGGCCGTGCGTATAGACAGATCAC
Organism: Platanthera guangdongensis; assembly: GCA_039583875.1. Taxonomy (NCBI): domain Eukaryota; kingdom Viridiplantae; phylum Streptophyta; class Magnoliopsida; order Asparagales; family Orchidaceae; genus Platanthera; species Platanthera guangdongensis. Next base: position 103,254,611 of record CM077166.1, on the reverse strand, counting down.
CCTTTGGTAAAGAGAGTTCCGTACTAACCCTCGAGAGAGGAGGCGCTCCAACTCTACCGGATTGGGTTCCCCAACCAATAGCGGGGTTCTTAGCATAATGCGGACGTTAAGAGGAATCCTTCGTCGGACGAGAGCCCGGTCGAATAGTCTTAGCGTTCAGGTGAGCGATAGCCCTATAGCTAGGTGAGCTCATATTAGTGGAACCTCCACGGCCAAGTCTCCACCTTAATTAATTGGAAATTTTGGAGCTCTTTTTATTAAAAGTTTATTTTGGTTCTAATTCAATTCGGTGTCATCGAGCTAAGCTCTTCATCGGCACCACCTTCATGCTTTCTTTTTTGCTTTCCTTTTCTGTTTTTATGTCATTTTTATTATATATAAAAATATAACCCGACAAGTTAATTATCGGTAAAATAATAGTCTCCTCCAGGGAAGAGTAGAAATAATCGAACCGACCCTGAGAACAATACGACCTCGATATTCCACCCGGAATATCATGTACTACTCACGATAGGTGCACTTGCCTCCTTTCGTTAAAACTCGACCCGTTTTATATCCAAATAAATAAATATGCGCGCCACGTTTTCTAAATAAAACCACTTCCGCTATACTTCGCCGGGTCGTCGCGTGACCATAAATATTTTTGGAGTTTTAACCAATCAAGTTTTTGGCGCCGTTGCCGGGGACTTGATGCGATTCTTTCAATCAAGTTTTTGGCGCCGTTGCCGGGGACTTGATGAGATTCTTTCAATCAAGGTTTTGACGTCGTTGCTGGGGACTTGACGCGATTCTTTCAATCAAGTTTTTGGTGTCGTTGCCGGGGACATTCATTTCATTATTTTGAACCCTGGAGTTCTATTAATTTTACCTATATTTCTATAAAAAAATATGGTTAACCAACAAAAAAACAAAATTTTACTACTACTAATAATACTATTAATAATAATAATAATAATAACAATAATAACTATAAAACTAATAAAAAAAATTAAAAAACCTATAAAACAAAAAAATTTGAAAAAACTATAAAACTAAAAAAAACAAAAAATCTAAAACATGAAAGACCAAAAAAAAACATTTTCATTATTTTTTATGAACAAGAAAAAAAACACATGAAAAACCTAAAACAACTAAAAGCAAAAAAAACAAAAATCTAAACACCAAAAAAATAAAAAAAACTAAACAAAACCTACCTACAAAACAACAACAAAAATACAAAACCAACTTAAAAACACCAATAACATATAATAATTTGATTTTAAAAAATATATATATTTTGTTTATCTTATTTTAACTTGTTTTATTTTAATTCGGCACTTTTTCACTCTTGTTCACGCCAGTGGTCGCATTTTGTAAGCACTCATAAGCTAAGACGTTAGCTTCGAGTCACACTCACTTACTCCCTATCGCCCGCAACCTTTTGGCCGAATTTATCTTTTTCGGTATCTTTTTGTTTCTTTATATTTATTCTAAATAATGCAGGGTATCGACCCGGGCCTCCTGTACTCGTCTAACGGAAGCTTCTACGCTCTTTTTTATTTTTGTTTTTTTACATATTTTAATTTGTATATTATCTGTTCCACATTCTTAAATTGCAACATTGGGGACAATGTTGGGTTTAAGTATGCGGTTGTTTTCCTATTCTGCACTTTTTATATTCTGTACTTATCTAGAAATAAAAAAAATGCAAAACATTAAAATCTCAAAAAAAAATTCATTGTTTTTTATAACAATTAAAAACTTCAAAAAAAAACCATAAAACAGAAAAAATCAAAAAAAAATGTTTGTTTACTTTAATTTGTAAAATAATTTTGTAAAAACTCTTTCTCCTTCCCCCCTCTCTTCTTCTTCTTTTTTAAAAAAAACAAAAAAATCTCTCCCCCCTCTCTCTTCCTTATAGTGTTGTAAAAGCTTGACTTTTTAGTAAGCCCGCGGCGTTCGACTCATCGAACCAACCACTTAAATAAGAGTCTGTTCGCCGGCATTCGAGTTTTTACTTTGTACCTTTTTTAATCTCTCTTTCCCCACTATTTTCTTTATAAATCACACTTTTTTCTCTCCCCTTTCTTGTAAATAATTTGATAAAAACAAAAAAATCAAAAAATTTATGAAAATAAAAAAAAACCCTAAAAACTTTTAAAATACAAAAACCCAAAAAAGATAAAAATCAAAAATCCTAAAAAGGTGATAAACAAAAATTCAAAAATAATGATAATCAAAATACTAAAAAAAAGATAAAAACCCTAAAATCCCAAAAAAATCTGTTTATTATGTAACAAAATAAATCGAGTATACCATGTCCTAACCCTTTTTGCTTTCCAAAAATCTAGTTTCGAGTTAATTTATATGCGAATTTTACTTATTCTTTATTTACTATTTGTTTATTAATTAAAGTTCGATAGATTTAAGTGTTTGGGGTTAAGATTTAAAATTTTTTTTGTCTTTTCCTTATAATAGGGAACTTGTTTTTCACCACCACTTCTAATTTTTATAAATAGAATCTCGTCTTTTATATTAGAAAATAACAATCATGGATTTCAATTATTTCTACTTCATGCTTTTAGAAACATAGGAACGTTCATTTTAAAAAAGTTGCTCTCAAAACGTTTTTTATTAAAATCTAGTTTTCTTTTTGAAAAAAAATAAACCCACCTCCATTCTTTTTTCTTGTCTCACTTGGCATGATTACCCATACTTTATCCTCTTAAAAGATCTTATGTCAATGAGAATAAGATTTCATTCTGTCAATATAGACACCCAATATTTAAAAAGATTATATGTTACGGAGTTAGAGGATAAAATTCATTACTCCTACACATATACATTGGGTTCATTTTTTTATTATGAAGTTGAGAAAGAAAAAAAATATTATATGTTAGGAAATTAAGATTCCATTTTCCTAATTATTCAAAAGAAAAAAAAATTGGAGGTTTGAGAAAAAATTGCCTCGCCTCTAAATCCAAGCCCTCTTTATAACCCGCCAAACCATTTATCCTATTTTAATGATTCTAGAATTAATTTAAATTTTTTTTGAGAGCATAATTTTTAAATTGCATTATTTTCTTTAACTTCTTTTAAGCTAAGATTTTTTATATAATTCCAATCCATCTTTGTTAAACTAACAAAAATAAATATTGCTTTCTATTTTATTTTATCTAGAAGTCTTTTTGAAACTCTTCCTCTATTTATAAAATTTTCATAATTTATGATTTAACTCTAGTTCCCCGGATGTTTAATTTGATCTTACTTTTAATTAATTGAAGCGGTAGCTAAACTTAGGATTTATTTAATTCCTTATAAGTTCATCTCCAACTTTTGCTCTGAAATAGCAAAAGCTTAGTTTTGGTATTTGATGAATTGTAAATATACCTATTTTTATGTACATTAATTAAGTCATTTTTGTTTATTTTCTTTGCTTTCAGCCAATTTCCTTTAATAAATTGTTCATATTTTGTTAAATTTGATTCTAACTTAACTTATTTTGATTTTCTAAAATTTCAGAAAAAATGCCCAAAAATTGACCCGACACGCCCGTGTCTGCAAAACCGACACGCCCGTGTCATTTCCGATCGACGATCAAAGACGTGCTCGACGAATTGCGCTCGACGATCGTCGACACGCCCGGCCACACGCCCGTGTCAATCCGACACGGGGCGTGACCCAAGCCCGTGACCACTTCAGCAAGCTCGACGAAAATTATGCTCGACATTTTCAGCTCGACGATCGTCGACCAACCCGACACACCCAGCATCACGCCCGTGACCAAGGGAGTGACTCCTCTACCTGGCTGACAAAGACCCGCGCTCGACGATCTTCCCGCTCGACGATCGTCGAACCCATTTTTCTGCTCGACGATTTGTTCTGCTCGACGATTTGTCCTGTTCGATGATATTTCCTGCTTGACGATCTTCCCGCTCGACGATCGTCGAACTCCTCGACATTCACGCTCGATGATTTTTCAACTCGACAAGACCCAGTGACAGCTCAAAGACCCGCGCCCAGATCCACCTTCTTGACACGCCCATAGTCACGCCCGTGACCTGGGGCGTGACCAATGCGAGACCGACACGTGTATAGCCCGAAGTCAACTTTGCCGTCAAATCGCCGGCCGCCATCGCAAACTGTAGTGACACGCCCGTGGACATGCCCGTTTCGGAGGGCGTGTACTTTGATTTTTTTCTCTATAAATACCAGCTTGCTGTAAGAGTTTCTGTTCCCCTTTTGGATCCATTTTGTATAAGGTGTTGTGCTGCTAGAATGCTTCCAAGGTCTATGTAAGGTATATTTCTCCCCCTCTCCTTAGTTTTATTTTCATTCCTTTGTAACCGATATTTTTACTTAAAAAAATGTTTTTCTCCTCTTCATATGGCTTTGGAATGGATTTATGCAACTCTTCCCTTATACAGTCTTATTTATTTTTGTTTTAACTTAGTTTTTTCATCTTTTTAATACGCGTGTGTGTGTATGATAGTAAATGTTTTGTTTTGATTTTTTTTGGATAAGTAGTTGTTATGTTTTCATTTCATTAGCTTTTGATGGCTTAGGATTTTTATAGTTTCTATTTCATTCATATAAATCTGTAAAAGGGTTTTCAAAGTGTCTTTCCTTATTTTCAACTTAGTTTTTTTTTCGTTTTATTTCGTAAAACTTTTTCGTTCTTTTTTCTTTATTTGCACTTTTTAGCACTATTACGGAGTTATAGGAATGATAATATATTCGTTTTAGTTTTTCATGCACTTGCATTTTCACTTAAAACATTTTGTCCATTTAATTTTTTCGACTTCTTTTTACGCATTTCTACCGCATTCTAGCGGTAGAAATGTATTTGTTTTTATTTTTTAAGCACTTGCGTTTTCATTTTTATTTGCAAAACTTACTTCTCGTTTAATTTTTTTTTCACTTTTTACGCATTTCTACCGCATTCTAGCGGTAGAAATGCGGTCATTTTATTTTTTTGATAACTTAGTTTTTTTTCAATTTCTATTTTGTGCGCGTTTATTTCCGCCTACTCGTTAAGAGTTAAATGACGCAATGCTTTTATTTCATTTTAGTAGAGTGTGTGGAGTGTGTTCACTTTCCTGCAGTGTGTGTGTGTGTGTGTGTGTTTTACTTTATGTCGAGAGAGTGTGTGCATGAGTTATACTTTCTATCGAGTGTGTGCGTGTGTTGCATTTATTTAGTCCTACTCATTTAAGTAGGACTCGCTTTCATTCTCCCACCCACGCACTTGCGCCGGGACTCGCATTTACTGCTTTCATTTCAGCCCTACTCGTTTGAGTAGGACTTGTCCATTACTGCTTTCATTTCAGTCCTACTCGTTTGAGTAGGACTTGCAATTTTCTGCTTTATTTTCCTGCTTTCATTTACTGCTTTCTTTTACCGCTTTCTTTACTGCTTTATTTTCTGCTTTTCCCGCAAGCCGTCTCCATTCCGATGAGTGGCTAACCGTTCTTAGCCCTCGGTATCGAAGAGCATTGGGACAGATAAAATAGCTTAAAATAATTAAATGTCGTATTTTTCTAATTAATTAATTTTTTAAGGTTTGTCCGGGGTTAACGACGCGTAGGACCATATATCGATGTGTGGGCCATATTTTCGTTATCCATATGCTCGCCGAGAGGCCGTGCGTATGGACAAATCACCACTTGGTAAAGAGAGTTCCGCACTAACCCTCGAGAGAGGAGGCGCGCCAACTCTACCAGATTGGGTTCCCCACCCAATAGCGGGGTTCTTAGCGTAATGCGGGCGTTAAGAGGAATCCTTCGTCGGATGAGAGCCCTGTCAAATAGTCTTAGCGTTCAGGTGAGCGATAGCCCTATAGCAAGGTGAGCTCATTTTAGTGGAACCTCCATGGTCAAGTCTCCACCTTAATTAATTGGAAATTTAGGAGCTCTTTTTATTAAAAGTTTATTTTGGTTCTAATTCAATTCACTGTCATCGAGCTAAGCTCTTCATCAGCACCACATTCATGCTTTCTTTTTTGCTTTCATTTTCTCTTTTTATGTCATTTTTATTATATATAAAAATATAACCCGACAAGTTAATTATCAGTAAAATAATAGTCCCCTCCAGGGAAGAGTAGAAATAATCAAACCGACCCCGAGAATAATACGACGTCGATATTCCACCCGGAATATCCTGTACTACTCACGATAGGTGCACTTGCCTCCTTTCGTTAAAACTCGATCTAACCCGTTTTATATCCAAATAAATAAATACGCGCGCCCTGTTTTCTAAATAAAACCACTTCTGCTTTACTTAAATAAAATTGTCGGGTCGCCGCGTGACCGTAAATATTTTTGGAGTTTTAACCAATCAAGTTTTTGGCGTCGTTGACGGGGACTTGATGCAAAATATCAATCAACTGTCCAATGCAGGCTTAGGCTTTGCAACCTCCACTAGTGTAAAGAATAGTTCTGCACCTGTACGAACCGCCTTCACCACCTGAAGAGCAGACATCAACGTCTTGCTCGACCCCTTCAAGCCCGTGAAAGTCGTCTCACGACCTCCTCAAAGCTTGACTTCCTTGCTACGAAAATCAATATAGGCTCGCTGCTCCAAAAGCCAGTCCATGCCAAATATAACATCGAATTCCACTAGCGGCAATAACGACGCTTGCAAATGGAACTCCTGGCTCCAATTCGAATCTTCACGCCACAGATTCTATCCACGCGCATCGAACACCCATTGGGCAACAACACATCCAACTTGTCCTTCGCCATCGAAGAAGGTAATCTGATGCGCGATATAAATTATTCGGACAAAAAAGAGTGTGAAGCTCCTGTATCGAAGAGTGCTCTTGTCGGATTTTCACAAACCAAAACAAATCATAAACAAGTAGTGGTAAGGTAACAAGCACATAACAAGTATTTAAAAGATTAACTTGCTATAAATTTAAATTTTACCTGTCACCACATCCGCCTATTTGATGGCCTCCTGTTGGCCAAGATTATAAACCCTCGGTTGGCTCGGAGCATAATGGGACGCGGTTTACACCACCGCCTTTCCCTTCTCTTCATAAGTTGCTCCCGGCTTCCTTTCGGACTTGGGACGTCCGCTCCAACAGTCACGGGAAAAGTGCCCCGGCTTCCCACAAGTAAAACATGCACCCGGGGTCCGACCCGTAGTCGCCCCAGAAGCACCAAAAGAAGGAGCTGGAGCCGAAGTCCTAGACTTCTTAAAGAGCCTTTGATAGCCGGACTTTGAAGTAGTCGACACTTTAAACCCAGACTTCTTATCACCAATGCTCTTCTTCGCTTGAACATTCTTCATGTCCTTCTCCAAGGACCGGGCCGTGTTGACCAAGGTCAAGAAACCCTGCGCCATCGGCCCCGAAAGTAGTAGCCTCAACTCATCTCTCAACCCTTCATAGAATCGATTCGTCTTGCGCTCCTCATCCGCGATGGTGGAGATAGAATACCTACTCAATCGAGTAAACTCGTGGAGATATTCATCCACGCTACTCTCTCGTTGAACCAACTTCAGGAACTCATTCTCCAAAGCTATCCTCTGCGTCGAAGGGAGGTACCTAGCCAAGAACAGTCTCGAGAACTCCTCTATCGAGACGTCTATAAGTTGCCTACCTCTCAAAAGATGCAGTTCCAATCCTTCCCACCACAATCTCGCTTCACCGTCCAGAAGGAACGTAGCAATAGTGGTCATTTGCCATTCTTTCGTCTCTGTTGCTGTCAAGACTCTCTTCACCCTAGAGAGCCAGTCTTCAGCTTGAGATGGGATTACCAACCCCGAAAATACCGGAGGATAAAAGCTCATGACATGTTTGAGCTGTCTCTCGGTTGCCCTCCTTGGCACCAACGACTCCACTACTACCTGCTCCACTCTCCTCAGCTCAACCTCTGGAAGAGGTACCTGCTCCATTGCAGGAGCGGGCTACTGCATTTTCCTTGTAGGCTGCGCATTAACCATGGCAAACACTACTTCGGCAACCAATCGTATGGTCTCATCCGATGGAGGTGTTGCAGGAGCATCATTTGGTGCACTGCTAGCCTTAGAAACTCGACGTTTCGGCGGCCCAGCACCGCTTTTGGTCACCTATAGTGGTACAAAACACTGTTAAGAGACCAAACAAAATTACAAACATGTTGATGCACGAAAACACAGAGGGGTCAAGCACCACCAGCTAACGGTTCGAACACAGGGGAATAAGGAAGACTGCGAGCAGCGATCTACTAAGCGGATGAGGGCTGGAAGAAGAGTAGGGCCGTGAACCACGACAACAACAGACTTCGCCCGTCGCGGCCGGAATGCCTCTCTTGCGACGGGCTTTCCCTTGATTGAAGAAGAATTTAGTTACAAGTGAGAGGAAAAGGTTAGCAAGAGCAGAGCGAGGGGGAGTCCGCAAGGCACAGGATTCGAGTCCGCAGTCTATAACAAGTAGGCTCCTGGGTCCGAGTCAGCGTGCCTTGGGTGCACCACCTCCCCCCTATTTATAGGATAGGGGGTCTGCCCAAACGGGCAGGGCTAAAATAACCGGCTGCCCGGGGTACAGGAGAACCGGGCAGTGGTGACGGGAAGCAAAAAGAAAGAACACGCCAGTCCGCGCAGAAGGGGCGGACTGGGCTCGCAGACTAGAGCCTCCACTGTTGCTGGGCGCGCCGCTGGAGGGCGGCGGCCTGGGCGGACGAGACATTGCGTCCGCCGCTGTAGAACCTGATACCTCAAACACTGGCGGACTGAGTGGACAGGCACTTGCGTCCGCTGCTGGGGTACCATGGTCCAATTGGGGACCTTGCCGGACTGGGCGGACTGATAAATCGCGTCCGCGCCTGTTGAAAGGGGGGCTTTGGAGTCTTGTAGTATGCTGCGGACTGAGGGGTTAACATAATCCCCGCACATTTTTAAGTTTCCAGAAAACTTCGAAAATGTTTTCTTAACCGCCGAGTCCACACGCCTCGAAAATGCCGCCAACGCTATAAATATCGCTAGAGGGCCTGGAACTGTTGAGAATCTCGATCGATACGGGGCGCTACTCACCACTTGCGGTCTCCACTTTCCAGTCCGGCATGGCAAGGCTTGGAGCTTTCTTCTCTAGTCTCACTGCAAAGGGCGACCCAGCACTGGCAACGCCTATGAGGACCAAGAAGATAGTAAAGAGGTCGACAAGAAAAGATCCTGTCCACCCCACAGGAGAGAGTTCCCAGAGCCAGAAGCCTGCGGAAAAAGAAGTCCGCCACGCCGACATATCTGCTCGCGATGATGCCGTAGTCGACGCCGAACCATTGAGAAGTGAGAAGATGGTGACGTCAGATTCCGCCCCTTCTCAGAAAACTGCAACGTCGGCGGACACCACTGGCGAACACATTGAGGCTGACGTATCTTCACTCAATGCCCCGGTGCAAATCGTTGACTTGGACGAAGAAGACCGGCGGACTGAGGTAGAGGACGACGGGCCCTCAAAGTCATTGTCTACTGTGAATCCTGAACCTGTCCGCGAAAACCAGCCCGAATTAGGGGGGTCCGCCGCGGATTCTGCTAAGAAAGCTGCCAAGAGGAGGAAGAGGAAGAGGGACGGAGCGACCATCGCCGAGCGGGTTGAGAAGAAGCTGCGCGCCATGAAGGAGAAGAGTATCTCCAAGCGGACTGGGGATGCGGACTTACAACACAGGCCGCGCGACAAAGAAGTTCCAGACAGCGACCTGGTTACTCCGGTGGCCCAAATCCAGGGAGATAATTCCCTCTCAACGGTCAGTCTATCCACGGATGAGATAATAGATTCCATAGACGTCGATCGACTTGATTTAATCAACGAATCCTTGCTGGTTGTACTGCAGCAATCTGAGGCGAAGACTACTGGAGATAAGGATGACGAACTCCCTTCCTTGTCCGCTGCGGAGGAAGAGGAAAGAGAGAGACTGAAGGAGAAGATAGAGGAGCAAAAGAAACAAATCGTTGCTCATGTTGCTGCGGTCGGGGCAGCCTCGAAGCAGGTCGCGGCAGACAAAGCCGCTGAGGACCTGCGGATTGCTGCAGAGCTGATGCGATCAGGTAAACTTCAACCGGCGCCTAAATATTTTCAACGTAAGTGGCTTTACAGGTCGCCGCCGCGGACGTCAAGACCCATCAGAATCATCACCGAGACGGACGATATTGTGGTTTCAACAAGTGCGGCTGCTGAGAATAGAGCGAAGGTCCATCGCGAATGGAAGAAGCGGTTAAGCGCCTTTGACCCAGAGCGGGCAAGGCGGCCAATCATCTTCGATAGTCGACAACTCGCTGCTGCTATGTCTAAAAGTGATTTTTCATCCTTTCTTTTCGTCCGCCGCGAACTGCCTTTTGAATGTGGAGTTGACTTTGTTTGTTGCAGGTAGAAGGTCACCACCGGGCTCCATCGAGAGTGGTGAGTTTGTGGTAACGCTGAATACCGGTGGTGACGCGGTCTCGCCTATAGAATCCGCGAGGGATGAGCCGCCCAGCCTGAATATGATTAAAGAGTTAGAGAAGAAATTTGAAGCTGAAATGCAGTGTGTCAAAGCTGAGTTAGAGAAATCAGAGGAGCGCGAGAGAGCGTCCGCTGCGCGTGAGAAAGCGTCCGCGGAACGCGAGAAGGCCCTAAAAGACCTGATCGCCAGCATCTCGCGGGCACTGGAGAGGTTTGAAAGGGAGAAGAAGAGGCTCGCGGATGACGTCCGATTCTACAAAGGTAAGCACTTGGCGTCAGTGCGTGAAGGAAAGGAGAAGCGGACTGCTGAGGTCGCAGAGCAGAGGCCGCGAGCGCCAGATCGCGCTGCTCCGGAGATCGCTGCACCGGCAGGTGTCCAACAGCCCGCGGATGAGGAGCAGAGGCCGGCGGCGGAGCCAATGGTGCCTCTCAGCCGGATAGATCGGGAGGCTGCTCACATGCACCGGACCATAAATGTCATTCATCATCATCTCTGCCGTGTGTACAGCGAAATTCTCCAGATAAGCGATCAAGCGGCTCATCTATGCACAGACAGGGCAGAAAGGCCGGCGCGGACCGACAATAGGGACCGCTGAGTCCGCAATGCCTTGAGCTTTTATTTGCTTAATTGTATAATTATTTGGGATAATTGTGCTCCAAGCAGTGCTGTTGTAAAATGAACTCTATTTGATCTGTGCGGACTCAGATTATATATCCGCAAATTATATAGCTTAAATCCTTGTGATGTGGCGAATTGCGCGGACTAATGCTGTGTTCGCTTCTCGATATTTAACCTGCAGGTGGCAATACTGCGAACTAAGCGGATTGAAAATGCATCCGCTCCTTGTGACCTGGGAGGAAAAACGCGATCTGAGCGGACAACAAATCGTGTCGGCCACGACCTTTTGCTTTGAGTTTTCCTTGGCATGTATATCTGTGTTTGTATCTGCGTAAATTGTTTGGTTGTTTTAACTTTTTGCGGACTGTGCGGATTGGATTTGCGAGCTCATGCGGCCTGGTCAAAAAGTTGTCAGACTCTTTTGCTATAAATAGGGCCTTTTGCTTTCTCTTATGCAGGAAACTGTTGAAGTACAAGGAATCCTGCGGCCTGCAAAATGGTGTCCGCGCGGATTGATGCTGCTGTCGCCTTACATTCTGCGGACCACAGGAAATGCACATTGACAGAGGCCGACTTGGTCGCCTTTGTCGAAAAGAAGATGGCGAACTCGAACATCCTTGTCCGCCTTCCCGCCCATCAGGAAAGATTGAACTGCTCAACTGCGACCCAGATCGCCATTCCTGTTTACCATTTCGACAGCGGATTCAAGTTTCCGCTTTTATGGGAACTCGCTGCGATCTTCGAGCACTATGGCATGGTGCCTGGCCAGCTCGCGCCAAATACACTCACTGCGATCTGCAGCTTTGTTTCTTACTTGCGATCTGAAAAGATTGCTTTCTCAATGAATATCTTCCGAAAGATATTCTCTGTCCGCTCCATCACCGTTTCCGGAGGCCGCCCCTACAAGGGGGTCATATACTTCTATTGCAGGGGAATGAAGGTTGTGGGTCTCCCCAACAAGATCCATAACTGGACCTCTAGGTTCCTGATTTTCGAGGGCGATCTAGGGTTCGCGCACACCTATCCGCAGGTGCGCGCGGACTCCGCCTTCAAAAGCGTGCAGCTGGATGGCCTTGAGTCCGCCATTGTCGAGTTCCTGGCCAATGCTAGGCTCGACATCGAGCATTATATTCCGCTGCTGGCGAGCTTAGCGGACGTCATGCCCGAGGAGAGTAAGTAGCTTCCGAACTCAGCTTTTGCATCCGCTGCGACCTTGGTGTTTAACCCATTTGCTTTTTGCAGCGACCTTGGCGGTGCCCGCTAACTTGCCGCAGATGCCCAGCGGCTTCACTCCTACACAAAAAGAAAAGAAAGAAGTAGTCGCCAGAAAGAGGAAGGAGGAAGGGGATCCCGCAGCGGACTACTCTTCCTCAGAAAGTTTCTCAATGAGCGGGTTCGGCATCAGCCAGAAGGACCTCAGGGGGAACCCCATGATCCATTGGCACAGCAAAAACAAACACGTCCGCCTGTCCACCGCGCTTCCTTCGTGGAAGAGTCCGCGGATATCACGCCACGCCCATATCGCGATCTCCGCGCTTTACGGAAAGCGCAATTTGAGTGACCTCAAGAAGGTGTCCGCCGCCGACCTCCCTTTGCTAGCCTCTCAGGCCTCTGCGAACAGTGCGGTGACAAATCATTATGTTGCCACTCTGGCCAGAGACCTGCTGAGGCAGAATGAACAACTTCAAAAGGATAATGAAGCGCTAAAAGAAAGGAATGTGCGATTGGGAAAAAAGGTCGCTCAGCAAAAAGAAGAGCTGGGGGTGAGTTGAATTCGCTGCGGCCTTGATTTTCTATCTGCCGCTATCCGTCTAATTTACTTTTGTTCGCGCAGGTCGCCTATGACTTGGAAAACAGCAACTTCCAGTCCGCCATGCTCCCCTTCGTAAAGGAGACCGTCGAGGTCGCCATTGAGCGACTTGTCCGCGACGGCTTCATCAAGGAAGGAGTGGCTGGCGTCCCTTTTTTGGAAATCTTCCCTGAGTTGGCTCCGCAGGTCGCTACGATGGAGAGGGCCAACAAAGGCAAAGATATTATTGAGGAAGAAGGCGAAGAAGAAGAAGAAGACGAAGAAGAAGAAGACGGAAACCGAGGGCAAGGCGAAGAGCCAAGCGTCAAGGAGACAGCGGACAACGCTGCCTCAAGCCAGCGAGTAGAGGAGCTATCCGCGGAGTCTGACTCTTCTGCATCTTCTTCTGATACCGGGAGCTCGCATAGCGGTCCGCCTCGAGTACAGGATCGGACAGCAGCGGGAGCGGCTCCGGGGGCTACTCTCCAGAAGTTGACATTGTTGGTGACAGCCCTGCACCTCCAGAGAAGAAGCAAAGGAACATATAGAATGATGTATTTTATCTTTTTTGGTTTTTGTAAAAAGTGGCGGACGCAAGATTGCAGTCCGCCTAACATATAGAATGATGTAAACAATTTTTGATGAAATAGAAAAAGGATATTTTTGGCATGTGTGCTTTCTGCAATGTTCTCTTTCCACGTTCACCGCACCGACACTTAGCAGTCCGCACGTCATGCTGATAAGTTTGAGCTTTTTATCTTGCTGATTAAAGAATATTATTGTCCGTCGAAATAAGAAGAAATTGTCAGGCGGACTCTGTTGAGTTTTAATTGCAGTCCGCACAACACGTCATTTATTACAAACTTTTGCTGATGAGAGAATCCAACTCATTAACCCATTCAACATTCGCCTTTAAAAATGACAAGAATAGCCGGCTGATAACAAAGCCATTCATCGAGTTCTAGTAGAGTCCGCATTTCTCTTTATTAATCAAATTATAACATGAAAGCCATTCTGCGGACTGAGCGGATACAGAAGACCAACCCGCTCATTGTAGAAATGATCTATATACGTTTCCAGAAAACTGTCGGACTGAGCGGATACAGAAAACCAGCCCGCCAACTATAGAATCTATTCATTAAAGGAAACTGGCGGACTGCACGGATAGATAAGACCAGTCCTCCAAAGATAGAAATTACCCATAGCGATAAAGAAAACCAATCCGCCCATAATACAAGAAATGATTTATAGCTTGCGACTAGGTGGGCAGGTGAGCCAGAGCGGCATACTTTCCTCACCGGGCTGCATGCTATAGAATCAATCCGAGCTGGTGGACTGAGCGGACACAGAAAACCAATCCGCTCTCAATAGGAGAAATGACCTATAACTCGCGACCAGCTGGGCAGGTGAGCCGGAGCGGCATACTTTCCTCACCGGGCTACAAGCTATAAGGTCAACCCAAACAGGCGGACTGAGCGGATAGAGAATACCAGTCCGCACATAACAGAAATGATCTATAGCTTGCGACCAGGTGGGCAGGTGAGTCGGAGCGGCATACTTTCCTCACCGGGCTACAAGCTATAGGATCAACCCAAACAGGCGGACTGAGCGGATAGAGAAAGCCAGTCCGCACATAATTCCCTATGAAGAGCAAAATGCTCATTTGGCGGAACGGTTCCCTGCCCTCTTGCCTGGAGTACATTCTAAGTTGTGGGTCTCCTGCAGGCACTGCTCGAGGGTGCCATGGAGTGTTCGAGGGTGACAAGATAAGATGACCCGCGGGCAGGTGAGCCGGAATGGCATACTTTCCTCACGCGATCATCGAAGTTGTAACGATATCCTTATGGCGGCATGGTAGAGCTTTTCCCCACCCAGCCCTCCATAATGCAGAGGTGGGGTCAGGTACTTGCCGGGATCCAAAGTCCAGAATCCAACCGCGCTAGAGCCTGCAAGCTCCCACTACACGGTGCGAAATATCCTCGCAACACGTGGTCTTTGTGGTGTTACGCTAATGAAAACAGCTCTAGGGGAGGTTTTGTTGAACTCGGCGATGTCTCCTGGTATCAGGGAACCGTTATAGGTCTTTGGGAGAGAAAGGAAACACTAGAAAAAGGTGTCAGTATGGATCCTTCGATTAATAAAAAAATATATTTGCAAAGCAAACATAAGAAAGAAGAAAGAGAGTTCAGGCGCAGAACCGTTTTTTGAATCTTTCTTATCGTTTCATCTGTTATGATTACATCAACAAAACACTTGAAGAAGCGTTAGCAGGATGTTTCTATTCATTAATAACTTTTGAAGAAGATACACAAAGTAGAGAGGAGTTTCAAGAATAGAACCATTTGAGATCATCTCCGCTCCAGGTGTGGGTATATCCTCTCCTGCGTATGTCTGCAGGCGGTAAGCGCCGCTCTTTAATGCTTCTTTGACAACAAAAGGGCCGACCCAATTTGGATTAAGCTTTCCAGTTGAACCAGCTCTTGCAGCAACATCAATCTTCTTTAGAACGAGATCTCCCACTTGAAAGTGTTTGATCCTTATGTTCTAATCAAAATAGCGGGCCATTCTTCTTTTGACCTCTTCCTGTCTTATGGCTGCCTGATCTCTGATGGCCTCGACGTGTTCCAAGATGAACCTCATCTCTTCATTATCAACTCAAGCCAGTCCTCAACGCCTTCCCTTGCAAGCAGAACTCTGGGTGACGGGACTTCAAACTCAACTGGTATAAGTGCTTCTGAGCCGTGAGAGAGCTTGAATGGAGTCTCCCCAGTTGCGGATGATGGCGTTGTCCTAAGGGACCAGAGAAATGATGTAAGTTGATCAGCCCAGCTGCCCTTGAGATTCTGCACTTTCTTCTTGAGCAAATTGAGGATCTGCTTGTTGGCTGCTTCTACTTGGCCGTTACTTCTGGGATGATGAACTAAATCGCAGCTCTGTTCCGATCTGCTTGCAAAAATCTATCATCTCGGAGTTGTTGAACTGTGGCCCATTATCGGTGATTATAGCCATTGGAATTCCATGTCGGCAGACTATCTCCCCCCAAATGAAGTTTCTGACGACCTGAGTAGTTGTCTTTGCCAATGCCTTGGCTTCGATCCACTTGTTGAAATAGTCGATCATTACGATGATGGAACGCCGCTGACTGCTTGCCATGGGAAAAGGACCAAGGAGGTCCATTCCCCAAACTGCGAAGGGCCAAGGAGTTGCAATCGATCTGAGGGACTGAGCTGCTTGGTGTTGAAGTGGAGCAAACTTCTGGCACTGAACACACCTTCTGGCGTAGATCTCAGAGTCTCTCTTCATAGTGGGCCAGAAATATCCTTGCCGCAGGATTTGTTTTTCAAGAGTTCTTGCTCCCGAGTGGCTTCCACACTCTCCGAAATGAATCTCTTACAAAACAGTGAAAGCTTCTCCTTCTGAAACACACCGGGCCATGGTAGAGAGGAAAGTTTTTCTGTAGAGGACTCCCGCCACTAGGATGTAATGAGCTGCTTTTATTCTGAACTTTTTCTTATCTCTGACTGTATTATGATAATCTCCTGTTGACAGATAAATGATAAACGGATCCATCCAAGAGGCACGTTGGTCTACTTGCATCAGATCTCCTTCCATCACTGCCGGGCAGAAGAGCTCGGAAGTTGTCCCTCCTGAAAGCATCCCGTGCTTGGAAAGAAAATCGGCCTCCTCATTTTCTGTTCTCGGGATGTGCTCAATAGTAAAGCTCTTGAGCCTGCCAACTTCTATCTTCACAAGAGCTAGATATTTCTTCAAGATTGGCTCTCTTGTCTCGAAGTTACCAAGGACTTGTGACGCCATTACTAGAGAATCGGTTTTGATGTGAACATGATCGATTCTGAGTTCTCTTGCAAGTCTCAAGCCTGCTAGCAAAGATTCATATTCGGACTGATTATTGGTTACTGGAAAGTAGAATTTGATGGCCTTCTCCAACTTGACTCCGTTTGGATTGATGAGAACCACTCTTGCTCCAGAAGAACTTCTGCCTGAGGCACCATCAACATATATGGTCCAAGCCAAAGGTGACCTTTCTGCCTGATCAAAACTGGACTCTGGCATGTCGATTAGAAAATCTGCTAGGACCTGAGCTTTAATGGCTGTCTTGGGCACATAAGAAATTTCAAACTCGCTCAACTCTATTGCCCACTTGCCTAGTCTGCCGGAATGTTCAGGTTTTTCCAACACACCCTTTAAAGGCTGATCAGTGACAACTTGAATCGAATGTGCTTGGAAGTACGGACGAAGCCTGCGAGCTGACATGACCAGTGCCAAGGCTAACTTCTCTAGAATTGGGTACCGTGTCTCAGCACTCTTCAGAATATGGCTAACATAATAAACTGGGAATTGCTTTCTGCTTTCTTCCCGGAGAAGAACGGAGCTGACGGCCTCAGGGCCAACCCCTAGGTACAAGAAAAGAATCTCTCCTGGCCGAGGACTCTGAAGCAGGGGTGCTGAGGTCAATTGCATCTTCAACTGCTCAAAGTCTTTGGAGCACTCTTCCGTCCACTCAAACTTGGAGGCTCCTCGGAGAGTTTTGAAGAATGGAGCACTCCTGTCTCCAACCCGAGAGAGAAATCTCGCAAGGCCCGCTAGCCTCCCCCTAACTGCTGAACTTCTTTAGGTGAACGAGGGGTTGGCATGTCAAGGATGGCTTTTACTTTATCAGGGTTGGGGGCAAGTCCTTCTAGAGTAAGGAGATGACCAAGAAATTTCCCCTTACTTGCCCCAAACATACATTTCAGAGGATTGAGCTTCATTCTATACCTACGCAGAGTAGCGAACGTCTCTGCTAGGTCTCGCAAGTGTAGCGAAAACGATTTACTCTTAATCAAGAGATCGTCTACATACACTTCTAGGTTCCTCCCCTTCTGATGGTTAAACACACGGTCCATCATCCATTGGTAGGTTGCGCCAGCATTCTTAAGCCCAAAGGGCATCACAAGGTAGCAATAACAACCATCATTAGTTATGAATGACGTGTGAGGAACGTCAGGCTTATGCATTCTTATCTGGTGGTAACCAGAAAACGCATCTAAAAAACTCATGTAAGAGTACGCTACCGCGGAATCAACTAAAGAATCTATCCGAGGCAAGGGGTAGCAATCTTTAGGGCATGCTTTATTAAGTTTAGTGAAATCTACACACATTCGCCACTTTACTCCTGGTTTCTTAACCATTACAACATTAGAAATCCAGGTAGGATATTGAATTTCTTTAACAAAATTCGCTTTGAGGAGCTTTGCGACCTCCTCCCTTATTGGTTCAACAAGCTTTGTAGCCATGTCCCTCTTCTTTTATTGCACGGGCTTGCAGCCGGGATCAACGTTCAAGTGGTGGCAAGCAACATCAGTATCCACCCCTGGCATGTCCTCTGCTGACCAGACGAAGACATCCAGGTTGTTCAGCAAGCAGGAAATCAACTCAGCTTTTTGATCTTCAGGTAGCTCCGAGTTGATGGAGAGCTTCCTCTCCTCCCCCTCAGCAATGGGGACTCCCTGCGTCACCTGGGCAGGTTCCAGGTGAGCACCTTCATCAGCAGCAATTTCTGAACTGGAAGAGACTTCTGCAGCTTCTGTTGGAGCAAGGGAAGGGCTGGCTTCAACCATGTTGACAGTTCGGACATAGCACTCCCTTGCTCTTCTTGGGTCACTCCTGACCCGGCACATCCTTCCATCGGCAAAGAACTTGATGGCGAGGTGGTAGGTGGAAACCACCGCTTGATACTTGTTTAACAAGGGCCTGCCGAAGATGGCATGGTAGCTGCTGGGGGCGTCAACCACTATGAACTGTATCTGCTTAGTTGCCCCTCCAAGCTTTACGGGCAAGATGACGCTGCCCTCTACTTCCTTTCTCTCTCCCGAGAAACCATAGAGTGGCCCCTCAGTGGAAAGCAGAGGCTTTCCGGTCCTCAGGGCCTCGAAGGTAGACTTTAACAGGAGGTTGACAGAGCTGCCTGTGTCAACAAGAATCCTATCCACTGTGAAGTCTCCAAGCACGGCCTTGATTACAACTGCATCGTCAAATGGATTGGCTGTTTGAGATAGATCTTCTGGACCAAAGGTGACGACTTCTCTTGGAGGAGCAACGGAAGAAGAGGCCACCTCTGCCTGGGTGATCCTTGAGATTGATGATTTCCGGGTGGACTCGGTCCCAGCTCCACCATGGATGAAGAAGAGGCGTCCCAGGACCCCTTCATCATCTGCATCGAAGCACTCCACCGGGACGTTGATCGGCCCCAGACGGCCCTTGTCCTCTACATCCACGCATTCTTGGTAGGCCTCAGCTACCTCTTTGCCTTTCGAGGTGGATGGCTTCGAAGAGGAAGGAGAATCTTTCTTGGCCAGGTCAATCTTGCACTCGGCAAGCAACTTCTCTATCAGCGCCGAAGGGCCTTGCAGTCCTCAGTCAGATGGCCCTTTTCTTTGTGGAACTGACAATATTGTGTGTTATTTCTCAGCTTCCACATTTTCGGAGGCTCTTGCCTCTTTTCTTCTGATCTCCTTTGCAGGATCTGGATGACTTCGTCAAGGTCCAGATCTGCAGCATCCTCCATGGGGCTTTCATCAAATTGGATCGGAGCAGGCAAGGCTGCTTGTTGGAGGATGGGTAGAGCTTGCAATGGAACGGCGGGAGTGGTGGCCAACGGCAGTCTCTGCTCATGAAACTGTTGATGGCCTTGGAAAGGTTTCTTGTTGCGGAAGTTTCTGCCTCTCTGAGACGGAGGCTGGAAGTCTGGGCGAGGGGGCTTGCCACGAGAGGAAGAAGCGGAGGCATCCCTTCCTTCAGCCTTAGTTGTCAGGGATGAGACATAAGTCGGATTCGCATTTTCTCCTTCTATGAAGCGGTTGACCATGACAATCAACTCCTGATAAGTCTCAGGTGCCTTGGTCGTTGCTTTGAACTTCAGAGGGCCCTCCCGGAGGCCATGGATCAAGGCGACCTTATAATAATCGGGGTTTACACTCCTAACCCCTTGGATCTCTCTTTGAAAGCGCTCAACGAATCGCGCCACCGATTCATTATCCCTTTGCTTTATTTCAAACAGGGCAGCTGGCCCATTCTTCCTCTTCCTTGAGGTAGCAAACCTCAGCAGTAACTGGCTACGGAGCTCTGCAAAAGAGGAGATTGTGCCCGAAGGCAGCTCGTAGAACCACTCTTTCGCTTGTCCTTCGAGAGTGGTGACCAACCGTTTACACTTAATTGCATCTGAGAGGCATCTCAAAGCAACTGCCCCCTCAAATTCCTGAAGATGAGAAACTGGATCTGTCGCTCCTGAATAGAAGGGGATGCGAGGCTCCCTGAAGTTGCTCCGGGCCGATTCCCATCGGATTCGGTCGACAAAGGGTGACGGGGTTTCGAACTCTGCGGGGTAGAATGGGCGGACTGGAGCCGGGGAGTCCGCGGGCTCGGCGGACTGGCGGTCAGCAAAATGGAGCTGGCGGGCTGGAGTGCCCCTGACAGCTTCTCTGAAAAATTCTCTGAAAGCGAACTGCTCCTCCTAAGGACGCAGAGGGGCAGCAGACTGAGCATGGTTCCGAGGAGTTGCTGATGACTGCCGAAGCGGAGTTCGGCGAGCTGGGGTCTGGCGGACTGGCGAGTCAGCTGGGTCCGCTGCGGCCTGAGGAGCAAGCCGCTGGGCAAGCGCGAGCAAAGCTTGGCTGATTGCATCGAGACGCTGGTCAGTCTGCTGGCGGGATTGCTCGGCCTCAAGGCGAGCTTGCTCAATCGCGTCCCATAGAGAGTCCTCTGAAGAGCTGGAGCGGTCTGAAGAGCTGGCTCTGCGGTCTGACATCTTCGTCGGCTGGTTTCAAAACACTACTCGGATCTGAAGGCCGCGTGTTAACTGTTGATGCACGAAAAAATAGAGGGGTCAAGCACCACCAGCTAACGGTTCGAACACCGGGGAATAAGGAAGACTGCGAGCAGTGATCTACTAAGCGGATGAGGGCTGGAAGAAGAGCAGGGCCGTGAACCACGACAACAACAGACTTCGCCCGTCGCGGCCTGAATGCCTCTCTTGCGGCGGGCTTTCCCTTGATTGAAGAAGAATTTGGTTACAAGTGAGAGGAAAAGGTTAGCAAGAGCAGAGCGAGGGGGAGTCCGCAAGGCACAGGATTCGAGTCCGCAGCCAGTAACAAGTAGACTCCTGGGTCCGAGTCAGCGTGCCTTGGGTGCACCACCTCCCCCCTATTTATAGGATAGGGGGCCTGCCCAAACGGGCAGGGCTAAAATAACCGGCTGCCCGGGGTACAGGAGAACCGGGCAGCGGTGACAGGAAGCAAAAAGAAAGAACACACCAGTCCGCGCAGAAGGGGCGGACTTGGCTCGCGGACTAGAGCCTCCACTGCTGCTGGGCGCGCCCGCTGGAGGGCGGTGGCCTGGGCGGACGAGACATTGCGTCCACCGCTGTAGAACCTGATACCTCAAACGCTGGCGGACTGAGCGGACAGGTACTTGCGTCCGCTGCTGGGGTACCATAGTCCAATTGGGGACCTTGCCGGACTGGCCGGAGTGATAAATCGCGTCCGCGCCTGTTGAAAGGGGGGCTTTGGAGTCTTATAGTATGCTGCGGACTGAGGGGTTAACAAAACAGCAATTATAGGAACACGTAGGTTCCCCAAACACGTGTATTTTCATTCCTAAGTGGACATTTATGGGTTCTTTTGTTGTTATAACGATGACGCACACACATGTGCTCACCACCCCTTAAAAAGAATTCGCCCACGAATTCATTTTAAGCATAACCGAAACCAGTAGTCTGATACCAAATTGTAATACCCCCTATCCGTCGCATTGCATATAGCAGTAGGTCCGGCCGGGGCCAGACGCCATATACCACATACAGACCGGGTGGTTACTCAATGAAAACCATCGAACCAATCTGACGTCCTACACAGAGCATTCTAGCAGAAGCAGTTTAAATAGTTGTAATAAAAAGAACCCAGCAACAAGCATGAATGTCCACTAACAAGCCAAAAAGGAATGAAGTACATACACAAGTACTGGCCTTAGGGCATTACAAATGGTTTACTCTTATTACATGTTTCCATACCACGGCACGCAGGCCGGTCATACATGAACAAAAGCAAGTAAACACTCCAATTATGCCTTCGAGGGCCGGCTTCGCAATTTGGGCTTTAGCCCGCTATTGACCGCTTGGTTCAGCAACACCTGCAAGCAACAAACCATCGTATGGTGGCAAACAAAAGCAACGGTCAGCAATGCTGACCAAATTATAACGATCCCGCCGCCGATTCGGGGCGGTGATGCTCCTTCCCAGCACTTATTAGCATAACCAAGCAGTATATATATATACATTGCATCACATGCGTAGGCTCACACGACCACACACCCCGTACAATCAGGGCACATTCTCGGTGATCGCGGTCTAAGCCCGCCGACTCACCACCCTCCCTAGGATGGCCAAACAATGAGCAATTTGTCTTCCCGACATGGGTCACGGTAATTTAAACAATAGACTGTCGAAGACCCTCATCTATGCCAACAGCTCTAATCTGAATGACATAGAACGGGTATGGTTCCATCTAACCCGTGCTCACATCGCAACGTTAATTTAAAACATATGCGCAAGTCAAACTTCTCCGAGTCCCATTTCCTTCACACATTTCACATAACCCGGTTATGTTCAAGTTAGCTCCCAGGCCACCAAGTTGGCAATATCACACATCCGCCCAGTTTTCCGGGTGCACCTTATGGTTAATCCCCGAGGCTCCTTGTTGCAATCTACCATGTAGAAAACCCGAAAAACAAACATTCGCACGGAGTCTTCTCCGGTATTTATGTAATGCAACATCACAGATCCAGACCAACATGTCCGGATAGGCTTCACACATCATGCCTATGTCCATTCTCGATTAAGGACTCTACACAACGGGGACTTCACATATCTACCCGAAGGAACGCCTCAAACTCACCGCAAACTCGCGAGAGCGGGCTTCCTATGTAAAAGAAGTAGAGCTTCATATGCTCAAGTAGAGAATCGTTACCATAGCGTTCTTCCTTGACGCCATGGAAATGTAAGCGGATGAAAAGCACCACAATCTCCTTGCCTTCGTAGATCCGAAGTCGGCTTGCGATTTGGTGCTCTAAAACTCCTCCAAAGACTAGATCTAGACTTCTTCTTCCTCCTTTGCTCTCCCCTCTCTCTAGGATTTAGACAGAGATCTTATGGCAGAAAATAATGGTTTTAAAACCCTTCTCTCGGGTATAACCCTTTCGGGATAACCATAGACGTCGGATCCCACAAAAAGGGATGCACGGATACAATCCAGGTCTGACCTGGACAAATGGGTTTAAACACCACATGGTTCACCAATCCGGAGCAAGACACGTCCGCGGCCAATTAAATTGTGTCGGTACATTTAGTCAACTCCCGCTAAAACCCCTATGTCAACAGAGTCAAACACGCCACAAGGCACCCCGCGCTCGACGATCGTCGAACCAAGATCGTCGACCGCTGCCAGATCATCGAACGGAGCTCTCTGGCCAAATCGTCGAATGTACGGCCCGATTGTCGAGCCCACGGCCAGATCATCGAACCCAGAAAACTACCTGATTGAAAAACACACGGCCCGATTGTCGAACCCACGGCCCGATCGTCGAACGGAGATCGCTGGACCGATTTGTTGACCGCAGAATAACGACAGATCGTCGACCGCAGAATTGCGACCAGATCGTCGAGCGCTGCTCCACGATCGTCGAACCCAGATTACTGCCAGATCATTGCTAGATCTTTGAACGACCCCGATATGCCCTGGGACATACCCATGTCCCAGGCCGTGTGCCCCTACCAAATTCCAAATTTGGTATAGACACGTCACTAGTCGCTCTTTTGAGTTTCATGGCGTTACAGTGTCCCAGGGCGTGTCCTTCTTGGGTTGAGGAGTTGGTGGTGTGGTCGACGAATTTTGGTCGACGATCATCGAGTGGAGAGTACACGGCCTGTGACAAGGGCGTGTCACAGGGCATGTCCCTTGCATGATTACACGTACTAATGGACACGGGTGTGTCATGGTGTACACGGCCTGGGACACGGGCATGTCCCATGGCCATCTCCTTCTCGGGTTGAGGGAATCATGTGCTGTGTGTTGTACACAGCTGGTAGACAAGGGCGTATCAGGCATGACACGGGCGTGTAGGGTGTGACACGGGCGGGTCACACGGCCGCGTACTTGTTGGATTTGAGTCAGTTCCCTACCGCTTAAGTGATATGGCCTGTGACACGGGCGTGTCACAGGGCGTGTCAGGCCGTGTTCAGCCTATTCTTGGGAAAATCTGAGCCGTTAATTTACCTTATCTGGATCCAAGGGCCAGGCTCCTTCCCTGTGGACATAAGGCCGAGAATGAGGTGTACATCCATCATGTTCATCTTCTTCTTCCTCTCCTCATTTACAATAGTGAGAAAGAGAGAGAGAGGCCAAGGGAAGGAAAGGAGGAAGGAAACCAGATGTTGAAGGAGCCGCGGAGTACGGATTGAAGGTCTGAGAGAGGATTCGTGAAGGCAAAGCCGAGGCAATGACTTCCATCCAGCTACTTCATGGCACCAAAGCGATCTTCAAGGGTAATGAACTCCTTCTTGGACATCGAAGTCCTTTATTTGTGCATGTGCATGGAATCCTCGACCAAGAGGTGGATATCGCAAGTGATTCCTTGGTTGAGTTTACATCTAGAGCCGGAAGTGTGTAGCATGGCATTAGCATGCTGTGTGAAGCCCATCTGGATGGGTAGTCTGGATTTTTGATTATTATAATAAAACCAGAGAAGACTCCATGGATTTGATGATATGAAAGTGAAAGTCCACCTATTGTCAACTACCTTCACCTATGGGGGGGGGGGATAGGTGACGTGCAGCGTTTTTGCGAAATTAAAATTGTACCTGCACAAGAAAACAAAACAACACAGTACAGAAAGGACACAAGCAAATTATAGTGGTTACCCGATTTGGGTACATCCACTTTCCCCCTTCGACCTATCTCGCAACCAGGGACGACTCGGTCACTTCACCAACAGGATTGAAATCCAATCCTTGCACTAACGGAAGGAACCCTTCCACACGTAGGAGTCACCACTCCCACAACACGGGTTGCACCCAACCCTTACAACTAGGAACCAACGTTCCTTTACAACAAAAATGAAAAAAGAATGTACAAGAAATACAAACAACTTTTGGAGACTAAGGTGTCCCTCTTCGTTCGATGACGTGTTCTTGAAGTCAACGAAGAGTGCACAATCCTAGATCTCACTTGGAGAGAATCTCCCCGAAACCGGCGGCGGCAAGAAGAGCGGTGGCTTGGTTCTCGGGATCGGCGGCGACAACGGAGTGTAGCGGCTGTACTTTGGAGATTCAATTTTCGTAGCAAGGCTAGAAAGGTCTTCCAACGGTCACACTAGGATCGATCGTCTCGATCGATTCGGAAGGGGAAAGTTTTCCCGGTCAACGAATCAAGAGACAAAGGATCTCTGGTTAGACGCGTGAGACGCTGTGCTTGGCTGAGCTTCTGTCGTCGAGAGATCTGGAAGCAACAACGATCAAAGCCGGCGATCTACTGGTACGAGCGGCGACGGCGGCGGAGCGGATTTCAAAATCTAGGTCACGTCGGCGGCTCAGCTTTTGTTTTTCAAATTGCTCGCATTACTGTTCAAAAATACGCGTGTATTTATACAGTAGTATACCTCTTTATGACCGTTGTGGGTCCCACCAGAAGAAACCCTAATACCGGTTCAAAACAGCGCCTTAACATTTGATCCGGTCCAGCGGGATCCAGAAAATCGCCCAAGTCAAAATCGGCGAGAATCGAAGGTGATTCTCGACGAGTCGGCGAGAATCAGCCAGTGATTCTCGACGATTCGGCGAGAATCAGCCAGTGATTCTCGACGATTCGGCGAGAATCACTAGTGATTCTCGCCGAATCACTTGATGATTCTCGACGATTATGACTTAGCGCCAGATTTGCACGCTTTGATGTAGCCGGATAGAGACGGCAAGAATCAGCCAGTGATTCTCGACGATTCGGCGAGAATCACTAGTGAATCTCGCCGAATCGGCGAGAATCACTTGGTGATTCTCGTCGATTGTTACTTAGACGATTTTTCCTCATTCCACCCATGAGCTGCTCTTTGACCCATCCTTGCTCCTTGTCTGCTCTTGCATTGTCACAGCCCTATACTTGAAGATAAGTACACTCCAATAGAGAGAGTACACGTAGGCCAACACATTGATCTGCTCAACGAGAGATTACGTCGCGCAGACCCGTGTATATTGACCTACTGCACCCTGACATTGGTGTGAACTTAGCGTGGAATAACTGCAAGCACAACTTGAAGGATTTTATCAAATACATTGTGAATTCATCTTAGCTTGACAAGTGGCTTCCTCAAATCCAGGTAATTGTGGATACATTACCCAACAATCTCCCCCTATTTGACGAAGCCAAAATCCTACTAGCTAAGATGAATACCACCATCCAGATAATATATACAGCATATAGAATTTAAAGATACGGCACAAGGAAATAGAGGCAAACAAATCAAAGCTTGAGTCAATCATAAATTCATATACATATATATATATATATATTCCCAAGATTGTTCATATAACAATAAGAAAAGATAAATGTGTTCTTGAGAAAATGACAAGCTATAAACTTCTGTCTATTTCTCTTTGGCTAGGTCATCCTTGTGTTTTTGAGCCAGGAACTTCTTTCTTTGCCTCTCAACGTACTCCTTGGGCTTTGGATAGTATCTGGGAGGAGGAGCTTTATCTGCCGCAGTATTGGTCTTGAAGAAGATGTTCCGTTTAGCTTCATATGTCTTGTGCGGCTCCCACTCATGCTGGCTGTATACGTCATTCCGATTGATTTCCCCTTTTTCTTGTAGCTAGAACGTGTCCAAGATAATACTCTTTGATACCGGACTCCACCTTTCGTTCCTCACTTCATCCTCCTTCAATCTGATTTTCTTTTCAGCTTGCGTTTCCTTAGATGTCCCTTCTTGAGATTTTCTCTTGTCCCTAGATTTTGCTAGGGCTCCTTGGTCAAACATGGCCATCAGTTTTGCTTTGGAGGTGGCCCTAGCAGCCCTTTGAGCATTAGCTTCACTTAAAGGAACTTCTTCAGCACTTGCTCCCTCATCAGCCGCAGTATTATTTTCAGGAGCAGGATTACCCTCAGGATTTTCAAGGATATTGGCGCCTAACGCTTGTTTGAGCATCCACCAGCAACTGTCATAAACATATATGTTTGACTGTTTAAAATTTTTGATTATAATTTCCTGAAGCTCGGCCATCTTAGCTGTATATTCTTTCTCCTCCTATTTGGCTTCGATGACAATGGAGTTTGCATAAGAATGCAGTGACTCATCAATGTGCTTTGTAGTCTTGGAGAACTCGATAATAAAGGCTTGTTGATTGCTGTTAAGAGTCACCATGTTGGCATCAAATTTTTGGATGTTATTTGCCACGACATGAGCATTCTGATTAACGACCGCAAGTGTATCTGTGTTCTTTTTCAATCCGTCCATAAGAAGAGTTACAGCTTTGCCGACTGCTGTATACTTGTCTTCAAACTTCTTTTCCATCAAATCCAGTTTGTGATTGATTTCCACAACGTTCTTGAGCATTAGATTCTCAGATTTCTTAATTCTTTTTAACATTTTATTTTGAGCTTGCTCAAAAGATGCTTTGAGCTCATCCACGATACCTTGAATAACATTCACCGTGTGATTAGCTAGATCAGCTCGTAGTGGATGATCTTGAGGCATTCCTTGGCCTTGCTCTTCAGCAGATTCAATTGTAGAGCTGGACACTAGCACAATCTATAAAGGGGGAATACTTGCAGCCTTAGTAGATTTCTCGGAAGTACTTAGCAGCCTCTGCTGAGAGGACTCCCCCTCCACTGTTGCACTAATTTTCTCAGGAACTATCTCAGGAGCTTGCTTTTCAGATGGAACTTCAGTGTTGTCCTGAGGCTCCATTACTTCGTGTCTCTCATTTCCTTCTTCCTCATCCTCATCATCCATGAAATCATTCTCAGCTGCATCATCTTCCAAACCTCCCTCATCATTCTCCTCTACATTACCTCCGGCTCCTAGATCATTCACGTTCAGGGCCGCCTCATTTTCCATCACATCTTCACTTTCTTCTTGCAGATCCGCAACTGCATCTCTAGCTATCTAAGAGATGCCAGATATGATATTAGCATAAGCGGGTAGAGGCTCCCCCTCAATTCCTGCAGTCAGTGCATCAGGAATTTCACTGGGAATATCCACGGAATCTGCTACGGTTCTGTCCTCGGCAGGAGATTCTTCTTGTTCTACTACCATGGCAGCCTGCCCGATGCGTCGCTCCCATCTGTCAAATACGCTGGAGTCCATTTTCTTCAAACAATGCAATGGAACTCCTTTACTCATGTCGAACATATCTCCGTTAAGCTGATTGAGATATAGGCTGATGATTCTTCCAGAACTTGGAGATTTGAGAGTGTCCTTAATATTCTCAAAAAGCATAGCTCCCCAGTTGAATCTCTTTCTGCAGACAATCGCCACAAGGATCTTAAACATGTCAGCTGAGGTGTGGTCATGTGAGCCAGGTTTGCATATCAGTACTTTCCCAATGATGTCGGACAAAAGTTTCCCCTCCTCATTCATTTCCTATCGCTTTATCGATCTGGTTCCTCTAGCTAGTCCACAGAATAATAATGCCCTGGCTT
Organism: Platanthera guangdongensis; assembly: GCA_039583875.1. NCBI lineage: Eukaryota > Viridiplantae > Streptophyta > Magnoliopsida > Asparagales > Orchidaceae > Platanthera > Platanthera guangdongensis. Next base: position 103,226,064 of record CM077166.1, on the reverse strand, counting down.
TATCATGTTCCTCCAGATAATCCTCGTGCTCAGAACTAGTGAGCTGCAAGTATTGGGTCAGTTTGCTTGCAGACATCTTGATCCTGGCACCTGCAACCTTACTCTTGATGATAGAGTCTCCATTCCGAAGTTTGGCGGTTGCGAAGAACTCCATCACTTCCTTGTCCAAAATTTTGTAGGTGTGCTCCAGTATAAAAGAGAGGCCAGCCTCTTCAAGCATGATGATGATGTTTCTGAACTCATCCGAGGCATGTGAGAACCCGGTTCGAACCAACTCACATCCAGTGACCAGGCCGGCGGTTGTCCTTGGAGCCATTGCAAACCTAGGGAGGGAATCCCAAGACTATGCCTAATCAGAAATCAAGAGGGAAGCTACACTAATAGTAAGTCACTGTAAGGGTGAGGATGTGGTTACCCAAAAGTTTAGAAGGTGAGAATCGACGAAGACGACGAAAAACCGGGAGGCGCTCGCGACTTTGTTTGATCGAAACCGTGGAGAAATCCCTGGACGAGCACCCTGGACGCGAGAGGAGTGATCTACGGAAGGAAGAATCGGCGAGTTTCCAGCGGGATATCGACGGAAGAAGCGGCGGGATTCCTGCGGTATATCGACGGAAGAGGAACTTCGACGGAAATGAGGAATATGAAGGGTCGGCGGGATTCCTGCACGATATCGACGGGTTTTCATGCGAAAAGCGAAATACGAGGGATCGGCGGGAGTTTTTCTAAGTCGAAATCGAAGGGATTCTTCAATAGGAATCTATGGGTTAAGAGGCATACCGGATTCTCGAAATCTTCTGATATTAAGACGATTTAAAAAAAATCTTCTAGATATATATATATTTCTTAATACCAATCTATTTAGGGTTTGAATGGGGTTTTTCCATACATTTCTTGATGTCAATTATAAGTTTTAGTGATTTCCAATGACGTATCTTCTTTAATTTTCAGTGAACTGATTTATGTCTGTAGATGTTTATTCTCAAATCTACCAGTGAATTTACAGATAAATTTTTAATAATGTATCTAAGGGTTATTTTTACAGTGTTAACCTTTCCTTAGGTGTACACACATATATGTGTATATATATAAATATATATATGTAAATGTCGACACAATATGACTCAAGTAATGGAGCTGATCAAAAATACCTGGGATTATGAGATTTATCATTTAGCCCCTCTGGTTAAAGCATACCAGGTGTTCAATGTGAGTATACAATTGTAGATAGTACTTCTGTTATTCCAGATACTTGTTCCAATTCAGTCTTGAAACATCTTCTGTCTAGTTCCCATCATATTTACGGGAACCTAGACTACCCTGCAAAAGAGAGTTACCTTACCTTAGGAACCCAATACGTATTGGGTCCTAGGTTCTTGTTAGCATAAAAACTCGAATGCCTTCCCTCAGAAATCCTGTCAGGAAGACTACCTCTGCCCAGAAGATGTGGATAGGCCCTTGCCCTTGACACAGAGGGGTTGTGCCAACAGTCTATGGCAAAGTGTCCCACCTTGCCACATCACCAACACGTGTGAATGTTGTACCTCCATTTCTGACCTGATCCAGTGACCGAGGTAGTCATGGTCCTAGGTCCAAACGGTATAGATTCGGATCTGCTCCCAAAATTGCCTCTTCCACCGTGACGCTTAGAAGGGTGGAAGGAATGCATGTAGCGAGCGTCATGAGGCCTGGGAGGTGGTGCCTTCCTTTCAGTCAACACCCTTCTAGAGGCCCCATGAGAACTTACTGCATGACTTCTAACCTCCCTTTCTTGTGTCCTAGGGTGGTGAGAAGCGTTCTGAGAGCTGATACCAGCAGATTCATGCCGAGTTGGGGCAGTGGCCGAGAATACAAAGGGCTCAGAATGAGCCTTAGGTATTCTCTCATGGGTGGCCATGACAGCCCTTGCACTATGGGTGTCTCCACATGACGACAAATCACCCTTGCAGTGACCACGATTGTTCCTGTGATCATACCTGAAGGCATGATGAGCACCCTTCCTGCCTGGAGTGGGGGGTCTGAATACCGTTTCCTCATTTCTCCATGAATTTATAATTCGGGAGATCCACCCATTTTATTCCTTTCTCTTTATAGCATCAACCTTGGAAAAGTTGGATACTATCCTTTTCTCATTCTCTAGACTACTCTCTAGATCTGAGATTTTAGAGTCCTTGACCTTGTTGGATGCCAATTGGAGAACCAACAAGATCTTCAGCCGAGCAATCTCCTGAGCTTGCTCCTCAACAAGTAGGTTGCTTTTCTGAACGGCTCTCTTCAGGGAATCAGGATTTTCTGAAGGGCGACAATTCCTGTCTTCAGGAACTTCAAGAGAGAAGGGGCAAGATGAAGAAGTTACCTGCTCTTCAGAGTTATTGTCACTAGCGCCAGAGACCGTTGTGTCAGCTTCATCAGAACTGCTTTCCTCAATTTTTTCTTTAGTATCTGACAAGGACACCAGAGCCCTGATGCTGTCCGATTGATCCTTGCCTTCATCTTCAGAGGCGAGGACCCCCACATAGGCTTCATCCTCTTGCTGACAGCAGATCCCTGCTTTCTTTGATCCACCCATGAGATCTGAGATGGTTACCCACATAGATTTGGCCGTCCCACACTTTTCCAATCTAGATCGAGAAGGTCCAGACCAGATATCCATGATGATCTGACGAATCATCTTGTCCAGATTAAATAATGAGAGTTCAGTCTCCGACATCTCAGTAATACACTTGGGGATTTGGATATCCTTTCCAGAGCCGGAGGTCTTCATAGGAATGAATGGACCCTCTCCTAAGATGAGAGATGCTCGAGGATCGATAGCCTCCAGGTGATAGGACACTCTCATCTTCCAGACGGGATAATACTCCTTAGTGCACATGGGAAGTCTTAGTGGATAGATCCCATGATCTAGCTCCATGCTTTTGACACTGGTGGCAGGATTCTACTCAAGGTGTTAACCTATTTGATGAGTAACCTGCCTCTGATACCACTTGAAAGTCCACCTAGTGTCAACTACCTTCAACTATGGTGGGGGGGGGGGGAATAGGTGACGTGCAGCGTTTTTGCGGAATTAAAATTGTACCTGCACAAGAAAATAAAATAGCACAACACAGAAAGGACACAAGCAAATTATAGTGGTTCCCCGATTTGGGTACATCCACTTTCCCCCTTCGACCTATCTCCTAACCAGGGACGACTCGGTCACTTCACCAACAGGATTGAAATCTAATCCTAGCACTAACGGAAGGAACCCTTCCACACGTAGGAGTCACCACTCCCACAACACGGGTTGCACCCAACCCTTACAACTAGGAAACAACGTTCCTTTACAACAAAAATGAAAATAGAATGTACAAGAAATACAAACAACTTTTGGAGACTAAGGTGTCCCTCTTCGTTTGATGACGTGTTCTTGAAGTCAACGAAGAGTCCACAACCCTAGATCTCACTTGGAGAGAATCTCCCCGAAACCGGCGGCGGCAAGAAGGGCGACGGCTTGGTTCTCGGGATCGGCGGCGACAACGGATTGTAGCGGCTGTACTTTGGAGATTCAATCTTCGTAGCAAGGCTAGCAAGGTCTTCCAACGGTCACACTAGGATCGATCGTCTCGATCGATTCGGAATGGGAAGGTTTTCCCGATCAACGAATCAAGAGACAAAGGATCTCTGGTTAGACACGTGAGACGCTGTGCTTGGCTGAGCTTCTTTCGTCGGGAGATCTGGAAGAAACCACGATCAAAGCCGGCGATCTACTGGTACGAGCGGCGATGGCGGCGGAGCGGATTTCGCGATCTAGGTCACGTCGGCGGCTCGACTTTTGTTTTTCAAATTGCTCGCATTACTGTTCAAAAATACGCGAGTATTTATACAGTAGTATACCTCTTTATGACCGTTGTGGGTCCAACCAGAAGAAACCCTAATACCGGTTCAAAACAGCGCCTTAACATTTGATCCGGTCCAGCGGGATCCAGAAAATCACCCAAGTCAAAATCGGTGAGAATCGAAGGTGATTCTCGACGAGTCGGCCAGAATCAGCCAGTGATTCTCGACGATTCGGCGAGAATCACTAGTGATTCTCGCCGAATCACTTGATGATTCTCGACGATTATGACTTAGCGCCAGATTTGCATGCTTTGATGTAGCCGGATAGAGACGACGAGAATCAGCCAGTGATTCTCAACGATTCGGCGAGAATCACTAGTGATTCTCGCCGAATCGGCAAGAATCACTTGGTGATTCTCGTCGATTGTTACTTAGACGATTTTTCGTCTTTCCACCCATGAGCTGCTCTTTGACCCATCCTTGCTCCTTGTCTTCTCTTGCATTGTCACGACCCTGTACTTGAAGATAAGTACACTCCAATAGAGAGAGTACACGTAGGCCAACACATTGATCTGCTCAACGAGGGATTACGTCGCGCAGACCCATGTATATTGACCTACTGCACCCTGACATTGGTGTGTACTTAGAGTGGAATAACTGCAAGCACAACTTGAAGGATTTTATCAAATACATTGTGAATTCATCTTAGCTTGATAGGTGGGTTCCTCAAATCCAGGTAATTATGGATACATTACCCAACAGAAAGGTTTATATTTTGTGCTATGGTTGTATGCTTGTATGTATGTTGAGGATGGATATATGGAGGCTTTGAATAAGCTCCTGGTTGTGATGAGAGATCAATTGGTACCATGCCTGGGGAGCACGGATAAACCCGACCTGTTACACCACTAGGGTGAGTTGATATGGATAGATGAGGGACCGATTGGTGGAAATACCTAGGAAACCGAGTTAAACCCGGCTTGCTGCACCACAGGGGTGGGTCGATCAGAAATAGGTGTGTTGGAACACCCTATTACTAATTTGGGTCAGGATCACTATGTCTCTAGGAATCTATGTTTTGACCTTCTGTATAGCTTAATAGGTCAATTAGTATTGAGTGTAAGGGTTAGAAGGCTAGGATTGGAAGCTGCCCTGAAGACCCAAGTTTTTCTGGAGACTAAGTCCAAATCGTCGAGCTCAGCACGACGTTTCGTCGAACTCCGGTCGACGATCGTCTAGCTCAACTATTGACAGATCGTCGAGCTCCATTCGACGATCGCTGAGCTCAACCCTCATAATATCGTCGAGCTCTGGTCGACAATCGCTGAGCTCAACTTCTCAATATCGTCGAACTCTGGTCGACGATCGCTGAGCTCAGGTCGACAATTTTGACTCTGCACTGGATCCTTATCTCTGAGCTCACTTCGACGATCTTTGAGCTCAGATTGACGATTTCTTTGCTGCTTGCATTTTCCAATTCGCTGAGCTCAGCTCGACGATAACAGAGCTCAGTTCGACGATTTCAGTTATCTTTCAGAATTCAAATTCAAATCAGATAGAAGTTATTCTGCATTTAATTCAGAAGATCTGTCAGCCGTTTTCATTTACTTCTGGAGCAAGTTTCAAGGGATTTTTCAAGGAACAATTCAGTGGACTTTCCTTCAGAACATATTATGCAATTAAGGCTGTAATCAATGCAGACCAACGGCTATCTTTGATAGAGTAATATTCTATTCAGACTCAGAGAATAAAAGAGAGAATGTTTTTGAAAAAAAGACAGAGAATAGACAAGAACAAAAGGAGAAGATTGACAAGAATAGGACACCTCTCAATATACAGAGACTCTGAAAAATATTCTGTCAACAAGAATTCAGAAGAACACTCATCAAGAAGAGATCAAGCTTCAAACATTCTTCAGATCTCTTCAGCTTTCAAAGTGTTCCAGGCCAACATCATTTCAAGACTCCAGACAATCAACATTTCAGCTTGCTGAAATCATCTTTTGCTGGAGATCTATCTTTGAAGGCCTATCACCCTCAGCAAAGCTCATCTTCCTGAAGATTTCAAGGACTCAGGGGGAGCTTTGGCAACATCACTGAATCCACATAGTCTTCTCAGTTGCTTGAGAAAGAGAAGACTGCCATCACTCTCTCACCCCCATTCTGTAAAGGGTTTTTCAAACTCCCTTCAAAAGTTTGAATCTGGTTTTTGAGCACCTTGTCAAAAGCTCATTGGTGGCAAGACACCTGATCAAAAAATCTGTTTTGGTTTTTGAGCACCTTATCAAAAGCTCATTGGTGCCCAGGACACCTGATCAACTCATCCTGCAGTGGATTCCTACCTAGGGTGGTAGAAGAGTGGATGTACCCAAGTTGGGGAACCACTATATTTCCTTGTGTCATCTGGTTTTGCATGTTTTCTTTTTGTTTCTGGCCTAGATTTTCTTGTGCTTAATTTCTGCATAGCTTAGTTTTATTTCTGCTTCCCTGCTTACACTCATTACAACAATTGTTGTAAAGCTTTGCAAAAGTTTTCTTTGTGTTTTAAAAAGCACCATATACTCTATTCACCCCCCTCTAGAGTATATCAGATCTAGTTTCCCCTTTCAATTGGTATCAGAGCCAGGTTGGTTAATCATACCATATCTGTTTGGTTGTACAGGCTAACACCTGAACCCCAAGATCCCAAACTAGATCCTTCTTTTTATATTTTATTATTAGATTTAGCTTGCACAAGTCATGGCCCAAAACAAAGATTATGCTAGCACCAGACCTCCAGTGTGCAATCTATCAAAGTTTGCACTTTGGAAAGCAAGGATTAGACTTTACATGAATTCTATTGACGAAGATATTTTTAATTCTGTGTTGACAGTGTGTCCAAGACCTCCAGAGAGCACAAGCACAAATGCTGTTCCACCTCCATCAGGAACAGATACTGACATCAAAAAGTGGAAAGTAGCTGATGCCAAGGCAATGAACATTCTAGCTCAGACAATGTCAGATGACATTTTTCAGAAGGTAGCTGAATGTAACTCAGCCAAGGAGATCTGGGACAAGCTCTCAGAAATAGTTTCAGGATCAGCTGATGAGAGAAAGGACAGAAGATCCCATCTCATCTCCCAATATGAGAACTTCAAGAAGGGAGAAACTGAGACAGTGGGAGACATGTACAACAGACTGAGTCTAATTGTCAGTGAACTGAGGACATTAGACAAAGAGATCTCACTAACAGAACTTAATGACAAGATCCTAATGTGCTTCCCCAGCACTTGGGATTCAATAATCTGGCCAATTAAAGATGCCAGAAGCCTGAATGAGATCACCACTAAAGCCTTGTTGGGTAAGATCAAATCTTATGAGCTACTCATCAAGAACAGAGAAGAAGAACAGAAGGCTGCTTCACCAGCCACAAGAAAGGAGAAGACTATAGCATTCAAGGCAACTGAGGATCTGCCTAAAGAAAAAGGAGCAGCCAATGATGAACTTCTCAGCTTGTTGGCCAAAAGATTCTATAAGATGGACAGAAAGGACTTCAGAAGAAGATCATACAAGGAGCAAGACAAGCCAAGGTATGACAAGTCCATTGGCAATAACAAAGACATCATTTGCTTTGGCTGCAGGAAACCAGGGCACATAGTTCCTGACTGTCCAGAGAATAAGAACAAGGACAGAAGGGACAGAAAAGAAAGAAGAAAGGAGAAGGACTCCAAAAGGAATGGAAATAGCAAACCTTCCTCCAGCAGAAATAAGCACACAAGGAAAGGATTTGTTGCTGAATCCTGGAGTGAGACTGAAGAGGAGTCAGAAGCCTCTTCCAGCTCAAGTGATGATGAGGATGATGTAGAGGAAAAGGAGTTCTGCATGATGGCAATTAATGCCTCACAACACAACTCAGAGGAAGAGGAGTCAGAGTCAGACTCAGAGACTCAACCTGAAGAAGATCAGGTAATCAGCTCCTTTGATTTCACTTCAGAAGATTTTAAACTTGAATTTAAAGCACTATGTTTAGACCTGCTAAAGTCTGAGAAAGAGATCATCTCTCTCAGAAATCAATTATCTGAACAAAATGCTTTAAAATCAGAAAACCTCAAACTCTCTCAGGAGTTGGAGAACTATAGGGAACAGATAGCTTCACTGAAGAGTGAGCTCTCTGAGGCCAAGAAGCTTGAAGAATCTCTCAATGGGAGAAGCATCAAGCTGATGGACATCACAAGCACAGTGAACTCAAGATTCAACAGTACACTGGGCTTGGGTGCCTCATCTAACCAACCTATTGTTCTAACAACCCCTATCAAGTTCATTTCTTACAAGGGAAAGGGAGTTGTCGAGGTTGCCAGGAAAAATTCTGATCTGCCTCAGAAAACTAAAGTCCAGTACAAATCGTCGAACGGAGATCGACGATCGCCGAATGAAGATCGACGATCGCCGAACGCAGCTCGACGATCTCAGGACAAATCGTCGAACGCTGGTCGACGATCTCATCCAAGATCGTCGAATGCTGCTCGACGATCCCATATACCTGACCTCAGCCATAGTCGACCGTCGAACGGAGCTCGACGATCTGATCCAAGATCGTCGAACTCAGCTCCACGATCGTCGAATAGAGGTCAGAGCTCTGGAATTTCTTTTAAAGACAAGTCAAAATTGTATCCTAAGGGGTTTTCTTCCCAAACCTTTAACCCTTATACTGAATGGATTATACCTCCAAGGAGATATCATCCTGAAGGATATAAGAGTCAGCCAGGGATATCTTTCATTTCTGAATTTAAAGGTTATCAACCTAGGCCCAAGGTAAACTGGGTCAAAAACAAGTGAATTATTTTATGTGCAGGTGAAGACCTATCCAACATCTAACCAGCAATGGTATTTGGATAGTGGGTGCTCTAAGCACATGACAGGAACAAGGACAACCTCAGTTCCTTTAGAGCCAAGCTTGGACCCAAGGTTATCTTTGGTGACTCCAACTTTGGGCAAACTAAAGGTTATGGAGCAGTCCAGATTGGTTCTGTAACCTTCAAGAAAGTAGCATATGTGGAAGGACTGAAGCACAACCTAATCAGCATCAGTCAGCTATGTGATGAAGGCTACCAGGTGACCTTCAGCAAAACCCTATGCAAAATCAAGTCAGAAGACAACACAACTGTGTTGACAGGTAAAAGGAAAGGTAACATCTACCTAGTAGATTTTCTTTCAACTTCTATAGATATCTGTTTATTCAATTCAGTTTGTAGACCAAATGTTTTATGGCATAAGAGATTAGGACACCTAAACCTTAGAACTATTGCTAGGCTATCCAAGGACAACCTTGTTAGAGGACTACCTTCTGGCCCCTACAAGAAGGAAGGACTCTACAAGGCTTGTCAATTAGGCAAGCAAACTAAAAACAGTTTTAAGTCACTTAATAAGAGTGATTCACCTATGATACTGTATCTGTTACACATGGATCTATTTGGACCCATCACAGTACAAAGCCTAGGAGGGAAATCCTACACTTTAGTGATTGTAGATGACTTCTCTAGATTCACTTGGGTGTTCTTTCTAAGGAAGAAGTCTGATAATTTTAAGTGTCTGACAGAGTTTCTCAAATGTATAAAGATTGAGTTCAATACTCACATTGCCCTGATCAGAAGTGATCATGGGACAGAGTTTGATTCTCTTCTTATGCAAGAGTTCTGTCAGAGTGAAGGGATCAGGCATACTTTCTCAGCTCCTAGAACTCCTCAACAAAATGGGGTAGCTGAAAGGAAAAATAGAACCCTTATTGAATCTGCCACTACATTGTTGTCAGATGCTCATCTACCTCTATCCTTCTGGGCAGAGGCAGTGAACACCTCCAACTATGTGCTGAACAGAAGTCTGATACATAAACTGAAGGGAAAGACTCCCTATGAATTACTCAAAGGGAAGAAACCTAAAGTTGACTATTTCAAAATTTTTGGTTGCATTTGCTATATTCACAATAATGATAAGAAACATTTAGCAAAATTTCAAGCCAAAGCTGATGAAGGAGTGTTTCTGGGATACTCCATGATCAGCAAGGCCTATAGGGTTTATAATAAATCATCATTGAAAATTGAGGAATCTGTTCATGTTTCTTTTGATGAAACTAACATGTCTTTCAAGGAGAAGATTTCTTCTACCATAGAACCTGTGCAGGAACACTCTCTAGTTGAAGATATGAACAAGCTACAGGTTGGTCAAGAAGATGAAAGCAGTGAAGATGAAAGTAATGCTCAACATATTGAAGCACAACCTGAAGAGCCAGTTGTTGTACCACAAGAGGAAACAACAACACAGGTTGGTGAACAATCAACACCCCCTGTTGATTTAGTAACATCAAGAGACCATCCAATTACCCAAATAATTGGAGAAATCTCAGCTGGTGTGCAAACCAAAAATCAGGTCAACCAAAACCTATTGCACACCTGCTTCCTTTCTCAAATTGAACCTCAGTCCATTCAAGATGCAGAGCAAGATCCACACTGGATCATTGCCATGCAAGAGGAGTTGCATCAATTTGAGAGGAACAAAGTATGGGAACTAGTGCCAAAGCCTAAGGATCATTCCATTGTTGGAACAAAATAGGTATTCAGAAACAAACTGGATGATCAAGGAGTAATAATAAGGAACAAGGCAAGGCTAGTTGCCCAAGGATATTCTCAAGAAGAAGGAATTGACTACGACCAGACCTTTGCACCTGTTGCAAGATTGGAAGCCATCAGAATTTTTCTAGCTTATGCAGCTCACAAAGGCTTCAAGGTTTATCAGATGGATGTCAAGAGTGCCTTCTTGAATGGAGACATCAAAGAGGAAGTCTATGTCAGACAACCTCCAGGTTTTATCTCTCCAACTTATCCTGATTTTATTTTTAGATTAAATAAAGCATTATATGGTCTCAAGCAAGCTCCTAGAGCATGGTATGAGACCCTAGCATGCTTTCTCTTGGAAAATGGTTTTATAAGGGGTAGAGTAGACCAAACTCTTTTTATTAGAACCCATAAGTCCCATACCCTACTAGTACAAATTTATGTAGACGATATCATCTTTGGGTCTACTGACTCAAAATTGTGCAAAAGGTTTTCTAACCTAATGCATTCTAAATTTGAGATGAGTAGCATGGGTGAGCTATCCTTCTTCCTAGGATTGCAAGTCAAACAACATGCTGAAGGCATCTTTATTTCTCAAACCAAATATGCTAATGAGCTGGTTAAGAAATTTGGCATGTCTGAGGCATCTTGTATGAAAACACCCATGCCTACCAATGCTGTATTGGATGCTGATGAACATGGGAAACCTGTTGATCAGACAACATATAGGGCAATGATTGGCTCTTTACTGTATCTTACAGCTAGTAGACCAGATATAATGTTTGCTACATGTATATGTGCTATATTCCAAGTTAGCCCTAGAGAGTCACATCTCACATTAGTAAAGAGGATTCTTAGGTATGTTAAAAGTTGTCCAAATCTAGGTCTCTGGTATCCAAAAGATTCAGCATTTGAGTTAACTGGATTCTCTGATGCTGATTATGCTGGATGCAGAATTGACAGGAAAAGCACCAGTGGAACTTGTCAGTTCCTTGGTGATAGACTTGTCTCTTGGTTTTGCAAGAAACAAACATCTGTGTCAACTTCAACTGCTGAAGCTGAATATATGGCTGCAGGCAGTTGTTGTTCACAAATACTGTGGATTCAAAACCAACTCCTAGACTATGGTTACAACTTAGAAAAGTCAAAAAAACTTTTGTGACAATACAAGTGCTATCTCCATAGCTCAAAATCCAGTCCTCCATAGTAGGACAAAACATATAGAGATTAGGCATCATTTCTTAAGGGATAATGTTGAAAAGAACAAAATTGAACTGCAATATATCCCAACTGATTTACAAAGGGGAGATATTTTCACCAAGCCTTTGGATGAAAAGAAACATACTTTCTTCCTAAATCAGTTAGGAATGTTAGATGGAGGAAGTCTTAAATAATATCCAAGATTTTGAAAGCTAAAAATTGACCAAGACTAGGCAAAATTTCTGATTTTCCTTAGTGTCTAAAATTTCTCTGATCTCTGAACTGCGCTCGACGATTTTCCCAAAGATCGTCGAACGGAGTTCGACGATTTCCTGAATCGTCGAACTGAGTTCAGCGCTCCTTTGATAGTATAGACTATTTCTTCTGGTCAACGATCGTCGAACGGCGCTCGACGATTTTGTTCACTGAACGATCGTCGAACGGAGCTCGACGCCTTTCCAGATCGTCGAACGGAGATCGACGATTTTGGAGTCTCTTCAGATTCCTTTAGAAGCCTCGATCGTCGAACTGAGTTCAACGATCTTTCCATTTCTGCGTCGAACCCTAATATAAAACTCATTTTTCGCCGTCGTTCTCTCTTGCGCTTTCAATTTCTCTGCAAAATCTTCTTCCCTCCAAACAGTTCTACACTTGGTCGTTTTGTCTGTTGATTTTTGCAGGTACAATGGCCGTCTCAGTTGCTGTACTCGCCGCCATGAAATTTGATGCAGGTTTTGATATTGATCTAGACTCCTTCAACACAACTGATCAAGTCTTTCAGGACATCCTCAATTTATTCAAAGATCAGCAACTATCTGCCCTCATGACAACCAGAATCAAACTTGCCTCTGATGAAATCAAAGAATGGGTATATACTGCCCACAACCTTGACAACAACACCATTGTTGGCTCTATTGGTGGCACCCAGGTACCTCTGACCCCAACAGTCCTCACAGAGGTTTTTGGTTTAAGGAATGGTGAAGACTCTGCTGAACTTTCTGGAGAAGAGTTTACTGATATACTTGCCAGGATGGGTCATCCTGAGGGAAACCCTAGCAAATTGTTTAAGAGGAACCTGTCAGTGGAATACAGGTTTCTGGCAGATGTTGTAGGCAAGGTTCTGTTGGCCAAACATTCTGCCCATGACATCATCTCCAGATATCAGCTCTGCCTCATGGGAGCTCTGGTGGATAGGAAAAGCCTGAACTGGGGAGAAGTCTTTTTTGATCTGCTGAAGAAAAAGATAAACAAAACATTTGTGAATTTTGGAAGAATTCTGGGAGTCTTCCTCCTGGCTAAGTGCCCTGCTCTGCTAGTCTCCTCTGGAGTGCACATCAATGCCTCCAAGAGACTCACCTGTGCCCTATTTGGGAAATGGGACAGGCAAATCATCAAGCCCAGTAGGCCCTCTTCATCAGCATCTGCCCCTTCAGGCACCAGGACTCTAAGAGTCACTCCACCCTAGGTCTCTGCCCCTGCAGAAGACCTGCCTGCTGCTAGTGCTGCTTCTCCTCCTCCTCCAAGCTCAACCCTACCTCCAGCTCCATCCACCACTCCAGCTACCTCCACCATTACAATTTCCAGCCCATCTCCAACATCAATACCATCTCCAGCAACCATCTCATCTCCACCAGCAGACCACTTCCATCCCCTATTCTCTTATCCCCCACCAGATGTCACCTCATCCCCATCCCTTCCATCCTTCACACTTCTGGATGAATCCTACATGTATGATTCCCCCTCCTCTCCACCAGATTTACCATCCTCTTCCACCTCTTTCCAAGACCTTCTCCACCACATTATTGCCCAACCCACATTCACTCCATCCATCTCCATCCCATTATCCTCCATCTCCACCATCCCCTCTCCTGAGCCACTCATTCCACCCTTCAGCCCTCCTCCTCCAGCATCCTTAGCCCTCCCAATTCCCTCTACCTCTGCTCCTGCCCTTGCGCATGTAGATCTGCCAGCCTTGGCTGACCAGTTGTATGAGCTCCTTTCACCCAGGCTCTCTCTTCTCATGGAGGCCTCTTTAGCTCCTCTACAACAGTCAGTGGCAGCTCTCTTTGCCAGGCTTTCCTCCATCCTTACTCCTGTAGCAGCCCCACCAGCAGTGTGCCTTGATGCAGAGGTATCTGCATCCAGGCAGGGGGAGATGCCTTATGAAGCCAGCCTTCATGCTGCTGCTGCTTCTGCCCCTGCTGTTGTTTCTGCTGCTACTGTTGTTGTTTTTGTCTCTGCTTCTGCTACTGCTGCTGCTCCTGCATCTGTTGCCTCTGCTACTCCAGTCCTAGCAATAGACCTAAGGTCTTTGCTATCTACATTTGATACTACATACCACTGCTGCCTCCCAGAGCCCAATGCTGTCCAGCCCTCTGAAGATCTGTGCAGGGCTCTGGTGCCCTTCTCATGCTGTGACCCCAGTATAATTTCTGCTTTTATTCATTCAGTGACTGCTGCTTCTGATGATGTCACTGCTGCTGCTGCTGATGAGCTCATTCCCCAGGATTTTCTGATGACAGAGGCTGTTGATTTTGAGCCTGCTGAAGTTGTTGTTTCTGAAGCTGCTGCTGCCCTCATTCCTGAAGTAATCACTGTTTCTGCTAGTGCTCCTGTACCTGTTGTCTTATCTGCTGCTGTTGTCTCTCCTGAAATTACTAGTGCTGTTTCTGAAGTTGTTTCTGTTGCTCCATATGCTGTTGCACCTATTGTTATATCTGCTGCCCCTTCTGCTTCTGCTTCTGCCCCATCAGCTGCTGTTCAGCTAAAAGAAGATCTGATGAAAAAGATTGATGCTTTATATGATGCACAGAGTTCTGAATCTGAGGATTATAACACTGCTTCTGATGATTCATCTGCCACCATTGCGAAGAAAAGGAAAGCAAGAAGTAAGGCTTTGAAGAGAGTTCCTCCTGCCAAAGTTAGAGATGACAATGATGTTCCCTACTATATTCTGCACAACTGCCCAATCACTGAGCATTGGATGCAGTTCTCTAAGAACCAGTTAAAGGCTATGAAAAAGAAGAGGAAGTATGAAAAAGGTTCTACTCAGTTCAAGCACCCTCATCCTCCTCCACCACCTCCACCTGATGCAGGTGCAGGTGGCAGCTCTGCAAGTTCAGGCCCTGCTAGAAGCCAGACTCCCTACCAACCTCATGCTAGAACATATCAAAGGGAAAGCCAGTCTAGGGGCTCTTACTCTAGAAGGGGAGGATATAGGGGAAACCAAAGAGAGACTCAGGTTTACTCCAAAGGGCATTCCAGGCAGCATCCTTACTCTAGGGGAGGACATGTTCCTTCTGACACATCTTCTGGTCCTTTCCCCTATAAGCTCAAAGATACTGTGACTGCCAGGACTCCTCAAGATACTTCTTCCAACAGGTATGAGCCACCTGTTCCATTTGAGGACCCTGAGAAGAATCCTATGGCTTGGACTGCTAGAATGAAAGAGCTGGCTGCTTTAGATCAAATTAAGAAAGCCAAAGAAAAAGGCATAGACACTTCCAACATCTCCACAATGTCAGAACAAAGACAGAAGGAATTAGAGAGATATGCCTCCAGCAAATTTTTTGATGCAGACAGGTACATGGAGTTGCATCCTGCTGCAGTGGTTCCAAGGACTTCTAAGCAAACATATCTGGGAGTAGCTGATGATACAAGATCCAACAGAGAAGCATTAAATCCTAACAGGGAAATTAAAATGGTAAAAGGCAAAGAAAAGGAATAACTCTGTAAGGTGATAACTCTTGGTTTTTCTGACTGCCTTCTGGATATCATGTTTATATATATCTCTGTGATGGTTCTGTGATGTCTAGCTGCTGTTGTCTTTATGTTTTTGTGACTGTATGATGTTGTTTGTTTTTCCTATGTCTGTAAATAGTTTTCCTAACCCAAATAGGGGGAGATTGTTGGAACACCCTATTACTAATTTGGGTCAGGATCACTATGTCTCTAGGAATCTATGTTTTGACCTTCTGTATAGCTTAATAGGTCAATTAGTATTGAGTCTAAGGGTTAGAAGTCTAGGATTGGAAGCTGCCTTGAAGACCCAAGTTTTTCTGGAGACTAAGTCCAAATCGTCGAGCTCAGCACGACGTTTCGTCGAACTCCGGTCGACGATCGTCTAGCTCAACTATTGACAAATCGTCGAGCTCCATTCGACGATCGCTGAGCTCAACCCTCATAATATCGTCGAGCTCTGGTCGACGATCGCTGAGCTCAACTTCTCAATATCGTCGAACTCTGGTCGACGATCGCTGAGCTCAGGTCGACGATTTTGACTCTGCACTGGATCCTTATCTCTGAGCTCAGTTCGACGATCTTTGAGCTCAGATCGACGATTTCTTTGCTGCTTGCATTTTCCAATTCGCTGAGCTCAGCTCGACGATAGCAGAGCTCAGTTCGACGATTTCAGTTATCTTTCAGAATTCAAATTCAAATCAGATAGAAGTTATTCTGCATTTAATTCAGAAGATCTGCCAGCCGTTTTCATTTACTTCTGGAGCAAGTTTCAAGGGATTTTTCAAGGAACAATTCAGTGGACTTTCCTTCAGAACATATTATGCAATTAAGGCTGTAATCAATGCAGACCAACGGCTATCTTTGATAGAGTAATATTCTATTCAGACTCAGAGAATAAAAGAGAGAATGTTTTTTAAAAAAAAGACAGAGAATAAACAAGAACAAAAGGAGAAGATTGACAAGAATAGGACACCTCTCAATATACAGAGACTCTGAAAAATATTCTGTCAACAAGAATTCAGAAGAACACTCATCAAGAAGAGATCAAGCTTTCAAACATTCTTCAGATCTCTTCAGCTTTCAAAGTGTTCTAGGCCAACATCATTTCAAGACTCCAGACAATCAACATTTCAGCTTGCTGAAATCATCTTTTGCTGGAGATCTATCTTTGAAGGCCTATCACCCTCAGCAAAGCTCATCTTCCTGAAGATTTCAAGGACTCAGGGGGAGCTTTGGCAACATCACTGAATCCACATAGTCTTCTCAGTTGCTTGAGAAAGAGAAGACTGCCATCACTCTCTCACCCCCATTCTGTAAAGGGTTTTTCAAACTCCCTTCAAAAGTTTGAATCTGGTTTTTGAGCACCTTGTCAAAAGCTCATTGGTGGCAAGACACCTGATCAAAAAATCTGTTTTGGTTTTTGAGCACCTTATCAAAAGCTCATTGGTGCCCAGGACACCTGATCAACTCATCCTGCAGTGGATGCCTACCTAGGGTGGTAGAAGAGTGGATGTACCCAAGTTGGGGAACCACTATATTTCCTTGTGTCATCTGGTTTTGCATGTTTTCTTTTTGTTTCTGGCCTAGATTTTCTTGTGCTTAATTTCTGCATAGCTTAGTTTTATTTCTGCTTCCCTGCTTACACTCATTACAACAATTGTTGTAAAGCTTTGCAAAAGTTTTCTTTGTGTTTTAAAAAGCACCATATACTCTATTCACCCCCCCTCGAGAGTATATCAGATCTAGTTTCCCCTTTCAAGATGAGGGGTAGATTGGTGGTAATGCTTGGGGGAACTGATAAACTCGGCTTGCCACACCACATGGTATCGGTCGATCTGCTCTGGTTGTGTTTGTGGATGCTGTGAGGTAGTACCTCTGAGTGGTATGGACGAGATGTCGCCATCCTGCGGGACTGGTGTACTAGGATTGAACCGGCCAACCAACAAGTGAAGAACCTCTAATCGGCGGTGTACGATGGAGATATACGGTGCACCAAGAAGGTGACCTGAGTACACGGAGCATCTGGTGGATACCGGCATTTGTGATGTACTTGTGATTGGGAGATTTTCTAGATTGATAGCTATGATGATGGCAATGCATACAGGGAAGGAACCACTGCCCCGGGTAAGGGGTAGGGTCGTTATAAGTGATCAGCTAAAGCTGACCATTACTTTGTTTGCCGCACTTGGGTGGATAATGAATTACAGTTGTTGATGCTTGAATGGAATTAAGCGGAATGGAGGCTGCTGGTAAAGGCCCTCGAAGGCCATGAAAAGAAGCGTGTTTGGATTTCAAGTGTGGCCGGCCTGCGTGCCGATGTATGAAAATGTATTTGTGTAAACAGGAACCTGTAAGGCCATAAGGCCATAGGTGTGTGTGTGTTTTATATACTCCTGGTTTTGATATAGAAATGTGGAGTTTGTATAGTAGTGGACATTCATTGAGTTGAGTTCATTCAACATAAAATGCTGCGCTAGAATGTTTTGAGTTAGGGTACGAGTAGATTTTGATTTCCACATGTAATTCCATCGCTTGTCTGTGACATATGGCGTGAGGCCCCGACCAGACCCACCGTTATATTCCATGTGATGAGTGGGGGCGTTACAAAGTGTTATCAGAGCCACGTTTGCGATTATTTGGGAGGAAGAACATACTTGAACTCACGAATGTCCATTAGGAATGTATTTCATGCACGTAATGTGTGTGAGTGTGTAGTCAATGCATAATTACCATTATGACATGGATGTTTAATGGTGTTTTGTATATTGCTAGGTGGCGAGGAGTGGTGTTGGGTAGTCTGAGCCCCAGCGGTCCGATGAGAGTGCAGCACCAGTTGAAGCTTCTATGCCTCCTTCGGTGGAGACCATACGGATGGTGACGGAGACGGTGCTTGCAGTGTTACAGGCACAGCCTACTGGACAGGTAGGGCCTGCAGGCGTACCAGTACGGCCTGGTGTAAGGCAAGAGCGTGCTGCAGTTGTGATGGACGAGCAAGCAACAGATGAGTCATTGAAACACTTTATGTAGTTTCATCCACCTACGTTTGGTGGGGCGACTTCTCCAACACAGGGGGAAGATTGGCTTGCGAGAGTGAAGAGAATCCTGACGGCAATCAGGACTGCGGAGGAGTAGAAAGTGACCTTAGCCACTTTTCTGCTGGAAGGATATGCGAGATTGTGGTGAGACGATATGGAAGTGCATGACTTGGCAGGTCGAGGATTAGCGGAGGTCTCAATTGATGAATTCTCCAGATTGTTTTTAGCCAAGTATTTGCCAGTGTCGCAGCGGATTGCGATGGAGAACGAGTTTCAATGTCTGGTGTAGGGTGAGATGGATATTCATATGTACCTGAATGAGTTTACCAGACTAGGGCGATATGCGGCGTCTACCTTCGTGGAGGAAGCGCGAAAGACGAATCGATTTTATGAGGGACTGCGGGATGAATTGAGGTTAGTACTCCTGAGTTTAGTGAACCAAGGCTTCCAAGCGTTGGTCGATACGGCCCGGGAATTGGAGAAGGACTTGAAGCAGGTACAAGAGAAAAAGAGACTGGCAGTGGAGAAGCCAGAATTTAAAGTGCCCCAGTCGGAGCAATCGGAGTTTCGTAGACGGGAGAAGAAAAAGTTCAGGCCTGATGAATCAGCTCCTTCGACTGTTTCTTCAGAAGCAACGTATGGGCAAGGACGCATTGATACACGTAAATGTTATAATTGCGGGAAGCAAGGACACATAGCTAAATTTTGTTGGAATGCCCCTTCAGGGAGTGAAAAGAAGACATGAGCGTCGTACGAAGAAAAGTGCAAAGCAGTGGCCGAGTCATCTGCATCCCGGACGCAATCGCAATTGCATAATTTGGACGTGCAAGAGCTGTAGAGCTCAATTGGTGAAATTCAACCACGAGTGTTTAACTTCGAACTTCAAGAATCGATAAAATGATTGTTGCAAAATCAGACGGCTGAGCGGAAGTAAATGTTGCATAGTGATCGTATCACTTGGGTAATGTGTATACGATATCTATCTAAGCACTCAATACTGATAATGATACTACTGTATGTATGTGTATATGTGCTGCTTATGTTATTTGGTTTGTGCAGTGCCTTGGGGTGAGACAAGCCACGACCTCTGAGCTCGAACCCGGCTCGCCTTATTTGAGTGTGTGGTTGTGTATAGTGCAACGTGAGAGGAGATCGTTGCTGGTGGTAGTTGAACCAAATTTCGGGGACAAAATATTTTGATTGACGGGAGGATTGTAACACCACAAAGACCATTTTTGGTTCAGGTTTGGGTGACACGGCCTGGGACACGGGCGTGTCCCACGCCGTGTACACCACGACACACACGTGTCCATTAGTAAATGCAATCATGCAAGGAACACGCCCTGTGACACGCCCATGTAACAGGCCGTGTACTCTCCACTCGACGATATGATCATTGTGATCAGTATAATATTGAAATCTGCGCGATATGATCAATATTGCAGTCTGCGTGATGTGAAAATCTTTCTACAGGTTTATGTTGAATGTGAACTGTGCGAACTGATTTTGTGTCCGCATATGTTGATTTTGAATGTGCATGAAAATTGTTTAGGATCAGCGACAGGATGTACTGCGGGCTAGACAGACTGAAGTATCAAGCTGCAAGGTCTAGCTGAAAAGCTGTCAGACCCAAATTCTCTAAGTAGAGCTTAAGTCTTTCTTCATTGTAGGAAATGTGATCGAAGCAGAAGTCCTTACGGTCTCAGAAGATGGTGTCTGCGCATACTGATGTAGCGGTCACCTTCCAAACTGCCGACCACATGAAATTCAAATTGACAGAGGCCGACTTAGAGTCCATTGTTGAGAAGTACATGGCGTACTCGCCTACTAATATCTGTCTTCAAGAAGATCAAGAAAAGATAAATTTCTCCACAGCAAGCCAGATCATCGTGCCAATTGACCATTTTGACTGCGGATTCAAGTTTCTTCTGCTATGGGAGATCGCAGAGATTTTTTAACACTATGGCATGGTGCCAGGACTAGCTCGCGCCGAATACGTTGGCCGCCATATATAACTATATCTCTTACTTGTGATCTGATAAGATAGCATTTTCTTAAAATATTTTCAGGAAGATTTTCTCTGTCCGCTCAATAACACTGATTGTAGGTCGCCCATACAACGACATAATTTACTTCTACTGTAGAGACATGAAGGTTATGGTCTTACCGAATAAGATCCATAACTGGACCTCAAGGTATCTGAACTTTGAAGGCGACCTCGAATTTGGTCACACTCATCCGCAGTTGCACACGGAATCAGCTTTTAAGAGTGTCAAGATTGATGTGGTGGAGACTGCAATTGTTGAGTTCTTGACGGGATCAAGGCTTGACATTGAGTACTACATCCCACTGCTGGCGAGCTTCGATAGCTTAGCTCGTCAGGAGATTAAGTTCTGCGACCAGAAGTTGTAGTTGCTGCGACCTAAAGTGATCTGATTCAGTTTTCCTTTTCTTTCAATGGTCTTGGCGGTACCAGCGAATCCACCACAAACTCCAAGCGGCCTGACCCCTACACAAAGGGAAAGGAAAAGGGAGATTGCAAGGAGGAGAAAAGAGGAAGGGGATCCCACTGCGGACTACTCATCCTCTGAAAGATTTGTTCTAGAAGGCTTTATAAGGAGCCAAAAAGACATTTGGGAAACCCCTATGATCAAGCGGCCTCTCCACCGCTCTTCCCTCCTGGAAGAGTCCAAAGATATCTCGCCACACCCATGTGGCGATCTCGACACTCAATGGGAAGCGCAACTTGCGCGACCAGAAAGGTGTCCCTCTTGCCGAGCTCCCTTGCAAGCTGCCCAGGCCAACACGAACAGCGTTGTGACAAGCCACTTCCTGGGCTGCTTGACAAGAGAACTGCTAAGGAAAACGAGCGACTTCAGCAAGAAGTAAAATCGCTGAAGGAAAGAAATAAGTGATTGGGAAACAAGGTCGCACTGGAGAAAGAAAAAGCGGTGATAAGAACTTTGTTCACGGCGATCTCCGTTGTATGTTCGTTGTGACCTGATGTGATTTTCTTTTCTATAGGCTGCATATGATATTGAAAATCCCGACTTCCAAGACACGATGTATCCCTTTGTGAAGGAAAGCATCGAGGTCACCATAAGGCATTTCATCAAAGGTGGCTTCGCCAAGGATGAGATGGAAGGAGTACCTTACGTCGATATCTTCCCAGAGCTGGAGAGATAGGTCGTGTAACGCCCCCACTCGTCACATGGAATATAACGATGGGTCCGGCAAGGGCCCCACGCCATATGTCACAGACAAGCGCTGGAATTACTTGTGGAAATCAAAATCTACTCGTACCCTAACTCAAAATATTCTAGCACAGCATTTTATGTTGAATGAACTCAGCTCAATGAATGTCCACTACTATACAAACTCCACATTTCTATATCAAAATCAGGAATATATACAACACACACACCCATAGCCTTATGGCCTTACAGGTTCCTCTTTACACAATACATTTTCATACATCGGCACGCAAGACGGCTGCACATGAAATCCAAACATGCTTCTTCGCATGGCCTTCGAGGGCCTTTAGCAGCAAGCCTCCATTCCGCTCAATTCCATTCAAGCATCAACACCTGCAATTCATTATCCACCCAAGAGCGGCAAAAAAAGTAACGGTCAGCTTTAGCTGACCACTTATAATGACCCTACCCCCTACCCGGGGTAGTGGTTCTTTCCCTGTATGCATTGTCATCATCATAGCTATCAATCTAGCAAATCTCCCAATCACAAGTACATCACAGACGCCGGTATCCACCAGACGCTCCGTGCACTCAGGGCACCTTCTTGGTGTACCGGATATCTCCGTCGTACACCTCCGATCAGAGGTTCTTCACTTGTTGGTTGGCCAGTTCAATCCTAGTCCACCAGTCCCACAGGCTGGCGACATCTCGTCCATACCACTCAGAGGTACTACCTCACAGCATCCACAAACACAACCAGAGCAGATTGACCCACACCATGTGGTGTGACAAGCCGGGTTTATCAGTGCTCCCCAGGCATTACCACCAATTGACCCCTCACCTATTTCTGATTGACCCACCCCTGTGGTGCAGCAAGCCTTGTTTAACTCAGCTCCCCAGGCATTGCCACCAATCAATCCCTCATCTATCCAGATCCACCCACCCTAGTGGTGTAACAGGCCGGGTTTATCCTCGCTCCCCAGGCATGCTACCAATTGATCTCTCATCACAACAAGGAGATTTTTTCAAAGCCTCCATATATCCATCATCAACAACCATAAAAGCATACAGCCATAGCACAAAACATAAACCTTTCATATCATCAATTCCACGGAGTCTTCTCCGGTTTACTCATAATCATCACCAATCCAGAATACCCGTCCAGATGGGCTTCACACAGCATGCTTATGTCGTACTTCACACTTCCGGCTCTAGATGCAAACTCAACCAAGGAATCACTTGCGATATCCACCTCTTGGTGGAGGATTCCATGCACATGCACAAAGAAAGGACTTCGATGTCCAAGAAGGAGATCGTTACCCTTGAAGATCGCTTCGGCTCCATGAAGTAGCTAGATGGAAGTCACTGCCTTGGCATTGCCTTCACAAATTCGCTCTCGGACCTTCAATCCGCACTCCACAGCTCCTTCAGCAGCTGGTTTCCTTCCTCCTTTCCTTACCTTGGACTCTCTCTCTCTCTTTCTCACTCTTGGAAATGAGGAGAAGAAGAAGATGATGAAAATAAGGGATGTACACCTCATTCTCGGCCTTATCTCCACAGGGAAGAAGCCTGGCCCTTGGATCCAGGATAAGGGAAATGAACGGCTCAGATTTGCCCAAGAATAGGCTGAGCACGGCCTGACACGCCCTATGACACGCCCGTATCACAGGCCATGTCACTTAAGCGGTAGGGAACCGACTCAAATCCAACCAGTACACGGCTGTGTGACCCGCCCATGTCACACCCTACACGCCCGTGTCATGCCTGACACGCCCATGTCTACCAGCTGTGTACAACACACAGCACA
Organism: Platanthera guangdongensis; assembly: GCA_039583875.1. Lineage (NCBI taxonomy): Eukaryota > Viridiplantae > Streptophyta > Magnoliopsida > Asparagales > Orchidaceae > Platanthera > Platanthera guangdongensis. The sequence continues at coordinate 103,202,685 of CM077166.1, read as the reverse complement.
AACTTCCCTCAACCCGAGAAGGACAATTCTCGCCCCAGATTCAAATATTTCTCCTTGTAGTAGCGGGCGTCATCACCAAGCAGCAGCATCTCTTTATCGCTCTTCTCAAGCACCATTGTAACGCTGGCGATCTGGTCCTCCAGGGTTATTTCTCGCACTACCATTTTCCTCAACTCAGCTCGAATATATTTTATTTCATCCTCAAACTCATTCCTTTCTAACATTGACAAATTCTTCAGGATGGAATGCTCGCCTTGTGTGAACTCACCAAGAGAGATCGCGCCAGGTCGCCTTGAAACGTTTGCTTCTGGAGATGGCACGAGCTCACTAGGTTCAGTAGAGCTAGGTGGCCACTTCAGTCCTGAAACAAACAAAGCAAAGTTGATATACAAATTCAGGTCACGACAGAATAAAAATGCAAACAGTAAAATCAAACTTTTGGCAATCATCGCGGCGATATGGCGACTATCGAAGACAGGCCGCCTCATTCGATCCGGGTCAAAAACACTTAGGCGCTTTCTCCATTCTCGATGGACTTTAGCACTTTTCTTGGCCGCCGAGCTCGTTGAAACGACTATGTCATCAGTCTCAGTGATGATCTTTATCGGCCTCGACTTCTGCTGGGGAGAGTTATAAAGCCACTGATTCTTAAAGTGCTTAGGCGCCGGTTGGAGTTTTCTAGACCGCATCAGCATGGAAGCTATTCGTAGATCCTCAGCTCGCTTGTCCACATCAATCTTCTATGAGGCTTCTTTCACGTTGGCCTTCTGAGCGGTGATCTTCTCCTTCAACTTCTTCTTCTAATCTCCTTCATTTGCAGATGTGGAAGTGTGGTCGCCAATCTTCACCCCCATAATTTCAACTTCATGCTGCAACGCCTCCAACAAAGATTGATTTATGACATCAAGTTGGTCGTTATCAATGTGATTGATGATTTCATCAGTAGACAAAATGACCGAAGGCAAGGAATCATTTCCCAGGATTGCGACCTCTGGAGTAATGAGGCCGGTCTCCGGAACTTCATTTTCTCACGGCTTGTGCTGCAAGCTCGTAGCCCCAGTCCTCACAGAGACACTCTTCTCCTTTATAGCGCGCAATTTCTTCTCAACCCGCTCAACAACATAGGATTTGTCTCGTTTCCTCTTCTTCTTTTCAGAAGGGCACCATTTCTCCATTAAGTCGGCGGCGACTTGCTCCGAGCTTCACGGATTCTCATAGACTGGTTCTGCATTGGTGATAACCAAGGCCTTAAAGCGCAGTTCTTCCTCAACTTATTATCCACCTGACCGCTTCTCTTGTTCAAGGTCGGCGACAGGGTGCTGGGCGTCTAGTGACGAGACCTCATTATCAAGATTTATGCTTAACATAAACATTCCCAATGCAGACAAGAACACTTCCATATCCGTTGAGTCTGGGGGATAATGGTCGGTTATTGTCGGTAGTTTCGGCACTTCATCTACACTTTTTGTTGGAATTTCATTATGAGAAGCGGAGGCATCCGCTGACTTATCATGATCGTGTTCGTCAAGGTTGCGGACTGGGTCAGTTATCAATTGCCCCGACTGGGAAGTTTCTCCAACAGAGTGGACAGTTGATCCACTTCTTTTCACAACTTTCTTGGTTTTCATCGGCGACTTGAGATTCTCTCCCCTTTAAGAAAGGTCGCCGAAGAATTTTTTGTGCCCAAACATTGCAGACTGGATTGGGTAGACCACAAGTGGTGAGAAATGACCCGTGAATGTGGCAAATTTTGGTAGTTGCAAAACTTCTAGCGATATTTATAGTGCTGACAACATTTATGATGGTTGCGGACTCGGCAGTTAAGCTAACATTTTTGAAGTTTACTGAAACTTAAAATTGTGCGGGGATTATCTTAAGCCCAAAATCCATAACATGTTCAATAAGGACCCTGGTCATCATCCTTCAGTGGCGAACTCAGTTCTCTAGCCCACCCAGGCCGACAAGCTCTGTAGGTCAACGTCTTCCCAGCGCCCTTTCTTCACGCGGACTCAGTTCTCCAGTCTGCCCAGCTCAGCAGGCTTGGGATGAGCTCCCAGACCGCCAAACTCCTCTTCAGGTGGATGATAGTATGTTTTGTAGTTTAAACTACTAGGGTAATTACTAATTTTTAATATAGAAATCATCTGTGTATAGTTTTATATTGAACCCCTTTTTTATATTTTGTTGCCACTAATGTTTTCTTTTATTTTTGTAGGTTTTCTCAGATTTCAGAAAAAAATGACCTTACATGCCACCCTTACACGCCCTCCATGGGTGTGTCTCCTGGCGTGTAACCTGATCCCGAGGAAAGGTAGCTGCCTGAGAACAATTCTCAAGCAAAACCGCTGACACGCCCCCCAACACGCCCTCCATGGGTGTGTTACGGGGCGTGTCGCCCTCTTCCCGAAACTTGCTGCAGCATTTAAAGCATTTCCGTCGCTACACGTCGACAATACGAACACTCCCCCCATACACGGGAGTGACCCCGGGCGTGTTCTGCAATTTTCATCATTTGATTGATTTCCGACCAGCGATTAAAGCTTGACGTGCCTGACACGCCCCCCCCCCCCCACCCTACACGGGCATGTCCTTGGGCGTGTCCATGGACGTACAAGAGAGAACATCAATTCTGTCATATTTCACCTCCCAAAATCATCCCCGTACATATCATGCCCACTGACACGCCCTACCCGGGCATGACAGGGGTGCGTGTAACGCCTCCACTTGTCACATGAAATATAACAGTGGGTCCGGTCGTGGCCCCATGCCATATTTCACAGACAAGCGGCGGAATTACGCGTGGAAATCAAAATCTACTCGCGTCGTACCTCAAAACATTCTAGCACAGCAATTTAGGTTCGATGAACTCAGCACAACGAATGTCCACTAATATACAAACTCCCCATATATATATATAATCAGGAATGTCTACAACACACACTAAGGGCCTTAAGGCCTTACAGGTTCCTATTTACAAATGTACAGTTTCATACATCGGCACGCAGGCCGGCCACACATAAAATCCAAACATGCTTCGCACGGCCTTAAAGGGCCTTTCACAGCAATCCTTCATTCCGCTCAATTCAATTCTAGCATCAGCACCTGCAATTAGATATCCACCCAAAAGTGGTAAACAAAGTAACGGTCAACATTAGCTGACCAATTATAACGACCCTACCCCTTACCGTGGGCAGTGGTTCCTTCCCTGTATGCATTTTCATCATAATCTCTATCAATCTATCAATCGCAACCATATCACAAATGTCGGTATCCACAGATGCTCCGTGCACTCAGGGCACCTTATTGGTGTACCAGATATTCCAGTCATCCACCGTCGATCAGAGGTTTTTAACTTGTTGGTTGGCCGGTCCGGTCCTAGTCCACCAATCACGCAGGTTGGCGACATTCCGTCCATCCCACTCAGAGGTACTAACCTCATAGCATTACCATATCAAAACCATAGCAGATTGACCCACCATCGTGTTGTAGCAAGCCGGGTTTATCTCTACTCCCCATGCATTACCACCAATTGACCTCCTAACCTATTCCAGATCGACCCACCCTAGTGATATAACAAGCCGTGTTTATCTCTACTACCCAGTCATTGCCACCAATCGACCTCCACTAATATAGATCAACCCACCCTAGTGGTGTAGCAGGCTGGGTTTATCCCGTGCTCCCCAGGCGTTGCTACCAATTGACCTCTCAACACAACCAAGAGCTTAGGCAAAGCATCCATACATCCATAATCAACATCCATACATCCATACATCCATACAACAAAGCCAGTACTCATCAAACTTACACATCATTAAATCCACGGAGTCTTCTCTAGTTTACCCATAATCATCACCAATCCAGACTACCCATCCAGATGGGCTTCACACAGCATGCCTATGCCGTACTCCACACTTCCGGCTCTAGATGCAGACTCAACCAAGGAATCACTTACGACATCCACCTCTTGGTGGAGGATTCCATGCATATGCATAAAGAAAGGACTTTGATGTCCAAGAAGGAGATCGTTACCCTTGAAGATCACTTTGGAGCGATAAACTAGCCGGAATGGAAATCACCGCCTCAGCTTTGCCTTTACGAATCCAAACTCGGATCTTCAATCCACACTCTGTAGCTCCTCCAGCAGCTGACTTTCTCCTTCCTTCTTTCCTTCCCTTGCCCTCTCTCTCTCTCTCTTTGAGAATGAGAAGAAGAAATGAAATAAAGGAATTATTCCTCATTTCTAGTCCTTTTATCCACAGGGAAGGTGCCTGGACCCTTGGATCCAGGATAGTGAAACGAACGGCTCTGATTTGCCCAAAAATAGGCTGAACACGGCATGACATGCCCTATGCCACGACCATGTCACAGGTCGTCTCCCTTAAGCGGCAGACAACTGAATCAAATCCAACTATTACACGGCAGTGTGACACGCCCGTGTCACACCTTACATGCCTGTGTCAAGCCAGACACGCCCGTGTCTAATAGTCGTGTACTTCACACAACACAACTTCATCTCACCTGAGTGGGATATGGCCATTGGACACGCCCGTGTCCCAGGTCGTGTCCTCAGGCACACGCATCCCTGACTGAAACCTACAAAGTAGACTCCCTGTGACACGCCCGTGCCACAGGCTGTATACTCTGCACTCGACGATCGTCGACTGAATTTCGTCGACCACACACCCAACTGCTCAACCCAAGCACGACACGCCCTGGGACACTCCCGTTTCCAAGGCCATGTCACCCAACCATGAACCCAAAGTGGACTTTAGGGGTGTTACAGTCCTCCCCTCCTTCAAAAAAATTCATCCCGAAAATTGGCTCAACTACAGACGCTCATCTAAGCACTTCTCGTTACATCATTAGCACTCGATCACTGAAATAAAGCGAGCCGGGTTAGAGCTCAGAGGCCGCAGCTTGTCTCTCCCAAATGCATCGCACAAAACAAACATCACATATAATGCTGTTGGGTATTGTATCCACAACGTACCTGATTTGAAGAAGCCCCTGAACAAGCTAAGGTAAATAGACAATGTATTTGATGAAATCTTTTAAGTTGTGCTTGCAGTTATTCCACGCTAAGTACACACCAATGTCGGGGTGCAGTAGGTCAATATACATGGGTCTGCGCGACGTAATCCCTCGTTGAGCAGATCAGTGTGTTGGCCTACGTGTACTCTCTCTATTGGAGTGTACTTATTTTCAAGTACAGGACTGTGATAATGCAAGAGCAGACAAGGAGCAAGGATGGGTCAAAGAGCAACTCATGGGTGGAAAGACGAAAAATCGTCGAAGTAATAATCGACGAGAATCACCAAGTGATTCTCGCCGATTCGGGGTCAAAGTGCAGCTCATGGGTGGAAAGACGAAAAATCGTCTAAGTAATAATCGACGAGAATCACCAAGTGATTCTCGCCGATTCGGCGAGAATCACTAGTGATTCTCGCCGAATCATCGAGAATCACAGGCTGATTCTCGCCGACTCTATCCGGCTAAATCAGAGCGTGCAAATCTGTCGCTAAGTCAAAATCGTCGAGAATCACCTTCGATTCTCGCCGATTCTGCCTTAGGTGAATTTCTGAAGCACACTGGACCGGATCAAATGTCAAGGCGCTGTTTTGAACCGGTTTTAGGGTTTCTTCTGGTGGGACCCACAACGGTCATAAAGAAGTATTCTACTGTATAAATACTCGCGTATTTTTGAACAGTCGAAGAAGAGATTTGAAAAAGGAAAAAACCTGAGCCGCCGACGTGACCTAGATCGGAAACTTGCTCCGCCACCGTCGCTGCTCGTGCCAGTTGATCGCCGTCTTTGATCGTGGTTTCTTCCAGATCTCCCGGCGACAGAAGCTCGGCCAAGCACAGCGTCTCACGCGTCTAACCAGAGATCCTTTGTCTCTTGATTCGTAGATCGGGAAATCCTTCCCCTTCGGAATCGATCGAGACGCTCGATCCTAGTGTGACCGTTGGAAGATCTTGCTAGCTTTGCTACGAAGATTGAATCTCCAAAGAACAGCCGCAACACGCCGTTGTCGCCGCCGATCCCGAGAACCAAGCCGCCGCCCATCTTGCCGCCGCTGGTTTCGGGGAGATTCTCTGCAAGTGAGATCTAGGGTTGTGGACTCTTCGTTGACTTCAAGAACACGTCATCGAACGAAGATGGACACCTTAGTCTCCATAAGTTGTTTGTATTTCTTATACAATCCATTTTCAATTTCTTTGTAACGGACCGATTGGTCCCTAGTTGTAAGGGTTGGGTGCAACCTGTGTTGTGGGAGTGGTGACTCCTACGTGTGGAAGGGTTCCTTCCGTTAGTGCAAGGATTGGATTTCAATCCTGTTGGTGAAGTGACCGAGTCGTCCTTGGTTGGGAGATAGGTCGAAGGGGAAAAGTGGACGTACCCAAATCGGGGAACCACTATATTTTGCTTGTGTCCTTTCTGTGCTGTGTTGTTTTGTTTTCTTGTGCAGGTACGACTATAAATTCCGCAAAAACGCTGCAAGACACCTATTCCCCCCCATAGGTGAAGGTAGTTGACACTAAGTGGACTTTCAAGTGGTATCAAAGCGAGGTTACTCAACAAATAGGTTAACGCCTTGAGTAAGTTCCAGCCACTAGTGTCAAGAAGAAGGCAGACTTCTACTATGGACGGACTCAAGTACACAGGCAAGATCCCAGTGTGCACCAGGTTAACTTTCCTATTTGGAAGGAAAGGAATAGGTTCTACATGGAAGCGGTCGATCCCCGACTCTTCATGATCGTGGAGGAGGGACCTTATGTCCCCACTAAGGCCTCCATCATTGATCCTACCAAGAAAGTGCCAAAGAAAATTTCTGAAATGGACAAGGACGAGATGGTGCTGGTGGGACTTGACAAGAAGGCGTATAACATTCTGGTCAGCGCGGTCGATGACTCAATGATGCAGAACTTCTGCAACTGTAGGACAGCAAAGGAGATCTAGCACTGCCTGATTATCATAATGGAGGGCACTGATGAAGTGAGGGATGATCGGAGATCCCTCCTGAACCAGAAATATGAGGCCTTTAGACAAGGGCCTAAGGAAGAGATCGGAGTCACCTTCGAGAACTTCCTCAATATTGTCAATGCTCTCAAAGGATATGGAAGAGTGTTCACTGATGGTGAACTTAATGATAAATTCCTTAGGTCCCTTACTAAGGAATGAGATACAAAGATTTGCGCCATCCAAGAGTTTGGCAGACTTGCTAAAACAGACTCGCAAATTTTGTTTGGGAAGCTGATGTCCTATGAGCTTCAACTGAACACCAGGAAAGCAGAAGAAGCAGAGAAGGCTGCAGCCAAGGAAAAAACTGTGGCCCTAAAAGCCATTCACTCCAGGAAGGGCAAGGGTGCGGTTTCATACCGTGCGGGGAAAAAGGATGAGGAGGAGGACTCCGATCCATGCTCCTCCAGCTCAGAGTTGTCTGAGGAAGATTTCTCCCTCATCACCCGAGAATTCAAGAAGTTCCTCAAGATGAGGAATCAAAGAAAGAGAGACGGCTCTTCCTCCAGGCATCAGAAGAAAAATTATTCTTCTGACAGGTATGCTTCCAAACTGAACAAACATCGCTCCTCTGACATTATTTGTTTTGGATGCAATAAGCCAGGACACGTCGTGGCCGACTGACACTAAGGCAAGAGAGAAAAGGGGAAGGGAGAGGAGCACAAGTCCTCTAGAGATAAGAAGAAAGAGAAGAGCTACAGCGCCAAAAAGCCAAAGACACTAAGTGAGTCTGATTCCTCAGACTCCAGTGATGATGAGGAAGCCTACTTCGGGCTGGTGGGTCGCTCCGACTCAGAAGGAGAATGCCCCCCATTTACTGGGAAGGTAAAAGCTCACACCCCTCTCTCCGACTCTGAATCTGATCCTGAGTCTCAGGATGATGACCCTGAGGATAGCCCTTCGGCCCGTGAAGCGGAGCTCCTCGAGAAGTATGAGCTTCTGCTCAACACTTTCGAGGAGTGCTGTAAGAGATTGAAGGCTGAGAAAAAGGAAGTGAAATTCCTTAAGGGTGAGAGTGTCTCCTTAAGGGAAGAGATCACCAGTTTGATCTCTCTCCGACAGGAGCACCTAGACCTTACTTCAAAGCATTCAGAGTCTCTTAAGCTCCTTGATCGTAAGCAGGAGGAAGTCGACAAGTTGGAAGAACAACTTGCGGTAGAAAGGAAGATCGTCAAGAGCTTCTCTATGCCAAAACAGTTCTTCCATTAGTTGATACCTCCTCTGCTCAGGCCAAAGGAGCTGGCTTGGGGCATGTAGGGGTATCTGGTTACTCATCCAGGAGAAACAGGAACCAAAGAAAGAATAAGGCCGCCAAGAAGGCCTCTGCTACTGAAAAGGGAAAGGCCCCACTCAGTCATGTTGCGTTCAGAAAGCCTAGCTTTCCCTGCAACCAACATGACTTTGAGTCAACCTTTGGTCATCATTTCCAGCCCTTGGTTGCAAAGCCAAAGAGCCGATATGATGGTTGGACTTTTCCCCGCAACTTCGGTGAGAGTGTCTTCAAGGCACCTTATGAGGAAATCCACATGGGAAATTATGGTCAATTCTCTAGCGGCCATAATAGAAAGCAGGCACCAAAAGCCAAGCCTGTTATACTGAAGCAACAGAAGGTGAAGAAGTCATGTGACTGCAATCACTATGATACCTCCACCTCCAGATCCAAGGCCCCGGTTGTACCCACCATTCCCAGGGTAAAGCAGGAGCCTAGGAAGAGGTACAACAGATTTGACTGTTGGTGTTGTGGCAAAGTCGGTCACTTTGCCGTGGATTGTTGGTTTAATCCGAGGTATAACTAGACTCCTTATGTTAGCAATGCGAGGCCGACCACTCGTAGTGTTAACCACCCGAGGGGGAGTATGCTAACCAAGAATCTAGGACCCAAGTTCGATTGGGTTCCTAAGGGAAATTAATTTTGTTTTGCAGGAATGTCCAAAGGCCACCAAAACTCCAATATGGTACTTGGACAGTGGATGCTCCCGGCATATGACTGGGACAAGAAGCCTGCTGCGTGATTACACTCCAGTCGAGAATGGACCCAAAGTCATCTTTGGGGGGCCAGATCGAGGAGTCACCAGAGGTTACGGTATGATTTCCAACGGTATAATCTCTATCACCGGCGTGGCTTATGTTGTAGGGTTAAACCATAACCTGATCAGTGTAAGTCAGTTATGTGATAAAGATTATGACATTAAGTTCTGCAAGGATAAATGCCTGATAATATCATGTGCCTCTTCTTGGACGGTATTATCAGGCATTAGGAGCAGAAATATCTTCTGCTTATATTTTCTTAGCTTAGATTCATCTACCCCCGTATGCCTATTAGCAAAAGGCAGTGCATCTTTTTGTGAACAATGACACAAGAGATTGGCACATATTAATTACAAGACAATTAATATGCTATTTTCCAAAGATTTAGTGTGGGATGCTCCCATTATTAAGTGTATCAAAGATAGTCCCTGTCCTGCATGCCAGATGGGCAAACAGACTCGGGCTACCTTTAAGGGCGTCTCAGATAAAGTCTCCTCCAGATGTCTTTATCTTCTGCACATGGACTTGTTTGGTCCAATGCAAGTTCATAGCTTAGGAGGGAAGTCGTATACGCTCGTGATTGTAGATGATCACTCTCGGTTTACCTGGGTGTTCTTTTTAAAACGCAAGTCTGATACGTTTGACATCTTCACCAGCTTTGTCAAGCAGATCCAGAACGAACTTAACTGCTCAGTGGTCAAAATCAGAAGTGACCATGGAACAGAGTTCGAGTCTGGTGCTATGATAGAGTTCTGTGAAGAACTTGGTATCTTTTGAAAGAAATTGTACCTAATCACCTAGAGGGGGGGGGGGGGTGAATAGGTGACTAAATATTTTTATAACTTTTTAGGCAGATTGCAGATTATATCATAGATTTATAACTAATTCTACTCAGCTGTCAATCAACAATCACAACAATCAATCAAGCACACAGTGAACACACAAAGTTATAGTGGTTCACCATGGTTTGGGTACATCCACTTTCCCCCTTCGCCTATCTAGTACTGTACTAAATTCGGCCAAACTCCTCCACTATCTCAGATCCTCAGATCTTACACTCAGAACCCCAAAACAGGTTCCTACAGCTCAGGCCCAAGGCCCTACAACTCAGTCTTCTCCAAAGACCTACACTCAGCTTCTTCACAAAGCCTACACTCAGCCACAAGCCTACACTCAGCCACAACAGGCCTACACTCAGAGATACAGATATCTTACACTCAGGCACACAGACCCTACCACTCAGCCTTTATAATTGCAGGCTTACAACTCAGATCCCTAAGGATCCTACAAAAATATAAAATACAAAGTGTATATACCTACAACTCTGAATAGAGAGATGAGTTGATAGGTTCTTGATGAGTTCTTGAAAGAACTCTGCTGAGATCAATCTCACTTGGCTTTCTTCAAAGCTTCTTGAATGTAGAACATAATAGGATTGATCTTCTCTGCAGCTGATCTTTGATCTCTGCAACTTAAGATTCAGAACTAGGTCTGAATCCTTCTTCACAGCCTGGTTCCAACAGCTGTCTTCTTGGATGGAGCTCTCTCTCTCCAACTTCTTAGATCTTCAGATCACTTCAACTGGTTTGTGTTAATCTGTGTTGAATCATCTCTTTCTGTTGACAGTATAACCCTATTTATAGGCCTTCTTCATGGTAACCGACTGGTCCGGTTCCTAACTGATTTCTGACAACTCTGACAGGTGCAGTAGACCGGCTGGAATGGCAGCTGTCAAGTCATCCAGTCAGTTCTTGAAATAACTGTAACTGTCTGAAAGTGTCGAGACAATCTGTCTTTAAGTGTCGACACTTATAGACTAAGTGTCGACACAAGTTGACTAAGTGTCGACACTAGCCTTCAAGGTATCGATACAACTCCTTGTGTTGTAGAATTCACTTCTTGACACAGCTTCTTCAATATGTGTCGACACTGATATTGAGTGTCGACACAACTCCTTGTTCTTCAGCACTTAGTTGAATTCTTGTAAGTGTCGACACAACACCTTTGTGTCGACACATCTTCATGTGTTGAACTTGTTCAGTGTCGACACATCTTCTTGGTGTCGACACATGCCTTCTGTGTTGATACTTGCTGAGTGTCGACACAGCTCCTTGTGTCGACACATTCTTCTTCTGTTGAGACTTTGGCTGAGTGTCGACACATCTCCTTTGTGTCGACACTTGTACTTAGAATTTTTGTTGAACTTTGCTGAGTGTTGACATAGCCTCCTAGTGTCGACACTTTCTTCATGTATTGAGTCTTCTGCTGTGTGTCAACACATTCTTCATTGTGTCGACACTTTCTTCAAGTGTTGAGTCTTCTGCTGAGTGTCGACACATTCTTTATTATGTCGACACTTATACTTAGACTCTACTGACTTTTGCTGAGTGTCGACACAGCCTCCAAGTGTCGACACTTTCTGATGTAGACACAGTTCCTCTAGGTGTCGACACAACTGCTAAGTGTCGACACAGCTTCACTGGACTTTTCTTCATTGAGTGTCGACACAGCCTTCTTGTGTCGACACTTTCTGTCTGGTGTCGACTCTGCATCCCAGGTGTCGACACAAGTACTCCAAGTGTCGACACTGCTTGCCTGGGTGTCGACACAAGTCTTCTTAAGTGTCGACACTTTTTTCTGGGTGTCGACACATGGACTTAGAATCTTTTCATCTTTCCCTGCAAATACTTAACCTGCACAAGGCAACTCAAAAATACATCAAATACATTTTGATGTATATCATTGAGTAGGGTGAGGCTTCTTCAAATCAGGTACATTTAAACCAATGTACCCAACAATCTCCCCCTATTTGGAGAAGTCATAACCCTTAGTCAATGATATACACCATTCATAATAAAATTACAGAATAATGTAAAACAGGATTATGCAATCAGGGAAAACATAAACATGTATTAAACAAACATGTATACACAGATATCATCTCAAAACAATTATGAAATAGATTTATCACACATCACATTTTTCTAACAGCTTTGTCATATTCATTTTTCAAAAGTTTACAAAGTGTTTAAAAAATAAAATATTACAAATGTAAACTCAAGATGAAATTATCATATTACTGCTCAGCCTCCTTAATTACAATTCCCTTTCCAGACTGTATATTGGCTTGTACAGGGGCTTCAGCATCTTCAGTATCAGCAGGCTTTTTCCCTTTCAGCTCCTTCTTCTTTAGCTCTTCAGCTTTAATCTTCTGTCTCTCAAAGTAATGATAAGGCTTGGGAAAGTACTTGCTAGGCTCCTGAGCAGTAGGAGGTAGCTTTCCCATCTTTGCCTTTCTTCTATATTGCACTATAGCTTCTTGCCTAGATTCATGCTTTCTCCACTCATGTTCAGAATACCACTTATTTCTATCTTGAACATTATCTTTGGCAGCCTTCCATGCAGTTAGAATGATATTCCTTGAAGTGGGACTCCACTGTTCAAAATCAGGCCTTTGTTCAGCTTGCTCTCTGAACCTCTTCTTAGACAATCTAGCTTCTTGTTTAGCTTGTTCTTTCAGTATAGCTTCCTGTAAAGCCTCAGAGACTGGCTGAACCACCGTTTCTATGATGACATTCTGCTGTCCCTCAGGTGGGCTATACATGGACTGTATATCAGCTTGTACCATATCAAAGTCTGGTGGAGGATAAATCACCTGAGCTACTTCAGCTTGCACACCTCCAAGATAGGCATGATTAATCCCAGACTCAGCAACATTATCATCATCACATAAAGGAGGATAACCAAGAGTGGCTCTGATGGAATTGGAAATCCATTTTGCATGATCAGAGCCTGCTTTGACTAACACCCTCTCCCCCTTTATGACTTCTCTTTCCATGTGATCTCTGAGATCATCTTTCTGAAATCTGATTTGGGCATTGAGATAATTCACTCCATCCTTATAAAAAGGTTTTAACCTTTGGAGTTTTTTAGTGATCCGCTTCTGAGAGTTGTCAATAGCAGAAGTAACAGCAGTTATGCCTTCTTGTAAAGCTTTATCAAACTCTGCTTTAGCAGTAGCAGTAGAATTAGTCTGTCCTGCAGCTATATTCTTCATCATTTTTACTATGGCATTGTGGGAAGCAGTCAAATTATCATTCATTCTTATTTGATTTTCCAGAATATATCCTTGCTTCAGTACAATGTCATCCACTTGAGCTTTGATTTTCTCTTGATGTGTAGCCAAGTATACCACTGCATTCCCTCCTTTGTGGAAGCAGTCAGTCATTTCCTTCTTATTTAGATTCATTTCAAATCGAATAGACTTAATGTCTTGGGCTAGATCAAACTGTAGAGATTTTTTCCCTTCATCCACATACTTTTCAATTGCTTGCCTGTGCTCATCAAGTTTTATTTGCATAGCAACCATGAGAGAACTATAATCTACAGATGGTGCTTGCTGTAGTGCAGGCTGTGGTGCTATAGTGTGCAGAGCTTTCTTATAAGTCTGACTCCTCCTCTTGAAGACTTGAAATTTCCTTTTCTTTGCTCTTGTAGCCTCCTCATCTTCAGAAGCAGATGTGCTGGCTATTTCTACCCTCTCCCTAGGTAGCTCCTCAATAGCTTTTTGCTTCTTTGGCTCTTTCCTTACAGTTTCTTCTAGAATTTCCACTTGCTCCCCCTCAACTTGAGCATTCTCCCCCTCAGCAGCAGTACTTTACTTCTCAAAGTCAGCTTGGTCCAGATTAAGGAAGAGATCTTCCATTGTAAACTCTTGTTGAGGTAGTGATGGAGATTCTCTTATCTCATCAGTTACTTGATGTGGGTCCACTTGAGCTGCAACAGATGTATCCTCCATGACAACATCTGGGGGTTGGCTATGGGTTGGAGTTTGCTGATTAACATCATTTAATGAATCAGACAAAACAGTATCCTCTATAGGTAAAACTAAGTTATTGATTTCAGTGAGTACCTCAAGTATGGTCTGGGTTGCTTGTTCACTTTCTAGTGGAGTTGGCTCTTCCAATACTAGAGGCTCCTCCTGGATAGAATCCTGGTGTATGGGGCTAGCTTGAGGTAGCTCCCCCTGCCTTTCTGCATCATCTTGTTGAGCTGGAGACTTCCCAGCATCTCCAGGTTCTTGTTCATCATCTGGTGTAAAGACAACTTGCTCCTCAGAGCTGCTAGATGACTCTTGAGCCACAGGGGCTATCTTCTTCTTCTTCTTTTGAGGAGTTATGTTCTCAAGAGTAGGTAATTCCTTGGTCAAGACCCTATCCCATCTTGAGAAGAGTCTCATGTCCATCTTCCTCATATGATTGATTTTAGATCTAGCAGCTTGACTCATCACTTCTGGTATACTACCAGCCAAGTAAAGACTGAGTATTCTATCCAAATTGGGCTTCTTCATACTTTCCTTAATCTTCTCAAATACTACTACAGACCAATCAGTTTTCAATGTGAAGATAATCCTTGTCATAAGATTGAACATATGGGCTGATACCCTGTCATACCTTCCAGGCTTACTTAAGATCACTTTGCCAACAATTTATGAGAGAAATTTACCTTGACTGTTCATCCCTTTTCTATTGAATACTGATCCAATTTTCAGCTTGGAATCCAGTCCACACCATGTTAAAGCTTCTCTGGTCTTAGAAGAAGTAACTTCATCTTCTTCCATTGTCCTTGGTAGGTTTAGAACCTTTCTTAAACTCTTTGGTGAGACCTTCACCTTTTCTCCATGTACTTTTGACTTTATCTTGAATCCAGAGTCGTCTAGAGTTGCTCCATTCAGAAATTCCAATACTTCTTTCTTCCAGATCTTAGTCAGCTCTGAAACAAGAAAATCTAACCATGAGTCTGCAACTAGGGTTACCACATTCTTGATCTCTGGGTCTGCGTCATCAAACGCATGCCGCACCAGTTCATAGCCTTCATTCACGTTCTCTTCGAGCTTTGGCGCCATTAGGGTTTGAAGAATTTGAATTGAGAGAAGAGAGGTGTCGACACACAAGTTTGGTCTCGAAACTTTAGGGAGCGTGTCGACAGACAATTGCGAAATCCTATTTATACCTTTCTAGGATTGAAGATGAAAGGGCGGGTCAGCAAACTCAAATTGTGTCGACACTTTTGAAAAGTGTCGACACAGACTTATAATGTCTCGACACCAATGTGTCGACACAGGTAAAGTCGACAGAATATATGTGTTGACACTTGTTTATGTGTCGACACCGCTTAGCTCGACACTTAGTCGAGATATTACTTCACTAATTCTGCATAAAGCCTAAGTGTCGACACCACCTTGGATGTGTCGACACCTACTTATCATGTGTCGACACTAATTTTCTGAAGTGTCGACACCAACTTCCGAGATGTGTCGACACCTTTTCTCTGAAGTGTCGACACCAATTTTCTGTCTCGACACAGACAACTCTGTGTGTCGACACTATTTTACTTAGTCATTTTTGTAAACTTATTCTAAGTTTATCATACCTAGTTCAATTTTAAACCTATTGAACTTTGTTTCTTCTAAAGGCTTAGTATACATATCAGGTAGTTGATTATCAGTATTTACATACTCCAGTGAAATATCTTCCTTTTCTACATGTTCCCTTAGAAAATGATATTTTATTTCAATATGTTTAGTTCTACTATGGGAAACAGGATTGTTTGCAATAGATATAGCACTAGTAGAATCACAAAATAGTGGAGTTCTACTTACCTGAATTCCATAGTCTACTAGCTGATGTTGTATCCAAAGAAGTTGAGCACAGCAACTTCCTGCAGCCACATATTCTGATTCTGCTGTGGAGATAGCCACACTTGTTTGCTTCTTGCTACTCCAAGATATCAGTCTTCCACCTAGGAATTGACAGGTTCCAGTTGTACTTTTTATGTCTTCTTTGCAGCCTGCAAAATCTGCATCTGAATAACCTGTCAGTTCAAAGTCTCCATTCCTAGGGTACCAAAGGCCCAGATAAGGAGTGCCCTTTAGATATCTCAGTATCCTTTTGACTGCTGTCAAATGAGACTCTTTAGGGCATGCTTGGTACCTAGCACAGACACATGTAGCATACATGATATCTGGTCTACTTGCAGTCAAATAGAGTAGGGAGCCAACTATCCCTCTATACAAAGTCTCATCTACAGGTTTCCCTGCATCATCTTTGCTAAGAGACATACTTGACCCCATAGGAGTCTTCATGGTACTGGATGAATCCATACCATACTTCCTTATCAGTTCTAGGGTGAACTTAGACTGGCATTTGGATAATCCATTCTCAGTCTGTCTAACTTGGAGACCCAAGAAGAACTTAAGTTGCCCCATACTACTCATCTCAAATTGTCCTTGCATTAGTTTTGCAAACTTTTTGCAAAGACTACTTTCAGTAGACCCAAATATGATGTCATCTACATATATTTGGACTAGTATTATCTTGCCTCTGTATTCCCTAAGGAATAGAGTCTTGTCTATTTTCCCCCTTGTGAATTTATTCTCAATGAGGAAACTAGACAGGGTTTCATACCAAGCCCTATGGGCTTGTTTTAACCCATACAAAGCTTTCCTAAGTCTATAGACATAATTAGGTTGAGTTGAATCAACAAAACTTGATAGCTGTTCCACATAGACTTCTTCCTTTAGATTACCATTCAGAAAGGCTGACTTTACATCCATTTGGTAAACTTTAAAACCTTGATAGGTTGTATAGGCCAGGAACATCCTTATGGCTTCCAGTATGGCTACTGGAGCAAAGGTTTGATCAAAGTCAATACCTTCTTCCTGCCTATATCCTTTTGCAACCAATCTTGCTTTGTTCTTTATAATGACTCCATGTTCATCCATCTTGTTCCTAAAGATCCACTTGGTCCCAATTATGTTGTGGTCTTTTGTTTTAGGAACAAGCTCCCAGACTTTGCACCTTTTGAACTGATTCAGCTCTTCTTGCATTGCCTCTATCCAATGAGGGTCTAGGATGGCTTCTTCAAACTTCTTTGGCTCTACTTGGGATAGAAAACTGGAGTAGTGTGCTGCACTCAGATTTCTGCTCCTTGTTTGTACCCCTTGTCTTAGATCACCAATGATTTGATCTGCTGGATGATCTCTTAGATGCCTATTAGCTGGAGGCATCCTGGCTTCAGGTTGAACTCCTTCAGCTTCTTCATCTTGCTGCACTCCTTGGAATTCTTCTTCATTAGGTACATGTAGTACTCCCCCGGGACAACAGCCACTATCTTCTACTTGCTGTCTTGTAGTAGGTCCTTCTTCTATAGTGAGCTTGTCCATCTTCTCAGTCACACCTGTGGAGCTACAAATACTACTAGACAACTCATTATTAATAAGTCTAGTTTCATCAAATACTACATGTACAGTCTCTTCTACAACTTGAGTAGACAAGTTGTAGACTCTATAAGCCTTACTACTGTTGCTGTACCCAACAAAGATCCCCTCTTGGGACTTGGCAGCAAACTTAGTCAAGTAAGACTTTCCATTGTTAAGTATAAAACACTTACAACCAAAGATCCTGAAATATGATAAGTTTGGTTTTCTGCCTTTCACAATCTCATAGGGGGTCTTATTGTGGCTTTTAGTAATGGTAGCCCTATTAATTACATGGCATGCAGTATTAACTGCCTCAGCCCAAAAATATTCTGGGAGAGATGTGTCACTTAAAAGGGTTCTACCAGGCTCAATCAAGGTCCTATTTTTCCTCTCAGCAATGCCATTTTGCTGAGGTGTTCTTGGTGAAGAAAACTCCTGAAATATCCCAAATTCTTCACATAGTTTTGCCATACTATCAGACTGAAATTCAGTACCATGGTCACTTCTTATTTTGACCACTGTACTGTCTAGTTCATTCTGAATTTGTTTGACAAAGCTATAGAAGATACTAGGTGTTTCAGATTTCTGTCTAAGGAAGAACACCCAGGAAAACCTTGAGTAGTCATCTACAACTACAAAGGTATAGACCTTCCTACCTAGGCTGTGAACTGGCATAGGACCAAAGAGATCCATATGCAAGAGGTATAAACACCTCACAGCATCTTTGTTTTCAATGCTACTAAAGGTGGATCTAGTCTGGTTGCCCTTTTGACAAGCTGAGCATATTCCATCTTTAATATACTTAACTTGAGGACCATTCCTCACTAACTCTTTGCTATAGAGTTGGCCAATTGTCTTGTAGTTGAGATGGGCTAGCCTCTTGTTCCATTTGACACAATGAGAGACTTTCTCATCAGATACAAGACACACTGGAGAACCATTGTTCTCACACATAATGTCTAGACAGTAGACATTTTTTTTTCTGTAACCAGTCAAAATGATCTCTTGATCATTTGATCTCCTGATATGACAACCATCTTTGACAAATGAGATATCATATCCTAAATCACTCAATTGACTTATACTAATAAGGTTATGTTTCAAACCTTTAACATAAGCCACATGAATAATAGTTATATGGGTGCTAGAAATGTTACCAAAACCCTTGATGATTCCTTTTTCAGAACCACCAAAGGTGACTTGAGGACCATCCTTGATTGATGTGAAGTCCTTTAGCAATCCCCTAGTTCCAGTCATATGTCTGGAACATCCACTGTCCAAGTACCATATTGGGGCATGGCCACTTGGACTCACCTGCAAAACAGATTAGTTGACCTTAGAACCCAAAGAATTCTTTGGGTCCTTGGTGCTGGTTAGTTTGCCTCTTAACAAAGCTACCTGCAGATCTTCCAACAGGCAGTTTGCTACTCACTTTGGCACTAGAATTGTGCCAACAGTCTATGGCATAGTGGCCTACCTTGCCACAGCACCAGCACTCAAACCTATTGTACCTTTGTTTAGGTACATCCCTAGTTGTTTTATCTACAGCTGGCTTGTTGAGAGCTGAGGCTTTGCCCTTAGACTTGGACTGAACAGTCCTAGCAGGTCTAGTAAACCCTAATCCAGTTTTGCCTTTATGATGAACAAATTCATCAATTAAGGGTAGAACAGACTTAGGTTTAGAAAACCTAGCAACAATGTCTCTCTCCTTCTGAAGACTAATCTCCAGCTTTCTGATTTGATCATTCTTAAATGTTATAGTCCCCATCTGAATAACAGTTATGTTTTTTAGTCTGGCTATCTCATTAAGTTTTTGATCAAACAACTTCTCAAAATCAGTTGCAGCCACTTTGAGACTTGCAATCTCCTTAGCCTGACTCTTGGCCAAGGATTTGCTTTTCTTAAATGCTTGCAACAGAACTCTATATTCATCCATCAATTGATGAATATCCCCTTCAGATTCAGATGCACTCTCATCACTTGATGATGATGAATCTGATTCTGAACTAGCGCAAGAAATTGAACTTAAAGAACAATTTTGTACCTTACTAGGTCCAGGCTGCTCCTGGATTTTGTCACCTTCAGTTAAGGCCATCAGTCCTTTGCACTGGATGTCCTCTTGCTCATATATGGAGTTCATTATCTGGATGAACTCCTCTTCCTCTTCTTCAGCAAATAGTCCTATATATGCTTCAGCTTCTGACTCAGTTTCTGAAGAAGACATGTCTGACAAGCCTTTGTCCTTCTTGGCAACAAAAGACCTTTCCTTCTTGCCCTTGAATTGAGTCTTTTTCTTATCATTAGACTCTTTCCTTCTCTCAGGACAGTCAGCAATAACATGTCCTTGTCTGTTACAGTAATAGCAAACAATTTTTGATAAAGTTGCTTTGCTTGACTTGGTCTTTTTCCTATCTTTCTTTGATGACTTCTTGTTCTGATAATAGTCATCTTTGCCCTGTAAAGTGGATGGCTTTGACCTCCATTGTTTCTTCTTTAGAAATTTCTGAAAGTGTCTTGTGAATGCTGCAAAGTTCTCATCACTTTCACTGCTTTCAGACTTTCTGCTTTCTGAATCATCTGACTCAGTCTCAGCTACTTTAGGAGGTGGAGATGGTGACTTACTTCTGTATTTTCTGGTGGCTTCTGTCTTGAATGCCACTGTCCTTTCTTTATGTTCACTTCTTGTAGACTTCTCCTCTTCTTTTCTCACCATCTACTGCATCTCATAGGATAGCAGTTTTCCAAACAGTGTTGGTGGAGGGATATCTGCTAACTTTGCCATTTCCCTTATGGTACACAGATCTTGGTGTCTCAATCCTTTGTTAGGGACCTCAGAAACTTATCATTAAGCTCATAATTACTGAACTCTCTTCCATAGGACATTAGCTCATTGACAATCCTATAGAACTTCTTATAGCATTCTGTGATGCTATCAGACCTACCTTGCCTAAAACTTTCATATTCTTGGTTTAACAAAGATTTTCTATCCTGTCTCACTTCTTCTGAACCCTCCATGTACACTATAAGAGTATCCCACACCTCCTTAGATGTCTTACAGTGTATCAAGTTTTGAAAGGTAGCATCATCTATTGCACTCACAATGATATTCTGAGCCCTCTTGTCCATTGTGACTAGAATTATCTCATCTTTTGTCATTTCAGAGAAGTCCTTAGGTGTTCTCTGATTTGCATCCAAGACAGAAACCTTCATAGGCACATATGGCGCTTCTTTAACTGTGATATATATTCTAGGGTCTGAGGCTTCCATAAACAGTCTCACCCTTTCTTCCTAGATGCCAAAAATTTCTTTTCTACAAATGGGCAACTTCATGGAGTTCCTTATGATTCTCAGTTGAACCCATGGTTCTTGATTTTCTTGATTCTTTAATTTACTTAGACTGAATCTGCCAATATGATCTACTCAGACAGTTAAGTCCTTTTTGAGGAACCTCGCTTTGATACCACTTGAAAGAAATTGTTCCTAATCACCTAGAGGGGGGGGGGGTGAATAGGTGACTAAATCTTTTTATAACTTTTTAGGCAGATTGCAGATTATATCACAGATTTATAACTAATTCTACTCAGCTGTCAATCAACAATCACAGCAATCAATCAAGCACACAGTGAACACACAAATTTATAGTGGTTCCCCAAGGTTTGGGTACATCCACTTTCCCCCTTTGCCTATCTAGTAGTGTACTAGATTCGGCCAAACTCCTCCACTATCTCAGATCCTCAGATCTTACACTCAGAACCCCAAAACAGGTTCCTACAGCTCAGGCCCAAGGCCCTACAACTCAGTCTTCTCCAAATACCTACACTCAACTTCTTCACAAAGCCTACACTCAGGCACAAGGCCTACACTCAGCCACAACAGGCCTACACTCAGAGATACAGATCTCCTACACTCAGGCACACAGGCCCTACCACTCAGCCTTTATAATTGCAGGCTTACAACTCAGATCCCTAAGGATCCTACAAGAAATATAAAATACATAGTGTATATACCTACAACTCTGAATAGAGAGATGAGTTGATAGGTTCTTGATGAGTTCTTGAAAGAACTCTACTGAGATCAATCTCACTTGGCTTTCTTCAAAGCTTCTTGAATGTAGAACACAATAGGATTGATCTTCTCTGCAGCTGATCTTTGATCTCTGCAACTTAAGATTCAGAACTAGGCTCTGAATCCTTCTTCACAGCCTAGTTCCAACGACTGTCTTCTTGGATGGAGCTCTCTCTCTCCAACTTCTTAGATCTTCAGATCACTTCAACTGATTTGTGTTAATCTGTGTTGAATCATCTCTTTCTGTTGAGAGTATAAGCCTATTTATAGGCCTTCTTCATGGTAACCGGCTGGTCCGGTTCCTAACTGATTTCCGACAACTCTGACAGGTGCAGTAGACCGGCTGGAATGACAGCTGTCAAGTCATCCAGTCAGTTCTTGAAATAACTGTAACTGTCTGAAAGTGTCGAGATAATCTGTCTTTAAGTGTCGACACTTATAGACTAAGTGTCGACACAAGTTGACTAAGTGTCGACACTAGCCTTCAAGGTGTCGACACAACTCCTTGTGTTGTAGAATTCATTTCTCGACACAGCTTCTTCAATATGTGTCGACACTGATATTGAGTGTCGACACAACTCCTTGTTCTTCAGCACTTAGTTGAATTCTTGTAAGTGTCGACACAACACCTTTGTGTCGACACATCTTCATGTGTTGAACTTGTTCAGTGTCGACACATCTTCTTGGTGTCGACACATGCCTTCTGTGTTGATACTTGCTGAGTGTCGACACAGCTCCTTGTGTCGACACATTCTTCTTCTGTTGAGACTTTGGCTGAGTGTCGACACATCTCCTTTGTGTCGACACTTGTACTTAGAATTTTTGTTGAACTTTGCTGAGTGTCGACACAGCCTCCTAGTGTCGACACTTTCTTCATGTATTGAGTCTTCTGCTGCGTGTCGACACATTCTTCATTGTGTCGACACTTTCTTCAAGTGTTGAGTCTTCTGCTGAGTGTCGACACATTCTTTATTATGTCGACACTTATACTTAGACTCTGCTGACTTTTGCTGAGTGTCGACACAACCTCCAAGTGTCGACACTTTCTGATGTAGACATAGTTCCTCTAGGTGTCGACACAACTGCTAAGTGTCGACATAGCTTCACTGGACTTTTCTTCATTGAGTGTCGACACAGCCTTCATGTGTCGACACTTTCTGTCTGGTGTCGACTCTGCATCCCAGGTGTCGACACAAGTACTCCAAGTGTCGACACTGCTTGCCTGGGTGTCGACACAAGTCTTCTTAAGTGTCGACACTTTTCTTCAGGGTATCGACACATGGACTTAGAATCTTTTCATCTTTCCCTACAAATACTTAACCTGCACAAGGCAACTCAAAAATACATCAAATACATTTTGATGTATATCATTGAGTAGGGTGAAGCTTCTTCAAATCAGGTACATTTAAACCAATGTACCCAACATCTTTCATGAGTTTTCCTCCCCGCACACTCCTCAACAAAACGGAGTCGCGGAGAGGAGAAATAGAACACTCATTGAAGCCTTGCACGACAATGTTGAATGATGCTTCACTCCCAGAATACTTCTGGGCTGAGGCGGTCAATACGGCCTGTCTTGTTCAAAACCGGGCATTGATCAACAAAAGTCATCGTAAGACGCCCTACGAACTACTGAAAGGCAGGAAACCACCATGTCCCATTTGAGGATCTTTGGTTGCAGATGTTATGTACTGAATAATGGGAAGTACCCGCGTACTAAATTTGGTGAAAAATTCTTCGAAGGCATATTCATGGGCTATAGTTCCCACAGTCGGGCATATAGGGTCTTCAATAAGAAAACCCTAGTGGTAGAAGAATCAATTAATGTTGTATTTGATGAAGGAAGCTTGCTTAACAGCAATTCTTCCAGCGGTATTCTTGAAGATGCAGGTGTACAACTTGAACAGCTGAGTCTCGATGAGACCGCTAAAGATGAAACTCCTAAGTACGTCAAAGTTTCCACCTCAACGTCAACTGGGAATGTTGAAGATCAAAATGGAGAAAATCTCTTAGAAGAAGGAGAAGCCCAAGAAGTAGTCGAAGCTCCAGACGCCAGACTTCTAGAGCTCCGGCACGTGAGGGATCATCCTAGAGATTAGATCATCGTAGATCCTCGTGATGGTGTCAGAACTCGAAGAGGTACTATTAACGAGATTTTGCATCTTAGCTTCCTGTCACAGGTTGAGCCAAAGATGTTCGACGAGGCGAACAAAGATGCGGCATGGATTTTGGCCATGCAAGATGAACTGCATCAATTCGAACGATGCAACGTTTGGACGCTGGTTACCAGACCACAAAAGTAGAATGTGATTGGCACCAAGTGGATCTTCAGAAACAAACTGGATGAACATGGTGTCATCATAAAGAACAAGGCCAGGCTCGTGGCTCAAGGTTACAGATAGGAGGAGGGGATTGACTTCGACCAGACCTTTGCACCAGTGGCAAGGCTCGAGGAAATCAGATTGTTCCTGGCGTATGCTTCGCACAAAGGATTCACAGTCTATCAAATGGATATGAAATCAGCATTCTTGAACGGAGACCTGAAAGAGGAAGTATACGTCGCTCAACCCCCAGGTTTTGTCAATCCTACTTATCCCAATCATGTATATTTTCTTAATAAAGCTTTATATGGTTTAAAACAAGCTCCACGAGCTTGGTTTGAGACTTTATCTAGTTTTCTTCTTGAGAACAAGTGCTCTAGAGTTAAAATAGATAAGACATTATTTCTCAGGGAAGTCAAAGGCCAGATTTTGCTGGTGCAAATCTATGTCGATGACATTATATTCGGCTCAACGGACAACAATCTTTGCAAAACGTTTTCTAAACTTATGCAAGGAAAGTTTGAAATGAGCAGTATGGGAGAGCTAAAGTATTTCTTGGGACTTCAAGTGAAACAGTCAGAGGATGGAATCTTCATCTCTCAGACGAAGTTCACAAACGAACTCCTCAAGAAATTCGGTATGGAGAATGCAACCTCTATGAGGAATCCAATGGGATCCACTATGTCTCTGGATAAGGATGAGAAAGGTAAACCTTTCGATGAAACTAAATACAGAAGCATCATTGGATCCCTGCTCTACCTTACTGCCAGTAGACCGGATATCATGTTCTCCACATATGTCTATACCAGATATCAGGTGAACACTAAGGAATCTCACTATGTCGCTGCAAAGCGAATTCTAAGATACCTTAAAGGTACTCCCAATTTTGGCTTGTGATACCCGAGAAACAATGATGTCGAGCTAATAGGTTTTTCAGATGCTGATTTTGCAGGGAGTAGGGATGACAGGAAAAGCACTTCTGGGACGTGTCAATTCCTCGGAAGAAGGCTTATCTCATGGAACAGCAAGAAGCAGAATTGTGTAGCAACCTCCACAGCAGAGTCTGAGTACATCTCGGCAGGCAGCTGTTGCGCACAACTCCTATGGATCAGAAACCAGTTAGCCGACTACGACCTTCAGTTCAAGGAAGTACCAATGTACTGCGACTTCCTCCAGTGCAATTGCAATTGCCAACAATCCGGTATCGTACAGCAGAACGAAGCATATTGAAGTGCGCTACCACTTCATTCGGGAGCATGTGGAGAACAAGGTCATCTCTCTCTGTTATGTCCCCACGGACAAGCAGATTGCAGATATTTTCACAAAGCCCTTAGACGAAGCTAAGTTCAGTCTTTTCAAAACTGAATTGGGGATGCTAAACTATGAGGAATGAAGACTACAAAAGCTCCAGTCTCGTGCATCTAGGGGGAGCCTCTGCCAGGAACTCAAGTGTGAGCACAGGTGCAAGAACTGAGGGGGAGCAAGGGGTCAAATGCAACAGACCCAGATTTGCAGAAGCTGAAAAAGGGGAGATTACCCTCTCGGCTAAGGCTAAGGTGGCTCCAAGTTTGCTCTCAAGAAATTGGTATTGGTAATGAATATCTCTCTCAACTCTCAAGAAATTGGTATTGGTAATGAATATCTCTCTCAACTCAATTTTAAGTTTATAATTTTCATTCACATACGCTCTATTCACCTTACCTTGTAGGGTTTAGGCTTCTTCAAATAGGGGGAGATTGTTGGGTATTGTATCCACAACGTACCTGATTTGAAGAAGCCCCTGAACAAGCTAAGGTAAATAGACAATGTATTTGATGAAATCTTTTAAGTTGTGCTTGCAGTTATTCCACGATAAGTACACACCAATTTCAGGGTGCAGTAGGTCAATATACACGGGTCTGCGCAACGTAATCCCTCATTGAGCAGATCAGTATGTTGGCCTACGTGTACTCTCTCTATTGGAGTGTACTTATTTTCAAGTACAGGGCTGTGATAATGCAAGAGCAGACAAGGAGCAAGGATGGGTCAAAGAGCAGCTCATGGGTGGAAAGACGAAAAATCATCTAAGTAATAATCGACGAGAATCGCCAAGTGATTCTCGCCGATTCGGGGTCAAAGAGCAGCTCATGGGTGGAAAGACGAAAAATCATCTAAGTAATAATCGACGAGAATCACCAAGTGACTCTCGCCGATTCGGCGAGAATCACTAGTGATTCTCGCCGAATCATCGAGAATCACTGGCAGATTCTCGCCGACTCTATCCGGCTAAATCAGAGCGTGCAAATCTGTCGCTAAGTCAAAATAGTCGAGAATCACCTTCGATTCTCGCCGATTTTGCCTTAGGACAAATTTCTGAAGCACGCTGGACCTGATCAAATGTCAAGGCGCTGTTTTGAACCGGTTTTAGGGTTTCTTCTGGTGGGACCCACAACGGTCATAAAGAAGTATTCTACTGTATAAATACTCGCGTATTTTTGAACAGTCGAAGAAGAGATTTGAAAAAGGAAAAAACTCGAGCCGCTGAGGTGACCTAGATCGGAAACTTGCTCCGCCGCCGTCGCCGCTCGTGCCAGTTGATCGCCGTCTTTGATCGTGGTTTCTTCCAGATCTCCCAGTGATAGAAGCTCAGCCAAGCACAACGTCTCACGCGTCTAACCAGAGATCCTTTGTCTCTTGATTCGTAGATCGGGAAATCCTTCCCCTTCGGAATCGATCGAGACGATCGATCCTAGTGTGACCGTTGGAAGATCTTGCTAGCTTTGCTACGAAGATTGAATCTCTAAAGAAAAGCCGCAGCACGCCGTTGTCGCCGCCGATCCCGAGAAACAAGCCGCCGCCCTTCTTGCCGCCGCTGGTTTCGGGGAGATTCTCTCCAAGTGAGATCTAGGGTTGTGGACTCTTCGTTGACTTCAAGAACACGTCATCGAACAAAGACGGACACCTTAGTCTCCATAAGTTATTTGTGTTTCTTATACAATCCATTTTCAATTTCTTTGTAACGGACCGATTGGTCCCTAGTTGTAAGGGTTGGGTGCAACCCGTGTTGTGGGAGTGGTGACTCCTACGTGTGGAAGGGTTCCTTCCGTTAGTGCAAGGATTGGATTCCAATCCTGTTGGTGAAGTGACCGAGTCGTCTCTGGTTAGGAGATAGGTCGAAGGGGGAAAGTGGATATACCCAAATCAGGGAACCACTATAATTTGCTTGTGTCCTTTCTGTGCTGTGTTGTTTTGTTTTCTTGTGCAGGTACGACTTTAATTCCGCAAAAACGATACAAGACACCTATTCCCCCCCCATAGGTGAAGGTAGTTGACACTAAGTGGACTTTCAAATGCATACACATATACAAATCTCTCACATGTGCACATCCATCCACAAGTTCATTTAATGATCTATATCCAAAAACATTCTATATCTTTACCACGATTGATCGATCACTTACATAACACCAAATGTGGGCCAAGATTTACATGACATAGAACATCTATATACACAACCATTACATGATTCATAACAGGATTCACATCATCAAAGTGATACAAGTCAGTTTTCTATGTTTACTTCTGCTCAGCTGCCAGATTTGGCGTCAAGTTAAACACTCGAGGATGTACTTCACCAATTGTGCTTTACGGATCTTGCACTTCCAAATTATGCAATCGAGGTTGCGTCCGGGATGCAGATGACTCGGCCACTGCTTTACCCTTTTTTTCATAAGATGCACTTGTCTTTTGCTCACTCCTTGAAGGGGCACTCCAATAATATTTAACTATATGTCCTTGATTGCCACAGTTAAAACATGTACGTGTATCAACACGTCCTTGACCATAGGTTGCTCCCGAAAAAACAGTCGACGGAGCTGATTCAGCAGGACTGAACCTTTTCTTGTCTCCTCTTCTAAACTCCTGATTGCTCCGCCTATGGCACTTTGAATTCTGGCTTCTCCATTACCAGTATCTTCTTCTCTTGTACCCGCTTCAAATCTTTCTCCAAAGCACGGGCTGTATCGATCAATACTTGGAAGTCTTGGTTCACCGAACTCGGGAGTACCAACCATAACTAATGCCGCAGTCCCTCATAAAATAGATTCATCTTTCGTGCTTCCTCAGCGAACGTAGACCCCGCATAGCGCCCCAGTCTGGTAAAATCATGCAGGTACGTATCAATATCAGTCTCATCCTGCACCAGACGTTGAAACTCATTCTCCATCGCAATCCACTATGTCACTAGCAAATACTTGGCGAGAATCAATCTGGAGAACTCGTCAATGGATATCTCCTCTAAACATCGACCAGCCAAGTCATGTACTTCCACATCATCCCACCACAGTCTCGCATCTCCTTCCAGCAGAAAAGTGGCTAAGGTCACTTTCTGCTCCTCCGCAGTCCTGATTGCAGCCAGGATCCTCTTCACCCTTGCAAGCCAATCTTCCGCCTGCGTTGGGGAAGTCGCCCCACCAAACATAGGTGGATGAAATTACATAAAACCTTTCAACTACTCATCTGTTGCTTGCTCGTCCACCACAACTACAGCATGCTCTTGCCTTGCAACAGGCCGTACTGGCACCCCTGCAGGCCTTGCCTGCCCAGTAGGCTATGCTTGTAACACTGCAAGCACCATCTTAGTCACCACACGTATGGTCTCCGCCGAGGGAGGTGTAGGTGCTTCAACTGGTGTTGCACTCTCGTCCGAACGCTGGGGCTCAGACTGCCCAGCACCACTCCTCGCCACCTATCAATGTACAAAACACCATTAATCATCCATTTCATAACGGTATTTATATAGTGCATACATGGTGATTGCTCCTCACGTGCAGGTATAATATTCCTAGTGGACATTCATGAGTTCAATATGTTCTCCCTCCCAAAAATCTCAATCCTGGCTCTGATACCACTTTGTAACGCCTCCACTCATCACATGGAATATAATGGTGGGTCTGGCCGGGGCACCATGCCATATTTCACGGACAAGCGTCAGAATTATGTTTGGAAATCAAAATCTACTCATGTCCTGCCTCAAAACTTTCTAGCGCAGCCTTTTAGGTTAGATGAACTCAGCACAACGAATGTCCACTAATATACAAACTCCCCATTTCTATATATAATCAGGAATGTGTACAACACACACGCATACCCTTAAGGCCTTATAGGTTCCTCTTTACAAATGTACAGTTTCATACATCGGCACGCAAACCAGCCACACATGAAATCCAAACACGCTTCGCACGGCCTTCAAGGGCCTTTCGCAGCAATCATTCATTCTGATCAATTCAATTCAAGCATCAACACCAGCAATTATATATCCACCCAATAGTGGTAAACAAAGTAACGGTCAGCATTAGCTGACAATTATAACGACCCTACCCCTTACCCGGGGCAGTGGTTCCTTCCCTATATGCATTGACATCATAATCTCTAGCAATCTGTCAATCACAACCATTTCACAAACGCCGGTATCCACCAGACGCTCTGTGCACTCGGGGCACCTTATTGGTGTACCGGATATTCCTGTCATCCACCGCCGATCAGAGGTTCTAAACTTGTTGTTTGGCCGGTCCGGTCCTAGTCCACCAATCCCGCAGGTTGGAGACATCCGTCCATCCCACTCAGAGGTACTAACCTCACAGCATTACCACATCAAAACCATAGCAGATCGACCCACCCTCGTAGTGTAGCAAGACGGGTTTATCTCTGCTCCACAGGCATTACCACCAATCGACCTCCGAACCTATTCTAGATCGACCCACCATAGTGGTATAGCAAGCCGGGTTTATCTCAGCTCCCCAGGCATTGCCACCAATCGACCCCCACTAATACAGATCAACCTACCCTCGTGGTGTAGCAGGCCGAGTTTATCCCGTGCTCCCCAGGCATTGCTACCAATTGACCTCTCAATAGAACCAGGAGCTTACGCAAAGCTTGCATACATCCATAATCAACATCCATACATCCATACAACAAAGCCAGTACTCATCAATCTTACACATCATTAAATCGACGGAGTTTTCTCCGGTTTACCCATAATCATCACCAATCTAGACTACCCGTCCAGATGGGCTTCACACAACATGTCTATGTCGTACTCCACAATTCCAGCTCTAGATGCAGACACAACCAAGGAATCACGTACGACATCCACCTCTTGGTGGAGGATTCCATGCATATACATAAAGAAAGAACATCGATGTCCAAGAATAAGATCATTACCCTTGAAGATCACTTTGGAGCCATAAACTAGCTAGATGGAAATCATCGCCTCGGCTTTGCCTTTACGAATCCAAACTCGGATCTTCAATCTGTACTCCGCAACTCCTCCAGCAACTGGCTTTCTCCTTCCTCATTTCCTTCCCTTGCCCTCTCTCTCTCTCTTTGAGAATGAGAAGAAGAAATGAAATGAAGGAATGATTCCTCATTTCTCGGCCTTTTATCCACAGGGAAGGTGCCTGGACCCTTGGATCCAGGATAGTGAAACGAACGGCTCTGATTTGCGCAAAAATAGGCTGAACACGACCTGACACCCCCTATGACACGCCCTTGTCACAGGCCGTATCCCTTAAGCGGCAGACACCCGACTCAAATCCAACCAGTACACGGTCGTATGACATGCCCGTGTCACACCATACACGCCCTTGTCAAGCCAGACACGCCCGTGTCTTATAGCCATGTACTTCACACAACACAACTTCATCTCACCCCAGCGGGACACTGCCATTGGACATGTATGTGTCCCAGGCCGTGTCCTCCAGGACACACCCGTGTCCTCAGGCACACGCATCCCTGACTAAAACCCGCAAAGGACATGCTCTGTGACACGCCCGTGTCACAGGCCGTGTAATCTGCACTCGACGATCGTCGACCAAATTTTGTTGACCACACACCCAACTGCTCAACCCGAGCACGACACGCCCTGGGATACACCCGTGTCCCAAGCCGTGTCACCCAACCCTGAACCCAAAGTGGGCTTTGGGGGTGTTACAGGGCGTGACCAACCTGCAAGAATTTTCTATAACTTCAGCCCCTCCCCCATGTGTCCAGGATAGTTTTGGAGTGAGAGGGGAGGTGTTGCCCTTTTGTTTAATTATTTTCTATGCCTCTCCTCTCCCCCTTTCTCATTTTAAGCTTTCTAATCTAGCTTAGTTTACATTTTTTTATTAGTTGTTATAATTGCTTAGTAGCTTAATGTTAAGGCTAGCTTAGTTTTTATTTCATTGCACCTGTAAGTTTTTATTTCAAGTTGTAAGATACTTGTTTGACTTAATAAAAAGTTATTTACTCTTACTTGTTTCTACTTTGTTTTCATAATGCATTTCTACTCATCTCTCTTCCTCCACATCACCATGAGTAACTAATCCTCCTTGTACTCAATCTTGATGATCAGAGGTTCGAGTTGATTAAGTTATGATGCTCTAGTTTGCTCTTTCTTTGTAAATATTACACTTTTGATTTACTCTTGAAAAATCTGTTTGGATTTTTATCATCGATATATAATTTCCATATTTATTTTCACTCTTATCTAGTCGAGAGGCTCGTAGTTTGAAATGAACACTCAAGAGTAAAGAGAGTTGCACGCACCCCTCGAGAGAGGCAGACGCTAAATCTCCCGGATTGGAGTGTAAAACGAGCTTTAGGTCTCCGATTTGGACGAGAGTTCGGTCGGACCTTCCTAAACTCAGGTGGGCACAGCTTCGAGAGAAGCGTGTTCATGCTTATGTAACCTCCACGGTCAAGGTCTATTACCTTATTAAGTTAGGGTTTATTATCGTATTTTTAATCAACTTTAGCCAAGGAGATTCTTAATTGACTGCTATTCTTTATCATCGTCTCAACCCCTCGTTGTAATTGCTTTCAGTAGTTCTCTATTTTAATTGCAAGCATTTCTCTTTTTAGCGTAGCATATCTCTTCTTAATTACATTTAGCTTTCTCTTAAACCCTAAAACATTCCTTCGATAAGATAATAGTTTTTGTGTGAGTAAGATTACTCAACGGTTCCCAGATTTTAATACGACACTTATGCCCCCTATCTGCATTTCGATAGGTATACTTACCTCGTTGGATTGCTAGTTCGGTTTTTATTCTCTTCACGATTAGTCGACACCAAGTTTTTGGCATCGTTGCCCGGGAGCAACTTTTGTAGATAATTTGAAAACACAAACCTATTAATTTTATCACTTCTCTTTCTCACCCTCTTTCTCAAAAATTAAAAATTCAAAAAAATACTGCTCTTAATAGAAACCCACATCACAATTTTTCTACACCACCTAACTCTCTCGAAAAGGGAAATGTGGCTATAAATGGCCACTATCTGGTCTAGTACCTTGCGAACCCTTCATCGGGTAGCCCTTGGGAAGTTTGGGAGTTAAAACATAAAAAAATCTATTTCAAAAAAAATTATTAACTCTTGTTCTAGTCTTATTATTTCTCTTTCTTCTCTTCTCTTTTTCTAGTGCATGACCCGCGGGAATCCGTCGGTTATTTTGGGCTTGGGCCATGAAATTGACCGTACTCTTCGGGGAAGATCGCGATTTCAACGCCCTACTGTCCAAATACCGGTTGAGGATTCCGAGTCATTTTCTACCTTAAGGAATGGAAGACCCCCACGTAGAGGAAGTCGTGCATAGGCCTATGTCCTATTATGCACGACCGAATCTAGAGGGTACAAAACCAAGCATAGTTCGCCCTGTTATAGCTAAAAATAATTTTGAACTAAAGCCTAGCATAATTCAAATGGTGCAGCAGTATGTGCAATTTGACGGACTTCAAGATGAAGATCCGAACACACATAGCAAGCTTTCTTGAGATTTGTGACACCTTTAAAATCAATTGTGTTACAAATGATGCTATTAGGCTAAGACTCCTCCCTTTCTCCCTTAGAACTAAAGCTAAATAATGGTTGAACACTCTACCATAAAACAACATCACCACCCGGAATCAACTAACCAAAAAATTTCTGGCGAAGTATTTTCCACCAGCTAAAACCGCAAAACTTAAGAATGATATTTCTACCTTTGGACAAATAGATTCTGAAACATTGTATGAAACCTGGGAAAGAATTAAAGAACTCTTAAGATGATGCACCCATCACGCGCTGCCTGTATGGTTGTAGGTGCAGACGTTTTATAGCGTGCTAAATCAAAGCACAAAGCAAATGATAGACGCAACTTCCGGTGGTACTTTAAACCTACAAAACCCCGGAAGAAACTCTTGAGCATTTTGAGGACATGGCCATGAACACATATCAGTGGAATGTGCCTAGGTCCCGCCCAAACAAACCCGCAGGTATATTTGAAGTGGATAATGTCTCCCAGCAAACTCTGCAAGTGTAAATTTTAAGTAAAAAGATAAAAGAGATGACTGCTGCCTCCGCCCCTCCGGTATGGGAATCTGCAACTCCTACTACTGAACAATTAGATTATATTAATAATATCCCGAGAAACTCTTTTCATAGTTTTTTTACTGCTAATTTTCCTGCTCCGGGTTTCACATTTCCGAATAGTTATAATCCTGCTTTACGGAACCACCCGAACTTTTCGTGGAGTAATCCCTCGAACGCAATGCGCCAGCTACATTCCTGCTTTGTATGCTCGCTATCTTTGATAAGTACGTAGAGAGCATTATGGAGGTATGTATGGATTATTTCTCCGTCTTCAGCGATGCCTTTGATAGTTGCTTAGAAAACCTCGAAAAAGTCTAAGAAAAATGCGAAGAATCTAACCTTGCCCTAAATTGGGAAAAATGCCATTTTATGGTGAGGGAAGGGTTAGTTTTGGGTCATAAGATTTCTGTGAGAGGAATTGAAGTAGACATAGCTAAGATAGAAGTTATCGAGAAGCTACCCCCGCCTACGAACGTCAAAGCTATAAGAAGTTTCCTAAGACATGCTGGCTTCTACAGCCGCTTCATAAAAGACTTCTCCAAAATCACCAAACCCCTTACTCATCTTCTGGTAAAAGACGGCCTGTTTATTTCTGATGACCTTTGTCTATCTGCCTTTGAATTAACACAAGAAAAGTTAATTAATGCCCTTATTATGATAGCTCCGGTGTGGGACCTTCCCTTTGAAATTATGTGCGATGAGAGTAGTTTTGCGGTTGGAGCCGTCCTAGGACAATGAATATCGAAAAACTTCGACCCTATCTATTATGCAAGTAAAACACTAATATCGGCATAAGAGAATTATACCATAACCGAAAAGGAACTCCTAGCTGTCGTTTTCGCTTTTGATAAATTCCGTTCATATTTCACGCTTTCCAAAATTATCGTTTTTACGGACCACTCGGCCCTCAAGTATCTTCTTGCTAAGACAGATGCCAAACATCGCCTGATTCGCTCAGTCTTACTCCTCCAGGTGACTGACTTAGAAATCTATATTAAGCAAGGTGCCGAGAATTTGGCCGCCGACCATCTCTCACGATTAGATAATCCTTATATTGAAAAATTAGATGAAAAATCTTTTTATGATTTCTTCCCCAATGAGAACCTATTTTTAATTAACACATCCCCCTCTCCTTGGTTTGCACACATTTCCAACTATTTAGTGGCTCGTGTGCTACCGAAAGAGTTCTCCTCTCAGCAAAAGAAGAAATTGTTTTCTGAGTTGAAGAACTATTTTTGGGAGACCCCGCATCTTTTCCGAGTCTGTCCGGACCAAGTGATAAGGAGATGTGTCTCTTTTGAAGAAGGATTAGATATTTTAAAACATTTGCATGAAGGACCGACTGGTGGTCACTATCAAGCTGCTCGCACCGCCCACAAAGTGCTTTGCGCGAGTTTTTACTAGCCTAGCCTCTTTGAAGACGCGTAAGCCTTTGTGAGTAGGTGTGATAGTTGCCAACGGTAGGAAAATATTTCCAATAAAAATGAAATGCCCCAAAATTATTTCCTTGAGTGCAAAGTTTTCGACGTCTTGGGAATTGATTTTGTTAGCCCCCTTCCTTCTAGCTTTCGGAATAAATTTATTTTAGTTGTTGTTGATTATGTGTCACGATGGGCTGAAGCCCAAACTCTTCCCACTAACGACGTACGAGTTGTAATTACATTTTTGAAAAAATTATTTTCTCGATTCGGTATGCCACAAGCCATCATTAGCGATAGGGGTTAATATTTCTGTAAAGCACAGTTTTCAAAAATTCTTATTAAATATGGTGTTACACATAAGCTTTCAACTGCCTACCACCCCCAAACTAACGACAAGTCAAAGTAGTGAACCGAGAGCTTAAAGGAATTTTATAAAGGACTTTATGCACCTCTAGAAAAGACTAGTCAATAGAATTAGATTATGCTCAATGGGCCTACCGTACAGCGTACAAAACCGCAATCGGTTGTATGCCATATCAGTTGGTTTATGGAAAATCGTGTCATTTACCCGTAGAATTAGAACACCGTGCTTTTTAGGCCTTAAGGTTTTTAAATTTTGATCAACACTCTGTCGGTGACCTTAGAAAATTTCAACATAAGGAGCTCGACGAGTGGCGCTCTTACGCATATGAAAATAACAATTTTTATAAAGAGCGGATGAAACATTTTCACGACAAACACTTAAGGAACCCAAAAAAGCTTCAAGCCGGGCGACCAAGTTCTTTTATATAACTCACGATTACGTTTATTTCTAGGGAAGTTAAAATCATGATGGTCTTAAGCCATTTACTGTTAAAGAAGTCTTTCCGTATGACACTATTCTAATTTCACACCATGATAAGGGTGATTTCAAAGTGAATGGGTAGCATCTTAAATTTGTTTCTGTGGTGATGTCAGTCCAAACTGTATAAATTTTATTCTACATGATCCGAACTTTAACTAGCTTCAGACTTTTTTTTAATTTATTTTTTTAATTTTTGTTAAAAACTTTTATTATTATTTTGGACAATAATCTTTTAGACAATATTATTTTGTTGCATCGAGCTCAAACGACATTTTAAACAAAGGGCTCTCTTGGAAGGCAACCCAAGTTATTTTTCTATTTTCTTTATTTTACACTTTTTGTCCCAAACGGCTCTGACAAGCTAAGGCTTCTTCGTTCGCCTGCTCTAACGTTGTTGAATGCATCACGAAGTCCAAAGAAGTCATTCAATGAAGATCCAAAATGCAAGCATGGTGGAGCGGTATCAATCAACATTCGCGGCGCATAAATCCGGGGAAGTACCTGTTTTTCAATTCTGTACTTTTATTTAAGTTTTAATTTTTCTCTCTCTCTCATACCCCTTCTTTCTCCATTGAGGACAATGTCTATTTTAAGCTTGGGGAGGATTTTCTCCTTCTCTTGTCTTTATTTTTGTTTCCTTTAAAAATCAAAATAAAAAAAATTATTTATCTTTAAAAAAAGAGAATATCATAAAAATCCAAAAAATGAGAATATTTCAAAATATAAAAATTATATATATGTTTTTGTTTAGTTTAAACTGTTTTTGGTATTTCATTAGTACCCCCTGCTTTTGTTTTGTTTTTCTCAAAATTCCATATAAACGACTTAGCCAATTATAATTTTTTTAATCGTTCTTTTTAATTATGTTTCACAAGTAAAATGCTGGTCTTGCTGTGTTTCTAATTCACGGTAGCATGTTAACGTGAAATGTTTTTCTAAAACTCGCATTTTTTATTATGATTTTCGTTCTTTATTTTCTTTACTTTCTCAAAAATATTTCATCCATTATTTTCCTTTTCATTTTTGGATAATTTTTGTAATATAAACTTTTGATTAGCGTAGTAGATGTGAACGATCCAAGACGCCTATTTTTCAAGATAATTTCATTAGTCTTCTTTTATTATCTAGGACTTGCATTTTGAAATTTTTCAAAACTATATTTTAGATAAATTTTAAAAGCACAGAAATGATTTAGGCCTTTTTTGTTTTCGTTTGAGCCGTCTTGCCAACCTAAAATTTTTCCCTAGTTAGCCACTTTTGAGCCTTTTTCCTATTACATTTGACAGCTCCACTTATCATTTCATTTTCACCAAAGCTTAAATATTCCATCCTATCTATTCACACTAGCCTTTTTGAGTTTCATCAAAAATTGTCATGATTATGATAGGGTTATTTTTGTGATTTATTTGGAGAATTATTTTTTAAAAAAGTTTGATCAAAAGATGTATTTAATCTTGTTTGGCCAGTTTCAAATTGAAAAGAAAATTATTTTTAGCCTTTATTTGGTTTTGAAAAAAAAAGAAAGAAAGAAAAAGAAGAAAAAGAAAAGAAGGAAGAAAGAAAAAGAAAAAAAGGAAAATAAAATGAAAAAGAAAAAGAAAGAAAAATAGTTTATTACTGATAAAAATTTTTTTGGAACATCTATTTTGGTTTAATGTGATTTTAAGCCTTCATGTTTATCTTTGAATTCCATTCCTAATTGTATGTCTAACCAAAACTTTTCAGTCATAATAAGTCTTTTTGATTCATGCTTTGATTTTTTATTTATTAGCTAAGTAAAGAAGAAAGTAAAATAGTATAATCTTGGATTTAAATTTAGATTTTTGTTATTTGATTGATATAGTTATAATGTGTCCTTTGGATCTAGTAACAACTCAATGCATTTTTTCATTTTGTTGCTTTGCTTAAGTTTATTTAAAAGAATTTTGTTAAAATTTTGGATGATTTACTTTTGTTAGTAAAGATTATAAATTGTTAAACCATATTGAAATAATTGTTTTAGGTTTACGTTTCACCTTCTCTTTACTTAGAATTTTGCATGGTACTTGTGTTAGAATAATTTGAATTTTCAAGATTAGTAACTTTTATGTTTGCTAGTTTTTATATCTTTGCTTGGGGACAAACAACGACTTAAGCTTGGGGGAATTTGATAGTACGTTTTGTAGTTTAAACTACAAGGGTAATTACTAATTTTTAATATAGAAATCATGTTTGTATAGTTTTATATTGACCCCCTTTTGTATATTTTGTTGCCACTAATGTTTTCTTTTATTTTTTCAGGTTTTCTCAGATTTCGGAAAAAATGACCTATACGCCCTCCATGGGCGTGTCTCCGGGCGTGTAACCCAATCCCAAGGAAAGGTAGATGTCTGAGCCCAATTCCCGAGCAAAACCTTTACACTCCCCCCTGACACGCCGACATGTCACGGGGAGTGTCGCCCTCTTCCCGAAACCTACTACATCATTTAAAGCATTTTTGTCGCTACACGTCAATAGTATAGATATGCCCCCCCTACACGTGCGTGACCCCGATTGTGTTCCGCAATTTCTAACATTTGATGGATTTCTGACTAGCGATAGAAGTTTGACGTGCCTGACACCCCCCCCTACACAGGCATGTCCTTGGGCATGTCCACCGTGTTGGATCCCTAGTTGATTTGGGCTAGGTTCACTAAACTTAGTATGTGACCCAACATGTATAGCCAGGGTCAAATTTGTGTCCTACAGTCTAGGCCAAGTCCTTAGAGTCAATATCAGATGGACCAGCTATCAACAAGACCATTAGAGACTCAAGACTTAGAAGATTTCAAGACTAAGTAAAATGAGTTCGACGTTCGTCGAACTAAGTTCGACGAAATGCGTTCTCAGCTCGACGATCATGAGATATTTCTCTGAGCTGAGCTCGACGATCTTCATTCTCTGTTCGACGAAAACTGGGATACTTCAACAAACTGAAGACAGGATAAACTCAAGAATATTCTAAGTCCGACTTCAGGCTTTGGTCGACGAACAAGATTCTGAGCTCGATGAATTTGGACCTCGAGTTCACAACAACCTTCTGTTAAAAGATCTCAGGTCGACGAAGTCAACTTCTCAGGCCGACGAATTCTCAGGTCGACAAACTGTGTTCTTTGGTCGACGAATTCTGGAACCAGAAGTTTTGTGTCGACACCAAGAACAATCTGTCGACACTAAGAACAATTTGTCGACACCAACTTATGTTGACACCAAAAAGCTTATGTCGACACCAGAAGATTTATGTCGACACCAAGAATATTAGTCGACACCAACTATGTCGACACCAGAAGACTTTTGTCGACACACTGAATATCAATCAACACAAACTATTTGACTAAGTACAGAACTGTTACTGATCTCCAGTTGACGAATGCAACTGTAAGCTCGACGAACTTCAGACAGAAAAGGCAAAGTTCTGAAACATGCAAGTTCTGTTATCAGCTCGACGAACTTAGAACTTAACTCGACGAACTATGAACTTAGCTCGACGAACTAGTAACTTAGCTCGACGAATTCTATTATTCATTCGACGATTCCAGACTTAGCCATTTCTGGCATTAAATCCTCACTCAAATGCAATAATTCCTGACAGATTAATGCTCAAACATTGTCTGAATGTAGCCGTTAGAGGAAGCATTAATTACAGTCTTCTTCAGGAATATTACTTGCAGATTTTCCACGGGACAGTTGGGGAAATACATTAATGCCGCTTATTCTTAGGCCGTCAGCATTAATTACAGAGGATTCAAATGTTTAAAAAGATATAGAAGAAAAGAAGATTAACAATAAAGAAAGAAGCAAGAATTAGAATACAAGAAAATTCTCAGTCAAAAAATAGACAGATAGACTGACAGTAAGATTTCACATACAGCACCAGAAAAGCTTCACACAAAAACTCATTCTGAAGCTTACAGTGATAGGCAGTGATATTTAGAAGAAGAAGAACAACTATAATACATCAAGAGTCTTCTTTTTCAACATTCTCTCCAGGACTTCTCTAAGGACAACAGATATCAAATCAGTCAAGAAGATCCTGCATCACTGCTTGTCAAGAACACTGATTGAAGACCTATCACCCTACATCAAAGCTCCAGATCTTTCCTGAATCATTCTACATCTTAGGGGGAGCTGTTTGCTTACATCATTCCACATAAGTCTTCTCTCTGATTGTTGACAGAGAAGATAAAATCACTCTCTTACCCCCTCTTGTACAAAGGGTTGTCATCTCCCTTCAAAAGTGATTCCTGGTTGCAAGTCTCCTTACCAAAAAAATTGAGTTGGTTTTTGGGGACCTGATCAAAGCCCATTGGTGTCAGGCACCTGATCAAAAATATGAGAGGATTCCTACCAAGGGTGGTAGAAGAGTGGATGTACGCAGTTGAAGGGGAACCACTATAAACTTCTTGTGTCGTCTGGTTGCTTATCTTTTCTTTTTGTTCTTGCTGTGTGGCTGTGAGTAGGATTAATAGTATCTATTTTTATGTTCTCTATTTATTTACTGGACCTTACAGTTTACAGTAAAAGCTGTAACAACACTTTTTGTTTTGGGACCTAACAAATTTTTAATATACTCTATTCACCCCCTCTAGAGTATTGTAGATCTAACCCTCACTTTCAATTGGTATCAAAGCAAGGTTCCTTTGGTTGCACAAGTTAATCCTTGAACCAAAGATTCTGTGTTAGATCTACATATCACTTTGTTCACATTTTAAAGTAGAACCACAGCCATGGCATAGAACAAAGATTATGCAAGCAGCAGACCTCCAGTTTGCAACTTGCAAAAGTTTGGAATCTGGAAGGCAAGAATCAAATTGTATATGAATTCTATTGATGAAGATATCTTTGCTTCCATCTTAATAGGAGTACTTCCAGCACCAGCAACTTCTCCAAGCACTTCCACAAATATGTCTGCAGTACCTCCTCCAGACTATAATGATGCTTACAGGAAAGCCAAGATGGCTGATGCAAAGGCCATGAACATATTGGCACAGAAAATGTCTGATGATATTTTCCAGAAGGTTGCTGAGTGCACATCAGCAAAGGCCATTTGGGATTCCATGAACCAAATGGTTGATGGATCAGCTGATGAAAGGAAGGATAGAAGATCAAATCTCATATCCCAATATGAGAATTTTAAGAAGCAGGAAGCTGAAACAGTCTCAGAGATGTATAATAGACTAAGCTCAATCATTAATGAGCTAAAAACTCTGGACAAGGTCATCACTCTCACTGAAGTGAATGACAAAATTCTGATGTGCTTTTCAAGCTCATGGGACACAAGAATTTGGCCTATTAAGGAGGCTAGATGCCTGAATTAGATGTCAACTGAATCTCTAATAGGCAAACTGAAATCTTATGAGCAGCTAATAGAGACAAGGGAGGCTGCTGAACAAAGGACACCTCCTGCAGTTAGAAGAGATCAGAATATAGCATTCAAAGCCTTAAAAGAATCAGAAGCCACTGCATCAAATGAAGAGCTCATGAGTCCCTTTGCAAAGAGATTCTTCAAGATGGCTAGAAAAGACTTCAGGAGGAAGTCAGCAAGAAAGGATGACAGACCAAAGTATGATAAGACACCAACAAAGGATGTGGTGTGTTATGTATGCAGAAAGCCTGGGCATTTCCTCTCTGAGTGCCAAGAGAACCAGAAGAAAGATACGAGAAGAGAAAGGGAAAATGATTCCAGAAAGTAGTTCACCAGCAAACCCTCTTCCAACAAGCATAAGAGGGAGGAAAAGGGGTTTGTAGCTGAGACTTCGAGTAGGACTGGAGAGGAGTCAACATCTTCAAGATCCAGTGAAGATGAAGAAGAAGTGAGAGCAAAAGAGGTTTGCATCATGGCAATTGATGCCTCAAGAAGCAATTCAGAAGAAGAAGAGTCAGACAATGAGGAAGCTTCTGAATCAGAAGCTGATCAGGTATTATCATTGTTTGATTATAATTCAGAATCTTTCAAGTCAGATTTTAAAATCATGTGTTTAGACTTAATCAACTCTGAGAAGGAAATCAAACTTCTCGGAGATAAGCAAGTTAACTATGATAGCTTAGTATTATAAAACACCATATTGAAAAATGAAATAGATATGTTTAGTGAACAAATCACCCTTCTAAAAGATGAATTAAATAAGGCAAAACAGCTAGAAGAATCACTAAATGGAAGAAGTAAACAACTAGCAGAAATCACTAACACATCTAATGCTAGGTTTAATGGAAGTAGGTTAGGATTAGGTGCATCATCTAGTGAACCACCTGTTCTTCAGAAAAACCATCTATCACAACCAATAAATTTTATTTCTGAGAAAGGTAAGAGGAATATTGATCAAGTAAATAAGGTAAATAAGATTCTAGAACAAATTAAAACTAAGGATAAAATTGAAAGATAGAAAACACCAACTAAAAAGAAAGTTCAGCAATTTTCGTCGACCTCAGATCGACGAAAAGGGGCAAGTTCGTCGAACCCAGATCGACGAACTCTGAACGCCAACTATAGTCATAATTATTCGTCTAACTGCGATCGACAAACTTTGTATGGTTCGTCGATCAGAGATCGACGAATGAAGGACGCAGAGAATGAACAGGTTTATTCTCTAGGCAAAGATCAACGAACTCAACCCATTTCGTCGAACTCTGGTCGACGAACTTACATACATTCGTCGAACCCAGGAAGACTTAACCAAAACTTTAACTGCAACAGAAACTTAAATACTTCTAGGAGATCATTTAATCCCCTAGCAGACTGGACCATTCCACCTAGGAGATACCACCCCTAGGATATAAGTCCCAGCCAGAATTTTCTGTTATTTCTAGTTTCTCCTATCAGCCATACAAAGGGCCCAAGGTAACCTGGGTCAAAAATCACTAACTATTTATATTGCAGGTGAAAAAGTGTCCAGGGGTAAATGAAACTTGGTACCTGGACAGTGGCTGCTCCAAGCATATGACTGGGAGCAAGGACATCCTGTTCAACTACAAGTCCAAGTTGGGGCCAAAGGTTATCTTTGGTGACTCAAAATATGGTCAGTCAGAAGGAATTGGAGAAGTAAAAAATAGGAGCGGTCACATTCAGAAAAGTGACATATGTAAGTGGACTAAAGCATAACCTCATCTCCATAAGTCAATTATGTGATGATGGTTATCAGGTATACTTTAACCCTTCTACTTGCTCTATCATTGATAAAAATAACCAAACTGTTTTAACTGGAAGTAGACAGGGCAATATTTATCTAGTAATTTTTTCTTCTGCCATAACTGATATCTGCTTACTGAATTCAACTAGAAATCAGAATGATTTATGACACAAAATACTAGGGCATGTAAATCTGAAAAATATAGCTACGTTATCTAAGCACAACCTTTTTAGAGGTCTACCTTCTGCTCCCTATAAGAAGGAAGGTCTCTGCAGGGCTTGTCAATTAGGCAAGCAAACTAAAACTAGCTTCAAATCAATTAATAAGAGTGATTCACCTAGGATCTTGTACTTGCTACACTTGGATCTTTTTACCCATTGCAGTACAAAGCCTAGGAGGGAAATGCTACACCTTGGTTATTGTGGATGACTTCTCTAGGTTCAGTTGGGTATTCTTTTTGAGAACAAAGTCAGATATATTCAAGGTTCTTACAGATTTTCTCAGGACCATACAGATTGAGTTCTCTACTCATGTTGCATTGATTAGAAGTGATCATGGACATAGAGTTTGAGTCTCTTCTTATGCATGAGTTATGTGAGAAGGAAGGTATCAGACATTGCTTCTCAGCTCCTAGAACTCCCCAACAAAATGGGGTAGCTGAAAGGAAAAATAGAACACTCATTGAAGCTGCAGGTACATTATTTGCTGATGCATACATGCCACTAACCTTTTGGGCAGAGGCTGTAGGAACAGCAAACTATGTCCTGAATAGAAGTTTAATTCACAAACTAAAGAATAGAACTCTCTATGAATTGCTCAAAGGGAAGAAACCTAAAATTAACTATTTTAAAGTATTTGGTTATACATGTTATATGCACAATAACAACAAGAAATACATTAGAAAGTTTGAAGCTAAGGCTGTAGTGGGAGTTTTTCTAGGATACTCCGAAGTAAGCAAGGCTTATAGGGTATTTAATAAATCAACCTTGAAAGTTGAAGAGTCTATTCATGTGTCATTTGATGAGACTAACATGTACTGCAAGGAGAAAAAAGTTTCTACCATTAGCAACTTGCAGGTACCCCACTTGTGTGAGACATTGTATGGACTAAACCTCACTCAAGAGGTTCCCATTCATCCCTCTCCACAGGTCATTGAAGATAGTGAAGAAGATGAAGGTGAAGAACATGAGCCTCAACCAACATCAAACATAATTCTAAAAGAGGAATTTATTCAAAATGCTGTTGCACAACCAACTCCACCCACTGATTTTGTCACACTTAGGGATCACCCAGATCTCAAGTAAATGGAGACATTTTAGCAGGTGTACAGATAAGGCATCAACTCAACCAAGACTTGATGCATGCATGTTTTCTCTCTCAGGTTGAACCTCTAACCATTCATGATGCTGAGCAAGATCCCTACTGGATCCTTGCAATGCAAGAGGAATTAAACCAATTTGAGAGATGTAGAGTTTGGGATTTGGTTGCAAGACCCCAAAACTATCCAGTTATTGGAACCAAATGGGTTTTTAGGAATAAGCTTGATGCCCAAGGAGTTATTGTGAGGAACAAGGCTAGGCTTGTTGCTCAAGGATATATGCAAGAGGAAGGAATTGACTATGATCAGACTTTTGCACCACTTGCAAGGTTGGAAGCTATAAGGATTTTCCTTGCCTATGCAATATTCAAAAGGTTCAAAGTTTTTCAAATGGATGCGAAGAGTGCCTTCTTAAATGGAGTGCTACAAGAAGAGGTTTATGTGGAACAACCTCCAGGTTTTGTTTCTCCAACTTATCCCTCTTATGTTTTTAGATTAAATAAGGCTCTTTATGATCTAAAGCAAGATCCAAGAGCTTGGTATGAGACCATGGCAAGTTTTTTATTAGAGCATAAATTTATAAGAGTAACTGTAGATAAAACTCTTTTCACTAGACATCATAAGGACCAAATATTGTTAGTACAAATCTATGTAGGTGACATTATATTTGGCTCTACAGATTCAAAATTGTGCAAGAGGTTTTCTGACCTCATGCATTCTAAATTTGAAATGAGTAGCATGGGAGAGCTTTCATATTTCCTTGGTCTCCAAGTGAAACAACTCCTGATGGCATCTTTATCTCACAAGCAAAATATGTTAAAGAACTTCTAAAGAAGTTTGGGATGGCTGATGCCTCAGCAAAGAAAACTCCCATGACCACAAATGTTGTTGTGGATTCGGATATACCAGGAAAACCTGTAGATCAGAAACTTTATAGGGGCATTGTTGGGTCCCTATTATACCTCACAGCAAGTAGGCCAGGTATTATGTTTGCTACATGCCTTTGTGCTAGGTTCCAAGTGAACCCTAAAGAATCTCATCTAATTATCTTAAAAAGGATTTTAAGATATATAAAGAGTTGTCCTGATCTAGTCCTATTGTATCCTACTGAATCAGAATTTGAGTTAACTGGATACTCTGATGCTGA
Organism: Platanthera guangdongensis; assembly: GCA_039583875.1. Classification (NCBI taxonomy): domain Eukaryota; kingdom Viridiplantae; phylum Streptophyta; class Magnoliopsida; order Asparagales; family Orchidaceae; genus Platanthera; species Platanthera guangdongensis. The sequence continues at coordinate 103,157,747 of CM077166.1, read as the reverse complement.
TTTTGCTGGATTCAGGGTTGATAGAAAAAGTACTTCAGGAACTTGTCAGTTCCTGGGTATGGGATTAGTATCATGGTTCTGTAAAAAGCAAACATCTGTGTTAACATCAACTACTGAAGCAGAATACATTGCAGCAGGCAGCTGTTGTTCACAGATGCTCTGGATACAGAACCAGCTACTAGATTATGGGTTCAACTTAAATAATTCAACCCTATTCTGTGATAATACTAGTGCTATAGCCATAACACAAAATCCAGTTCACCATAGTAGGACAAAGCATATTGATATAAGACATCATTTCATTAGGGAGTGTGTAGACAAAAATAAGATTATGCTTGTCCATATCTACACTGATTTACAGAAAGTTGACATATTCAACAAACCTCTGGATGAGAAAAATCATGCTTTCTTTCTAAATCAGCTGGGAATGATCAATGGAGAAGACTTAGCTTAAGTTCTGTCTGCAATCGACGAATTTTCCAAAGTTCATCAAACGGAGTTCGACAAACCACAGAAGGTTTGATAGATATTTGTCGAACGGAGTTCGCCGAATTCTCTGTGTGAAACAAGCTTCATCGACCTGAGTTCGACGAACTTTGCTTCAGAATTTATTCTTCGACCGGAGTTCGCCGAATTGTCTTTAAGTCTTCTGAATGAGTTCCACGAATTATTTATTATTAAATCATTTCGTCGACCTCAGTTCGAAGAACTAATTTCTTTTCGTGGAACAGAGATTGTCGATTCATATTCTGGAAAACCTTATATCTAGGTTTTCTTCGACCTCCATCTCGCACTTTCTGTTCCCTTGCACTTGATCGCCATTTTCTCTGTCTTTCTTGCAGGTGATCTCAATGACGATTCCAGCAGGAGCTCTAGCCGCTATGAAGTTTGACACGAGCTTTGATGTCGACTTCGAATCATTCCAACACTCAGATCCAATCTTCCTATATTTCTGGAACTTCTAGAAGAACAGAATCTGAAGAACTTGATGACCACCAGGATAAAGTTAGTAGAAACAGAAATCCGAGAATGGGTCTATACTTCATCAACTTCTGAAGACAATACTATGACAGGATCAATTACCGGTAACACTGTCTCCTTAACCCCCGCAGCTTTAACTGAAATATTTGGTTTGACAAATGGAGAAGAGGATTTAGAAATTGATTCAGAAGAGTTTACTATGATGCTAAATCTGATGGGTTATGCTGGTGACAACCCACACAAACTGTTGAAGAAACATCTGTCTGCGCCATATAAATTCTTAACAGACTTGCTTGGAAAAGTGCGACTCGGAAAACACACATCACACGACTACATCACCAGACAACAGTTTCTGGTCATGTGTGCCATTGTCAACAAGAAGCAAATAGACTGGGCACAACTACTATTTGACTTGATAAATAAGAAGAATACCAAGAAGGAAGTATGTTTTGGAAGGATCCTAGGGATCTTCCTCAAATAAAAGGTTGCTGGATCCCTGTTCTCCCAGACCATATTCATTAATGCCAGTAAAAGGCTCACATGTGCCTTATTTGGCAGGTGTGAGAGGACAATCACCAAGCCCACTAAGGCTTCTACCTCTTCCACCCCAGCTTCTGAAGGCACCAGGGCTGTTAAAGCCACTCCCACACCTGCTGAGGAGATTCATCCCACTCCACAATTTCTTCCAGCACTCCTTCCAACAAAACAACTCACTTCCTCTCCCATTCTTTCTTCAACACCCCAATCACCACAGCATACTCATGTTCCAACTCCACTTCCATCTCCATCACTTGACATCACTGACATTCCATCTACCCCTCTTCAAGAGAATCCACAACCAACACCTCCTGAATCACCTCAAGACACATACATTCCTACACTACCACATTCTCCACTTCCCCCACATTTATCCTCCATACCATCTTACATCCTACCCACAGACACCTTGATGCAAGATGCCATCCCTCCATCCTCATCACCATCAAATCTCAACATACCTGATGTTCCACCCTCCATTCCCTCACTAGTTGCCACCTCTTCCACACCCACTGCCACACCATCTACCTCTTTCTCTCTGGGCCCCTCTACCATATCCTCTATCATCACCATCATCACTCCCATTCTTCAATCCCCTCTAGTAGAGGCTATTACACCTCTTGCTGCTACCATTACCTCTTTATCTGTCCAAATCTCTGCTCTTACTACTGCCCCCTCCTCAGTCAGGGGCCTGGCCTCAGTCCCCACTGAAACCAGGCAGGGGGAGATGCCTGATAATGAAGCAGCAGCAGAGACTTCAGACCCAGCAGCAGAGACTTCTGCCCCAGCAGCATATATAGATTGTATAGGTATAGATTTAATTGATTTAATTGATTTTATTGATTTTATTGATACTGATATGGATATTGATGAAACTGTTGGTGATTTTATCCTCAATCCCACAGTTAATTTACAAGAATTGCTGAAAAGTTTTGACACTGTACATATACAGTATCTTCCAGGAGAATTTACTAAGCCATGGTTGGTTATTATACCCTATACTTCTCCTGTTAGTCCAGCAGTTGCTCAGCAACTATGTGACAGTTTTGATATTCCAGTTTCTGCACCAACCTCAGCAGTCATTCCATCCTCTCCAGAAGCTATCTCAGCACCAATCTTTGTGATGGATGACTCTCCTATGCCAGATTTAGATGAGTTGATCTTGGCTGATATTGAAGAAGAAAATAAGACAGCAGCTGAAAGCTCTGTCCCAATTACTTCTGATTCCTGTATAGTCTCTTCTTCAACTACTGCTGAAGCTCCAGCTTTTGATACTTCTGCTCCTGTTCCAGAAAAGACTGCCACTTATGATAAAGCCTTGAAAGCATTGGATGCTCTATATAATAACCCTCAGGGTTCTAGCAGTGAAGATGATGAAGATGATGATGAAGATGATTCAGATGAAGAGCTGAGAAGAAGAAGAAGAAAATACTGTCAAAGAAAAGGAAAGCCCCTCCTCCTGTTGCTAAACCAAGCTCAAAGAATGACACCCCATTTTACATCCTTCAAAATATTACTCCTTATAAAGGAATGCCAACATGGATGTGGTTGTCTAAGAATCAACAAAAGGAGAGGAAAAGAAGTAGGAAATATTCTCCACCACCAGTTCAAAGATATAGAAGAGATCGACCTCCTCCACCTCCTCTAGCAGCTGGTGCCACTGGCTCTAGCTCTCAGAGATCTGCCCCTATGCAAACTTATCAGAGACATCAAGGGAGATCTTCTGGAAGTAGTCAGCAAGGGCATCATTCTTCAGGAAAGCAACATCAACAACATCAACAGCATCAGCAGCAACAGCCAACTCTCTCTACAGAACAGAAAACTGACAGTCCTAACAAGCCAAATTCAGCTCCTATTCCTTTTGAGGATCCTGAGACAGCAAACACTACTAGAATGGCTAGATTTCAGGAAATTGTTGGTTTGTCCTTGATTAATAAAGCAAAAGCTGAAGGCCTCATATCAGAATATACAACTATGTCAAAATACACGAAGGAAGAACTAAAGAGATTTGATAAAGCAAGCAAACTATTTAATGTTGATGATTACATGAAACTCCATCCTAAAGCAGTTGTCCCCAGAACTACATCTCTGAAGATTATTGGGGCAACTGATATGACAATGACAAAGGCACATGCTTTGGATTCAAAGAGAGAAATCAACTTTACCAAGCCAGGAGAAAAGCCTAAAGAGGACAAGACTATAGAGAAGAAGCAGAAGAAGTAATCCTTACTTTGTTTTAATTTCTTTGCTCTTCTTCCTGCACTTACTTTCAAACTATGTTGTTTGTTTAAACAAAGCTTATGTATATATATATCTGTTGCATGTGTTGGTAATTCTCTGCCAGATATATCTTTCTCTTGCTTTTTTTATTTTTATGTTTACGTTTTGAGTCTATTAGTGACCTCACCCAAATAGGGGGAGATTGTTGGATCCATAGTTGATTTGGGATAGGTTCACTAAACTTAGGATGTGACCCCACATGTATAGCCAGGGTAAAATTTGTGTCCTAGAGTCTAGGCCAAGTCCTTAGAGTCAATATTAGATGGACCGGCTATCAACAAGACCATCAGAGACTCAAGACTTAGAAGATTTCAAGACTAAGTAAAATGAGTTCGACGTTCGTCGAACTCAGGTCAACGAAAGGTGTTCTCAGCTCGACGATCATGAGATATTTCTCTGAGCTGAGCTCGACGATCTTCATTCTCTGTTCGACGAAAACTGGGATACTTCAACAAATTGAGACAGGATAAACTCAAGATTATTCTAAGTCCAACTTCAGGCTTTGGTCGACGAATAAGATTATGAGCTCGACGAATTTGGATCTCGAGTTCATAACAACCTTCTGTTAAAAGATCTCAGGTTGATGAAGTCAACTTCTCAGGCCGATGAATTCTCAGGTCAACGAACTATGTTCTTTGGTTGCTGAATTTTGGAACCAGAAGATTTATGTCGACACCAAGAACAATCTGTCGACACCAAGAACAATCTGTCGACACCAACTTATGTCGACACCAAAAAGCTTATGTCGACACCATAAGATTTATGTCGACACCAAGATTATTAGTCGACACCAACTGTGTCGACACCAGAAGATTTTTGTCGACACACAGAATATCAGTCAACACAAACTATTTGACTAAGTCCAGAACTGTTGCTGATCTCCAGTTGACAAATGCAACTGCCAGCTCGACAAACTTCAGACAAAAAAGGCAAAGTTCTGAAACATGCAAGTTCTGTTATCAGCTCGACGAACATAGAACTCAGCTCGACGAACTTGGAACTCAACTCGACGAACTAGTAACTCAGCTCGACGAATTCTGTTATTCGTTCGACGATTCCAGACTTAGCCATTTCCGGCATTCAATCCTCACTCAAATACAATAATTCCTGACAGATTAATGCTCAAACATTCTCTGAATGTAGCTATTAGAGGAAGTATTAATTACAGTCTTATTCAGGAATATTACTTGCAGATTTTCCACGGGACAGTTGAGGAAATACATTAATGCCGATTATTCTTAGGCCATCAGCATTAATTACAGAGGATTCAAATGTTTGAAAAGATATAGAAGAAAAGAAGATCGACAATAAAGAAAGAAGCAAGAATTAGAATATAAGAAAATTCTCAATCAAAAAACAGACAGATAGACTGATTGCAAGATTTCACATACAGCACCAGAAAAGCTTCACACAAAAACTCATTCTGAAGCTTACAGTGATAGGCAGTGATATTCAGAAGAAGAAGAACAACTATAATACATCAAGAGTCTTCTTCTTCAACATTCTCTCCAGGACTTCTTCAAGGACAATAAATATCAAATCAGTCAAGAAGATCCTGCATCACTGCTTGTCAAGAACACTGATTGAAGACCTATCACCCTACAACAAAGCTCTAGATCTTTCCTGAATCATTCTACATCTCAGGAGGAGCTGTTTGCTAACATCATTCCACATAAGTCTTCTCTTTGATTGTTGATAGAGAAGACAAAATCACTATCTCACCCCCTCCTGTACAAAGGGTTGTCATCTCCGTTCAAAAGTGATTCCTGGTTGCAAGTCTCCTTACCAAAAGACTTGAGTTGGTTTTTGGGGACCTGATCAAAACCGATTGGTGTCAGGCACCTGATCAAAAATCTGAGTGGATTTCTACCAAGGGTGGTAGAAGAGTGGATGTACCCAGTTGAAGGGGAACCACTATAAACTTCTTGTGTCGTCTGGTTGCTTATCTTTTCTTTTTGTTCTTGCTGTGTGGCTGTGAGTAGGATTAATAGTATCTGTTTTTCTGTTCTCTATTTATTTACTGCACCTTACAGTTTACAGCAAAAGGTGTAACAACACTTTTTATTTTGGGACCTAACAAATTTTTAATATACTCTATTCACCCCCTCTTGAGTATTGTAGATTTAACCCTCACTTTCACACCGACATACAAGAGAGCACATCAATTCTGTCAGATTTCACCTCCCGAAATCTTCCCCGTACATGTCACGCCCCCTGACACGACCTACATGGGCGTGACAGGGGGGTGTCTCCAACCCGCAAGAATTTTCTATAAATTCATCCCCTCCCCCTTGTGTCCAGGATAGTTTTGGAGTGAGAGGGGAGGTGCTGCCCTTTTGTTTACTTGTTTTTTATGCTTCTCCTCTCCCCCTTTCTCATTTTAAGCTTTCTAATCTAGCTTAGTTTACTTTTTTTGTATTAGTTGTTGTAATTGCTTAGTAGCTTAATGATGATTAATTTATATATAGTTTTAAATTATATCCAAACTATAATCTCGAAATAGGCAAGTGCACCTATCAAAATATAGAATAGGAAATGTCGTATTTAAACTCGGGGACCGATGAGTACTTGTACTCACAAGGAAGAGCTATTATTTTATCGAACATAAATTGGTTTTGCGAATTTGGTAAGGAAAACATTAAACTAAGAGGAGGAATACGATGATAGGAAAGCTAGCACTTGATCTAGAATCCCTTTGGGTTAGAATAAATTTCCATGAAATGATAAAATACAAGCATCTAAATTATTAACTTCGATCGCGGAGGTTACATAGCTATGAAGCCCCTCTCTCAAGAATACGCATTCGACAAACCTTAGGTTAATCGATTAAGAACTCTCGACCAGTCGAAAAACCTAAGCTTGCTTTAGGCGGTGAACCTCACTAATGGAATTGACTCCAATGCGGAAGAATTTTGCATTCCTCTCTCGAGGGGTGCATGAAACTCTCTTTATCCTTGACTGATCTACTCGTACCCACAACCTCTCGGTAAATCTAGGATACAAATCTAAGATCGAATAAAAAAAATTTGCAACTAATGAATTCGATGAAGTACAAATCAAAGATAAACCAAAGTACATAAAAGAAAGTGCTTGAAAAATTCAGACAAAAAAGAAACTTATTCCATTCCAAAGTTCATCATGGTCATGTGCTAATTGATAATTAGCTACTCATCATGATGGGAGAATTACATAAAAGGTTGAAGAGAGACATGATTAAAGAAATACTTGAAATAAAGAGTTACACTATGAATTGAAAATGCAAGAAACAAAGTAAAGAATACAGAACTAAAGCACCCAAAATCTCCTCCCAACTTTTGGAATTGCCTGGAATTTATAGGCAAGTTTGTTGGATGGTCACGCCCCTAGGTCACACCCGTGACCTAGGGCGTGTAAAGTTCAGAACCATCGTCTTGAAGTCCTGGGAACGTTGACGTGAAACTGCGAAAAATCATTAATTGGTGGGTCATGCCCCTAGGTCACGCCCGTGACCTAGGGCGTGTCTTGTCGGTTATTAAAAACGGCAGGAAGCAGAAACGGCAAGAATAACAACGATTGTTGTTGGAAGGGTCACGCCCACGGTCACGCCCGTGACCAAGGGCGTGGGAGGCAAAAACCGCCAGGCCTTAAAACTGCTGCATTAAAATTGGCACGCCTGGATGTCATGGCTCATAGTCACGCCCGAAACCAAGATGTCACGCCCGTGCCAGGGTGTGTAACTTTAATCCTTATATGGAGTGGAGGACTGGATCATCATCTACGTATCATGCTTGGTTGACACGCCCGGGTCAGCATGGTCACTCCCGTGACCAATAGGCGTGTACTTTTAATTGACGTGACAGTGAGCTCTAGAGCACGCGCCGAGGTCACGCCAAGGTGTCACGCCCGTGACCTGTCAGTCACGCCCGTGACTAGGGCGTGTACTTTGCATTTTTTGGGTTTGTCCAGCTTTATCTCCTGATCAATCATATAAGCTCCATATTGAAATTTGTAGTCCAAATTGAATCTAAAATAAGAAATTAGATAATAAATTCATAAAATATATTTATAAACTAATTAATTATTAAATAAAATATATATAAAAATATGGATAAAATTAGAGTTATCAAATACCCCCATACTTACTCGTTTGCTCGTCCCGAGCAAACAAATTTTCATAGAGAGTAGAAAAGTTTTAGTGTTAGAAACGAAAATTGAACCTAAGGAGTAAAATTCGAAGTCTTATGCTTATGCACGTAGTTATTGTTTTTTAGAAAAACCTACTCAGCATACAAATTAGTTTTTACTTTTCTAAAATATGTTTCTACTTATTATTTTAACTTCGAAATTGAAAAACCGGTAAATCTTAAAATCACATTTAGGGAATAAGTAGTGTGCGTACTATGATAACATTGCACAAATCAAAGATCAAGATACCCTCCAAAGAAATCCATCAATGTCGATGGCCATAGGCTTGCCCTTTCACACTCTTGCCACGACACTAGTTTAACTTATAAGCACAAATCAGTAGGGCTTAACTAGGTTGAAATATAGTCTTATGTTTTTTTTGTTTGGAAAATCAAAGATAAAAATCAATGGGTGGACACACCAAAACCTAATGCGAGCTTGCACAAAAAAAAATTGAAGAACTCCACCAATTCCTAAATTCCTTTGTTTCTTTTTAACATGATGAAGATTTTTCAACTTCCTCTATTTATTTTCATTTTTATACATATATTTTTTCTTTTTTTTAGAAGGAAGGAAAAATAAATCAATTTGTTTCTCAATTAGCCACCAAAATAAAATGGCTCCTAATCACTCATAAATCATTTTCGTACATATAATTTCAAGCTCGGTCTTAGTTGTGTAATTAAGATGCTTTTTATGCTTTGGTAAAGTGTTAGTGGAGCTAAAACAAAAGGAAGGGTATAGACTCAAATTGGCTTAGCAAAGATGAAATATTAGGTAAGGGTGCAAAGCCTCAAACTTGCCAAAAGAAGTGCCTAAATCATATTTATGCTAATGAGTTTAACTTATGCAAAGTCATGAGAATAGCTAGAGGGCAAGTTCAAGACATTGAGAAAGAATACCTCTTTCTTGATCCGCGAAATATCTCTAGTAAACTTCTACACACTTTCCTAAACTATTCTTACATTTTAGCGGTTTCAAAATAAAAGTAAAATAAACTATTTCTACGCATTTAGAAAAATAGAAATCTAATTATATGCTGAATGTTTAATTCCACTTAAATTCTACAAACATGTGCACTTGACTAGAAACACAACATGGCCAACAGTTCTACTCCAAAATTCAAAATTCAATTAAAGCATCAAAAATCTTCTAAACACTATGTGAAAGTCGAATACTACGGATGTCGCATGTGAATAAATATAGAAATAAAGATTTCTCTAATTTTTAAATTAACCCTAATTTTTTTGTTGTTTCTTACACTTCCCGAGGTATACCCTATGAAGGGCTCTCATCGGTACTAGGAGGTAAGATGGGGTGATACCCCAAACGTCCCTTTCTATGAAATTTAATTTCGATTTTCTATTTTTTGGAATTTTTTGATATTTTTGTTTTCTTTTTTTAAAAAATTACTTGCATTTTTGTGAATATTAAATAAAAATAAAATTGAAAAAATTTTAAGATTTTTTTGTAAAATTTTTAAGTTTTTTTTGTATGTTTTGCTTGAGAAATATGTCACCATACTTAAACAATACATTGTCCCCAATGGAAAAATAAGTAAAGAAAAGAAATGGAGACTTCCTTGAAGCGGGCAAATCAGCACAAAAGTGTACCTGTAAGATATGACTGAAGCAAAACATATTTTTGATATTTTTTAATAAAAATAAAAGATGCATGACAAGTGACAAGAAAAGATACAAAGATACATGACAACCAACTACAACCCTAAAGACAAAGAAACTTAATCCTCATCACTATGGTGCCTCGACTGTTGATAGTATGTCCGTAGGTCCGTAAACTCACGCTCAATACGTGACATAGAAGAAGCTTGACTTTCCTCCAGCATGGTAAATCGACCGTCAAAACTCGCAAAACGACTGTCAAAATCGGTCTGCATCACGTCTAAGCTTGCGTGAAAAGACCCAAACTGACGATCCCAATAGCTTTGCAGACCGAGCTATAAAGAAGGATCCTGCGGTGGTGGTGTAATGTAGGGAGAGTGAATAGTGACAATGTGACCGGCACCAAAATCAAGATCAGAATCCCCACCACTGACCGCTGGGGGATAGCCTCAAACTCTCCATCTCATCGTCGGGCAAGGCCATGGGCCTGGAGGGTCTGGAACTGAATGACTTTCATCATCTGAACGCAGCACAGTTGCGAAAGAGAATCCCAAAGACCGATCTGCTTGGCGAGAAAAGTGATGAAGTTCCAGCCGTGCACCGCCCCCAACCACGCATTTTCGGCCTGGTGCCAAAAGAAAATTGCGAGCAATTAACCAAGGTTGAGTGGGACCCGGTAAAACATACTATATAAATATAGTAAATCTGCCCGAGTCACCACCCCATGGCTGTCAACGCGACCAGAAAGAGTAAAGGTGAGGAGGTTGTGGAGAATGCGCAAAGCGGGGGAAATGAGGTGTCTGGCATTAAATTTATTTGGGTTGTAGGGCGCGGTGTCATTACTGAGTTCCGCCCAAAAGGTGAGAAGGTTGACATTGGGAGGGAAATCAGTAAGTAGACCGTGGTAGGCGGGAGATTGGGAAAAGGCCTCCGAGCAAAAGTCTATGGCGACATTGAGTTGGCGGATGGTGAGCTGATTCATCACCCCACCGATGAGAAAAATGATGAAATCATCATTCGCCGCCCAACAAAACTCAAAAGATGCCAAAAATTCGACGGTGAGCTCAACGAAGGCATGCTCCGAAATGGAGAAGAGGGAACTCCATCTAGGTGTCGATAGAAATTCCCTAACCAAATCCGCCGCTCCAAATATTGTAAAGATCGCCAAATCCATGATGCGGAATACGCCTTGGTGTTTGGCGTGTAGGCGATCACTGTGATCCTGCTGGGTTTAGTTTTCAATTAGGAGCATGGCTTCTGCAGCGACGGGATCCGGGTGATGCTTGGAGGTGAAAGCACTAGCGAGGGTGGTGGGGAGGCATTATGGAAGGAGGGAGGAAAATGGGTTTTTGGGATGGCTAAGGGAAGGAGGAGGGCTTGGATGGTGTTGAGGAATGAAAGGGGAGAAATCCTATTTATAGGAAATCTCGGGTCGCTCACGCCCCCCTGTCACGCCCGTGACAAGGGGCGTGTACTTATAAAAAAAATTTAAAAAAGGAATCCATGGCTCCCTGCCAAGGATTCGCTGGTCACGCCCCAGAGTCACTCACGTGACTCTCGGGCATGTCACATAAAAAAGGGGTTAGCTGGAATCCGAGGCATTGACCGAGTCATTGCCTTAGATTCGTTGGACACGGCCATGGGTCAGCCCGTGACCCTGAGGCGTGTAACTGAAATGGATAAAAAAACTTTTTTTTCGGTTTTTGTGCTTTGGGGTTTTACGGGTCATTCACGGCCGTGACTTTTGTTGGGTATTGTAACCACATTAACCCAGATTTGATGAAGTCATCCTTGAACTAAGATGAAATAAGTTGTATTTGATCCTTTGTTTAAGTTATGTGTTTGCAGGATTCTAATGCCAAGTGTAGACCAATGTCAGTCTACAATGGGTCACCAAACACAGGACCATACAATGTAATCCCTCATTGTGTGATCCATGGTGTTGACTCATATGTGGCCTCTCTATTGGGATACACTTCACATTCAAGCACTACGACTATTGGAGAAAAGACTTGTTGCTGAACTCACCATAGAGGAAAAGAATTCAGTTTAAAGAATTTCATTAAGTACTTTACTCGAGTAGATCCCTACATACTCGAGTGAACTACTTAGTCTATACTCGAGTAAGAGTCTTTGTACTCGAGAAAGAAAGTTACCTCTCGAGTAGTCAAATTATAGCTCTCGTGTAGCTAAGACAAGTACTCGAGTAGATTCCTTCTCATTCTCGAGTTAACAAGATTTCTTCTCCAGATATTTTCTAAGTGAATTACTCGAGTAGTCATATAAGTACTCAAGTAGTTTAAACCTTTTATCTCGACTTACAGAAGTCTGCATGTCGTGCAATTTTCCCTCACTCGAGTAGTCAAAGTCATGTACTCGAGTAGTTCATCTACTACTCGAGAAGTCCAGAGTTTATACTCGAGGAACAAGATTTTCTTCCCTCAAAATTTTTCTAAGTCTATTACTCGAGTATCCATTTCCATATACTTGAGTAGTTCTTATTCTCTCAAGTAGTTTAGTTTCACTACTCGAGTAACCCAGAATTCTATTCCAGAAAATATTCCTAGTCCCTAACTCGAGTAGTTCCTCTACCTCTTGAGTAGGCAATCTCTTTTCACTCGAGTAGAATTTATTATACTCGAGTAGTCCAACTCCACTTCTCATGTAACTGTTTTAGCACTCGAGTAAATCTCTATATACTCGCGTAGCTGCTCTTCTTCTCCAGATTTTCTTCAAGTATTTACTCGAGTAGTTATCTTCAGTTCACTCAAGTAGTTATATCTAGTACTCGAGTAGTTGTTTCTTCACTCCAGTATATCAGCTTCACCTTTTCTGAAAATTCGTTAAGTCCAGAATTGACAGATTTCTTAATGAGCCCTGAAGTGATTGGTCCATGCGTACCTCATTAAGAATTAATTATGACTGTTATCGCAGATCCTATATAAGGTCTTATCAAACCGACAATCCCTAATCAGAAGTTTTGCAGTAAAAATATTTTCTAAGTTCTCTGAATCCCTTTCTCTATCCAAGAAGCGAAAGCCGCTGCCACCAATCTTCATCATTCACATCCGGCTTGGGTTTTTGATTTCAGAAGATTCAGATCAAGAAGGTTTACAGATCGAGATCGTCGCTCAACTCCTCATCTTCTATCTGATCGTGTGAAGCCAAAGAAGTCCAGATCTTGCATTGCCGAGATTTTCTTCAACATCTCTGATAAAGTCGCAAAGTTTAAAAGATGAGGATCCAGGCCAATTGTTTGCAAATCTGATAAAGATTCACCGTTTGTATTTTTACATACGTCCTATTTCATTCTTGTAGGAGAATTTTCTCAGAGTGTTGGAGCCTTTGTCTCCGAGATTGTAGGAAGTTTTACCTTCCGAGTGTAGATCTGTTTTGTGGATCGAGATTGTAGGAATTTTGTTCCGAGGCGGAGGATTGGTTTTCAATCCGAGATAGTGTATTGCTAGATCGGTGAGGGAAAGTGGATGTACCCAAGGTTGGGGTACCAATATAAATCTTGCGTCATCTGTGATTGATTGGTACATAGTTCTATGCATAGATCTTAAACCTTTATTCCACAAAAAGACGCACATCTCACCTATTCACCCCCCTCTAGGTGATTTAGGTAGGCAACTAAACACTTTCAATTAGTATCAGATTCAGGTTGATCAATAAAAGGTTAACACCTTGATCAGATCTGATTAGTTGACTTTTGAGATCTACAAAACATGGATAGGGCTAAAGATTTTGCCAAGATTCCTTTGTACACCAAGAACAACTTTTCCATGTGGAAAGAGAGAATAAAATATTTCAAGGAAGATGTCGATCCGAGGATCTTCATGATATTTGAAGAAGGTCCTTATATTCCCATGACAATCTATACAATAGATCCAACTAAGAAAGTACCAAAGAAATTAATGGATGTAGACAAAGACGAGATTACACTTGTATCCTTAGATAAGAAGCCCAAGAACATAATAGCAAGTGCAGTCGATGACTCCATGCTACAAAACTTGATCCACTCCCAGTCTGCAAAGGAGATATGGCAGTCCCTAGGCACTTTGATGGAAGGTACAGAAGAAGTTAGGGATGATAGAAAATCCCTTCTGAATCAAAAATATGAAGCCTTCCGACAAGGAAACAAGGACACCATTGCTGACACATTTGAGAATTTCTTCAATATAGTAAATGACCTAAGGGTTTATGGTAGAGTCTTCACAAACGGAGAATTGAATGATAAGTTCTTGAGATCCATAACTAAGGAATGGGATAACAAGGTCTGTGCCATCAGGGAGTTTGGAAAACTATCCGAGACAGACCCACAAAATCTCTTTGGGAAGCTTATGTCATATGAGCTTCAGCTCAATACCAGAAAGGCTGAAGAAGAGAAGAGCAGGTCTGCATTCAAAGAGAAGTCTATTTGTCTAAAGGCAGACACCTCAAAGAAGTCAAAGGCTGCTCCTCCTGCTCCAGCACAAGAAGTGAGTTAAGAAGAAACTTCGGAGCCAAGTACCTCAGGCTTGAGCTATCTGAAGGAGAATTCTCACTACTCTCACATTAGTTCAATAAATTCTTAAACAAAAAGAAGCGATGGAAAGGCAAGAATGACTCTTATAAAAGATCACGACATGATGGTAATCGTCAAAGAAAAGGATCAAGCAGCCACGACAGGTATACTCCTAAACAGAATAAACACATTTCAATTGATATTGTTTGTTACTACTATAATAAGCCAGGTCACGTCATTGCTGACTGCCCCCATAAGTAGAAGGAGGGTGGAAGAAGAGAGGAAAATAAGTCCTCATACAACAAGAAGAGGACAGAGAAGAGACTAATAGCCAAAAAGGGCAAGACTCTTAGTGACTCCGACTCATCATAGTCGAGTGAAGAAGAAGAAGCATACTTTGGGCTTATGGCTCAGACAGATGATGAACAAGAACCCCAGTTCACTAGGAAGGTAAACTCTCATACTCCTCTTTCAGAATCTGAAGCTTCTGAGCATGATCGTGAGGACAGCTCTTCTGACGATGAGTCTGAACTCATGGCCCAGTACAAAGAGTTGATCATGGCATACGATAAATGTTGCCGAGTCATGAAAATTCAGGCTAAAGAGATAAAGTCTCTAAAAGCCGAAGGGAGCATCTTGAGAGAGGAAGTCACTAATACTGACTCACTCAAAGAGAACTTCAATAATACTATTAAAGAATACAACAAGGCTCTTGAGCACCTTGTCCTAAAAGAGAAAATCATCAAAGAGTCGGAAAAACAACTCGCTACTGAAAAGAAACTTGTTGAATGTTTCTCGAAGCCTAAGACTGTTCTTCCATTCATTGCTGAATTCTCAGCTAAGGCTAAGGGTACTGGATTAGGCCATGAAGAAGCTCCTAGTAAATCGTCTAGGAGGAATAAGGCTCAAAGAAAGAATAAGGCCGCCAAGAAGGCCTCAGCCAAAGAGAAGGGGAAAGCCCATCAAGATCAGACTTCGTTCAAGAAAGTCATATTTCCAACTAATGAGTTTGATCTTGACTCATCCTACAGACACTTTGCTAGGCCTACCTATGTAGAGCCAAAGTCTCGTTACCAAGGATGGAATCGCCCCAGAAACTTTTGTGAGAGTGTCTTTAAGGTACCTTATGAAGAAGTCATTCTTTAGAGTTATAGCCCTTTCAATCATGGTCATAACTTAAAGAAAGCACCCAAGGTAAAGCCCGTTGTGGAAAAGCCACAGAAGGAGAAGAAATCATGTGATTACCATCATCATGAAGCTTATTCCTCCAAAATGCTGCCCCTGCTAGACCACAATTGCAAAAGGTCAAGCAGGAGAACATAAGGCAAAAATACAACAGGTTTGACTATTGGTGCTATGGCAGAATTGGTCACTTTTCCATCGATTGCTGGTTTAATCCCAGAAATGCTATAACTCCTCATGTTGGCAATATGATAAAGACCGCTCATAATGCTAATATTCGTAGGGGGAGTGTTCTAAACCAAGACCAAGGACTCAAACATATTTGTTTTCCTAAGGCAAACTGACTATGATTACAGGTGTAAGACCCCCTTTTTTCCTTAAAAAAACACAGGGGTCTTAGGCCCAGAACCGCCGCTTTACGATGACACCTTTGCACCCGGGAAGATCATCGCTACAAAATGCCGTTCCTGCCGGCCAAATCGATCACCACTGTAGCAAAATAGTAAGAGGCAAGTCCACAGAAATCACACATATATATATATATATATATTAAATAATCTCGATGAAGGGAGTGTCCACAGATGTAATAAGAGTATTAAAAACTTGGTCTCATGCCCAGTACATCAAGTCCTCACTACATATCTCTCATCGCGGAATCAAAACTAATTTAACTACTAGCGATCAGGACTCAAAGTCCCTGCCGTTTGAACTCCGGTACTAGACTGCCCGATCTCGAAGCTTGCCGACCTCCGGGGCTACTCCTCCATGCTGGGCTCCATGGTCCCCTAAAATGATGTGGTTCGAAAACCGTTAGTCTAAAAGGCTAAGTCCTATCATACCCCTCCCCTTCCCCCATGGCTCCTAGGCACCGAGCAGGGAGAAGGGAAGGAGAGGAGATGAAAGTAGAGAATAACAAATATAAGCAGGTGGCGGCGGAACTAATCTAGCAGTTCTATGGTATATAAGACAAAATGAAGGTAAGAAAGACTGAAAAGGAAAAGTAACCTTAACTTATATGAAGACACATAAGCCAAGGGATCTTTTGCGGAGCTCCTATCGTATAAAAATTCTCATACCAATTTATACGTAAGGGTGTCGGTTTTCTAGCTGGCATATATATATATAATACAGAATAAAAACATTAACTTATAAGCACGCTCGCACAAACTTATAAACCAAGGGGTCATTTTGCATGGCATATTGTATAAAGCATCCCATACCACTTATACAATAGGTGTTGGGTTATATGCAATGATTATACTATGAAATACAATTATGCCATGATGTGAACATGCAAGTGCAACTCACCCACTCGACTCTGTGTACACAGACTTTTAGTTCCCCCTTTTTGGAGCCGAACCTCGCAGGATACCTCCGTAGTGGCAAACAGAAGCGGTGGGTTGGGACTCGCGCACCTCTAAACCGGTAATTGTACTACCAGTCAGACCTATCGTATGCCTCAATGCTGGTGCACAAAGCAGAGCTCCGGCGTACTGTTGTCGGCTGGCAACCCGAACTTTATTCGGCCAAGTGCCAAACCACACTTGTCGAGTCAATGTATTGGCGTCGGTGCATTGACCCTCCAATACCATAGACCCACCACCTTATACCTTATGCACATGCAACCTTATGTATCAGCTACCGAGCCAAAGCTCCCCGGACCAACCCGTCCATCATAAACAACAACCGAGCCAAAGCTCGTCAGGCCAACCTGCCCATTACAGACAACAAACGTGTTGGATCCCTAGTTGATTTGGGCTAGGTTCAGTAGATTTGGATGTGACCCAACATGTATAGCTAGGGTCAAATTTGTATCCTAGAGTCTAGGCCAAGTCCTTAGAGTCAACTTTAGATGACCAGCTATCAACAAGACCATCAGAGACTCAAGAATTAGAAGATTTCAAGACTAAGTCAAATGAGTTCGACGTTCGTCGAACTCAGTTCGACAAAATGCGTTCTGAGCTCGACGATCTTGAGACATTTCTTTGTGCTGAGCTCGACGATCTTTGTTCTCTGTTCGACGAAGACTAAGGTACTTCAACAAACTAAAGTCAGAGAAACTCCAGATTTTTCTAAGTCCAGCTTCAGGCTTTGGTCGACGAACAAGAATCTGAGATCGACGAACTTGGACCTCAAGTTCACAACTTCTCTGGTCGACGAAGTCAACTTCTCGGGTCGATGAATTCAGTACTCTGCTCGACGATTTCTGGTCGACAATTTGAATCCTTCTCAGTCAGAGACTTTTCAGATTCTTAGTCCACAATCATTCTTCAGTCGACGAATTTGGATCTCAGCTCGACGAATGAAGTTTTTCAGTTTGACGAATATTGTAGCAGAATTGACAAGTTTCCCTTGAAGACCAATTGCTATTATCTGGTCGACGAACTCATCAGCTCAGCTCGACGAATTGTGATCTCAGCTCGACGATTCTTGTTCTTCGTTCGACGATTCCAGATTAGGTCTTCTCCAAGTTTCTGTCCCTTTTCTTGGCGATGATTCCTAAGTAATTAATGCTCAATCTTCTCGGAATGTTACCGTTGGAACGAGCATTGATCATGGATTATTAAATGCCGTTTTCCATGGGACAGTTAGGGAAATCAATGATTGCCGCTTCCTTCTCAGGCCGACTGCAATTACTGCTCAAACATTCAAATTTCGAATGTTCCTCAGTCAGTAAAAAGTCAGAAGAGAAAAGATCAAGTAGTGATACAGACACACAGATACAGAGAGACATTGTACAGAAGAACAGTCTTACAGAAATCTAAAGTTCTTTTCTGCAATCAGCCTAAACCAGAGAATATCATCAAGAAGAAGAAGAATATTCAATCACTATCAAGAGTCTTCTTTCTTCAATCCTACAGGATAACTTCAGAAGGACAACAATTACTCTATCTGTCAAAGAAGTTCCTGAAGCAATCTCTGGTCCAGACACTCAAGTTTTGAAGACCTGTCACCCTGAAGTAGTGCTCCAGTTTTCCTGATCCATTCAAGATCTCAGGGGGACCAATCTGCTTAAATCAATCCACAAGTCTTCTCAGTTGTAATTGAGAAAGAGAAGACCCCATAATCCCTTTTTTCATATACTGTACAGGGTTTTAATTCCCTTCAAAATTTTTCCTGGTTGCAAGTCTCCCTCCAAAAGACTTGAGGTTTTGGTTTTTGAGCACCTGAACAAAAGCTCATTGGTGTCAGGTACCTGATCAAAAAACTGAGTGGATTCCTACCAAAGTGGTAGAAGAGTGGATGTACCCAGGTTGGGGAACCATTATAAATTTCTTGTGTCGTCTGGTTGCCATTTTTCTTTTGTTTTGGCTGTGCTCTGTGATTTACTTGGTTGTTGTGCTTATTATTTTATTTACTAATCTGTTCACTTAGGATTACAGCAAAAGTTGTAAAACATTTGTAGAGAGCACAATACTCTATTCACCCCCCTCTAGAGTATTTCAGATCTAACCTGCACTTTCAATTGGTATCAAAGCGATGTTGGTTAAAATACCACACCTTAAGAGGTTAATTGGTTGCACAGGTTAACACCTAAACCATAAAGATCCATCTTGATTAGATCTGATTGTTGTGTTTCCTTTATTAGATTTATTTATTCACAGAAATGGCTCAAAACAAAGATTATGCAAGCATCAGACCTCCAGTATGCAATCTTAACATATTTGCCATCTGGAAGGCAAGAATCAAACTATACATGAATTCTATTGATGAAGATATTTTTGCTTCCATCTTGACTGGAGTACCTCCAGCACCTGCAGCTTCTACAAGCACCTCTACAAACATGACTGCAGTACCTCCTCCAGACAATAATGATGCCTACAGGAAAGCCAAAATTGCAGATGCGAAAGCAATGAACATTTTGGCTCAGACTATGTCAGATGATATATTTCAGAAGGTGGCTGAGTGCACCTCAGCCAAGACCATTTGGGACTCCCTCAACCAAATGATTGCTGGTTCATCTGATGAAAGGAAAGATAGGAGATCAAATCTCATATCCATGTATGAGAATTTTAAGAAGGATGAGGCTGAATCAGTTGCTTAAATATATAATAGGTTGAGCTCAGTCATCAATGAGCTTAAAACCTTAGATAAAGACATCACCCTGACAGAGGTGAATGACAAAATCTTGATGTGCTTCCCTAGCTCTTGGGATTCAAGAATCTGGCCTATCAAAGAAGCCAGAATCCTAAATGAGATATCAACTGAATCTCTGCTAGGAAAATTAAAGTCTTATGAGCAGTTGATCAAATCAAGAGAAGTAGCTGAACAGAAAGCAACAACTCTAGTGAGAAAGGATCACAGTATAGCCTTCAAGTCATCTGAGTAAAGTGAGACCTCAACATCCAATGAAGAACTTAAGAGCCTCTTTTCAAAAAGATTTTATAAGATGGCTAGAAAGGATTTTAGAAGTAAATCATCCAGGCAGGATGACAAGCCGAGATTTGACAAGACACCAACTAAGGAGGTTGTGTGTTTTGGATGCAGAAAGCCTGGACATTACATATCTGAATGTTCAGAAAACCAGAAGAAGGAGAAAAGCAAAGAAAAGGACTCCAGGAGAAAACACAACAGCAGACCCTCCTCCAGCAAGTACAAAAAGAGAGAAAAAGGCTTTATTGCTGAAACATGGAGTAATACTGAAGAAGAATTATCCTCTTCTAGCTCAAGTGAAGAAGTGGAAGAAGCAAGATCCAAGGAGGTTTGCCTTATGACAATTGATGTCTCTAGGAGCAATTCAGCATCAGAAGGAGAATCTGAAGATGAGGCAGCCTCAGACTCAGAGGCAGATCAGGTTCTTTCAAGTTTTGATTTTAATTCTGATTTATTTAAAATTGAATTCAAAACTATGTGTTTAGATTTAATTAACTCAGAAAAAGAAATAAAAACCCTTAGAGAAATACTAGGAAATCTTGAATCTGCTAACTCAGAAAATATTAAACTAAAAGATCAACTAACCTTAGCAAATGAACAGATAATTAAATTAAAATCTGATTTCTGTGAGGCCAAACAACTTGAGCAATCTCTCAATGGAAGAAGTCTCAAGCTGATGGACATAACAAGCACAGTAAATGCCAGATTAAATGGCAAGCTGGGCTTGGGTGCATCATCAGGTTTGCCCCCCCATAATTAAGAAAAATATTCTTACCACACCCATTAAATTTGTTTCTGCCAAGAGAAAAGAGAAGATACCCATAGACACGAGCAATAAAAATAAAAAAAACAGCTAATAAAAACAAGGTTCAGCAGCATTCGTCGAACTCAGATCGACGAAATGTGGCCAGTTCGTCAAATCCAGATCGACGAACGTTGAACGCAAACTTCAGTTATAACAATTCGTCTAACTGCGATCGACGAACTTTGTATGGTTCATCGAGCAGAGGTCGACGAACATGGGGCGCAGAAAATGACTATTGTCATTCTCTTAGCAGAGATCGACGATCTCAACCCTATTCGGCGAACTCTGGTCGACGAACTTACAAGAATTTGTCGAACCCAGAAGGACCAAGCATAAATCATTTCTCTTACAGAAATTCTAAGCCAGCTAATAAACCATTCAATCCAGTAGCTGGTTGGGTTATTCCACCTAGGAGATATCACCCTTTAGGTTATAAATCTCAACCTACTTTGTCAGTTATTTCCAGCTTTTCTTTTCGACCAAATAAAGGACCCAAGGTAACCTGGGTCAAGAACAATTGAGTTTTGTTTTTCATTACAGGTACATGTGAAGAGCTTTCCAAGGGTGAGTCAGACCTGGTACTTGGATAGTGGTTGCTCCAAGCATATGACAGGCAGTAAGGCAAATCTATCCAATTACAAGTCCAAGCTAGGACCAAAGGTGATTTTTGGTGATTCAAAAGTGGCCCAGTCTGAAGGATATGGAGCAGTAAAGATTGGAACAACTACCTTCAAGAGAGTAACATATGTAAGAGGAATCTAACATAACCTAATATTCATAAGCCAATTATGTGATGAAGGTTATCAGGTACACTTTAACTCTACCTCCTGTTCTATTATTAATAATGAAAACCAAACTGTTTTAATTGGAATTAGACAGGGTAACATATATCTAGTAGATTTCATTTCTGCCAAAACTGATGTTTGTTTACTCAATATCACTAGTAACCAAAATGAGTTGTGACATAAAAGATTAGGTCATGTAAACCTTAAAAATATAGCTAGGTTATCTAAAGACAACCTTGTTAGAGGTTTACCTTCTGGTCCCTACAAGAAGGAAAACCTATGCAGGGTTGGTCAATTAGGCAAGTAAACTAAAACTAGCTTCAAATCCATTAATAAAAGTGATTCACCTATGATTTTGTATTTGCTTCATGTGGACATATTTGGACCTATTGCAGTACAAAGCCTAGGAGGGAAGTCTTACACTTTAGTGATTGTTGATGACTTCTCCAGATTCAGTTGGGTGGCCTTTCTGAGAACTAAGTCCGATACATTCAAGGTTCTTACAGATTTTCTCAGGACCATACAGATTGAGTTCTCTACTCATGTTGCATTGATCAGAAGTGATCATAGCACAGAGTTTGAGTCTCTTCTTATGCATGAGTTCTGTGAGAAGGAAGGTATCAGGCAGTGCTTCTCAGCTCCTAGAACTCCCCAACAAAATGTGGTAGCTGAAAGGAAAAATAGGACACTCATTGAATCTGCAGGTACATTATTGACAGATGCTTACATGCCTCTATCCTTTTGGGCAGAAGCTGTAAACACTGCTAACTATGTCCTGAATAGAAGCCTCATACATAAGCTGAAAAAGAAGACCCCCTATGAATTGCTTAAAGGGAAGAAACCTAAAATCACATATTTTAAATTTTCTGGTTGCATATGTTATATTCAAACAAACAACAAGAGATACATTAGAAAGTTTGAGGCTAAGGCTAAAGAAGGGATTTTTCTAGGATACTCCCAAGTAAGCAAGGCCTATAGGGTGTTTAATAAATCCACTCTTAAAATTGAAGAGTCAGTCCATGTATCTTTTGATGAAGCTAACATGTCTTATAAGGAGAAAGAGATTTCTACCAATAGCTTTTTGCAGGTTCCACAACTGTGTGAGTCTATGGATGGACTAAACCTTACTCAAGAGGTGTCAACCCATCCTTCTCCACAGGTTGCTGAAGACAGTGAAGAAGAAATTCAAGTGGAAGTGGCTGAACTTCCCTCAACAGCTAATAACATTCCTCAAGAGGAATTAATTATAGAAGCTGTTGCTAAACAAACTCCACCCACTGATCTTGTCACACTTAGAGATCACCCCAGATCTCAAGTGATTGGAGACATTTCAGCAGGTGTACAGACAAGGTATCAACTCAATCAAGACTTGATGCATGCCTATTTTCTCTCTCAGATTAAACCTCTCTCCATCCATGAAGCTGAGCAAGATCCCTATTGGATCATTGCAATGCAAGAGGAACTAAATCAATTTGAGAGATGTAGAGTTTGGGATTTGGTTCCAAGACCTCATAACTACCCAGTTATTGGAACCAAATGGTTCTACAGAAATAAGCTAGATGCTCAAGGAAACATAGTGAGAAACAAGGCTAGGCTTGTTACTCAAGGCTACAGGCAAGAGGAAGGAATTGACTATGACCAAACCTTTGCCCCTGTTGCAAGGTTATAGGACATAAGAATATTCCTTGCCTATGTAGCTAACAGGAGATTCAAAGTTTTCCAAATGGATGTCAAGAGTGCATTTTTGAATGGAGTGCTTCAAGAAGAGGTTTATGTGGAACAACCTCCAGGTTTTATCTCTCTAACTCAACCCTCTTTTGTATTTAAATTGCATAAAGCTCTCTATGGTTTAAAGCAAGCTCCAAGAGCTTGGTATGAGACCTTAGCAAGATTTCTTTTAGGGCATAAATTTACAAGAGGAATCATAGATAAAACTCTTTTCACTAGACATCATAAGGACCAAATATTGTTGGTACAAATATATGTGGATGACATCATCTTTGGGTCTACTGATCCCAAATTATGCAAGAGGTTTGCTGACCTCATGCATTCCAAATTTGAGATGAGTAGCATGGGTGAGCTTTCCTACTTCCTTGGTCTCCAAGTGAAGCAGCTCCCTGATGGTATCTTCCTCTCCCAAGCTAAGTATGCTAAAGAGCTTATCAAGAAGTTTGGGATGGGTGATGCTTCAGGAATGAAAACACCTATGGCTACCAATGTTGTTGTGGATTCTGATGCAGCAGGGAAACCTGTAGATCAGAAGCATTATAGGGCAATTGTTGGAACCCTATTATACCTAACAGCTAGCAGGCCTGATATTATGTTTGCCACATGCCTTTGTGCTAGGTTCCAAGTGAACCCCAAAGAATCTCACCTTATTTTCTTAAAAAGAATTTTGAGATATATAAAGAGTTGCCCTAATCTAGGACTCTGGTATCCTGCAGAGTCAAAGTTTGAGTTAACTGGATACTCAGATGTTGACTATGCTGGATGTAGAGTGGACAGGAAGAGTACCTCTGAAACTTGCCAGTTCCTGGGTATGAGACTTGTCTCTTGGTTTTGTAAAAAGCAAACAATCTGTGTCTACATCAACTACAGAAGCAAAATATATGGCTGCTGGTAGCTGCTGTTCACAAATGTTATGGATACAAAACCAACTCCTAGACTATGGTGTCAACTTAAATAATTCAACATTATTTTGTGATAATACTAGTGCTATTGCTATAACACAGAATCCAGTTCACCATAGTAGGACTAAAATATAATGAAATAAGGCATCATTTCATTAGAGATAATGTAGACAAAAAGAAAATTAACCTAATCCATATTCCTACTGATTTACAAGAAAGCAGACATTTTCACCAAACCCTTGGATGAGAAAAATCATCTGTTCTTTAATAATCAACTGGGAATGATCAATGGAGAAGAGTTAAATTAGTTTATGTCTGCATTGGATGAATTTTACAGAGTTCGTCGAACGGAGTTCGATGGAATTGGGGAAAGTTTGAGAGATGCTCATCGAACGGAGATCGACGAATTCTCTGTGTGGAAATAATTTTTGTCGACCGGAGATTGACGAACTTTGCTTCAGAAGATATTTCGTCGAACGGAGTTCGACGAACTATGTTCATTTCTTCTGGATGAGATCGACAAATTATTTGTCTATAATTTATTTCGTCGACATCAGTTCGAAGAATTGTTTTCTTTTTCGTGGAACGGAGATTGTCGATTCATATTCTGGAAAACCTTATATCTAGGTTTTCTTCGACCTCCATCCCGCGCTTTCTGTTCTCTTGCACTTGATCGCCGTTTTCTCTGTCTCTCTTGCAGGTCATCAATGGCGATTCCAATGAGCACCTTAGCTGCCATGAAATTTGACACCGGTTTCGACATGGATTTTGATTCATTCCAGCATTTTGGCCCAATAATTCTCTACATTCTGGAACTACTAGAGGAACTTGGTCTCAATTATTTTATGACCAGAAGGATTAAACTGCATGCAACTGAAATTAGAGAATGGGTATAAACTTCTTCTGTTTCTGAGGAAAATGTCTTGACAGGAAATATCAGGAGTAATGCTGTTTCTTTATCTTCCCCCGTTCTTTCTGAAATTTTTGGGTTGGTAAATGGAGAAGATGATTTGGAGATAGACTCTGAAGAATATAGTTCGATGCTGAAATTGATGGGGTTTACTGGGAGTAACCCTAACAAGTTGTTAAAGAAACAACTCTCTGTCGCCTACCAGTTCTTGCCGGATATTGTGGGAAAAGTGCTGATGGACAAGCACTCTGCGCACGACTACATAACAAGACACCAATTGCTTGTCATGTGCGCAGTGGTCAACAAGAGACAAGTTGATTGTGGCCAGATTTTCTTTGAGTTGATCAAGAAGAAAAACAACAAGAAAGAGGTTTGCTTTGGAAGAATCATGGGGATTTTCCTTCAAGAAAAGGCTGGTGAATCCATGGTCTCCCCGACCATCTTCATCAATGCCAGCAAGTGCATCACATGCGCTTTGTTTGGCAGATGGGAGAGGACGATCTCCAAGCCATCCAAGGCTTCCTCCTCTTCCATCCCAGCTTCTGAGAGCACCAGGGCTGTGAAGGCCACTCCCCAGCCTACAAAAGAGGCAATCCCATCTCCACACCCTCTTCCAGCAAACCATCTTCCATCTCCTCCAGCACCCAAATCACACCAACATTCTCATGTCCCTACTCCACCTCCATCTCCACCACTTGATATCACTAACATTCCAACACCCCCTGCTTCACCTCATGACACATCTATTCCTACACCACCACAGTCTCCACTTCCCCCACATTTATCCTCCATTCCATCTTACACCCTACTCTCAGACACTGTAATGACAGATGTCCTTCCTCCTCTATCCCCTCCATCTGTTCCTCCTACCTCATCTACTTCTCTACCCTCACCAACTACCTCTCCATCTTTGGAACCCTCCATTGTATCTACAATCATATCCTTGCCCACTCCCCTTATCAAATCCCTAATCACAGAGGACATTACACCTCTTGTGAATTCCATCAATATTTATCTGCTAAAGTTTCTCTCCTCTCTGCTGCCTCCTCTTCATTCAAGGGCCTGGCTCCAGGTCCTCCTGAACCCAGGCATGGGAGATGCTCTGTGATGAAGCAGCAGCAGATGCAGATGTAGAAGCATCAGCTCCAGCAGATACTGCAGATTCTCCAGTCCCCACAGAAGCAGATTATACAGATACAGATACAGATATAGATACATATACAAATACAAATTTAATTGGTTTTATTAATAATGCTATGGACATTGCTGATATGGATATTGCTGCACCTGTTGGTGATTTTACCCTCAGTCCCACAATGAATTTACAAGCATTACTGCAAGCTTTTGATACTGTACATATGCAGTCTCTTCCAGAAGACTTCACTAAGCCATAGTTGGCTATTGTACCCTATACATCTCCAATAAGTCCAGCAGTTGCTAAGCAACCCTGTGACAGTTTTGCAATTCTTGTTGTTGCTCTAACATCTAAAGTTATTCCAGAAGCTATCTCAATACCAATTTTTGTCATGGATGATTCACCTATGCCAGATCTGGATGAGCTAATTCTGGCTGATATTGAAGAGGAAAATAAGGCAGCAGCTGAAAGCTCTGTACCAATTATTTCTGAGTCTTGTATAGTTTCTGAAACTCCAGCTTCTGAACCTTCTGCCCCACCTCCAGAAAAGACTGTCAT
Source organism: Platanthera guangdongensis (assembly GCA_039583875.1). Taxonomy (NCBI): domain Eukaryota; kingdom Viridiplantae; phylum Streptophyta; class Magnoliopsida; order Asparagales; family Orchidaceae; genus Platanthera; species Platanthera guangdongensis. Next base: position 103,131,277 of record CM077166.1, on the reverse strand, counting down.
TGATGATAAAGCTTTAAAAGCATTGGATGTTTTATATGATAACCCTCAGGGTTCTGGCAGTGAAGATGATGATGATGATGATTCTGATGAAGATGCTGCCAAGAAGAATAAATTGCTGTCAAAGAAAAGGAGGTCTCCTCCTCCTCTAGCTCCTACGCCTAATATAACTGCTGACACTCCCTACTATATTCTGCATAATTTTACTCCTTATAAGGGAATGCCTGCATGGATGTGGTTATCAAAGAACCAGAAAAAGGAAAGGAAAAGAAGTAGGAGATATTCTCCTCCTCCAGTCCATAGATATAGAAAGTATCCACCTCCTCCTCCTCCTCCAGCAGCTGGTGCCACTGGCTCTAGCTCTCAGAGATCTGCCCCCATGCAAACCTATCAGAGACATTCAGGGAGATCATTTGGAAGCAGCCAGTAGAGGCAATAATCTTCAGGTAATCAACATCAATAACAACATATATCTGAAGAACAGAAAGCTGACAGTCCAAAAAGGCCTTACTGTCCTCCTATTCCATTTGAAGATCCTGAAATAGCCAACACTGCAAGAACGGCTAGATTCCAGGAACTAATTGGCCTATCATTGATCAATAAAGCTAAAGCTGAAGGTAAAGACATTTCAGGTTTCACAACTATGTCTAAGTACAGGAAGGAAGAATTAAAAAGGTTTGACAAAGGCAACAAGCTCTTCAATGTTGATGATTACATGAAGCTCCATCCTGAAGCAGTTGTCCCCAGAGCTACATCACTAAAGATCATTGTGGCAGCTGACATGACAATGACTCAGGCTCAGGCTATAGATCCTAATAGAGAAATTATCTTCAAAAAGTCAGGAGAGAAGACAACAGAAGACAAGTCTATGCAGAAAAAGAAGAACAAGTAATCTTTATCTTGTTTTAATTTCTTTCTGCAATTTGTTTTAAAAACTATGTTATTTGTTTAAGCAAAGTTTATGTATATATATATCTGTTGTATGTGTTGGTAATTCTATGCCAGATATATCTTTTTTTCTTGCTTTGCTTATCTGCTTTGTGTCTCTTAGTGACCTCACCCAAATAGGGGGAGATTGTTAGATCCCTAGTTGATTTGGGCTAGGTTCACTAGATTAGGATGTGACCCACCATGTATAGCCAGGGTCAAATTTGTGTCCTAGAGTCTAGGCCAAGTCCTTAGAGTCAACTTCAGATGGACCAGCTATCAACAAGACCATCAGAGACTCAGAATTAGAAGATTTCAAGACTAAGTAAAATGAGTTCGACGTTCGTCGAACTCAGGTCGACGAAAGGTGTTCTGAGCTTGAAGATCTTGAGACATTTCTTTGTGCTGAGCTCGATAATCTTTGTTCTCTGTTCGACGAAGACTAAGGTACTTCAACAAGCTAAAGTCAAAGAAACTCCAGATTTTTCTAAGTCCAGCTTCAGGCTTTGGTCGACGAATAAGAATCTGAGCTCAATGAACTTTGACCTCAAGTTCTCAACTTCTCAGGTCGACGAAGTCAACTTCTCAGGTTGACAAATTCAGTACTATGCTCGACGATTTCTGGTCGACGATTTGAATCCTTCTCAGTCAGAGACTTTTTAGATTCTTAGTCCACAATCATTCTTCGGTCGACGAATTTGGATCTCAGCTCGATGAATGAAGTTTGTCAGTTCGACAAATATTGTAGCAGAATTGACAAGTTTCCCTTGAAGACCAATTGCTATTATCTGGTCGACGAACTCATCAGCTCAGCTTGATGAACTGTGAACTCAGCTCGATGATTCCTGTTCTTCGTTCGACGATTCCAGATTAGGCCTTCTCCAGTTTTCCGTCCCTTTTATTGGCGATGATTCCTGAGTAATTAATGCTCAATCATCTCGGAATGTTACCGTTGGAACGAGCATTGATCATGGATTATTACATGCCGTTTTTCCATGGGATAGTTAGGGAAATCATTAATTGTCGCTTCCTTCCCAGGCCGACTGCAATTACTGCTCAAACATTCAAATTTCGAATGTTCCTCAGTCAGTAAAAAGTCAGAAGAGAAAAGATCAAGTAGTGATACAGACACACAGATATAGAGAGACATTGTACAGAAGAACAGTCTTACAGAAATATAAAGTTCTTTTCTGCAATCAGCCTAAGCCAGAGAACATCATCAAGAAGAAGAAGAACATTCAATCACTATCAAGAGTCTTCTTTCTTAAATCCTACAGGACAACTTCAGAAGGACAACAATTACTCTATCTGTCAAAGAAGTTCCTCAAGCAATCTCTTGTCCAGGCACTCAATTTTGAAGACCTGTCACCCTGAAGCAGTGCTCCAGTTTTCCTGATCCATTCAAGATCTCAGGGGGAGCAATCTGCTGAAATCAATCCACAAGTCTTCTCAGTTGTTATTGAGAAAGAGAAGAGCCCATAATCCCTTTTTCATCTACTGTATAGGATTTTAATTCCCTTCAAAATTATTCCTGGTTGCAAGTCTCCCTCCAAAACACTTGAGGTTTTTGTTTTTGAGCACCTGAACAAAAGCTCATTGGTGTCAGGCACCTGATCAAAAACCTGAGTGGATTCCTACCATGGTGGTAGATGAGTGGATGCACCCAGGTTGGGGAACCACTATAAATTTCTTGTGTCTTCTGGTTGCCCTTTTTCTTTTGTTTTGGCTGTGCTTTGTGATTTACTAGGTTGCTGTGCTTATTATTTTATTTACTAATCTGTTCACTTAGGATTACAACAAAAGTTGTAAAAACGTTTGTAGAGAGCACAATACTCTATTCACCCCCCCCCCCCCTCTAGAGTATTTCATATCTAGCCTGCACTTTCAAATCGAGCCAAAGCTCGCCGGGCCAACCTGCCCACCACCAAATCAACTGAGCCTACCGCCTGAGTGACCCAACCTACTACCCCGAGACATCAAGGTGAGTGAAGGTGAAACCCTAGTTTTACTAGTTACACTTGCATTCCAATTTTGCCTACAGTTTAGCTTTATCCCAGTACTGCCCAAGGTATCCCCCGTGAAGGGCTCTCGAAGGCACTAGGAACTACAATGGGATTACACCCAAAGCTCCCTTTCGCAAGGCACTTACTATTATTGGTTGCTATCAAAATTCCCAAACACTTGTTTTACCGGATCTAATCCCTAAAGTATTTGACACTTCCTTTCCACGGGAAAGGCGATCTTTCGTCGATCCCGAGCACCTCCTAACACTAGCCAAACAAACACTCTATTCATCCTAACCTCCAATGATGAACTCATTTTAATTTATCCAAGCCAACAAATAGTTATCCCAAACTCATGTGCCCAAATTCATATTCCAACCTAAATTCTGCAATTTTAGTAGATGCAGACCAAGTTAAATTATATGACATGTAAAGTGGGAGGTACACCAAATAATCACTCAGTACTCCTATAATAATTACTTGGGGGCTATTATGACATTTGTGGACTAAATCCAGGAATTCACAATTTTTCTAATTATCTGATAATTTATTTAATTAATCTAGGAAATCAAAAACCCATGTTTGAACATGAAGTGCCCATTTGAGACAAGTAAATGCTCTACCAAATTTATGATAAATTTAAGTTGTTTATTAAACATAGAATCCCAAGTATCCCAATTTTTCAACAAGGTTAAGCCTCTGCATCTAATTTTTGAATATAACCTATTTTTATCAATTTAGGAGGCAAGTGCAGCAAAACTATTTCCAAAAATTCTGAAAACCTTCAATGATGGATGTAAGGATATATAAATGCTCTCAGTCAAGTTTCATAATTTATTATCAAGTAATGAGATCTAAACAAATTATTGAACAATTTTTAAAGTTATTGAGCTTGTGACGTAGGTACTGCAAATATGTATTCAAAAATTCTAATAAACTTTATACATGAGCAAAAAGGTCTAAAAATCCATCTGCCTAATTTTCATGACTTTCCAATGGGCAGTGGGATCATAATAACCAAATCATTAAATAGGGCAATCCCAAGAGTTACAAAGGAAGTGCTAAGATTATTGATCCAAAATTTCCAATTAAATTTCCAGAGGTTCATACTACCCCTATGACCACACTACCCAAATTTCATTATTGTTCAATGAGTTTTACTAACCTATTCTAGCATCATAAGATTTGTGCCCTAACCTAGGGTTAGGATTTTGAGGGGACTACCGTTTTCCAAATCCACTAATATTTTTACCAGAGGGCTTTAGTTACCCAAGTACCCTCCCCACCAAATTTCAAGTTTATTCAAGGTTTTTGACCCCATGCCCTTCACAAGGCACAAAAGCCCTTCCTTAGGGTTTGGTCTTAGATCTTAGGGCAAATCTATTCCAATCCACCCCATCTTTCATGAGGAGGTGCTAAAAGCCATGCCAAGCCAGTGGCCACAATTTCAACCTCTGTTGAGGTGATTTGGCCACTTAAAATGCAAAGTGCACATTTTGACCAAAATACCCTTTTTAAGGCAAGGCTAGGGTTTGCATGATTTCAATTCAAAACACCTCCAAATGAGATGAAATTTTAACTAGAGCTTTATAATGACCCCAAGCACCACTCACCAAAATTTGGTTGAGTTTGGAGGTCATTTGGTCACTAAATTATTTTACCCTAGAGAAATTAAATGATTTTCAAAACTATAGAAACATAGACCCGAAAAAATCTCATTTTTGGCAGGACCTACATATAGACTAGGATGACTCACTGTCCAAATTGCAAGTTATTTGGACCAAAGATGAAGGGTGGGCATCCATTTTAATTTCTACCTAGCCCTAGGTATAGACCCCACCAAAATGTGTGCCCTGGTCAAACCATGCACCCAAATTGGTTCAAACCAATTTTAGATTAAAGTAGACCCATAGGGCTACAAATCATGTGTTGACCAGTTTCTCTGAATTAGCATCTAGATATTTTTAATAATTAAAAACATTAAATCGCAATTGTGTGACAGAATTTAAATAACAGAACACATCCTATAGTTTAATATCAATACAACACGAATCTTGGCGCAGCTTTGGATGGCATCTGGTTGTCTTCAACCTCCAGCCGATGGTCCTGATTCAACCCACCTGGTGCCGTTTCCAACCGCTGCCGCCGGCCATCCCGCCACCTCCCCGGCCGGCCACCGCCACCACCACCTCCGTTGAGGTGGTGGCTGTCGCCAGGCGGCGGCACAGCCGCTAGAGGGCCTTTTTCCGGCGATCCTGACAAGGTGAAAATCGTGGAAAAACCATAAATTTTTCAACTTGGATCGTGCTCAACTGAGCCCGAAACCCTTTCTAAATGATTCCTACGATCTACCCATGGATGAAGGAGAAGGGGAGGACCTGTGTGGGTGGCTGTATCCTTGCCGATCGCCGGATTGTCATTGTGGTGGTGGTGGTGGTCGGATTTATGCAACTACACAGTGAAGTTTCTTGGCTCCTCCAGGTAATGTGTGTAACTGAATTCCTTGAGTCCAGTGAAGCTTTTAAGGAAGAGAGTTGGGGCTTTGGGTGGGTGTAGGCTGTCATTGCCATTAATGGCCCCTTAGTCAAATTTCGGCCATGGTGGGTGGGGCATGAAGCATGGATCAAACCAGTCAAAGACCAGCTGGTTGAAATGGGACTGCCCTCCCCTTGTCCTAGTGAATTGAATGGGGGGGGGGGGGTTGGGGAAGGGGAAGGATGAGCCCCAAAGTCTTCCCTCATTACTCCCTTCACTTTCTCTCTCTTTCATTTGGAGCTTTTTCTCTCTCCTACTCACCAAGCCTGAAATTTGACTTCTACCTAGCCTAATGACAGCCCACATGTCCATTTCATCCACCAAAACAAGGTTAAACCAAGTGAATTGGGCTTGAGTTTGAGTTAGCCCATTTGGGCTAGCTTGACCTAAACCTTGACTAGGGTTTACCTTGGTCAATTTGGTCTTTGAGGTTGCCCATAGTGGATTCTTGGTGACCCATTGGCCTCCCCTAAGGTCTAGGTAGGGTTGACTTGGCCCTTTGGAGGTCACTTGACCCTTAATCAGAGCACTTTGACCATTTTAGGGCTAGAGTTGACTTGGGTCAACATAACCTTTTTAGTTGACCCCAATGGGTCCTTGGTGACCCATTGGCCTCTCTCTATGGTTATGAACGTATGTGTGGGGTCCACTTGGCTAAGGGAAATTCAATTGGCCCTATGTAGGTCAGTTTGACCCATTTATGGTTAGAGTTGACTTGGGTCAACTAAACCACTTTAACTGCCCTCCATGGGTCCTTAGTGACCCATTCACCTCAATCTAGGATTAGGAGGGCATGGGTGGGGTCCACTTGGCTAGGGGATGGTCAATTGACCCTAAGTAACTAGTTTGACCCATTTAGTGTTAGAGTTGACTTTGGTCAACTTAACCACTTTGACTGCCCTCCATGGGTCCTTAGTAACCCATTGACCTCACTCTAGGGTTAGGAGGGTATGGGTGGAGTCCTAGAGTATTGGTAAGCCTCATGGTCATCCTAAACTATGGTTTAGGAATTTACTATTTGCAGACCATAATGATCTCACTTACATTCCTAGGTTCACTTGTCCTTCTTGGGCTTCCTAGGATTTTATCATGACCTAGTCATGACAAAACTACTCCTAGGGGTCTAGTTGTTTGAGGGATATTACAAATCCCAATATATAAACAAAAAAATTTCGTCCTCGAAATTCTAGTTACGCCTACGGGGTTTCAAATATGGAAAGTAAATTGTAACATCCCGAGAGGTTGTGAGTAATACCTGACCGAAAAGCTCCAGTACCTCTATCGCATCAAGTCCTGAGGATCCCATGTGTGCTCCTCTCGCCCATGATTCCTCCACAGGACCTTGACCAATGGAACCTTCTTGTGGTGCAAGACTCGTATTCCCTTGTCGTCAATCCGGACTGCTTCCAGGTGAACTGACCGATCAGATGCTACCGGCGCATCCGTGGCCGTAATCTGATGTTCCGTGCGTAGTAGAGCCCTCCTAAGAGAGGATACATGGAACACATCGTGCAGACTCGCCAGCTCCGGTGGTATCTCCAACCTGTATGCCAAGGGTCCGATCCGCTCCCGGATCCTATAAGGCCCCATATATCTTGGGCTGAGCTTCTTCTTCCGACTGCATACCCGTGAAACCCCATGCATTGGTCGGATGTTCAAGAACACCTGGTCCCCCACCCGGAACTCCACCTGACGATACCAAGCATCGTAATACTTAGCCTGTCGGCTCTGTTGCCTGTAGCATCCTGTCCCGTATCAATCTCACCTGAGCCTTCTGTATCCTCGACAAACTCCAAACCCAAAGCCTTCGGATCCTCGTCCTCTATCCATGATAGCGAAGTCCTACACCTTCGTCCGTACAGGGCCTCATAAGGATCCATCCTTATACTGGATTGCTAGCAGTTATTATATGAGAACTTGATCAGTGGTAATAGCTTCTCCCAGGGCTCACCGCGATCCAATATGCAAAGTCGCAACAGATCTTCCAAGGTCTGATTAGTGCGTTCCGTCTACCCATTAGTCTTGGGATGAAATGCTGTATTGAATGTTAGCCGAGTGCCCAATTAAGTCTGCAGTGATGTCCAACTCCCTGGACGTAAACCGTCCATCCCGGTCCGATACAATCGACCGGGGCATGCCATGATAACGGATGAACTGCTCCATGAACTTCCGAACAAACACACCAATCGAGTCATCCTTCCTGATCGGAATAAATCTGGCTACCTTTGTCAACAGGTCGATGATTACCCAGATCGAATCATTCCCCGTCTGCGATCGGGGAAGCCCATGTATAAAGTCCATCACGATATCATCGAAATTCCACTCCGACACTAAGAGTGGCTGCAATAATCCTGCGTGGGTTTCTGCATTCTGCCTTCACCAGCTGGCATGCCTCACAGTGGGTCACGAAGTAGGTGATATCCTTCTTCATGCCCGACCAGTACATTGTCTTCTTCAGGTACGCAGTCATCTTCATAACTCCTGGGTGTACTCAATACTAACTGCAATGAGCCTCCGTCATGATATCTTCCCGGACCTGGCCTCCCTCTTGGTATGTAAATCCGTCCTCTGAAACACACTAGACCATCCCTCAGCGACTAATCCCCAGCAGTGCCTGCTTCTAAGGCCCAGAATATCGGCTCTAGCTGGGCATCCTGCCTCTGCCCATCTCTGACTCGGTCTCGAATGTCATCTGGGCCAATCAACGATGCTAGGTACTCCCGGTACAGCTCAGGGTGATCCTCAGACACAAAGGATATCTGTATCTTTTCCAACATCTGGACCAACTCTAAGGCCATCAACTACATTCCTACTCCAGGGTTTACTGCTTTCCGGCTCAACAAATCTGCCACCACATTTGCCTTCCCTGGGTGGTAGTGCATCTCGTACTAATAATCTGCTAGAAACTCCACCCATCATCTCTACCTTATGTTCAGCTCTTTTTGCGTGTCCACATACCTCAAGTTCTTGTGATCGGAGTAAATGTCGTAGTGGATGCCATACAAATAGTGTCGCCAGACTTTCAGAGCAAATATGACCGCTCCCATCTCTAAGTCATGAGCTGGGTAGTTCTGCTCATGCTTCTTCAGCTGCCGAGAAGCATATGCTATCACATGACCATTCTGCATCAGCACCGCACCCATGCACTGGTAGGAAGCGTCAGTGTAGACCTGGAATCCTTCTTTCCCCGAAGGAAGGGCAAGTATAGGAGTCGAGGTGAGCCGATGCTTCAGCTCCTGAAAAGCCACCTCACACTGCGTGGTCCAGACAAAGGGCACATCCTTCCTCGTCAGGGATGTGAGTGGAATGGCAACACGAGAAAATCCCTCCACGAACTTCCGGTAGTAACCAACAAATCCTAGAAAACTTCGCACATCTGTGGTTGACTTCAGCTGCAGCCAATCCCGAACTGCCTGAATCTTGGCCGGGTCCACTGCCAACCCAGCACCACTGATGATATGACCTAGAAAAACCCCCTCCCTCAAACAGAACTGGCATTTGCTGAACTTTGTATAAAGCTGGTGCTCCCGCAGTCTCTCCAGGGTCAGCGTCAGATGTCGTGCGTGCTTCTCCTCTTTTCTCAAGTAAATGAGGATGTCATCATAAATACAATGACGAACAAATCTAGATATGCCTTGAACACCCGATTGATGAGGCTCATGAACGCCGACGGTGCATTCGTGAGCCCGAAAGGCATCACAGTGAACTCGAATAGTACAAATCTACTACTAAAGCCAGTCTTCGGAATGTCCTCCTCCTGAATCCGCGGCTGATAGTAGCCCGACCGTAAATCCATTTTTGAAAAGAAATGTGCGGCCTCCAGCTGGTCAAACAACTCACCTATCCTTGGTTGTGGATAGGTATTCCGGACTGTCAATTGGTTCAGTGCCCGGTAGTCGATGAACAATCTAAGTGTCCCATCCTTCTTCTTGACGAACAACACCGGGGCTCCCCATGGTGAAGAGCTTGGCCAGACAAATCCGGCCTCCACTAGTTCCTGGAGCTGGCTTCTAAACTCTGTCAGCTCCTTCGAGGCCATCCGGTAAGGGGCTCTAGATGCCGGCTTAGAACCCGGCACTAGCTGTATCCAGAAATCCTGCTCCCGGTGTGGGGGTATCCCTGGCAGCTTCTCTGGGAATATGTCGGCAATATCTCGGACCACCGGGATATCCGAGATGGAACCCTTGGTCTGAGCCATTTCAAACATCACTTCATAGACTTCCTCCTCCTGCAGGTGGGCCTTGACGGCCTGTTTATTATATTGTTGCCTTGTATATGTTTTTAATTTTCCAATATCTGTAAATAGTAATCCTAACCCAAATAGGGGGAGATTATTGGAACACCCTATTACTGATTTGGGTCAGGATCACTATGTCTCTTAGGAAACCTGTTTTGACCTCGTTGTATAGATCTAAAGGTCAAGTAGAATTGAGTCTAAGGGTTAGTAGTTAGGTTTGGAAGCTGCCCTCAAGACCAGGTTTTTCAGTTTCTGGAGACTAAATCATTTCGTTGAGCTCAGTACGACGAATCGTCGAACACCATTCGACGATCGTTGAGCTCACTTCGACGAGTCGTCGAACTCCATTCGACGATCTCTGAGCTTAACTTCATGAAGTCGTCGAACTCCATTCGACGAACTTCGAGCTCAGTTCGACGATCTTGTCTCCAGTTTGTTCCGCTATCTCTGAGCTCAGTTCGACGATAGTTGAGCTCAGATCGACGATCTCTGTTTCCGTCTAAGTCCAAATCTCTGAGCTCAGTTCAACGATAGTGGAGCTCAGTTCGACGTTTTTCTGAAGAGTTCAACGATTTTCAAGATTCAAATTCAAACAATTAAGTAATTGTTGTCAGCATTTAATTCAGAGATCTTGTAGCCGTTTTTAATTAATCTGGAGCAAGTTTCAAGGAATTATCAGGGAATGTTTTATTGGAGTTTCCTCCATAAGACAAAAGCAATTAAGGAAGTAATTAATGACAGGCTAACAGCTATCTTGGACAATGGATCATTTCTATTCAAACAGATGGAATAAAAGACAGAATTATTCTCTACAACAAAGATATAGAAGAAGAAAAAAAAGAATAACAAGAATCTCTCTCTGTAACAACAACTCTTACACAACAACAATCACACAAGAGAAAGAAAAAAGAGTTGCAGACATTCTCAGTCTCAAAGATTCATACAAGAACGCCATCACCAAAGGAGATCAACAAACTGAAATCTTCAGATCTCTTTTGATTGAAGTGTTCAAAGGCCATCATCATTCAAGACTCCAGACACCTCACATTTCAGTTGCTGCTGAAATCATCTTTTGCTGGAGATCAAATTTTCTAAAGGCCTATCACCCTACTGCAAAGCTTCACTTCCTGAACAATTACAGATCTCAGGGGGAGCTTTGACAACATCCACTATCTTCTCTCTGACTGTTTACAGAGAAGATCATCTATTTCCCTCTCTCTCTCTCTCACTCTGCTGTAAAGGGTTTTTCAAACTCCCTTCAAAAGTTTGTGTTTGGTTTTTGAGCACCTTATCAAAAGCTCATTGGTGGCAAGACACCTGGTCAAAAAATCTGGTTTGGTTTTTGAGCATCTTATCAAAATCTCATTGGTGCCCAGGACACCTGATCAACTCATCCTGCAGTGGATTCCTACCTAGGGTGGTAGAAGAGTGGATGTACCCAGATTGATTGGGGAACCACTATAGCTCCTTGTGTCTTCTGGTTGCTTGTGTTTCTTTTTGTTTTTGGCTGTGCTTTGTGATTGCTTTGTGTTTAATCTATGATTAGATAGTTGCTTCTTGTTTAGATTACTTTATATTATTTGATTCCCTGTTCACTTAGGATTACAACAACTATTGTAAAAACCTTTTAGCAAGCACCATACTTTATTCACCCCCCTCTAGAGTATATCAGATCTAACTTGCACTTTCAGAATATTTGTAGGCATTTCTTATGATAAGCCACTACCCATGCTTTGATTTGGAGAACGAGCAGTCTATAGTTGATAGATTCTATAATGGTCTGCGTGGCGAGCTGCGAATTCTACTGCTAGGACCAAAACTACTGGGATTCCGAGCCTTGGTGGAGTCGGCTAGATCTTTGGAAGTAGAGTTGGGGAAGACTCACCAGATGTCAGTGAGTAAGGTATCAAACCCTGTAAGTCCTATAAGAGCTGCACCCCACATAATGCGGAAAAGGAGAGTCCAAAAGAAGAAGGACTCTAGTGCTGAGAAGACAGAGTTCCAAGTGCCAGCTACCTCAAAGTCTGGTTATCGTAAGTGGTATAAGAGGGCTAGGACTTCGGGTCCAGCCCCTCCTTTTGGTGCTTCGGGGGTGACTATAGGACAAACCCCGGGCGCATGTCTTAATTGTGGGAATCCGGGGCATTGTGCCCGAGAGTGTTGGAGCGGACACCCAAAGTCCGAGAGAAAGCCTAAAGAGCACAACCTAGGCCAGCAGGAGGCCAGGAAGCACGCTGACGTGGTGACAGGTATGGTCTAAAGTTATAGCAGTTAGCTGTAAATACTTGTTGCCCTCGCGCATGTTATCTTAGGACTGCTTGTGCTAGGCTTTGTTTTGATTTTCAATTATCCGGCGAGAGCACCATTCGATTCGGGAGTTTCACATTCTTTTTGTCCGAAGGATTTGTACCGCGCATCGGAGTACCGTCTTCGATGGTAAAGGACAAACTGGATGTGTTGTTACTGAATAGTTGTTCGATGTGTGCAGATAAAGTCTATGGCGTAAAGATTTATATTGGGAATCAGGAGTTCGATTTGCAAGAGTCATTACTGCCGCTGGTGGAGTTTGACGTAATTTTTTTGTATGGACTGGCTATCAGAGCAGCAAGCATACCTTGATTGCAATCACACTGAAGTCAAGTTGGGAACTGGTCGTGAGACGACTTTTGCGGACTTGAACGGGGTCGACCAAGACTTTGATGTCTGCTCTTCAAGTGGTTGAGGCGGTTCTTGCTGGTGCAGAGCTGTTCTTCACACTAGTGGAGGTTGCAAAGCCTAAGCCTACATTGGACTATATTTCAGTGGTATCCGAGTACCCTGATGTCTTCCCTAGCGATCTTCCTAGAGCGCCACCTCAACGGGAGATTGATTTCACCATCGAGCTAGTGCCAGGTGCAAAACCCATGTCACGTTCTCCGTATCAGCTAGTTCCTAAGGAAATGGCGGAGCTGAAAGTTCAACTTCAAGAGTTGCTGGAGCAGGGGTATGTGCGTCCAAGTTCATCACCTTGGAGCACGCCGGTCCTTTTTGTTAAGAAGAAGGACGGAAGCTTGAGACTTTATATCGATTATCGAGAGCTAAATAAGCAAACGAAGAAGAACAAGTACCTGATCCCGAGGATTGATGATCTGTTCGATCAGTTAGTCGGGTCGACGGTGTACTCAAAATTGGACCTTAAGTCCGGATATTATCAGCTGAGGATAAGGGAGAGTGATATCCCCAAGACAGCTTTTAGTACGGGATACGAGCATTACGAGTTTACGGTCATGCTGTTTGGGTTGACGAATGCGCCGTCAGTGTTCATGGACCTGATAAACAGGACTTTCAGGGAGTACCTAGACCACTTTGTGATCGTCTTCATCGACGACATATTGGTGTACTCGCAGAGTGAGGAGGATAACTTTAATCATCTACATTTTGTGTTGGAGACGCTGAGGAGGAATCAATTGTACGTCAAGTTCTCCAAATGCGAGTTTTGGTTATCCTCGGTAGCATTGCTGGGTCACATAGTCAGTGGAGAGGCAATTGCGGTGGATCCGGTGAAGATTGTTGCGATACGAGAGTGGCCTGTGTTGTCTACGGTAGCGGAAGTCCGAAGTTTTATAGGGCTTGCCGGCATTACAGGTACTTCGTGGAGAACTTCTCGCGGATAACGTTACCCCTGACGACTCTGACGAGGAAAGAGCAGAAGTTTGTTTGGATGCCGGAGTGCGCACGAGCTTTCAAGGAGCTGAAGAGTTGGTTGACCATGCCGCCTGTGTTGAGTTCGCTGAGTGGGACCGAAGGTTTTGAGATCTACAGCAATGCTTCGGGCAGTGGATTGCATTGTGTCCTACTGCAGCATGGAAGTGTGATAGCGTATGGCTCACGATAGCTGAAAGTGCATGAGAGGAATTATCCGGTCCATGACTTGGAGTTAGCGGCCGTTATTTTTGCCTTGAAGCTGTGGTGGCACTAATTATATTGAGTGAATGTCGATATCTATACCGAACATAAGAGCCCGAAATATTTGTTGGATCAGAAAGATCTAAACATGCGATAGCGTAGATGGATGGAGTTCCTAGGGGACTACACATTCAAGATTTACTATGTGCCTGGGAAAGGCAATGCAGTTGCGGATGCATTGACCCGCAGGGCCCCGGCTCAAGCCAATTGGCTGTTGGTCCATGATCAGCGATTGGTTCGGGAGTTGGAGGCATTGGAGATCTCTTGCGTTGACAAGCAGACAAGTGCCGAAGCACTATTGAACTAGACGGAAGCTCAGTGTGACCTGGCTGATCGGGTTCGGCAGGCTTTGGATATGGATGGCCGCATGAAGCAAATCATGGTTGAGGCTTTGGATGGGTCAAATTCTCAATTCGTTGTTGGGGATGGATTGCTATGGAAAGATGGTCGTCTGTGCGTCCCAAACCTGGGCAATTTGTAGGTGGAATTATTGTATGAGGCGCATCATACCAAGTCTTGATTCACCCGAGGAGCACGAAGATGTACCGCGATGTGAAGAAATTGTTCTGGTGGGCAGGACTTATAAAGGATGTGGCGCTGTACGTGGTGAAGTGTCAAACATACGCCTTAGTGAAGGCGGAGTGCCAAAAGCAGGGGGGATTTTTGAAGTCCTTACCTATTCCGGAGTGGAAGTTCGACGACATTACTAAGGACTTTGTGCATGGTTTGCCAAGGTCGCAAAAAGGAAACGATGCCATTTGGGTGGTCATGTTGATCGTTTGACGAAGGTGTCACACTTCATTCCGCATAGGAAGGATGATTTGTAACGTCCCTAGGCCTGAGCTCAGAGGCCCATGGGCTTGTCTCCTTCTGGACATCACTACCGGGCAGTAGCCCAAGAACCCCAAAGCCTCTCCACACATGTTTCTCGGCCGCGATGCATTGTTGTGTCCAGGTCTCGAACCCGCAACCCCTTGATAGTCAACCTTCAACAGTTCCTATCACCAACTGAGCTGCAGCTCAGTTGGTGATAGGAAGTGTTGAAGGTTGCCTATCAAGGGGGTTGCGTGTTCGAGACCTGACCTTAACAATGCACCGCGACCGAGAAACAGGTGTGGAGAGGCATTGGGGTGCTTGGGCTGCAGCCCGGTAGCGATGTCCAGAACAAGACAAACCCATGAGCCTCTGAGCTCGGGCCTGTGGTCATTATTACTTGATGTCAGGCATTCTATATAGAAATACCTTCTTGTCAATAGTGGCAAGATGTGTCTCTGAAGAGGAAGCTCATACTGTACTTCATGAGGTACATTCTGGTGAGTGCGGGAGCCACTCAGGAGCAAGGACTCTAGAAAGAAGGATTCTCCGACAAGTATATTTCTGGCCTACAATGAAGAAAGATTCTGAGGCTTATGCAAACAAATGTGCTCAGTGCCAAAAGTTTGCTCCACTTTAACATCAATCAGCTCAGTCGGTCAGGTCAATCGCAACGCCTTGGCCCTTTGCAGTTTGGGGAATGGATCTCCTTGGTCCTTTTCCCATGGAAAGCGGACAATGATGCTTCATCATAGTAATTATTGACTATTTCAGCAAGTGGATCGAGGCCAAGGAATTGGCTAAAACAACAACTCAGGTTGTAAAGAACTTCATCTGGGGCGAGATAGTTTCCCGGCATGGTATTCCGATGGCAATTATAACAGACAACGAGCCACAGTTCAACAATAGTGAGATGGTTGATTTTTGCAAGCAGATTGGAACAGAGCTGCTCTTTGCATCAGTCCATCATCCCAGGAGCAATTGCCAGGTTGAAGCAACTAACAAGCAAATTCTCAGATTGCTCAAAAAGAAAGTGCCAAATCTCAAAGACAGTTGGGCTGATCAACTTCCTTTGGTCCTTTGGACCTTAAGAACAACACCTTCATCAGTAACTGGAGAGACTCCGTTCAAGCTTTCTCATTATTTAGAAGTTCTTATTCCAGTTGAGTTTGAAGTTCCATCTCTAAGAGTTCTGCTTGCTAGACAAGGCCGAGAGGATTGGCTTGAGCTTAATAGTGAAGAGATGAAATTCAGTTTAGAATATATGGAAGAGATCAGAGACAAAACAACAATAAGGCAAGAAGAAGTAAATAGGAGAACGGCCTGGTACTTTGATAAGGACGTAAGGATCAAACACTTTCAAGTGGGAGATCTAGTTCTTAAAAAAGTTGATATTGCTGCAAGAGCCGGCTCTGTTGGGAAGCTGGATCAAAATTGGGCTTGTCCATTCATTATCAAAGAAGTATTAAAGAACGAGGCTTATCATTTGCCAACCTATAAAGGAGAAGATGTATCACAAAACTATAGCGGAGATGATCTAAAGCGGTTCTATTCCTGAACCTCCTCCTTTCTTTTCCTTCTTATGTAAACTTTTCAAAAGTTATTATTGATCAAAGGCCCCTTACTGACACTTTTTCATGTGCTTTCTATCTCCTGAACAATAATAATTAACTGACACCAGGAGACAACGCCGAGTTCAGCTGGGACCTCCCCTTGAACTGTTGGCATTGGCGTAACACCACCAAGACCACATGTTGCGGGGAGATTTTGCACCGTGTAGTGGGAGCTTGCAGGTTCTGGCATAACAGGATACTAAATTTCGGATCCCGGCCGGTACCTAACCCCACCTCTGTATTATGGAGGGACAGGGTTTGTGCTAACTCTACCTTTCCTTATAAAGGATATCGTTACAACTTTGATGATTGCGTTAGGAAAGCATTGCCGCTCCGGCCGCACCTGCCCACAGATCATCTTAGCTTGTGACCCTCGAATACTATTTGGTCCTTCAAGCTATGCTTACAGGCGACCCACAGCCTTGTTGATCGCAGATGAAAGCAATGCCGCTCCAGCCGCACCTGCCCGAAAGATCAACTTGGACTGTACTCTAAGCAAGATGGCAGTAAACCTTTCCATTGAGTGTACAACTTTTATGACCATGTGAGGAAAGCAATGCCGCTCCGGCCTCACCTGCCCACTTGGTCATAAGTCTATAGCTCATCCTCTTCACAGAAATTCTCTCAAGGCGTGGACTAATTATGTGTATCCGCTCAGTCCGCTGGCTTTCGGGTTGATTTTACTTGCGACCCTATGAGGAATGCAATGCCACTCTGGCCGCACCTGCCCACTTGGTCACAAGTCTGTAGCTCATCCTCTTCACAGAAATTATGCCAATGCGCGTACTGATTATGTATATCCGCTCAGTCCGCCGGCTATCGGGTTGATCTTGCAGCTCTTGTGACCCTGTGAGGAAAGCAATGTTGCTCCGGCCACACCTGCCCGCTTGGTCACTTGAGTTGCGAATCATTTATATTCGGCACAGACTGTATATTATATCTGCTCAGTCCACCAATTATCAGTTGATCTTGCAGCACTTGTGACCCTGTCAAGAATTCAATGCTACTCCGGTCGCACCTGCCGGCATGGTCACTTGAGTAGTGAATCATTGCTATTCGGCGCAGACTATATATTATATCTGCTCAGTCCGCCAATTATCAGTGGATCTTACAGCTTTTGTGATCCTGTGAGGAAAGAAATGGCACTCCGGCCGCACCTGCATGCTTGGTCACCTTATATAATACCCCATATCCGTCGCATAGCATATATCAGTAGGTCCGGCTGGGGCCCGATGCCATATACCACAAACAGACCGGAAGGTTACTCAATGGAAATCATCCAACCAATCCAACGTCCTATACAGAGTCATTCTGGAGGAAGCAATTTTATTAGTTGCAATAACAAGAACCCAACAATACCATAAATGCCCACTAAACAGAACAAAAAGGATGAAGTACAAATACACAAGTACTGGCCTTATGGCCTTACATAATGGTTTACTAAAATTACATGTTTTCCAAACCTCGACACGCAGGCCGGTCATACATGAATAAAATAGGTAAACACTCCAATTAGCCCTTCGAGGGCTGGCTCAGCAATTTGGGCTTCAGCCCGCTATTGACCGCTCGGTCTCGCAGCACCTGCAAGCCACAATCCACCGCGACGGTGGAAAATAAAGGCAATGGTCAGCTATGCTGACCAAATTACAACGATCCCTCCCTCCCAAACTCGGGGAGGCGATGCTCCTTCCCTGCAATTTATTAGCATAATCAAGCAGTCGAGTAATAACACTACATCACAGGCACAAACACACATGGACACACGCTCCGTGCTCTCAGGGCACATTCTCGGTGATCACGGTCTAAGTCCGCCAACTCACAACCGACCCTTGGACGGCAATATCTCGTGAGCATTTGGTATCTCTGGCCATTGCCTAAGACCCTCTATCTATGCCAACGGTAAGTGCCAAGTAACTTTAGATCTCTTTAACCGAACGACATAGAGCGGGTACGGTTCCTCTTGACCTGTTGCTCACACCGCAACGTTAATTTAAAACATATGCGCGTATCAAACTTTTCGAGTCCCAAATCGTTTACATACATCACATAACCCAGTTATATTCAAGTTGGCTCCCAGGCCCACAAGATGGTAGAATTATGCATCCGCCCAGTTTTCCGGTTGCACCTTGGAGTTAATCCCCAAGGATCCCTGTTACAATCTACCTCGTAGAAAACCTGAAAAACAAACATTCGCACGGAGTCTTCTCCGGCCTTTCATGCAATGCAACATCACTGATCCAGACCAACTTGTCCGGGTAGGCTTCACACATCATGCCTATATCCATTCTCGATTACAGACTCTACAAGTACACAACGGGGACTATTCAAGTCTACCCGAAGGAACGCCTCAAACTCACCGCAAACTCACGAGAGCGGGCTTCCCTATGCAAAAGAAGTAAAGCTTCGCATGCTCAAGTAGAGAATTGTTACCCTAGAATTCTTCCTTGGCGCCATGGAAATGTATGCGGATGAAAAGCACCGCAATCTCCTTGCCTCCGTAGATCCGAAGTCGGCTCCCGATTTGGAGCTCCGAAGATCTACCGGTGACTAGATTTAGCCTCCTTTCTTCTTCCTTGCGCTCCCATCTCTCTAGACTTTGGAAAGAGACTTATGAGAAAGAAGTGATGGATTTGAAACCCTATTCCCGGGTATATCCCAGTAGGAACAACCCCCAACTGTCGGATCCCAAAATAAGGAAACGAATGGCCACAAACCGTAGCTTAAAAGTAAAATTTGGGCTGAACACGACCTGTGACACGCCCATGTCCAGTGCTGTATTACCCATTCGCCGTCGAAATCGACGCGTCTCGAAACACACACGGGCACCCGACACGCCCGTGTTCAACCCGACACGCCCGTGCTCGATCGGACACGCCCGTGTCAGCCAGTACACGCCTGTGTTCTCGGGCGTGTTCCTCCATCAACACAGGACCAACACCAACCCGAGACTCACACGGGTCTTGGACACGCCCGTTTCCTATTTGACACTCCCGTTTCAAACCCGAACACGCCTGGGCTCCAGGCCGTGTTCACTGTCTCGACACTTCGTCGAACGCAGTTCGTCGACCACCCGACACGGCCTTGGACACGCCCGTGTGCTAGGCCGTGTTCCCTGTCTCGACACATCGTCGAGAGAAAATGCTGAGTTCCCTTTCTGATCGTCCACACGAGCTCGACACGCCCTCATACACGCCCGTGTCTCAGGCCGTGTTCGCTGCTCGACGATTGTCGACTCCAAAATTCGTCGACCTCTCGGCCAAATCGTCCACCCAAACACGACACGCCCGAGGACACGCCCGTGTCCCAGGCCGTGTGTGCCCTGCCAAATTCCAAATTTGGCCCAAAACGCCTCACGTCGCTCTTTTGAGTTTTGAGGCGTTAAAACTCTCTCCCTCTTAAAAGAATTTCGTCCTCGAAATTACATAAAGAATAGAAACATAACACTTAAATGGTACCTGGGTGAAACAACTCCGGGTACTCCTCAAGCATGGTCTGCTCTCGCTCCCAAGAGAGCTCTTCCCGACCGCAATTGTCCCAATGGACCTTGACCATCCTTATCTCTTTATTACGTAGCCGCTTCACTTTTGAGTCCTCAATACGAATGGGCTTGACCTTAGCTGTCAACCCATTCTCGACCGGCACTTGATCCACCGCGATCACATGCGAAGGCTCTTGCACCGTCTTCCGTAGTACCGATATATGGAATACATCATGTATACCACTAAGCTCCACTGATAGCTTCAAATGATAAGCTGCTTCAAAAATCCGCTCCAAAACCTCAAACGGTCCATGGTACCTCGAGCTTAGCTTCTTTAAGCGCCACACCAACGAGACACCCTTGAACGGCTTGATCTTCAAGTACACCCAGTCGCCAACAGCGAACTCCACGCTCCAGTGCTTGGCATTATAGTACTTAGCTTGGCGGTCTTGAGCGATTAACAACCTTTTCCGAATCATTCGAACCAATGTCGTAGCATCTTCCACCTCTTGGCATTTGTACAACATTGACTCACCCGTTTCTAACCAAGACAATGGCGTGTGACATCTTCTACCAAAAAGGTCCTCGAATGGCGCCATTTTTATACTCGCTTGGTGGCTATTGTTGTAAGCGAAGTCCACCAAGTATAGATGGTCTTCCCATTGCTTTCCAAAGTCCAGGACACACATGTGAAGCACGTCTTCCATTGTCCTATTGACGCTCTCGGTCTGCCCATCTGTCTGCGGATGAAAAGCTGTGCTAAAACTCAGCTTTGTTCCCAACATCTGCTGCACCAACCTCCAATCGTTGGACGTGAACCGCCCATCTCGGTCACTCACGATGCTGCGGGGCACACTGTGAAGCCATACTATGTTATCCACATATAGCTTTGCCAATTTCTCCACGGGATCATCCTTCCTATGCGGAATGTAGTGCGACACCTTCATTAGACGATCTACGACCACCCAAATGGCATCGTTCCCTCTTCTGCGACCTTGGCAACCCATGCACAAAGTCCATGGTAATGTTGTCGAATTTCCACTCCGGAATAAGCATGGATTTCAAGAATCCTCCCGTCTTTTGGCATTCCGCCTTCACCAAGGCGAAAGTTTGACACTTCGCCACATAGAGTGCCACATCCTTCTTCAATCCTGGCCACCAGAACAATTTCTTAACAACACGGTACATCTCTGTGCTCCCCGGGTGAATCGAGTACTTGGTACGATGCACCTCGTACGACAAATCCACCTGCAAATTTCCCAAGTTTGGGACGCACAAACGACCGTCTCTCCTAAGCAATCCATCCTCAACAACGATTTGGGAATTTGACCCATCCAGAGCTTCAACCATAATCGGCTTCATGTGGCCATCCATAACCAAAGCCTGCCGAATCCGATCAGCCAGGTCACACTGAACTTCAGTCCAATACAATAGTGCTTCAGCACTTAACTGCTTGTCTACGCAAGAGATCTCCAACTCCACCAACTCCCGAACCAACCGCTCATCATGGACCGAAAGCTAATTTTCTTGAGCTGGGGCCCGACGACTCAATGCATCCGCAACGGCGCTGCCTTTACCAGGCACGTAGTAGATCTTTAACGTATAGTTCCCAGGAACTCCATCCATCTATGCTGTCGCATGTTAAGATCTCTCTAATCCAACAAATCCTTCAGGCTCTTGTGATCGGTGTAGATATCAATCTTCACACCGCACAAGTAATGTCTCCACAGCTTCAAAGCAAAAATCACGGCCACTAACTCCAAGTCATGGACCGGAGAGTTTCTCTCATGCACCTTCAGCTATCTCGAGCCATACGCTATCACACTTCCGGGCTGCAGTAGCACACAACACAAACAACTGCCCGAAGCATCGCAATAAATCTCAAAACCTTCGGTCCCACTCGATGAACTCGACACATGCATCGTGGTCAACCAACACGTCAACCCCTCAAAAGCACGCGTGCACTCCGGCGTCCAAACGAACTTTTGCTCTTTCCTCATCAAAGTAGTGAGAGGTAACGCTATCCGCGAGAAGTTCTCCACGAAGCGCCTAGAATAGCCGGCAATCCCCAGAAAGCTCCGGACTTCTGCTACCGTAGAAAGCACAAGCCACTCCCGTATCGCAACAATCTTCGCCGGGTCCACTGCAATACCCTCTCCACTGACTAAATGATCGAGGAATGCCACTGAGGACAACCAAAACTCACATTTGTAGAACTTGGCGTACAACTAATTCCTCCTCAGTATCTCTAACACCAAGTGTAGATGCTTGAAGTGATCCTCCGTACACTGAGTGTACACCAAAATATTGTCGATGAAGACGATCACGGAATGGTCCAGGTACTCCCTGAAAGTCCTATTCATCAAATCCATGAACACTGACCGCGCATTAGTCAGCCCAAACGGCATGACCGTAAACTCGTAATGCCCGTATCTCGTACTGAATGCTGTCTTAGGGATATCACTCTCACTTATACTCAGCTTATAGTAACCGGACTTGAGATCCAATTTAGAGTACAATGATGACCCGACTAACTGATCGAAGAGATCATCAATCCTTGGGATCGGGTACTTGTTCTCTTCTGTTAGCTTGTTTAGCTCCTGATAATAAATACAGAGTCTCAAGATCCCGTCCTTCTTCTTAAAAAAGAGGACCGGTGCGCTCCAAGACGATGAACTTGGACGCACAGAATCTTGCTCCAACAACTCTTTCAGTTGAACCTTCAGCTCCGTCATTTCCTTAGGCGCAAGCCGATACAGAGATTATGACATAGGCTTCGCACCTGGAACTAGCTCCATCATGAAATCTATCTCCCGTTGAGGCGGGGCTCCAGGAAGATCACCAGGGAACACATCAGGGTACTCTGATACCACTGAAATACTATCCATGGTAGGCTTAGGCTTTGCAACCTCCACTAGCGATAGTAACGATGTTTGTAAATCAAACTCTTGACTCCCAATCCATACCTAAGTGCAACAGATTCTACCATCGCGCAATGAGCACCATTGGACCATAACACATCAAATTTGTCTCTTACCATCGAAGAAGGTACTCCGACGCGCAATATAATTCCTAAATAAAGGAATACGAAGCTCCCTAAACGAACGGTGCTCTCTTCGGATAAACAAAAATCAGAACAAAGCTTAGCACAAGTAGTTCTAAGCTAACATGCACAAGGGTGACAAGTATTTAAGGCTAAACTGCTATAACTTTAAACCATATCTGTCCTCACGACGGCGTGCTTCCTCTCGGACTTTAGGCACCCACGGGCATAATGCCCTGGCTCCCCCACAGTTGTAACATGAGCTCAAGGTTTGGCCTATAGCTGCCCCCGAAGCACCGAAAGGAGGGGCTAGACCCAAAGTCCCAGCCTTCTTATACCACCTACGATAACCAGACTTTGAGGTGTTCGACATTTTGAGCGCCGTTCTAATTGCACTAAAGTCCTCAACTTCTCCTGACATAGCTTTTTTAGTCTTCTGAGCACCATTCTGACACTCTCTAGCAAAGTGTCCTTTCCCTCCACAAGTATGACAAGTGTAAATAGCTTTGCTAGTCGATGTTGTAGCCACCTTCTCCAGCATTTTGCTGGATGCAGCTCTTATGGGGCTTGCATAGTTTGATACCATGGTCGCTGACATCGGGTGAGTTTTCCTCAAGTCTAATTCCAAAGATCTAGCCGACCACGAAGGCTCGGAATCCCAATAATTTTGGTCCTAGCAGTAGGATTCGCAGCTCGCCATGCAGACAATTATAAAATCTATCAACTACAGCCTGCTCGTTCTCCAACTCAAAGCATGGGTAGCGGCTTATTATAAGAAATGTTTGCAAATATTCGTCAACTGAGTGCGCTCCCTGCACTAAACGCATGTTCAGCTGCTGGCCCGATGGTCTACCAAATGTCATCTGCTCCATCACGCAACTCTGCAGTGAAGTCACAACAGGGGCACAGGGTTGTACATTTCTTCCATGTTGTGCATTACTCACAATGAACATCGCTTCAACAATCCTTCTTATGGTTTCAGACGAAGGTGGGGTCTCAAATACCTCACTGGATGCACTATACTCCTCAGAAACAGGACTTTCTAGCGGCCCAGCACCGCTTCTGGTCACCTATAGATGTACAAAACACTGTTAAGCGACCAAACAAAATTGCAAAACGCAATTATAGTGTAACGCCCCTAGCCGATCCAACGTGACAGCGTCACGGCTCCGCTCTAGGCGACGCTACCGGGCTGCAGCCCAAGCACCCCAACCCCTCTCCAGCCCACTGGCGGGTTGTTGGTGGCCACAGCCTCCCTTTGATGAGGTAAACTCGATAGTCAAGCCCGCACTACGGGGACTTCCCAGGAGGTCACCCATCCCAGTACTACTCCAGCCCAAGCACGCTTAACTATGGAGTTCTTTCAACTCTCATCACCAGTTGATCTGCAGCTCAATTGTTGATGAGAGTTGAAAGAACTCCATAGTTAATCGTGCTCGGGCTGAAGTAGTACTGGGATGGGTGACCTCCTGGGAAGTCCCCGTAGTGCGGGCTTGACTATCGAGTTTACCTCATCAAAGGGAGGCTGTGGCCACCAACAACCCGCCAGTGGGCTGGAGAGGGGTTGGGGTGCTTGGGTTGCAGCCCGGTAGCGTCGCCTAGAGCGGAGCCGTGATGCTGTCACGTTGGATCGGCTAGTGGCGTTACAATAAAAAATTTGGTATCAGACTTCTGGTTACAGTCAAGCTTAAATGAATTCGTGGGCGAATTCTTTTAAGGGGTGGTGAGAACATGTGTGCGTCATCGTTATAACATCAAATGAACCCATGAATGTCCACTTAGGAATGGAAAATACACTTGTTTTGTGGAACCTGAGTGTTCCAATGATTGCTTTTAGCAATTTGTATATTGTCTAATCGTGTGTCTTTGCTAATTTAGGCAGCTAGGAGCGGTGCTGGTCAGTCAGAGCGTCCGCAATCAGCGGAAAGTAGTGCACCAAGGGATATGCCTGCTACACCTCCTTCAGCGGAAACCATCAGGATGGTGGCTGAGGCAGTGTTCGCAATGATAAATGCCCAACCTGCAGGGCAAATGCATCACGCACCTCCTGCGAATGAGCAAGAACCGGTTAGGGTGGCAGAGCCGAGAGTGGTGGAACGCGCAGCAGTGGAGTTGGTAGAGCCGAGAAGAACTACGGAAAGGCAGCTGAAGTATGTGATGGGCTTTAATCCTCCGAGGTTTAATGGGGTTGGAACGCCAACTCAAGCTGAGGACTGGCTCTCTTCCATAAAGAGGGTCTTGACGGCCACAATAACTGAGGAGTGGTAGAAGACCACCATAGCGACTTTCCTTTTGGAGGGTGAAGCGAGGCTATGGTGGGACGAGTTGGAGTTTCATCTTCTAGTGGGAAGGCAACTTGCGGATGTGCCGATGGAGGAATTTTCAAGATTGTTCCTAGCCAGATTTGTACCTTCTGCTCAGAAGTTGGAGATGGAGAATCAATTTCTTGGGTTGACTCAGGGATCCAGAAGCGTGGACGAATATCTACATGAGTTCACACGGTTGGGTCGTTATGCTGGTGCTATGTTTTCAGAAGAAGAGAGGAAGACCAACCAAATTTATGAGGGTCTTCGCGGCGATTTACAGTTACTCCTTGCTGGGCCTAAGGCGCAGGGCTTCCTAGCCTTGGTCAATTCGGCCCGATCGTTGGAAAAGGTTGCGAAGTAAGTTCAAGAGAAGAAGTACCCAGGAGAAAGGAAGACTGATTTCAAGGTGCCAAGTAACAAGACAAGTTTCCGCAGATGGAACAAGAAGCGGAGGACTTCGAACTCAGCCCCTTCGGCTGATGTATCGGGGGCAACTACAAGTCGAGTCCCCGGAGCTTGCTACAACTGCGGGAAGACGAGGCATTTTGCTCGGGAGTGTTGGAGCGGACGTTCAAAGTCCGAGAGGAGACCTGGAGCGACTTATGAGGAGAAAGGGAAGACGGTGGAGTCAACCGCATCCCATCATGCTCCAGCCCAGCCTAGAGTCTACAACCTTGGTCTGCAGGAGGCCATAAAGCAAGCGGACGTGGTGACATGTATGAGTTAAATTACCGTTGTTTAACTTTTATAGTTGTTACCTTCGTATTTGTTAGCTTACGTTTGGTAGTGCTAGGCTTTGTGTTGATCTTTGGGTTTCCGGTGAGAGCCCTTTTTGATACGGGAGCATCACATTCCTTCTTGTCTGAAAGGTTTATATCGCGCATCGGAGTTCCGTTCTCGATGGCATAAAACAAGTTGGATGTGTTGTTGCCTAATGGGTGCTCAATGCGTGCGGATAGGATTTGTGTTGTGAAGATTCGGATTGGAGACCGGGAGTTCGATTTGCGGGCGTTGATTCTACCATTAGTGGAGTTCGACGTAATCTTCGGTATGGATTGGCTCTCGGAGCAGAGTGCATGCATTGATTGCAACCGTAAAGAAGTCAAGTTGGGTCTGGACACTGATCGGGAGACTACTTTTGCGGGCATGAAGGGGTCAGGGAAAGTTCTGATGTCGGCCCTTCAAATGTTCAAGGAAGTTCGGTCTGGGGCAGAACTATATGTCACTCTAGTGCAGACTTTGACGCCTAAGCCTAGTTTGGACAACATCCCAGTTGTGTCCAAGTATCCTGATGTGTTTCCAGATGATCTCCCAGGAGCCCCTCCTCAGCGGGAGATAAACTTTACTATAGAGCTGGTACCGGGTGCCAAACCGGTGTCACGCTCCCCCTATCGGATAGCCCCAAGAGAAATGGCAGAGTTGAAGGTGCAACTACAAGAGTTGCTAGAGCAAGGTTATGTGCGTCCAAGTTCGTCGCCTTGGAGCGCACCAGTTCTCTTTGTTAAGAAGAAAGATGGGAGCTTGCGTCTTTGTATCGATTATTGGGAATTGAACAAACTTATGAAGAAGAACAAATATCCAATCACGAGGATTGACGATCTATTTGATCAGTTGGTTGGATCAACGGTATATTCGAAGTTAGATTTGAAGTCCGGTTACTATCAGTTGAGGATAAAGGAGAGCGACATCCCAAAGACAACATTCAGTACGCGGTTTGGGCATTACGAGTTCACGGTTATGCCGTTTGGGTTGACGAATGCGCCATCCGTGTTTATGGATCTGATGAATAGGACGTTCAGAGAATACTTGAATCAGTTTGTGATAGTATTTATCGATGATATCCTGGTGTATTCGCGGTGCGAGGAGGATCACTACAAGCATTTACACATGGTGTTGGAGACATTGAGGAAAAGTCAGTTGTATGCAAAGTTCTCCAAGTGTGAATTCTGGTTATCCTCGATAGCGTTCCTTGGTCATGTTGTCAGTGGAGAAGGAATAGCTGTGGATCCGGCAAAGATAGTGGCGATACGGGAGTGGCCTACTTTGACTACGGTGGCAGAAGTCCGGAGTTTTCTAGGGCTTGCTGGCTACTACAGGCGCTTCGTAGAGAACTTCTCGCGGATAGCACTACCACTCACGACGTTGACAAGAAAGGATCAGAAGTTTGTGTGGTCTCCGGAGTGCGAACAGGCTTTTGAAGAATTGAAGAGGCGGTTGACCACGACGCCCATTCTATGTTCGCCCAGTGGAACCGAAGGGTTCGAGATCTATAGTGATGCTTCGGGCAGTGGTTTGGGCTGTGTCCTACTACAGCATGCGAGAGTGATAGCTTATGGTTCACGACAACTGAAGGTTCACGAGAGGAATTATCCGGTCCACGACTTAAAGTTAGCGGCCGTGATATTTGCTCTAAAGCTTTGGAGGCACTATCTGTACGGTGTGAAGGATCGATATTTACACCGATCATAAGTGTTTGAAGTACCTGTTGGATCAAAAGGATCTGAACATGAGGCAGCGGAGATGGATGGAGTTCTTAGGGGACTACACCTTCAAGATACACTATGTGCCTGGGAAGGGAAATGCAGTGGCGGATGCGTTGAGTCGTAAGATTCCCGCACAAGCCAATTGGTTATCAGTACATGATGAGAGATTGGTCGAACAGTTGGAGGCATTGGAGATATCTTGCATCGATAAGCAGTCTAGTGCCGAGACGAAACTGTTTTGGACAGAGGTGCAGTGTGATCTAGCGGATAGAGTTCGGCGAACTTTGGTTCTGGATAGCAGCATGAAGCAAATCTTGGATGAAGCTTTGGATGGGTTAAATTCCCAGTTTGTGGTTGAAGATGGGTTGCTAAGGAAGGACGGTCGACTATGCGTTCCTAGTGCGGATAGTATTCGGGAGGAGTTGATGTATGAGGCTCATCATACCAAGTACTCAATCCACCCGGGAAGCACAAAGATGTATAGAGACATGAAGAAATTATTCTGGTGGCCGGATTTGAAGAAGGATGTGGCACTTTATGTGGCCAAGTGTCGTACTTGTGCATTAGTGAAGGCGGAATGCCAGAAGCCCGGAGGTTTCTTGAAATCCCTTCCTATCCCAGAATGGAAGTTTGACGACATATCTATGGATTTTTTGCACGGTTTGCCGAAGTCGCAGAAGGGAAACGACGCCATTTGGGTGGTCGTAGATAGGTTGACAAAGGTGTCGCACTTTATCCCAGTCAGAAAGGAGGATCCAGTGGAAAAGCTAGCCAAACTCTACGTGGATAACATTGTACGATTGCATGGTGTGCCTCGCAGTATTGTTAGTGACTGTGATGGACGCTTCACGTCAAATGACTGGAGGTTGGTGCATGGTCTGTTGGGTACTAAGCTAAAGTTCAGCACAGCCTTTCACCCGCAGACAGATGGCCAAACCAAGAGAGTCAACAGGACTATGGAGGACATGCTTCGCATGTGCGTCCTAGATTTCGGGAAGAATTGGGAGGATCACTTGTACATGGATGGAGTTTGCATACAACAATAGTTTTCAGGCAAGTATTAGAATGGCGCCTTTCGAAGCCTTGTACGGGAGGAAGTGTCGTACGCCGTTGTCTTGGTTGGAGGCATGCGAATCAAAGTTGTATAAACGTCAAGCGGTGGAAGACGCCACTTCAACGATACGGACAATTCAAGAAAGGCTGAAGATTGCTCAGGATAGACAGTCAAAGTATTACAATGCCAAACATAGAAATGTGGAGTTCAACGTTGGCGACATGGTATATTTAAAGATCAAGCCGTTCAAGGGTGTATCGCGGGTTCGACGCTTGAAGAAGCTGAGTCCGAGATACCTTGGACCATTTGAAATCCTGGAGCGTGTTGGCGAGGCGGCGTATAGGTTGAAGCTGTCGACGGAGTTGAGTGGGCTGCATGACGTGTTCCACGTATCGGTGTTGCGTAAGGCAGTGCAAGAGCCTTTGCAGATCGTTACGGACAATCAGGTACCGGTTGATTATGAGTTAACAACAAGGGTCAAGCCAGTACGAATTGAAGATGTTGCAGTCAAACGACTCCGCAACAAGGAGGTCCGAATGGTAAAAGTCCGTTGGGATAATTACGGACGTGAGGAGCTTTCTTGGGAGCGAGAGCAAGCTATGTTGGAGGAATACCCCGCGTTATTCCACTCAGGTATCATTTAGCTTTTGTGTACCTTTGTTTAATTTCGGGACGAAATTCCTTAAGTGGGGGAGATTTGTAACGCCCCGAATATTGTGTGCGAGTCAGTCGCGGAAAAGGGTTTTTGGTGCCTGTAGGGGTACACGGCCTAGGACACGGCCGTGTCCAAGGCCGTGTCTAGCTGGTGATTTTTTTGGCCGTTTCCAACCCGAGAAGGACACGGCCAGGAACATGGCCGGATGACACGGGCGTGTCATACGACACGGGCATGTGCCTACCCGTGTCCCTACCCGTGTGCAGTTGGGTCGTGTCCGTTGCCGTGGCGGTTATGCGTGACACGCCCCCGAACACGGGCGTTTTGGGGAACCCGACACGGGCGTGTCGGGGAACCCGACACGGGCGTGTTAGGTGAGACACGGGCGTGTCGTAGCCCGTGTGTCGTTTCTCAGTTTGACGATCGTGCCTGGATCGAGGCACACAGCCTGGGACACGGTCGTGTGCCAAGCCGTGTTCAGCCCAGGTCTGGATAATTTTGTGCAGATCTGAGCCGTTCGTTTTCTTTAATTAGTATCTGATGGCCCAAATGAGGTCCTGCTCTGTTAAGGCCGGGAATAGGGGGTTAATTCCTCATTTTCTCTCCAAAGCTTTCTCCTTCCAAAGTGAGAGAGAAGAGGAAGAAGAAGGAGGTTTCCGGCCGCCGGCAGAGCATCGGAGCACCGTTTCGAAATCAGAGAGCTGATCCGTGGAGGGAAGGTCGTTGCGAAGAGTTCTAACCGCGTAGTTTTTCCATGGCGCCAAAACGGACTACAAGGGTAACGATTCTCAACTTGAGCGTTTGAAGATCTTTCTTTTGCATAGGGAATCCCGCTCCCGCGAGTGTGCGGCGTGTGCGTGGTGTTCCTTGGGGTTGATGTGAATAGTCCCCCTTGTGTTGCATATAGAGCCCGGAATCGTAAGTACGGGCATAGGCATTGTGTGTGAAGCCTACCCGGACGTGTTTTGTCTGGATCGGTGATGTTGCATTTGATGTGGTTTTGCCGGAGAAGACTCCGTACTTTGGATTTTTCGGGTTTCTACGCGGTAGATTGCAGCAGGGATCCTTGGAGGTTAGCTTCAAGGCGCACCCAGAAAATTGGGCGGAAACGTGTTCTGCTAACTTGGCGGTCTGGGAACCGGCCTTGATCATAACTGGGTTATGAGATTGTTTTGGAAAATTTGGGATCCGAGAGAAGCTTGGCCCGCGCAAAGGACTTAAATTGGACATGCGGCGTGAGCAACGGGCAAGTGGAATTGGACCTAGGCTATGTGGTTCGGTGCGAGAGACCCGAAGACGGGGACTGGCCGTTGGCATAGTCAGAGCCTTAGATGGTGGTCAGAAAGGGTAAATGCTCACATGTTGTTGCCATCCTGGGGGTGGTGGTGAATGCACTGATGGGTCAGGGTTCACCATGAATGTGCCCTGAGTGCACGGGGTGTTTGGCCGTGCGAGCCTACACCTGTGGCGAAATTATATTGCGCGATATATATTATTGGGCTAATGTTATGCAGGGAAAGAGCACCTCCGTCCCGAGTAAGGGGCGGGGTCGTTATAATTTGGTCGGATTTTAGCTGACCGTTGCTTTATTTGCCACCGTGCGGTGGTATGTGCTTGCAGGTGCTGCGGAGCCGAGTGCCAAATAGCGGGCTGGAGCCCATGTTGCTGTGCTGGCCCTAGAAGGCCGTAGAATAGTTTTTTTTATATTCATCATGTGTGGCCGGCCTGCGAGCCGATGTATGTAAAACACTCTTTATTAAGTGAACAGTTGTAAGGCCATAAGGCCATGTACCCGTTTCTGTGTATTTGGGGTTTCATTCCTGTTGTTGTAGCTGTGGACATTTATATTGATGGATTTAATTTTGGGTTTTGTCAACTTTAAAATCTTCCGCTAGAATGCTCTGTGATTAGGACGAGTAGTCTTAATTGGTTGGTTTGATTATTCATTTAGTATCCCTTCCGACTGTCTGTGGTATATGGCGTCGGGTTCCAGCTGGACCTTCTGTTATATGCCATGCGACAGATGGGGGTGTTACAATTGTGGCTGTCAAGACCCTCTTTATGAGCTAGGGGCGTTACATATAGGAACACACAGGTTCCTAAAATATGTATATTTTCATTCATAAGTGGACATTCATGGGTTCTTTTGATGTTATAATGATGATGCACACACATGCGCTCACCACCCCTTAAAAAGAATTCGGCCACGAATTCAGTTTAAGTCGGACCAAAATGAGGAGTCTGATACCAAATTTTAACACCCCCTGTCCGTCGCATAATATATAGCAGTAGGTCCGGCCGGGGCCCGATGTCATATACCACAAACAGACCGGAAGGTTACTCAATGGAAACCATCCAACCAATCCAATGTCCTACACAGAGTCATTCTAGCGGAAGCAATTTTATTAGTTGCAATAACAAGAACCCAGCAATAGCATGAATGTCCACTAAACAAAACCAAAAGGAATGAAGTACAAATACACAAGTACTGGCCTTATGGCCTTACAAAATGGTTTACTCAAATTACATATTTTCCAAATCTGGGCACGCAGGCCGGTCATACATGAATAAAACAGGTAAACACTCCAATTTTCCTTCGAGGGCTGGCTCAGCAATTTGGGCTTCAGCCCGCTATTGACCGCTCGGTCCCGCAGCACCTACAAGCAACAATCCACCGCGACGGTGGCAAACAAAGGCAACGGTCAACTATGCTGACCAAATTATAACGATCCCGCCCCCAAACTCGGGGCGACGATGCTCCTTCCCTACACTTTATTAGCATAATCAAGCAGTATAGTAATAACACTAAATCACAGGAGTAGGCACGCATGGCCACACGCCCCGTGCTTTCAGGGCACATTCTCGGTGATCACGGTCTAAGTCCGCCGACTCACCACCGCCCCTTGGACGGTAATATCTCGTGAGCATTTGGTCTTTTTGGCCACTACCTAAGACCCTCTATCTATGCCAACGGTAAGTGTCAAGTAACTTTAGGTCTCTTTAACCGAACGACATAGAGCGGGTATGGTTCCGCCTGACCCGTTGCTCACACCACAATGTTAATTTAAAATATATGCGCGGGTCAAACTTTCCCAATTTCCAAATCGTTTATATACATCACATAACCCATTTATGTTCAAGTTGGCTCCCATGCCCACAAGATGGCATAATCACGCATCCGCCCAGTTTTCCAGGTGCACCTTGGAGTTAATCCCCAGGGCCACTCTGTTGCAATCAACCTCGTAGAAAACCCGAAAAACAAACATTCGCACGGAGTCTTCTCTGGACTTTCATGCAATGCAACATCACCGATACAGACCAACTTGTCCGGGTAGGCTTCACACATCATGCCTATATCTATTCTCAATTACGGACTCTACATGTACACAACGGGGACTATTCAAGTCTACCCGAAGGAACGCCTCAAACTCACCGCAAACTCGCGAGAGCGGGCTTCCCTACGCAAAAGAAGTGGAGCTTCACATGCTCAAGTAGAGAATCGTTACCCTAGCGTTCTTCCTTGGCGCCATGGAAATGTATGTGGATGAAAAGCACCGCAATCTCATTGCTTTTGTAGATCCGAAGTCGGCTCGCGATTTGGAGCTCTGAAGCTCCGCCGGTGACAGGATTTAGCCTCCTTTCTTCTTCCTTGCTACCCCCTCTCTCTAGACTTTATAAAGAGACTTATGAGAAATATGTGAGGGATTTGAAACCCTATTCCCGGGTATATCCCAGTAGGAACAACCCCCAACCGTCGGATCCCAAAATAAGGAAATGAATGGCAACGAACCGTAGCTGAAAATTAAAATCTGGGCTGAACACGGCCTGTGACACGCCCGTGTCCCCCATTCGCCATCGAAATCGACGAGTCTCGAAACACACACGGGCACCCAACACGCCCGTGTTCAACTGAACACGCCCGTGTCATCCAGTACACGCCCATGTTCATGGGCGTGTTCCTCCATCAACACAGGACCAACACCAACCCGAGACTCACACCGGTCTTGGACCCGCCCGTGTCCTATTTGACACGCCCGTATCAAACCCGAACACGACTGGGCTCGACGACGTGTTCACTATCTCGACACTTTGTCGAGCGCCTGACACAGCCTTGGACATGCCCGTATCTTAGGTCGTGTTCCATGTCTCGACAAATCGTCGAGCAAAAATGCCGACTTCCCGGTCAAATCGTCGACACGAGCTCGACACGCCCTGAGACACGACCGTGTCTCAGGCTGTGTTCGCTGCTCGACGATTGTCGACTCCAAAATTTGTCGACCTCTCGTCCAAATTATCGACCCAAACACGACACGCCCTGGGAAACGGACGTGTCCCAGGCCGGGTGCACCCTGCTAAATTCCAAATTTGTCCCAAAACTCCTCCCGTCGCTCTTATGAGTTTCGGGGCGTTACAACTGCAGCTCAGTTGGTCATGAGGAGTGATTTGAAAACTCCTTATCAAGGAGGTCTCGGGTTCGATCCCCGACCTCAACAACCCGCCTGTGGATGGAGAGGGGTTGGGGTGCATGGTTTGCAGACCTGGTTAGGCTTAAACCTTTCGAGCGTGGAGCTGGGGGTGCCGGTGGCCGTCCTTGCGAGCGTGGGCTGGGGAGGCCCTTACAAAAAGTGCACTTTTTATGTAACGGCCCGGCCTAGGGCTCAGATGCTACCGTACCCCATCATGGGCCTCCAAACTTGAGTCCGCCATCTCCTTTTCAAAGATCAAAAATCGTGAGGTCCAGTTGTGGATCTTATTCGGCAGACCCGTCACCTTCATTCCTCGACAGTAAAAATACATCACGCCTTTGTACGGGCGGCCTCCGCTCGGAGTTATGGAGCGGACTGAGAATATCTTTCGGAATATGTTCAAGGAGAATCTGATCTTCTGAGATCGCAAGTATCATATGAAACTATATATCGCGGCCAAAGTCTTGGGCGCGTGCTGACCCAACACCATTCCGTAGTGCTCAAAGATTTCTGCTATTTCCCACAGCAAGGGGAATTTGAAGCCGCTGTCGAAGTGCTCGATTGGCACTGCGATCTTGGTCGCAATAGAGAAGTTTAATCTTTCTTCGTCTGCTAGAAGGCTGGCAAATACTGGTGTGTCCACCATATAGTTTTCTACAAAAGCCTCTATATCGGCTTCAGTTAGCTTACACTTCTTATGACCTGGCAACGTGAAAAGCATCCGCAGCATCAGTTCTGGCGGACACCATTGTCTGAGGCCGCAATGACTTCTGTTTCGGGCGCATTCCTGCATAGAAGAGACAATGAGGCTGTATTTATAGCAATGGGGTCTGACAGTTTTTCAGTCAGACCGCGCAGTTTGATCAGTCATCCCTTCGATCTTGTGGTAAATAAAGCAATGTTCGGGCTCAAAAATTATACATCAAATAGTAAATAGTTCGCAAACATGGCAAAATCAGCGATCTTTACACTTAGGTCGCGCAAGTGGCTCCTGCCTTTCCCTGCACATATGAGCCGCTTAATCGCTCACTTGAAGTATTTCGCCATATAGCTACTGGAGGAGGCGGTGCATCGAGTTGCAAGTTCTGAGCATATGCATGGACTCCCGGTCCACACGGCTCAAAGGGACCATTGACTCGGTTACCGGCCTCGCTCCCTCATCCGCGGCGGGCGGGCTGCGTTCCGCTGGAACCGGACCCTCTGATGGGGCAGCGTGATCTTGAAATCGCAACCTTTACACCAGGAGTTCGGCAGCCATCTTGCCTTTGCCTTCCCATATCAATACCAAAAAATTGCCCTTATAGAAGCGGGCCGTCATTCGCCAAGTCGCTTCCTTTCTTTATCGCATCTCTCCAGCGCCATAGAGATGTTGGTGATCTGGTCCTCCACAGCTTTTTCTCGCTCTACCATCCTCTACAACTCTACTCGAATTTCTTTAATTTCTCCTTGAAGCTTTCTCATCTCTAACACTGCTGTGTTGTCTAGGCAGGACTGCTCGCCTCTGGCGGACTCACCAATCGAGATCGCGCGAGGTTTCTCTTGTAACACCCCCAAATTTCAGATCTGGAGTCGCTGGAAGCTAACGCCCGGCGGTAGAGATACCGCTGGTGGTAGGACGATATGCTCGAAATTGGATCGAGCAAACGATCATTTAATCTAGTGCTCACGACCACTGGTCCTGTGCCACTGATCATGCGCACATATTTTTTCAAAGTTCTGCCCATTGCAATCGCACGACCATTAGACATAGTGCGCACGATCATTGGTCGTACGCCACTGCTTGTGCGCATTTACCCCATCTTCTCCAGAGTTCTGTCATTGTTAATCGCACGATCATGGGATCAGTGTGCACGACCACTGGTCGTGCACCACTGATCGTGCGGGCGGGTGCAGTTGAGTCATTTTTCTTTTGTGGTCGTCCGATTCTTCCTTAAACTCGATCCAAGGGCCCAGGATCTTCCACCCTTTGGACTTTAATATGGCTAAGAGTGCCTTTCCTATCATTTTCTCATCTTCTGGAGTGAGAGTTAGGGTTGGAGAGGAAGATAAGGGAGGAGGAAGGAGAGAGAGCTTTCTTCCACCATTGACGGAACTTCAGAGCACTGATCATCGTTCCGAGACAAGATCTGTGGAGAGGGCATGAAGGCACTCATGTCAATCCGTTCGATGCAAGGATTCCATGGAAGGAAGAGGGTTTGTAAGGTAACGACATTTCTCCTCTCAGTTTCTAGGATGCATGCATAGCATCTTTTTCTTTCTTGCTTTTCAAGCTTTTGGGCACCAAATCTCTCAAAGGAGAGGGGTTTGGGTCGCCATGGTTCAAGAGGAACGACCGGGTCGATTGTGTCCGTCCCCGGCATGATATTGCATTAGAGATCAACTCCGTTAGTGAATTATACATTGTGGATGAAGCCGTAGTCGCGACCGTTAGTACGACTCGGTTATGTTGCATAGCGAGCCTTAAGGAATTTGTAGAAATCCGTTGCGGCAAGATGTCGTTTGTGATGTATGTGTTTTCCCCCTTTTTTGAGTGAGTACATGTAGCCAGAACCGGACAAGGTTAGCTCCTCATTGGCGGTAGATGGTTTCCTTGGTGCGCGGGAACGTTGCAATATGATGGTTAAAACTCCAAAATTATTTACGGTCACGCGGCGACCCGGCGGTTTTATTTGAGAAAAAAAAGCGAAGTGATTTTATTTAGAAAACGGAGCGCGCGTATTTATTTATTTGGATATAAAACGGTGTGATCGAGTTTTAACGAAAGGAGGCAAGTGCACCTATCGTGAGTAGTACAGGATATTCCGGGTGGAAATATCGAGGTCGTATTGTTCTCGGGTCTGGTTCGATTATCTCTACTCTTCCCTGGAGGGGACTATTATTTTACCGATAATTAACTTGTCGGGTTATATTTTATATATAATAAAAAAGGCAGAAAATGGCAGAAAGAAAATGGAAGCAATAAGGTGGTGCCGATGAAGAGCTTAGCTCGATGGCACCGAAAAAAAACAATTGAACTAAAATAATCTTTAAATAAAAAGAGCTCCTAAATTTCTAATTAATTAAGGCGGAGACTTGGCCGTAGAGGTTCCACTAAAATGAGCTCACCTATCTCTAGGACTATCGCTCACCTGAACGCTAAGACTATTCGACCGAACGTTAGTCCGACGAAGGATTCCTCTTAACGCCCGCATTACGCTAAGAACACCGCTATTGGGTGGGGAACCCAATCCGGTAGAGTTGGCGTGCCTCCTCTCTCGAGGGTTAGTGCGGAACTCTCTTTGCCAAGGGGTGATCGGTCCATATGCACGGCCTCTCGGCTAGCTAGCATATGGACTACGGAAATAGGGCCCACACATCGATATGTGGTCCTACGCGTCGTTAACCCCGGGCAAACCTTAAGTACTTTTAATTAATTAGAAAAATTAGACCTTTAATTATTTTAAGCTATTTTATCTGTCCCAATACTCTTCGATGTCGAGGGATAAGAATGATTAGCCACTCATCGGAATGGGGACGGCTTGCGAGAAAAAGCAGTAAATAAAGCGATAAAGAAAGCAGTAAATGAAAGCGATAAAATGAAAACAGTAAAATAAAGCAGTAAATTGCAAGTCCTACCCAAACGAGTAGGACTGAAGAAAGCTGTAAAGTGCGAGTCCCGGCGCAAATGCGTGGGCGAGAGAAAGAAAGCGGGTCCTACTCAAACGAGTAGGACTAAATAAATTCGACACACGCACACACTCGACAGAAAGTAAAACTCACGCACACGCTCTCTCGACATAAATGAAAACACACACACTCTATAAGAAAGTAAACACACTCTACCGAAATAAAATCTAGCCATTTACTCAAGTGAGTAGGCGGAAAGAAAGAAAATTACAAACTCACGCACTCTACAGAAAGTAAAATAAGCGAGCGCCATTTAACTCTTAACGAGTAGGCGGAAATAAATGCGCACACACACATGAGCGAAAAAATTAAGAAAACTAAGTTGACGAAAAATTAAAACAACTGCATTTCTACCGCTAAAATGCGGTAGAAATGCATAAAAAGTGAAAATAAAAATTAAACGAGCGAAAAAGTTTGCAAATAAACGCAAATGAAAATGATCGAAAAATTAAAACGAATACATTTCTACCGCTAGAATGCGGTAGAAATGCATAAAAAGAGAACGAAAAAATTAAATAAGGAAAAAGTTTTGAAAAATAAAGGAAAAACGAAAATGCTTGAAAAATAAAAACGAGTACGTTTTCATTCTTATAATTTTATAGAAACGCCTAAAAAGTGGAAATAAGACTAAAAGAGAACGAAAAGTTTTACAATCCTAAAGAGCATAATTTAAAAGAAATTAAAAACCACTCTTATAACCGTTTTTATAGTCTTATAAGAATGAAAATAGAGAGTACAAAAAAAGAATCGTAAAACTAAACTAACCTAAGTAAACAGAACTTGTGAAAACATAAAAGTAAAACTCTAACCTCCTACACACACACACGCATATAAAAAAGAACGAAAAAAACTAAGTTAAAACAAAATGAAAAATAAGATTGCTTAAGAGGTGAGTTGCATAGATACATTCCAAAGGCAATATAAGAGAAGAAAACACATATTTCATTAAATAAAAAGACAAGTTACAAAGACATGAAACTAAAAGCTAAGGAGAGGTGGAGAAAATATCCCTTACATAACCCTTGGAAGCATTCCAGCAGCACAACACCTAAGCAAAATGGATCCAAAAAGGGAACAGGAATCCTAAGAAGAAGCTCTGAATTTATAGAAAAAATTTACATGGGTCACGCCCTTGGTCACGGGCGTGACAGGGGGCGTGATAGTACTATTTGCGAAGGCGGCCGGCGATTTGACGGGAAAGTGGACTTTGGGCTGGACACGTGTCGGTCTCGCAGTGGTCACGCCCCAGGTCACGGGCGTGACTCTGGGCGTGTCAAGCAGGTGGATCTGGGTGCGGGTGGCGCCGAAAGTCTTCGGGCAGGTCTTGTCGGGCTAGCTGGAAAGGTCACGCCCCAGGTCACGGGCGTGACTCTGGGCGTGTCGGCTGGTGTCGACACTCGACGAATGTCGAGCGGAAAGTGTCGAGTTGAAAATCGTCGAGCGGAAATTGAGTCACGCCCCAGGTCACGGGCGTTTTGCTGGGCGTGACTGCTGGTGTCCACACTCGACGATCGTCGAGATGAATTCGTCGAGTGGAGTGACACGGGCTTGGGTCACGCCCCGTGTCGGGTGACACTGGCGTGACGCCGGGCGTGTCAGGCTTTGTACTTCAAAATTTGCTGATTGACTGGAATTTGACGTGTCACGCCCTGGTCACGGGCGTGACCAATATGTCACGGGCGTGACATGTCAATTTTTGGCAGATTTTGATTTTTTCCTGAAAAATAAAATAAAACAAGTTAGTATAATATTTACAAAAATAAGAGTGAATAAAAATAAGTAAAAACGACAAAAATAAATGAAAACAACTAATTTAATGTACCAAAAATGATGTGAGAAGTCTATGGATTGTGATGCGCTGAACTTGCAGGCAAGCCCAGGTCTAGGACAAGCCCGGGCAAGACCCACGAGCGGGTGGGGCCTTAGCATGATTTCCATGTGGCGGCTTATATTACGTTAGGGGAACTGCAGTACCACTTTTGTTTGCGGCTTGATGCCGATGGGGAAATTGGAAGTACACAGTTGTTATGATGATGTGCTAGATGCATACGCGATAGGGTGCCTTGTGTGAAGCCCAAGTTTGCATACATGCTGCATAGTAAGCCCCTTTGATTATATGTTCAACATAGAAAATGTGCTTGTTGTTTGAGACGTCCAAACATATTTTTAAAGCTTTAGATGTTTATGTATATGGCATACGAAGTGCTGACTTGCAGTTTGGAGGTGTACCCCGGGGTCCGTTAGGGGCGGTCGGGAGGAGATGTGTTGGTTATAGAGTATAGATCAGCCTTTACTGACCACGTTACCACATATATTTATAGGGCAATGATCACAAGCGGGAGCAAGTGCGCCGGCCGAAAAGGCCTAAGCCTTATGAAGTGATTACCATGCTTACTAGCTTGTTTTCTTCATGACTGTGATGCTCCATGTTATTTGTATTTCCGGCTTGCATGCCGAGGTAGCCTAGGAGTGCTTTTGCACGTTAATGTTTGACCTTGTTGTCATTCAGTTTTGGACTTATTTTGTGTAAGGCCTTAAGGACCATTTTGATACTCCTGATTGGTAGTGGATAACTTCTAGTTTTGTTGGTATGTTTCCGCTGTTGCTTTATTCTAAGTTTTGAGTTGGGTAGTTAATACCATCTTTTAATGCTAAAGTTGTGGCTTCCCTATGTTGTGGGGCCCCGGCAGGACCCATATTATATGGTCATTACACGTGAGGCGTTACAATTTGGTATCAGAGGGAGGTTGACGTCCAAGGTTAGGTTTAACAATCGATTTAACATAATCGGATCGCGTATAGAAGTTATCCACATAGGAGTATTGCGGGACCGTGAGTGTCCTTATGTTTGAGTCTTGTAATTAGAGAGTGCAAGCAATGAGGCGGGTACATCGAGGCCAAGAGAAGAGCTTTGGCGAGCAGCGCTACTGCTCAGGGTCCCTTGGGCATGTGTGCAAACTCGGCCGATTTTTGTCGCATGGTTGCAGATGCAATGGTGGCAGCCCAAGCTGCAGCGGCAGCATAAATTGCAACCCCTGTTACTCGGGTAGCCACTCCTGCTACCTTGGATATGACGACGGCCATGCCAGGCGGAGAAGCCAGACGAGTAGAGCCGTTGGCCGAAAGGGTGATTGTCGGGCATGGGGACCAGCATATGAAATATTTTCTGAGCTTCCATCCTCCAACGTTTTAGGGAATCGACATGCCGACTGATGTAGAGGATTGGTGGGCATGGATGCAAGAACTTCTGAGGGCGGCAGAGATGCCAGGGGAAAAGAAATCTAATTTAGCGACCTTTATATTGGAAGGAGATGCGAAGTTGTGTTGGGTGAGCCATAGCGGCCGCCAGTGTCGTCTATGGAAGTGTTTGGGAATGCTTTCCTAAAGAAGTACATTCTTGCTTCGACGTGGTTGGCCCTTCAAAGGAAATTTCTGCACTTGGTGCAGCAGGATAAGACGGTGGACGAGTACGTTCAGGAGTTTAATCGGCTGGGCCATTATGCAGGAACGACAATGGCAGACGATGAGGAGAGGGATAACCTCTTCTACCGGGGTAAAAGGGCCCATTTGTTGGAATCTAGGTGGGGTTGACTTCACGGTGATAGCATCGGTTTTACCGTTGGTGGAGTTCGATGTCATTTTAGGAATGAACTGGCTAGCAGAGCAACATGCCATTATTGATTGTCTGTCTAAGGTGGTGACCGTGAGGGGTGAAGGGAGGTCAGAAGTTAAGTTTGAGGGCGTCAGTGGAGCGGCCTTTTCCAAGATTTTGGCCATGCAGTTGGTGCGGGCAGTTAACTAGGGGGTGTAGCTCTTGTAGCAATGTTGGAGGTTTGCCTTTCCAAGTTATCACTTGGGGAAGTGCCAGTAGTGGCGGAGTACGAGGATGTGTTTGCTGAGGAGCTTCCTGGAGCACCTCCTCGACGGGAGATTGATTTCTCGATCGAGTTAGTGCCATAGGCTAGGCCAGTGTCACGTCCTCCTATTAGGATGGCACCAAAGGAGTTGGTCGAACACAAAGTATAGTTGTAGGAACTGTTGGAGTAAGGGTATATTAGACCCAGTTCTTCACCGTGGAACGCACCAGTGCTATTTATGAAGAATAAGGATGGTAGTATGCAGTTGTGCATAGACTACTGAAAGTTGAATAAATTGAATGTCAAGAATAAGTATCCTATTCCTCGGATAGATGACCTGTTCGACCAGTTGGTGGGCCCGGTGGTGTATTCCAAGTTGGATCTGAAGTCAGGGTACTATCAGTTGCGAATTTGAGACGAGGACATACGCAAGACAGCTTTTGGTACGAGGTATGGTCACTTTGAGTTCTCGGTGATGCTGTTCGGGTTGACGAACGCGCCATCCATGTTCATGGACTTGATGAACAAAGTATTTCAGGAGTACTTGGACTCTTTTGTAGTGGTCTTCATTGACGATATCTTGGTGTACTCCAAATCGGAGGCCGAGCATGAGACTCACTTGAGAGTAGTCTTGCAAGTGTTGAGAAAGAACCAGCTTTATGCAAAGTTCTCGAAGTGCGAGTTCTTGTTGGAGAAGGTGGCTTTTCTAGGCCATGTGATCAGCGATGATGGGGTGGCGGTGGATTTGGCCAAAGTTGAAGCCATCAGAGATTGGCCAATTTTGAGAACCGTGGCGGAAGTCCGAAGTTTTCTTGGACTAGCCGGGTACTATAAAAGGTTTGTAGAAAACTTTTCGCGGATAGCCCGACCCCTCACCTACCTAACTCGTAAAGACCTGAAGTTTATTTGTACTCCGGAGTGTAGTCAGGCGTTTGACACTCTAAAGGGGAGGCTAATGGAAGCTCCAATCCTAATCCTTCCTAAAGGGACTAAAGGATTTCAGTTTTTAGTGACGCATCTAGATGCGGTTTGGGTTGCGTATTGGTTCAATATGGCAGTGTGATAGCTTTTGGATCTAGGCAGCTAAAGCCTCATTAGAGGAATTACCCCATCCATGATTTGGAGTAGGCGGCGGTAATTTTGCATTGAATGTATGACAACACTATATGTATGGCTCCAAAGTGGAGATCTTCACGGATCACAAGAGCCTGAAATATCTTCTAGATCAAAAGGACTTGAATATGTGGCAGCGCAGATCGGTCGAGTTCCTTAGAGACTATGAAGTGGTGATTCATTATACGCCAGGCAAAGACAACGTGGTGGCGGATACCTTGAGTAGGAAATATTCTTGTCAAGGGAGTTGGATCAAAGGTCATGATGAGCAGTTGATGCGGGACTGGGAGTCCCTTTGGCATGGAGTGTGTAGCAAGAGGCGAGTCTAGTGTGGCTCGGTTGAACTGGATTGAAATGCAGAATGACTTGTCCGATCGTATTCGGGAAGCGACCCGTTTGGATGTGGTGTTCCAGCCATACGTGGTGGAAGCTCAAAAGGGAGAGAGTAGTGTCTGGGAGTTTATTGATGAGATTCTGAGGAAGCACGGAAGGATTTGTGTACCGCAGTTCGGCAAGCTCCGTGTGGAGTTGATGTTTGAGTCTCACTTCACAATGTACTCCATTCACATGGGCAGTACAAAGAAGTACTTGGATATGAAGAAATCCTTTTTGTGTCCTAGTTTGAAGTGGGATGTATCTTTGTACGTGAGTCGGTGCCAAACTTGTGCCTTAATGAAGGCCGAGTGTCAGAAGCCAGACGGGTTCCTGAAGCCTCTTCCTATTCTCGAGTGGAAATTTGATGGCATCTCCATGGACTTTGTACATGGGTTACCGAGATCGCAGCTGGGTAACGACGCGATTTGGTTGATCGTGGATCGCTTGACCAAAGTGGCTCACTTCATCCCAAATCAGAAAGACGACAACATGGAGAAGCTGGAAGAGTTGTATGTTCGCAACATTGTGCGACTACATGGAATTCCTAAGAGTATAGTTAGGATCACGATGGACGTTTCACTTCCAAGGACTGGAGGTTGGTTCAGAAGAGTCTGGGCACGAAGCACAAGTTCAGTACGGCTTTCCATCCTCAAACTGATGGGAAAACCCAAAGAACGTACCGTACTATGGAGTATATGCGGAGGATTTGTACTCCTGACTTCGGTAAGAAGTGGGAAGATTACCACTTCATGGTAGGGTTTGCTTATAACAGCAATTACCAAGCAAGTATAAAGATGGCGCCTTACGAAGCTTTGTATGGGAGGAGGTGTCAAACACCGATGTCTTGTACAGAGGCGGGAGACACCAAACTTTTGGGAAAATAAGTGGTAGCTGATGCATGCGAGTTGGTGCGAACCATTCAAGAGCGCGTGAAGGTTGCTCAAGATCGGCAAGCAAAATATTTTAATGCTCGCCACAGGAAGGTGGAGTTCACGGTAGGCGACTGGGTCTATCTAAAGATCAATTCGTTTGAAGGCGTTTCGCGGATTCGCCAACTCAAGAAGTTTCGTCCGAGGTTTTTGGGACCTTTCGAGGTTATTGAACGGGTGGGAGAAGCAGCGTACCGGTTGGCATTGTTCACAAAGCTGAGTGGATTACATGATGTTTTCCATGTCTCCGTCTTGAGGAATGTCTTAGTGGAGGATAGTGTGGTGATCGAATCGGCATCAGTGCCGATAGAAGAGGACTTGATGATGCGAGTTCGTCCAGTTAGTATAGAGGATGCAGAGGTTCGGCAGTTGTAGAACAAAGAAGTTAATATTGTGAAGGTGCATTTGGATAACTACGGGCATGACGAGTTCTCTTGGGAGAGCGAACAAGCAATGCGCGAGGACTATCCCGAGTTATTTGTGTAATGCTGGTTTGAAACAATAACCGATATGTAGCAACAGTGTTTTGAGACGTTGCAATATTGTTTTTGGATGTTTGCCTGATTAGAAATGTTATCTTCCTTTATGAAGATTAATTTCTGGGAAAAAATTCTTGTAAGGGAGGAGGAGCTGTAACACCCCCAGTTTTCAGATCTGGAGTCGCTTGAAGCAAACTCCCAGCGGTAGAGATACCGCTAGTGGTGGGATGTTGAGCTCGACATTGGATCGAGCGCACGATCATTGGATCTAGTGCGCACGAACACTGGTCGTGCGCCACTGATCGTGCGCACTATTCTCCATTTTTACAAGATCTTCCTAGGGCAATCGCACGACCATTGGACATAGTGCGCACCACCACTGGTCGTGCGCCGCTACTCGTGTGCATTTATGCCATCTTCTCTAGAGTTCTGCCATTGTTAATCGCATGATCATGGGATCAGTGCGCACGACCACTGGTCGTGCGCCATTGATCGTGCAGGCAGGTGCAGTTCCGTCATTTTTCTTTTGTGGCCATCCGATGCTTCCTTAAACTCGATCTAAGGGCCTATGACCTTCCTCCATTTGGACTTTAATAGGGTTGAGAGTGCCTTTCCCCTCATTTTCTCATCTTCTAGAGTGAGAGTTAGGGTTGGAGAGGAAGATAAGGGAGGAGGAAGGAGAGAGAGCTTTCTTCCACCATTGACAGAACTTCAAAGCTCCGATCATCGTTCCGAGACCAAATCCGTGGAGAGGGCATGTCGGCGCTCTTGTCAATCCGT
Organism: Platanthera guangdongensis; assembly: GCA_039583875.1. Lineage (NCBI taxonomy): Eukaryota > Viridiplantae > Streptophyta > Magnoliopsida > Asparagales > Orchidaceae > Platanthera > Platanthera guangdongensis. The sequence continues at coordinate 103,086,523 of CM077166.1, read as the reverse complement.
TCAAAACAAGGATTCCATGGCTAGGAAGAGGGGTCGTAAGGTAACGACATTTCTCCTCTCGGTTTCTATGATGCGTGCACAACATCTTTTTCTTTCTTGTTTTTCAAGCTTTTGGGCACCAAATCTCTCAAATGAGATGGGTTTGGTTCACCATGGTTCAAGAGGAACCACCGGGTCGATTGTGCCCGTCCCCGGCATGATATTGCATTAGAGATCCGCTCTGTTAGTGGATTAGGCATTGTGGATGAAGCCGTAGTCGTGACTGTAACGACCCAGCCCTTTAGACCAAGCGTCGCCGGCCTACCAACAGCCCGGGTTTAGAGCTCAGAGGCCCACCGCACCCTTCATGGGCCGGTGGCTTGTCTCGCCCCACGACACCACTGGTAGAAAGCCTAAACATCAAGGCCTGCAGGCCCATTGTACCCCAACCAAATCTCCGCGCATGTTTATCAGTAACGGTAGGTTGTTGCAACGGGGTCTCAAACCCACAACCTTGATAAGACAGACTTAATACCACTCCTCATCACCAACTGAGTTGCAGCTCAGTTGGTGATGAGGAGTGGTATTAAAGGCTTCTTATCAAGGTTGCGGGTTCGAGACCCCGTGACAACAATGTATCGTTCTGATAAACAGGCCGGAGATGCTTTGGGGTCTACTGCCTGCAAGCCTTGTAGATTCCGGCTGTACAACCGTGGTGCCATGGGTCCTCCATGGGCTGCTGGTGGGTCGGGCGGCGCTAGGGGTCATCCCTAGGTCATTACAAAAAAGTGCACTTTTTTGTAACGACCCGGCTCTTTAGACCAAGCGTCACTGACCTACCAGCAGCCCGGGTTTAGAGCTCAGAGGCCCACCGCACCCTTCATGGGCCGGTGGTTTGTCTCGCCCCACGACACCACTGTTAGTAAGCCTGTAGCTCAGTTGGTGATGAGGAGTGGTATTAAGACTCTCTTATCAACGTTGCGGGTTCGAGACCCCGTGACAACAACCTACCATTGCTGATAAACAGGCACAGAGATTTGGTTGGGGTGCAATGGGCCTGCATGCCTTGATGTTTAGGCTTACTACCACTGGTGTCGTGGGGCGAGACAAGCCACCGACCCATGAAGGGTGCGGTGGGCCTCTGAGCTCTAAACCCGGGCTGCTGGTAGGCTGGCGACGCTTGGTCTAAAGGGTCGGGTCGTTACAAAAAGGTACTGTCACAAACATCATTTTCACCGCATAAAATAACTTATCATAGTAAGGAAAAATGCACGTCATGATGCCACGTCAGCACGGGATAACTGCGGACGCTCAGGCAGACACCTACTTAAATATGAAGAAAGATTCTTTCAGTTATTTTAAGGAAAATCAGCTAAGTGCAATAGTTAGCCGTATCCCTCGGCTTATTGGCTCACTTAATCCACGAATCAAAATATAGTTATACACTGTGGAAAAATGCTTGTTTAGATTGACTCAAACATCCTACATGAGTATAAACGTCCCCAAAAGACAACTCATGCTATGCAAGACTCTAAATTTATAATAGTAGTAAGGATAGCTTTTACGGTCGCCAAATATAACAAGTTAGAGTTTTTAAATTATGCAGTGCATGAAGTAATAGTATGAGATTTTATTCTTAAAAATAACTAACATGCATTCCTAGCATAAATCACACCAGAGAGCAAGCAATCCACATCCACATATAGAAAAACTAAGCAGATAGCAAGTATCAAAAAGTAATAATACTATGGGCGTCAACAAACTGACACGAACCCACATACAAAAAAGTATGTCTGAACCAGTAACTAAATAAAAAACAAACTACCTCATTGAGACGAGGTAACAACAACGGCAAACACTACCGCCCAGAAACTCCAAAACCTGCTCTGTTATCTGCTAGTGCTCTGAACCTAAGGCATTCCAAAGACAGAACACCTCAGCAAGAAGGAACAAATGATGGCAGAAATTAATAAGCCCAAATAAACAAAGGTAAAAGGGGTTCCAACACAAGACCAACAGTACTGAAATAAAGTACAAAAATAGGAACAAGTCATCATCATGAAGAAGAACTCTTACGTGATTCGTCACGTACAACAATAGTACACCAGACGCACAAGGCTATAAGGTGACAACATGAATAAATCATAAGGAAGAAATACAAATCCTTTATTAGGCACCTGTGGTCGACTTTATCCAAAAAAACGGGTGAGGTGGTCACTCGTGGACACACCACCCAAAAATACGTGCGAGGTGGTCACTCTTGGACACACCACCCAAAAACACGAATATAAAATCCGTCTAACTGCGAGGGATTTTCATACTCTCCACCATACACTGTAGACACCCAAAAGTCGGGTAGACTTCCACAGGGCACTAATGAAGGAAACAACCACTGCGGAGGTGGAATCGTCCACTAACTCCCGCAATCAAGAAACCCAAAGAAACCACAACACAAATATCTCGAGATTTAGCTTGACAGATTCTACTTGACATTACCAGATTCAAGACACGGTTGATCAACCTCTAGAAGCAATTTACAATCCTAGATAAACTCTAACGCATTTAATAACGAAAGCTAAGGCATTTATAGTCATCATTAAGACACATCAGGAACGATTAAACATAACCAAACAAGATCGAGCTTACTATGACAAAACCTTACAACATCATGTGATCGTTGAAACGGTTAATTATAACAATAATATGGAAGAATAAGCGCAGAAAATTTTAAAGACATGAAAATATAGCCGTTACCATCAAATCTGACAAGGAGAAACGAGGGGAAACCACCACTTGCCTTGGTTTAACCGGAAAAGTCCACCGAATCACTCCACGTCGTAGATCGGGGTAAAAGGATGCAGGAGGAGTTGAAATCTGAACAAGAATGGACGAAAACGAGGTTAGGGCCGAAAAACCTTAACACGAAATCTCTAGAAACGGGGAAGATATTACCACGATGGCGTAGCTCTCGGCGAGAGCATTCCAAATCTATACTCGGTTGAAGATTTCGAGCACCGGAGCACCGTCGGCGGCCACCGGAAGAAGTACGGACGGACGACCTATTTCTCACACGCCGCTCTGGTTCAGGAAGAAGAAGAAATTCTTAGTCGGTTTAATGATGAAGAAGCAGAAAGTATTTATACTCAAACAACAGAAATAAATCGGGTTCAGCTAAAACCGATTTTCCGAGACAGAAGGAACGGGCCACTCGAAGTACTATAGGGGTACTACTCGGGTACAACAAGGGATACTCGAGTACAAGAAAAGAGCTACTCGAGTGGTAAGGTGACTAATCGAGTACTCGAAAGTACTACTCGAGTAGTAAGATCAATACTCGAGTACATGAAAGGACCTACTCGAGTGCCAGACAACAACTCGAGTACTCGAAAGGAACTACTCGAGTAGTAAGGCAACTACTCGAGTACAGGAAGAGACCTACTCGAGTACTTATAAGGCAGCTACTCGAGTACTCGAAACGAACTACTCGAGTAGTAAGGCAACTACTCGAGTACAAGAAGAGACCAACTCGAGTACTTATAAGGCAGCTACTCGAGTGCTCGAAAAGAACTTCTCGAGTAGTAAGGCAACTATTCGAGTACAAGAAGAGACCTACTCGAGTATTATAAGGCAGCTACTCGAGTACTCGAAAAGAACTACTCGAGTAGTAAGGCAACTACTCGAATAAAAGAAGAGACCTACTCGAGTACTTATAAGGCAGCTACTCTAGTACTCGAAAAGAACTACTTCGAGTAGTAATGCAACTACTCGAGTACAAGAAGTGACCTACTCGAGTACTTATAAGGCAGCTACTCGAGTACTAACAGATTATTTTCATGAACAGTACACCTACACGAGACGCAGGAATTTCACTCGAGCCAAGCCTTGCAGGAAAAACAATTTCTTTGCAAATGCAACCTTTTGATCAAACTATATGAACGAATAGTAAAAGACATTTTTGAATAGTACTATAATATTAAAATAATCATACTTATATATTTTTGAACAAGGAAACTACGCGATCAAAACGGAGGCCCAAACGATCGCCGAATTAAACGAAACTCATGTTGTAGGCGAATACTAACTCTACGAACACAACGACGAAGTCAAAACCAAAATCCGACGAGCCATTCCTAGATGTTAATCTTCAAAGTATACGGCGAACATAAACAATCCAAAACATCAATCGCGTGTCGAGACTCCAAAAATGCTCGGATTGTGACGAAACTTGACGAGCAAGCCCAAAATTACATAACTTAAATTCCAAATGCAAAATTTTCCCATCACAATAAGGATTCAGCTGACTCGACCGCACAGACGCGAAAATGCCTTAACGACATTGCGTCGTCAACTCGACGTTAAAAGTAATGGCACGACGTCATAAATATGACATTGCCCATTCAAATAAAATCATCAAAAAAAAATCGGGGGCGTTACAGTCACTCCTCCTAAAAAGAAGTTGAAAGATATAGTACCTAAACACCTAGAGGGGGGGTGAATAGGTGACCAAATTCTTTTTAACTTTTTATGGCAGCAATCAGTTTTTAACACAGATTTATATCTACTATTTCACAGCAATCACACAGCATTCACAGCAAACCACAGCACACAGAAGACACACAGTTTTATAGTGGTTCCCCAAGATTTGGGTACATCCACTTTCCCCCTTCGCCTATCTAGCAGTGTACTAGATTCGGCCAAACTTCTCCACTATCTAAGAACCCAAAACTGGTTCCTACACCTCAGGCCCAAGGCCCTACAACTCAGCTTCTTCACAAAGCCTACACTCAGCCACAAAGACCTACACTCAGCCACCAAGGCCTACACTCAGCCACCAAGGCCTACACTCAGAGATTTCAATCTCCTACACTCAGGAACTCAAGCCCTACACTCAGCCTTTACAATTACAAGCTTACAAGACTCAGATCCAAAGGATCCTACAAGATAAAATGAATACAAAATTGTGACTCAATAACTCAGAGAAAAGAGAGAGAAGAGTTGTGAGTTTCTTGATGAGTTCTTGGAAGAACTCAGCTGAAATCAATCTGACTTAGCTTTCTTCAAAGCTTCTTGAAAGTAGAACTCAATAAGATTGACTCCTTCTGCAGTTGATCATTGATCTCTGCTACTTAAGATTCAGAGTGAATATGAACCCTTCTTCTCAGCCTGGTTCCAACAGCTGATTTCTTGGATGGAGCTCTCTCTCTCCAACTTCTTAGATCTTCACTTGATAGCTAGATCTTCCTTTTTAATCTGAACTTGGACTTGTGTTCAATCTCTTCAACAACAACCTTCTGTAGACAGCATAAGCCTATTTATAGGCCTTCTTCATGGTAACCGGCTGGTCCGATTCATAACTGAATTCTGACAACTCTGACAGGTGCTGTAGACCGGCTGGAATGGCAGTTGTCAAGTCATCCAGTCAGTTCTTGAAAATTCTGTAACTGTCTTTAAGTGTCGTGACTTTCTGTCTTTAAGTGTCGACACTTATAGATCAAGTGTCGACACAAGTTGTCTAAGTGTCGACACTAGTCTACAAGGTGTCGACACAACTCTTTGTGTTGTAGATTTTGTATCTCGACACTACTTCTTCTTCATGTGTCGACACTGAAATTGAGTGTCGACACAAGTACTTGTACTTCAGAATTTTGCTGAATTCTTCTAAGTGTCGACACAACACCTTTGTGTCGACACATCTTCATGTGTTGAATCTGTTAAGTGTCGACACTGCTTCTTGATGTCGACACATATCTTTAGTGTTGATACTTGTTGAGTGTCGACAAATTGCTCTGGGTGTCGACACATTCTTCTTCTGCCGAGACTCTGGCTGAGTGTCGACACATTCCCTTAGTGTCGACACTTGTACTTAGAATATTTTGTTGAACTTTGTTGTTATTTGCTAAGTGTCGACACAGCTCCTTGTGTCGACACTTTCTTCAAGTGTTGAGTCTTCAGCTAAGTGTCGACACATTGTTCTGGGTGTCGATACTTACTTCCAGTGTTGACTCTTCTGCTAAGTGTCGACACATTGTTCTGGGTGTCGACACTTGTACTTAGTCTCTGCTGACTTTTGCTGAGTGTCGACACATCCTCCAAGTGTCGACACTTTCTGGTGTAGACACCAGTTCACTGGGTATCGACACAACTGCTATGTGTCGATACAGCTTCACTGGCTTTTCTTCATTAAGTGTCGACACAGTCTCCTTGTGTCGACACTTTCTGTCTGGTGTCGACTCAGCATCCCTGGTGTCGACACTGCTTGCCTGGGTGTCGACACAGGGCTTCTTAAGTGTCGACACTTTCCCTCTGGGTGTCGACACATGGACTTAGAAACTTTTTCTTCTTTTCCTGCAAATACTTAACCTGCACAAGTAAACTCAAAAACACATCAAATACATTTTGATGTATATCATTGAGTTGGGTGAGGCTTCTTCAAATCAGGTACATTTAAACCAATGTACCCAACAATCTCCCCCTATTTGGAGAAGTCATAACCCTTAGTCAATGATATACACCATTCATAATAAAATTACAAAATGATGTAAAGCAAGATTATATATAGCAGGGCATTCATAAACATGTATTAAACAAACATGTACACATAGATAGCATCACAGAACAATTATGAAATAAATTTAACACATGGCAAATTTATTACACAACACATTGTTCCAATACTTTGTCATATTCATATTTCAAAAAGTTCACATAATGTTTAACATCAAAAGATTACATAGTAAACTTTAAGAAAATTCTAATTCTATTTCTGTTCAGGCTGCTTGATCACTATTCCTTTTCCAGCTTGAACTTTGGCTTGAATAGGAGCTTCAGCAACTTCAGCATCAGCAGGCTTCTTGCCTTTCAGATCTTTCTTCTTAAGTTCCTCAGCCTTAATCTTTTGCCTCTCAAAATAATGATATGGCTTGGGAAAGTACTTGCTAGGCTCTAGAGCAGTAGGAGGTAGCTTTCCCATCTTGGCCTTTCTTCTGTATTGAACTATAGCCTCCTGCCTTGAATCATGCTTTCTCCATTCAGCCTCAGAAAACCATTTATTCCTGTCATGGATGTTATCCTTTGCTGCTTTCCATGCAGTCAAAATAATGTTCCTAGAGGTGGGGCTCCACTGCTCAAAGTCAGGTCTTTGTTCAGCTTGCTCCCTGAACCTCTTCTTTGACAATCTGATTTCTTCTTCTTTCTGCATAGCTTCTTGCATAGCTTCAGAGATTGGCTGGACTACCTTTTCTATGATGACATTATCCTTACCCCCAGGTGGGCTATACATGGATTGTATGTCAGCACGAATCATATCAACATCTGGAGGAGGGTAGATGACTTGAGCCACTTCAGGTTGCTCCCCTCCTAGATATGCAGGATGAATTCCAGATTCAGCAACATTATCATCATCACAAAGAGGAGGATATCCAAGAGTTGCTCTGATAGAATTAGATATCCACTTGGCATGATCAGAGCTGGCCTTGACTAACACTCTCTCCCCCTTTATGACTTCTCTTTCTATGTGATCTCTCACATCATCTTTTTGAAATCTCACTTGAGTATCCAAATAATTAACTCCATCTTTAAAGAAAGGTTTTAACCTTTGGAGTTTGTCAGTTATCAACTTTTGAGAATCTTGGATGGCAGTCTTAAGAGCAGTGATTTCTTCTATGAATACTTTGTCAAAATCTGCCTTTGATGTAGCTGGAGTTTGCCCTACAGCTAGATTCTTTAGTTCTGTGACTATTGCATTGTGAGATGCAGTCAAATTATCATTCATCCTAATTTGATTTTCAAGTACATATCCTTGTTTGACTGCAAAGTCATCAACTTGTGCTTTTATCTTCTCCTGTTGTGTAGCCAAGTACACCACTGCATTTCCTCCCTTGTGGAAGCAGTCTGTCATCTCCTTCTTATTAAGATTCATCTCAAATCTAATTGACTTGATATCCTGGGCCAGATCAAATTGCAATGATTTCTGCCCTTCATCCACATACTTCTCAATTGCCTGCCTGTGCTCATCCAGTTTGATTTGCATTGCAACCATCAGTGCACTGTAATCAACAGTTGGAGCTGGCTGTGATATAGACTATGGAGCAACAGTTTGTAAGGCCTTTTTGTAACTCTGGCTTCTTCTCCTGAAAACTTGAAACTTTCTTTTCTTAGCCCTTGCTGCCTCCTCATCTTCAGAAGCTGAGGAGCTAGCAATCTCTACCCTCTCCTTAGGTAGCTCTTCAACAGCTTGGGGCTTTTCAGGTTCTGTCCTTGCAGGCTCTTCAACAATTGGCACTTGCTCCCCCTCAACTAGAGCATTCTCCCCTTAGCAGCAGCAATTTCCTTGTCAAAATCTGCTTGATCCAGATTTAGAAATAAATCTTCCATGGTATACTCTTGTGGAGAATGAGCTGGAGAAATTCTGGGCTCATCTACCACTGCATCAGATACAAACTGAGCTGCAGCAGATGTGTCTTCCATGACAACATCTGGGACTTGACTAACAGTCTGTGGTTGCTGATAAACATCAAACAAATCAGTATCTTCTATAGGAAAAACCAAAGCATTAAGCTCAGTAATTACCTCTAGAATGATGTTGGTTGCTTGCTCACTCTCAAGAGGAGTGGTTTCTTCCACAACTAGTGGCTCCCCCTGGATGTGATCCTTGTGTATGGGGCTAGCTTGAGGTAGCTCCCCCTGGATTTCAGCATCTACTTGTTGTGCTAGAGACTTCACAGCAGTTCTTGTGTCTTCTTCATTAGGTGTGAAGACCACTTGTTCTTCACTATCAGAGCTGCTTGATGGAACTTGAGCCACTGGAGCAGTTTTCCTCTTCTTCTTTTGAGGGGATACCTTTTCAGGAATTACCTTCTCAGGGGTTGGCATTTCCTTAGACAACACCCTGTCCCATCTGGAGAATATCCTCAAATCCATCTTTCTCATATGGTTGATTTTGCTGCCAGCAGCTTGATTCATAACCTCTGGTATAGTACCAGCTAGGTGTAGACTTATGATCCTGCCCAGATTTGGCTTCTTCAGGCTTTCCTTGATTTTCTCAAATACTACTATAGACCAGTCAGTTTGTAGATTGAAGATTATTCTGGTCATAATGCTGAACATATGGGCTGATACCCTATCATGCCCTCCTGGCTTACTTAAGATGACCTTACCAACAATTTCTGATAGGAATTTCCCTTGACTGTTCATTCCTTTCCTATTGAAAACTGAACCAATTTTCATCTTAGCATCTAGTCCACACCAAGTTATAGCTTCCCTGGTCTTTGAAGCAGTAACTTCATCTTCTTCTTTAGTTCTTGGTAACTGCAGTACTTTCCTCAGACTTTTTGGAGAGACCTTTACTTTTTCACCATGAACCCTATATTTGATCTTCAATCCAATGTCGTCTACCTTAGCTCCATTAAGGAATTCCAAGACTTCCTTCTTCCAAATTTTTGTTGGCCCTGAAACAAGATATTCTAACCCTGAGTCGGCAACTAGGGTTACTATAGTCTTGATCTCTTGATCGACATCATCAAAAGCATTGCGCAACAGCTCGTAACCTTCGTTGACGTTCTCCTCAAGCTTTGGAGCCATTAGGGTTTGAAGAATTTGACTGGAGAGAAGAGAGGTGTCGACACACAAGTTTTGGTCTCGAAACTTTTGAAAGCGTGTCGACAGACTAAGGCAAAACCCTATTTATACCTTTCTAATTTTCAAGATGAAAAGGCGGGCAGCCAACTTAAATTGTGTCGACACTGTCAATAAGTGTCGACACTGACTTATAATGTCTCGACACTTACGTGTCGACACAAGTTTAGTCAATAGATTATATGTGTCGACACTTGTTTATGTGTCGACACTACTTAACCCGACATTTAGTCGAGACTTTACTTAGATAATTCTGAGTAAACACTATGCGTCGACACCACCTTGGTTGTGTCGACACCAACTTGTCATGTGTCGACACTAATATTCTGAAGTGTCGACACTAACTTTCTAGATGTGTCGACACCTTTTCCCTGAAGTGTCGACACCAATTTTCTGTGTCGACACAGATATCTCTGTGTGTCGACACCTTTTTACTTAGCCAATTTCCAATACTATAAACTTACTCTAAGTTTATCATTCCTAGTTCAATCTTAAACCTATTGAACTTAGTTTCTTCTAGGGGCTTAGTATACATATCAGCTAGTTGATTATCAGTTTTAACATATTCTAGAAAAATATTTTCTTTCTCTACATGCTCCCAAAGAAAATGATATTTTATCTCAATATGTTTAGTTCTACTATGTGAAACAGGGTTATGTGCAATTGAAATAGCACTTGTAGAATCACAGAAGAGTGGAGTTCTACTTACCTGAAATCCATAGTCCTCAAGCTGATGTTGTATCCACAGAAGTTGAGCACAGCAACTTCCTGCAGCCACATACTCTGATTCTGCAGTGGAGATAGCCACACTTGTTTGCTTTTTGCTACTCCATGAAATCAGTATTCCACCTAGGAATTGACAAGTTCCAGTAGTGCTTTTTCTGTCTTCTTTGCATCCTGCAAAGTCTGCATCTGAATAACCTGTTAGTTCAAAATCCCCATTCCTAGGGTACCAGAGGCCTAGATAAGGAGTGACCTTTAGATATCTCAATATCCTTTTGACTGCAGTCAAATGAGACTCTTTAGAGCAGGCTTGATACCTTGCACAGACACATGTAGCATACATGATATCTGGTCTACTTGCAGTCAAGTATAATAGGGAGAAAACTATCCCTTTATACAAGGTTTCATCTACAGGTTTCCCTGCATCATCCTTGCTAAGAGACATACTTGACCCCATAGGAGTCTTCATGGTACTGGATGAATCCATACCATACTTCCTTATGAGTTCTAGGGTGAACTTGGACTGACAGATGGATAATGCATTCTCAGTCTGTCTTACTTGGAGACCCAAGAAGAACTTTAGCTCTCCCATACTACTCATCTCAAATTGACTTTGCATTAGCTTTGCAAACTTTTTGCAAAGGCTATTTTCAGTAGACCCAAATATAATGTCATCTACATATATTTGGACTAGTATTACTTTGCCTCTAGATTCCCTAAGGAATAGAGTCTTGTCTATTTTCCCCCTTGTGAACTTATTCTCAATGAGGAAACTAGACAGGGTTTCATACCAAGCCCTAGGGGCTTGCTTTAACCCATATAAAGCTTTCCTAAGTCTATAGACATGATTAGGTAGAGTTGAATCAACAAAACCTGATGGCTGTTCCACATAGACTTCTTCTTTAAGATTACCATTTAGAAATGCTGACTTGACATCCATTTGGTAAACTTTGAATCCTTGAAAGGTTGCATAGGCCAGGAACATTCTTATGGCTTCCAGTCTGGCTACTGGAGCAAATGTTTGATCAAAATCAATACCTTCTTCCTGCCTATATCCTTTAGCAACCAATCTTGCTTTGTTCTTAATGATGACTCCTTGCTCATCCATCTTGTTCCTATAGATCCACTTGGTTCCAATTATATTGTGGTCTTTAGGTTTAGGAACAAGCTCCCAGACCTTGCACCTCTTGAACTGATTGAGTTCTTCTTGCATTGCCTCAATCCAAAGAGGGTCTTTGATGGCTTCTTCAAACTTCTTAGGTTCAACTTGGGATAGGAAACTAGAGTAGATTGCTGCATTCAGGTTTCTGCTCCTTGTTAGTACCCCTTGTCTTGGATCACCAATGATTTGCTCAGCTGGATGATCTCTTAGATGCCTATTGGCTGGAGGCATCCTGACTTCAGGTTGAGCTTCTTCAACATCTACATCATGCTGTACTCCTTGAACTTCATCAGCAATTGGTACATGTAGTTCTCCCCCTGGACAACAGCCACTATCTTCTACCTGCTGTCTTGCAGTAGGTTCTTCTTCTATAGTGAGCTTGTCCATCTTCTTTGTTAAACCTGTGGGGCTGCATACACTACTAGACAACTCATTGTTAATAAGCCTAGTTTCATCAAATACTACATGTACAGTCTCTTCTACAACTTGAGTAGACAAGTTGTAGACTCTATAAGCCTTACTATTGTTGTTGTACCGAACAAAAATTCCCTCTTGGGACTTGGCAGCAAACTTAGTCAAGTAAGACTTTCCATTGTTAAGTATGAAGCACTTACAACCAAAGATTCTGAAGTAGGATAGGTTTGGTTTCCTGCCTTTCACAACCTCATAGGGGGTCTTGTTGAGGCTTTTAGTTATGGTAGCCCTATTGATAACATGGCATGCAGTATTAACTGCTTCAGCCCAGAAATATTCTGGTAGTGATGTATCACTTAAAAGGGTCCTACCAGCCTCAATCAAGGTTCTATTCTTCCTCTCAGCAATGCCATTTTGCTGAGGTGTTCTTGGTGAAGAAAACTCTTGAAATATCCCAAAGTATTCACATAGTTTTGTCATGCCATCAGACTGAAACTCAGTACCATGGTCACTTCTTATTTTGACCACTATACTATTTAGTTCATTCTGAATCTGTTTGACAAAGCTATAGAAGACATTGGGTGTTTCAGATTTCTGTCTAAGAAAGAACACCCAGGAAAACCTTGAGTAGTCATCTACAACTACAAAGGTATAGACCTTCCTACCTAAGCTGTGAACTGGCATTGGACCAAAGAGATCCATATGCAAGAGGTATAAGCACCTCACAGCATCTTTGTTCTCAATGCTTCTAAAGGTGGATCTAGTCTGCTTTCCCTTTTGACAAGCTGAGCAAATACCATCTTTAACACACTTAACATGAGGACCATTCCTCACTAACTCTTTGCTAAAGAGTTTGCCAATTGTCTTGTAGTTAAGATGGGATAGCCTCTTGTGTCATTTGACACAGTGAGAGACTGTCTCATCAACTACAAGACACACTTGAGAATCATTGGTCTCACACATAATGTCTAGACAGTAGACATTACTTTTTCTATAGCCAGTCAAAATGATCTCTTGATCATTTGTCCTCTTGATACGACAACCATCCTTAACAAATGAGATGTCATATCCTACATCACTTAATTGACTTATACTAATTAGGTTGTGTTTCAAACCTTTAACATAAGCCACTTGAGTAATGATAACTAAGTTACTAGAAATGTTACCAAACCCTTTGATGATTCCTTTTTCAGCACCACCAAAGGTGACTTTTTGACCATCTTTGATTGGAATGTAGTCCCTTAGTAATCCCTTTGTTCCAGTCATATGTCTGGAACATCCACTGTCCAAGTACCATTTTGGGGCATGGCCACTTGGACTCACCTGCAAAACAGATTAGTGAACCTTAGAACCCAAAGAATTCTTGGGTCCTTGGTACTTGTTAGTGTGCATCCTAACAAGGCTACCTGCTGGTTTTCCAACAGGCAGATTGCTACTCACTTTGGCACTAGCATTGTACCAACAGTCCATTGCATAGTGGCCTACCTTGCCACAGCACCAACACTCAAACTTATTGTACCTTTGCTTAGGTACTGTCTTTGCTGTTTTATCTACAGCACATTGTTGAGAGTTGGGGCTTTGCCCTTGGACATAGACTTGGACTGAACAGTCCTTACAGGTCTAGTAAATCCCAGTCCAGCTTTACCTTTGTGATGAATAAATTCATCAATTATGGGTAAAACAGACTTTGGTTTAGAAAACCTAGCAACTAAGTCCTTCTCCTTCTGAAGATTAATCTCCAGACTCTTGATTTGATCATTCTTGAATGATATAGTTCCCATCTGAATCACAGTTATGTGCTTCAGTCTGGCTATCTCATTAAGCTTTTGATCAAATGACTTTTCAAACTCAGTTGCAGCAGCTTTAAGATTAGCAATTTCCTTTGCCTGACTTTTGGCTAGGGACTTGCTCATCTTATAAGCTTGCAACAGAACTCTATATTCATCTATCAACTGATGAATATCTTCTTCAGACTCAGATGCACTCTCATCGTTTGATGAGGATGAATCTGATTCTGTACTGGCACAAGAAACTGAACTTAAAGTTGAACTTTGTACCTTACTAGGTCCTGGCTGCTCCAGGATTTTGTCACTTTCTGTCAATGCCATTAGCCCTTGGCATTGACTGTCCTCTTGTTCATAAATAGAATTCATAATCTGCATGAACTCTTCTTCTTCTTCCTCAGCAAACAGTCCAATATATGCCTCAGCATCTGACTCAGTTTCTGATGAAGAGATATCTGACAGGGTCTTGTCCTTTTTGGCAACAAAAGACTTCTCCTTCTTGCCCTTGTATTGAGTCCTTTTCTTGTCACTTGACTCCTTCCTCTTCTCTGGACAGTCTGCAATGACATGTCCTTGTCTATTACAGCAATAGCACACAATTTTTGATAGTGTAGCTTTGCTAGACTTGGACTTTTTCCTGTCTTTCTTTGAAGACTTCTTTTTATGATAAGAGTCTTCCTTTCCCTGTGATGTAGAAGGCCTTGTCCTCCATTGTTTCTTCTTTAAGAACTTCTGGAAATGTCTTGTAAAGGCAGCAAAGTTCTCATCACTTTCACTGCTTTCAGACTTTGTGCTTACTGACTCAGCTGAATCAGATTCTGCTGCTTTTGGTGGAGGAGAAGGTGACTTACTTCTATACTTTCTGGGGGCTTCTGATTTAAAGGCCACTGTTCTTTCCTTGTGTTCATTTCTTGTGGATTTCTCCTCTTCTTTTCTCACCAGCAACTGCATTTCATAGGACAGCAATTTGCCAAAAAGTGTTGGTGGAGGAATTTCTCCCAGCTTTGCCATTTCCCTGATGACACAGATCTTGGTGTCCCAATCTTTAGTTAGGGACCTTAGAAACTTATCATTGAGTTCATAATTACTGAACTCTCTGCCATAGGACATGAGTTCATTCACTATCCTGTAGAACTTCTTATAGCACTCAGTTATGCTATCACCCTTTCCTTGTCTAAAACTTTCATACTCTTGATTTAGCAAGGATTTTCTGTCTTGCCTTACTTCTTCAGAACCCTCCATATACACAATAAGAGTATCCCACATCTCTTTTGCTGTCTTACAGTGTATTAGATTCTGAAAAGTTGCATCATCTATGGCACTCACTATGATGTTCTGAGCCCTCTTATCCATAGTGGCTAGAACTATTTCATACTTTGTCATTTCAGAGAAATCCTTTGGTGTTCTCTGATTAGCATCTAGGACTGACACCTTCATGGGCACATATGGCCCTTCCTTCACTGTGATATAAATTCTAGGGTCTGAAGCTTCCATAAAAAGTCTTACCCTTTCCTTCCAGATCCCAAAGATCTCTTTCCTATATATGGGTAGCTTCATGGATCCCAATTCCTTGTGATTTTCAGTGGAACCCATGGTTCTTGATGTTCTTGATTCTGTAATTCACTTAGACTGAATCTGCCAATAGGATCTACTCAGACAGTTATGTACCTTTTTGAGGAACCTCGCTTTGATACCACTTGAAAGATATAGTACCTAAACACCTAGAGGGGGGGGGGGGTGAATAGGTGACCAAATTCTTTTTAACTTTTTATGGCAGCAATCAGTTTTTAACACAGATTTATATCTACTATTTCACAACAATCACACAGCATTCACAGCAAACCACAGCACACAGAAGACACACAGTTTTATAGTGGTTCCCCAAGGTTTGGGTACATCCACTTTCCCCCTTCACCTATCTAGTAGTATACTAGATTCGGCCAAACTTCTCCACTATCTCAGAACCCAAAACTGGTTCCTACACCTCAGGCCCAAGGCCCTACAACTCAGCTTCTTCACAAAGCCTACACTCAGCCACAAAGGCCTACACTCAGCCACCAAGGCCTACACTCAGCCACCAAGGCCTACACTCAGAGATTTCAATCTCCTACACTCAGGCACTCAAGCCCTACACTCAGCCTTTATAATTACAGGCTTACAAGACTCAGATCCAAAGGATCATACAAGAAAAATGAATACAAAATTGTGACTCAACAACTCAGAGAAAAGAGAGAGAAGAGTTGTGAGTTTCTTGATGAGTTCTTGGAAGAACTCAGCTGAAATCAATCTGACTTAGCTTTCTTCAAAGCTTCATGAAAGTAGAACTCAATAAGATTGACTCCTTCTGCAGTTGATCCTTGATCTCTGCTACTTAAGATTCAGAGTGAATCTGAACCCTTCTTCTCAGCCTGCTTCCAACAGCTGATTTCTTGGATGGAGCTCTCTCTCTCTCCAACTTCTTAGATCTTCACTTGATAGCTAGATCTTTCTTTTTAATCTGAACTTGGACTTGTGTTCAATCTCTTCAACAACAACCTTCTGTAGACAGCATAAGCCTATTAATAGGCCTTCTTCATGGTAACCGGCTGGTCCGGTTCATAACTGAATTCTGACAACTCTGATAGGTGCTGTAGACCGGCTGGAATGGCACTGTCAAGTCATCCAGTCAGTTCTTGAAAATTCTATAACTGTCTTTAAGTGTCGAGACTTTCTGTCTTTAAGTGTCGACACTTATAGATCAAGTGTCGACACAAGTTGTCTAAGTGTCGACACTAGTCTACAAGGTGTCGACACAACTCTTTGTGTTGTAGATTTTGTATCTCGACACTACTTCTTCTTCATGTGTCGACACTGAAATTGAGTGTCGACACAAGTACTTGTACTTCAGAATTTTGCTGAATTCTTCTAAGTGTCGACACAACACCTTTGTGTCGACACATCTTCATGTGTTGAATCTGTTAAGTGTCGACACTGCTTCTTGATGTCGACACATATCTTCAATATTGATACTTGTTGAGTGTCGACACATTGCTCTGGGTGTCGACACATTCTTCTTCTGTCGAGACTCTGGCTGAGTGTCGACACATTCCCTTAGTGTCTACACTTGTACTTAGAATATTTTGTTGAACTTTGTTGTTGTTTGCTAAGTGTCGACACAGCTCCTTGTGTCGACACTTTCTTCAAGTGTTGAGTCTTCAGCTAAGTGTCGACACATTGTTCTGTGTGTCGACACTTACTTCTAGTGTTGACTCTTCTGCTAAGTGTCGACACATTGTTCTGGGTGTCGACACTTGTACTTAGTCTCTGCTGACTTTTGCTGAGTGTCGACACAACCTCCAAGTGTCGACACTTTCTGGTGTAGACACTGTTTTACTGGGTGTCGACACAACTGCTATGTGTCGACACAGCTTCACTGGCTTTTCTTCATTGAGTGTCGACACAGTCTCCTTGTGTCGACACTTTCTGTCTGGTGTCGACTCAGCATCCCTGGTGTCGACACAATGACTCCAAGTGTCGACACTGCTTGCCTGGGTGTCGACACATGGCTTATTAAGTGTCGACACTTTCCCTCTGGGTGTCGACACATGGACTTAGAAACTTTTTCTTATTTTCCTGCAAATACTTAACCTGCACAAGTAAACTCAAAAACACATCAAATACATTTTGATGTATATCATTGAGTTTGGTGAGGCTTCTTCAAATCAGGTACATTTAAACCAATGTACCCAACAGAAGTTTCGTCCCAAAACTTAATACAACTCCAAAACCAAACCAAAACTATAAAATCCAACATGACTGAAAACATAAAGACATACCCAAAATTACGAGAAGAGGTGTGGATGATATTCCCTCATTGCCGATTCCAATTCCCACGTCGCGCTCTCGACGTCTTAATTTCTCCAAAGATTCTTGACCATAGGGATGGTCTTTCTCCTCAACACACGCTCTTGAGAATTCAGAATACGAATCGGTTCTTCCACATACGTAAGGTTGGGATAAATCTGGGGTATCGAGTCAAGGACTTGACGATCATTACAAACACACTTCCGCAACTGGCTCACATGGAACACATTATGGACACCAGGGAAGGTTGCAGGCAACTACGGCATATAAGCTGACACTCTGATGTGCTCAAGAATATGGAAAGGTCCCACATACCGGGGGTCTAACTTGTGGTTGCTTCCAAACCTTTTAACGCCAGACATTGGAGAAACCTTCAGAAAATCCAAGTCTCCAACGACAAACTCCAGATCAACACTTCGTTGATTGGCATACTTCTCGTAGCTCTCTTGAGCCACACGTAGCTTTTCTCGAATATGAGTCACTGCACAATTCATCTCCTCAAGGGCTTCCGGACATAGCATTGGTTTCTCCCCGACTTCCGCACAAAATAAAGGAGTTCTACATCGCCTCCCATATGAGGCCTCAAACGTGGCCATCTGCAGACTCTCTTGATAACTATTATTGTAAGCAAACTCCATGAGTCTGAGACGCTCTTCCCAAGCACTACAATGATCCAAAATATAACACCTGATCATGTCCTCTACGATCTGAGTTACTCTTTCCATCTAACCATTCGTCTGCGGATGGTAGACGGTGGAATACCTTAAATCGGTATCCAACCCCCCCCCCCTATAAACTCTTCCAAAAGCGAGACGTAAATCTGAGTCTCGATCTGATACAATGCTAACAGGCACTACATGTAATCTTATAACCTCTTCAAGATATAGCTCGGCTATCTTCTTCATCGAATACCCAATCTTAAATGAGACAAAGTGAGCACACTTTGTCAATCTGTCAACTATCACCCAAACAGAGTCGTGCCCACACGTAGATTTCGGTAGACCGGTGATAAAATCCATTGAAATACTCTCCCATTTCCAACTTGGAATATCAAGCGGTGTCAATTTACCACCAGGCCTTCTATGATCAGCCTTAACACACTGACACGTATAACATTCTGATACAAACTTCGCGATATAATTCTACATCCCTGACCACCAAACAATTTGCTTTAGATCCTTATACATCTTAGTGGAACCAGGGTGGTAGGATACACTGGAACCATGAGCTTCAGCACAGATCTTAGCCCGAATATCGCCGAAGGCGGGGACATAAAATCTACCCCGATACTTCAAGGTGTCCAACTCATCCACAAAGAAACCTGGTAACTCTCCCTTCCCAGTTCTATTCCGGAGGTGTAATAAATCCGGATCATCCTTCTGATGTGCTCGAGTGGGGGAAATACAAGAGGGATCTTCTGCTTCTAGACTAGCAGGCACAGTACTACTCCCAACCTCAATATCCATCAACAAAAATTCTTCTACCAAGAACTATATCGACAGGTTAAAAATTTTAGCGGTCTTTCTACTCAAAGCATTGGCTACTACATTGGCCTTTCCTGAATGATAAAGAATTTCTAATTCCTAATTTGCCACATATTCTAACCACCGACGCTGTCGCGGATTTAGTTCCTTCTGAGTGAAGACATACTTCAAACTCTTATGGTCCGTATAGATTTTGCACAACGCGCCATACAATAAGTGTCATCATAGCTTCAGCGCATAAATTACGGCAGCAAACTCCAAAACGTGTGTAGGATAGTTTCTCTCGTGAATCTTTAGTTGCCTCGATCCATACACGATCACCTTACCATCTTGCATTAAAACACAACCAAGTCCAATATGTGATGCATCAACATACACAGCATACTCAACTCCTTCAGTAGGTAAGGTTAAATTTGGAGCAGTACATAATCTCTTCTTCTGTTCCTGAAAAGCCCCTTCACACTTATCACTCCAAATGAACGCAATATTCTTCTGAGTAAGTCTAGTTAGAGGAGCAGACAATACGAAAAATCCTTCCACGAATCTTCTATAATAGCCAGCCAGGCCTAAGAAGCTCTTAATCTCCTTAGGTGTAGAAGGTCTCTCCCATTCCATCACAGCAGAAATCTTGGTCAGGTCTACAGAACTACCGTCCTTGCTTACAACGTGACATAGAAAGGACACCTGAGGTAGCCAGAACTGACATTTGCTCAACTTCGCATATAGCTTATGCTCCCTCAGGATTGACAAGACCGAACACAAATGCTAAGTATGCTCCTCAACATTGCAGGAATACACCAAAACATCATCTATAAAAACAATAACGAATCGGTCCAAGAAATCCTTAAACACCCTATTCATCAAATCCATGAAAGCAGAGGGTGCACTGGTTAAACCGAAAGACATCACCAAAAACTCATAATGTCCATTCCGTGAATGAAACGCGGTTCGGGGAATGTCTGCCTCACGAATTCTTAATTGGTGGTAGCCTGAGCGAAGATCGATCTTTGAAAATACCGAGCTACCACGCAACTAATCGAACAAATCTCCAATCCTTGGCAGGGGATATCTATTCTTAATGGTTACCTTGTTCAATTCCCTATAATCGATGCAAAGTCTCATCGATCCATCTTTCTTCTTAATGAACAAAATAGGAGCACCCCATGGAGAAGAACTTGGTCTAATAAAACCACGCCTAAGCAACTCATCGAGCTGAGTATGCAACTCATCCAACTCATGCGGTGCCAACCTTACGGTGCTTTGGCAATAGGACGAGTACCTGACTCAAGGTCTATCACAAACTCTATCTCCCTTTCAGGAGGAAGTCCTGGAAGACTATCAGGAAAGGCATCTGAAAAGTCTCACACCACAGAGACATCCTCAAGACGTGGTGTAACAAAACCTGTTTCCAGAGCAGAAATAGAAACTAAAAACGCCTCGCAATTAGACTCTATAACATGACAAGCACGTACCGCAGAAATGATAGGGGAAAATCTGTCCTGAAATCCATAGACGCTCATAGGTTATCCGTCGTCCATCCTAAAATCCAGACAATTAGCCTTGCACTGGATGACCGCATCATACTTGGACAGCCAGTCCATGCCCAAAATCAAGTCGAAATCAGCCAGATCTAAAATCATCAGATCTGCAAAGGCCAGAAAATTGTCAAGATAAATAGGGCATCTCAGAACTCCTTGATTAGATATCACCAAATCAACGGAAGGGAGCTTGACATTGAAGGAGTCTCCTGATTGATCCACACCCAGGCGATGTTTATCAACAAACCTCCGGGCCATGAAGGAATGG
This sequence comes from Platanthera guangdongensis, assembly GCA_039583875.1. Taxonomy (NCBI): domain Eukaryota; kingdom Viridiplantae; phylum Streptophyta; class Magnoliopsida; order Asparagales; family Orchidaceae; genus Platanthera; species Platanthera guangdongensis. Next base: position 103,065,695 of record CM077166.1, on the reverse strand, counting down.
GTGGCACCCGAATCGAAAAGAGCGCGTGCCCACCTATTCCGCACCTTAAACTCCCCTGATATCACTTGCGTAGAGGTTTGGGATTCCTTGCTGGTCATCACGTTCAGCTTTCCTTTTCCTTTATCCAGGTTCGGTGGCGGCGGCAGAGCTCAAAGTGGGGCAGGCTGCAGTAGGGGCTAAGCCTAGGGGCACGAAGACTTCCGGTGTCCCTTCTGCCCGCACTGGAAGAAAATCCTTTCCTTCATCCAGCACAGACTCACATCATGACCCTTCCTTACACAGAATGAGCACACTAGTTCACCCTTGGGTGCACCTTGGATGACGTGTACCTGCTGCTGCTTCAGGGTGACAGTCCTCTTGAAACATCTTTTGTAAGGGTGGCCTGGACGACCACATAAACTACACACTTCCTTACTTTTCTTCTTCGAAGAAAGGCCAGATGCCCCGCAACTACCATCCTCAACGCCTTTCCTTTTCTCCTTCCTCACCGCAGCACTGCGGTTCTCAGCGTTTTCAATCGCCTCCACTTTCAAAGCGACTTCCACTGCTTCAGCATAACTTTCAGCTCGGTAAGCGCATTCCAACTGCTGGACATTGCTTCTTAGTCCTCCAAGGAAACACTTCACTCTACCCTCCTCAGAAGCTACCAAATCAGGATCAAACCTGCTCAGTTTGCTAAACTCAATCTCATACTCTCTCACGGTGAGCTGTCTCTGCTTCAAATGCAAGAAGTTATTCATCATACGGTCCTGCTCGACCGAGGGTAGAAACTTTTTCAGCAACATCTTATTAAAAGTTTCCCAAGAACATCCTTCCTTCAGACCCTCTCTTTCCTGAATCCACCAACTCTTTGCCAGGCCTTTTAACTAATAGGCTGCAATCATCACCTTCTAGGCTTCTAGAATTCCGGAATACGAAAACATCTCCTCGATGGAGATGACCCAATCGTCTATAATCAGAAAGTCGGCACTCCCGTCGTAGCTGGGAGGTCCCAACCGCTGGAAGTACGATATGAAATTCATTTCTGGTGGTATCGCCATCAGGGGCACCAGAGGAATAGGGGTATCGGGCATGACTTGGCCCAATGCAGGCTCTTGTACTAAAGGTTGCTGCGCGAAAGCGGCAGACAACAGAGACTGAATTTATGATTGCATCGCAACTAATTGCCTTGACAGAGCCTCGTTGCTTTGACTCAGACCCTTGATAATCGCATCACTTTGTGCACCTGATGACTCACCCTCCGATTGGGGAGTCGACCTCGTCGTAGGACGCTTTGGCGGCATTCTAAAAAGCAAACGGACAACTCATCAAAATCCTAGCTTATAACAAAGCCACTCAACTAGTTCAGACCATGCTTATAAGACACTTGCTTATGCTGCAACTTGCTCTGGGATTTTATAATGATGTTATGTCCTACTTAGGATGATATCCTCTCATCCTATTGACTCATGTGCCTATGACATGAATGCATGTATTATTTATTCTTTTTTAAAATCATGTGTGTACATGTGTCATCATGTACACCTTAACTTAGCACATGTGCTTATGCGATGATATGCAATGTATGCTGTGTTATGTATTCTAAAAAGGCGCTAATGCATGTTATGAGCGGCGTACACATGAAATGTTATGCATCCTATAGTACATAACATCGCATGCAATGAGAAAAGAAAACGTGCTAATGGGCACCCATGTGATGGTGGTTATTGAAAGAAATTGTACCTAATCACCTAGAGGGGGGGGGGGGGTGAATAGGTGACTTAAATCTTTTTTAACTTTTTAGGCAGATTGCAGATTATATCACAGAGTTATAAGTACTTCTTCACAGCAATCAATCAGCAATCACAGAATAGACATCCACACAGTGAACACACAGATTTATAGTGGTTCCACAAGGTTTGGGTACATCCACTTTCCCCCTTCGCCTATCTAGTAGTGTACTAGATTCGGCCAAACTCCTCCACTATATCTCAGATCCTCAGATCTTACACTCAGAACCCCAAATGGTTCCTACAGCTCAGGCCCAAGGCCCTACATATCAGTCTTCTCCAAAGACCTACACTCAGCCATAAGGCCTACACTCAGCCACAACAGGCCTACACTCAGAGAAATGGATCTCCTACTCTCAGGCACACAGACCCTACCACTCAGCCTTTATAATTGCAGGCTTACAACTCTGATCCCTAAGGATCAAACAAGAAATTTAAAATACAAAGTATATACCTACAACTCAGAAAAAGAGAGATGAGTTAATAGGTTCTTGATGAGTTCTTGAAAGAACTCTGCTGAGATCAACCTCACTTGGCTTTCTTCAAAGCTTCTTGAATGTAGAACACAATAGGATTGATTCTCTGCAGCTGATCTTCAATCACTGCCACTTAAGATTCAGAACTAGGTCTGAACCCTTCTTCACACCCTGGTTTCAACGACTGTCTTCTTGGAAGGAGCTCTCTCTCTCCAACTTCTTAGATCTTCACTTGAATTGATTCTTCAATGAATAGCTTGATCTTGTGTGAATCACTTTGATGTGTTGATCATCTTCTTCTGTTGACAGAATATGCCTATATATAGGCCTTCTTCATGGTAACCGGCTGATCCGGTTCCTAACAGCTTTCTGACATCTCTGACAGTTGTAGTAGACCGGCTGGAATGGCAGCTGTCATGTCATCCAGTCACTTCTTGAAATATCTGTAACAGTCTGAAAGTGTCGAGACATTCTGTCTTTAAGTGTCGACACGTGTAGACTAAGTGTCGACACAAGTGGACTAAGTGTCGACACTAGTCTTCAAGGTGTCGACACAACTTCTTGTGTTGTAGAAATTACTTCTCGACACAGCTTCTTCATCATGTGTCGACACTGATAATGTGTGTCGACACAACTCCTTGTTCTTCAATACTCTATTGATTTCTTGTAAGTGTCGACACAACTCCTTTATGTCGACACATCTTCTTGTGTTGAACTCATTAAGTGTCGACACATCTTCTTGGTGTCGACACATGCCTTCAGTGTTGATACTTTTGCTGAGTGTCGACACATCTGCTTGGTGTCGACACTTGTACTTAGTCTTCATGGAAATTTGCTGAGTGTCGACACATCTCCTTGTGTCGACACTTCCTTCATGTGTTGAGACTTCTGTTGTGTGTCGACACATTCTTCATTATGTCGACACATTCTTCTTCTGTTGAGACCTTGGCTGTGTGTCGACACATCTTCTTTGTGTCGACACTTGTACTTAGAATTTGTTGAACTTTGATGAGTGTCGACACAGCCTCCTAGTGTCGACGCTTTCTTCATATGTTGAGTCTTCTGCTGTGTGTCAACACATTCTTCAATATGTCGACACTTGTACTTAGAATTTGTTGAACTTGTTGAGTGTCGACACAGCCTCCAAGTGTCGACACTTTCTGATGTAGACACAGTTCCTCTGGGTGTCGACACTGCTTCTAAGTGTCGACACTGATTCACTGGACATTTATTCATTGAGTGTCGACACATCTCCTTTGTGTCGACACTTTCCTCCTGGTGTCGACTCTGCATCCCTGGTGTCGACACAATTACTCCAAGTGTCGACACTGCTTCTCTGGATGTCGACACAAGTCTTCTTAAGTGTCGACACATTGCTTCTGGGTATCGACACATGGACTTAGAAACTTTTCAGCTTTCTCTGTAAATACTTGACCTGCACAACTAAAATCAAAACACATCAAATACATTTTGATGTATATCATTGAGTAGGGTGAGGCTTCTTCAAATCAGGTACATTTAAACCAATGTACCCAACAATCTCCCTCTATTTGGAGAAGTCATAACCCTTAGTCAATGATATACACCATACATAATAAAATCACAGTATGATGTAAAGCAGGATTATGTAACAGGGAAAACATAAACATGTATTAAAACAAAACATGTATATACCAATATCTCAGAACAATTATGTAATAGAAATAACACACATCACATAGTTCTGAGAACTTTATCATATTCATTATACAAAAGTTTATAGAGTGTTTAAAATCAAAAGATTACAACTGTAAACTAAAGATAAATTCTATTGTATTTCTGCTCAGCCTCCTTGATAACTATGCACTTCCCAGACTGTATCTTTGCTTGCACAGGGGCTTCAGCATCTTCAGCAGCAGCAGGCTTCTTGCCTTTAAGATCCTTCTTCTTTAACTCTTCAGCTTTAATCTTCTGCCTTTCAAAGTAATGATAAGGCTTGGGAAAGTACTTGCTAGGCTCCTGGGCAGTAGGGGGTGGCTTTCCCATCTTTGCCTTTCTTCTATACTGCACAATGGATTCTTGCCTAGTCTCATGTTTCCTCCACTCCAGTTCAGAAAACCACTTGTTTCTATCTTGAATATTGTCTTTGGCAGCCTTCCATGCAGTTAAGATAATATTCCTGGAGGTGGGGCTCCACTGTTCAAAATCAGGCCTTTGTTCAACTTGCTCTCTGAACCTTTTCTTAGACAATTTGGCTTCTTGTTCTTTCTGCAAAGCTTCTTGTATAGCCTCAGATACTGGCTGAACCACTTTTTCTATGATGACATTGTGCTTTCCCTCAGGAGGGCTATACATTGATTGTATGTCTGCATGTATTATATCAAAGTGTGGTGGAGGGTAAATTACTTGAGCCACTTCAGCTTGCTCCCCTCCAAGAAATGCAGGATGAATCCCAGACTCTGCTATATTGTCATCATCACACAATGGAGGATATCCAAGGGTGGCTCTGATGGAATTGGAAATCCATTTTGCATGATCAGAGCTGGCTTTGACTAACACCCTCTCCCCCTTTATGACTTCTCTTTCCACGTGATCCCTTAGATCATCTTTCTGAAACCTTATTTGGGCATCCAAATAGTTTACTCCATCCTTAAAGTAAGGTTTCAACCTTTGGAGTTTTTCAGTGATCAGCTTCTGAGAATCTTGAATTGTAGAAGTTACAGCAGTTAGGCTCTCTTGCAGTGCTTTGTCAAATTCCTCTTTGGTAGTGGCCAGGGCTGCATTCTGGGCAGTTTCTATATTCTTTAGTTCAGTTACAATAGCATTGTGGGAAGCTGTCAAATTATAATTCATTCTTATTTGATTCTCCAGATCATAGCCTTGCTTTACTTCAAGTTCATCCACTTGAGCTTTGATCTTCTCTTGATGAGTGGCTAGATAGACTACAGCATTCCCTCCCTTATGGAAGCAGTCAGTCATCTCCTTCTTATTCAGATTCATTTCAAATCTGATAGACTTAATATCTTGGGCTAGATCAAACTGTAGAGACTTATGCCCTTCATCCATATATGTTTCTATTGCTTTCTTTTGCTCATCAAGCTTTATCTGCATTGCAACCATCAGAGAACTGTAATCTACAGATGGTGTTGGCTGTGATATAGGCTATGGTGCAATGGTTTGCAGGCCTTTCTTATAATTCTGGCTCCTCCTCTTGAAGACTTGAAACTTTCTCTTTTTAGCTCTGGCAGCCTCCTCATCTTCAGAAGCAGATGTGCTATCAATAGTCACTCTGTCCATTGGGCTTGAAGGTAACTCCTTCTCAGTCCTTGTTGGTTGCTCAGCTTCCTTGTGCTTCTCAGGCTCTTTGCCTGCAGTTGCTGCTATATTTTCCACTTGCTCCCCCTCAATACTAACTTTCTCCCCCTCAGCAGCAACACTCTCTTTCTCAAAGTCTGTTTGTAGAAGATCTGGGAATAGTTCTTCCAAGGTAAATTCTTGTTGAGGATGGGGTGGAGATTCCCTGATTTCATCAACAACTTGAGCAGATACTACTGGATCTGCAATAGATGTGTCTTTCATGACAACATCTGGGGGTTGGCTATGTGTTTGTGTTTGCTGATTAACATCAGATATCTTGTCAGTTATAACTTTACTCTCAATAAGGAAATCTAATTGGTTGATTTCAGTGATTACCTCAAGAAAAGTTTGAGTAGCTCTTTCACTTTCTAGAGGTGTTGGCTCTTCAACCAGTAGAGGCTCCCCCTGGATAGAATCTTGGTGTATTGGGCTAGCCTGTGGTAGCTCCCCCTGCCTCTCTGCATCATCTTGTCTTACTGGAGATTGACCAGCATTTCCTTCTGCTTCCTCATCAGGAGTAAAGACAACTTGCTCCTCAGAACTACTAGAGGATTCTTGAGTCACTGGGACTGACTTCTTCTTCTTCTTTAGGGGTGTTTCCTTCTCAGGAGTGGGCATCTCCTTGGTCAAAACTCTATCCCATCTATAGAAGATTCTCATGTCCATTCTTCTCATGTGATTGATTTTTGATCCTACTGCTTGGCTCATTACTTCTGGTATACTACCAGCCAAGTAAAGACTTAGAATCCTACCCAAATTCGGTTTCTTAAGGCTCTCCTTTATCTTATCAAACAATACAGTAGACGAATCAGTTTGTAGGGTGAAGATAATACTTGTCATTTGGCTAAACATATGAGCTGAAACTCTATCATGCCCTCCAGGCTTGCACAGGATCACCTTGCCAACAATTTCAGAGAGAAATTTGCCTTGGCTGTTCATTCCCTTTCTGTTGAATACTGATCCAATTTTCATCTTGGAATCCAGTCCACACCATATTAAAGCTTCTCTGGTTTTAGAAGCAGAAACTTCAACTTCTTCCTTAGTCCTTGGTAGGTTTAGTACCTTTCTCAAACTCTTAGGTGAGACATTCACCTTTTCTCCATGAACCCTTGACTTTATCTTGAGTCCAGATTCGTCTTGGGTTGCTCCATTCAGAAATTCTAGAACTTTTTTCTTCCATATCTTGGTTGGCTCTGAAACAAGAAAATCTAACCCTGAGTTTGCAACTAGGGTTACCACATCCTTGATCTCTGGTTCTGCGTCATCAAACGCGTGCCGCACTAGTTCATATCCTTCATTCACGTTCTCTTCGAGCTTGGGCGCCATTAGGGTTTGAAGAATTTGAATTGAGAGAAGAGAGGTGTCGACACACAAGTTTGGTCTCGAAACTTTGGTGAGCGTGTCGACAGACAATGGCGAAATCCTATTTATACCTTTCTAGGATTGAAGATGAAGGGGCGCGTCTACAAACTTAAATTGAGTCGACACTGTTGAAAAGTGTCGACAAAGACTTATAATGTCTCGACAACAATGTGTCGACACAAGTATAGTCGATATAATATATTTGTCGACACTTGTTTATGTGTCGACACCACTTAACTCGACACTTAGTCGAGACTTTACTTGGTTAATACTGTTTAAATCCTAAGTGTCGACACCACCTTGGTTGTGTCATCACCTACCATGAATGTGTCGACACTAATTTTCTGAAGTGTCGACACCAACTTCCTAGATGAGTCGACACCTTTTCTCTGAAGTGTCGACACCACTTTTCTGTCTTGACTCAGACAACTCTGTGTGTCGACACTATTTTACTTAGCCATTTCTGTAAACTTATTCTAAGTTTATCATACCTAATTCAATTTTAAATCTATTGAATTTGGTTTCATCTAAAGGCTTAGTATACATGTCAGCTAGTTGATTATCTGTATTAACATACTCCAGTGAAATATCTTCTTTTTCAACATGTTCCCTTAGAAAATGATATTTTATTTCAATGTGTTTTGTTCTACTATGGGAAATAGGATTGTTAGCAATAGATATAGCACTAGTAGAATCACAAAATAGTGGTGTTCTACTTACTTGAATGCCATAATCCTCAACATGATGTTGTATCCATAGAAGTTGAGCATAGCAACTTCCTGCAGCCACATATTCAGATTCTGCTGTAGAGATAGCCACACTTGTTTGTTTCTTGCTACTCCAAGATATCAGTCTTCCACCTAGGAATTGACAGGTACCAGTTGTACTTTTCCTATCTTCTTTGCAGCCTGCAAAATCTGCATCTGAATAACCTGTCAGTTCAAAGTCTCCATTCCTAGGGTACCAAAGGCCTAGATAAGGAGTGCCCTTAAGATATCTCAGTATTCTTTTGATTGCTGTCAAATGAGACTCTTTAGGGCAAGCTTGGTACCTAGCACAGACACATGTAGCATACATGATATCTGGTCTACTTGCAGTCAAATACAATAGAGAGCCAACTATCCCTCTATATAAAGTCTCATCTATAGGTTTCCCTGCATCATCTTTGCTAAGAGACATACTTGACCGCATAGGAGTTTTCATGGTACTGGATGATTCCATACCATACTTCCTTATCAGTTCTAGGGTGAACTTAGACTACCATATGGATAAACCATTCTCATTCTGTCTAACTTGGAGACCCAAGAAGAGCTTAAGTTCCCCCATACTGCTCATCTCAAATTATCCTTGCATAAGTTTTGCAAACTTTCTACAAAGACTACTTTCAGTAGACCCAAATATGATGTCATATACATATATTTGGGCTAGTATGATCTTGCCTCTGGATTACCTAAGGAATAGAGTCTTGTCTATTTTCCCCCTTGTGAATTTATTCTCAATGAGGAAACTAGACAGGGTTTCATACCAAGCCCTAGGGGCTTGTTTTAACCCATACAAAGCCTTCCTAAGTCTATAGACATAATTAGGTTGAGTTGAATCAACAAAACCTGATGGATGTTCCACATAGACCTCTTCTTTCATATTACCATTCAGAAAGGCTAACTTAACATCCATTTGGTATAGTTTAAATCCTTGATAGGTTGCATAGGCTAGGAACAACCTTATGGCTTCCAGTCTGGCTACTAGAGCAAAGATTTGATCAAAGTCAATACCTTCTTCCTACCTATATCCCTTAGCAACCAGTCTTGCTTTGTTCTTGATAATCACTCCATGTTCATCCATTTTGTTCCTAAAGATCCACTTGGTTCCAATTATGTTGTGGTCTTTTGGTTTAGGAACAAGCTCCCAGACTTTGCACCTCTTGAACTGATTCAGCTCCTCTTGCATTGCCTCAATCCAATGAGGGTCTAGGATGGCTTCTTCAAACTTCTTTGGCTCTACTTGGGATAGAAAACTGGAGTAGAGTACTGCACTCAGATTTCTACTCCTTGTTTGTACCCCTTGTCTTATATCACCAATGATTTGATCTTCTGGATGATCTCTTAGATGCCTATTAGCTGGAGGCATCCTGGCTTCAGGTTGAACTCCTTTAGCTTCTTCATCTTGCTGCACTCCTTGGTCTTCTTCTGCATTAGGTACATGTAGTACTCCCCCTGGACAACAGCCACTATCATCTACATGCTGACTTGCAGTAGATCCTTCTTCAATAGTGAGCTTGTCCATCTTCTTAGTCACACCTGTGGAGCTGCAAATACTTCTAGACAACTCATTGTTAATAAGTCTAGCTTCATCAAATACTACATGTACTGACTCTTCTACAACTTGAGTAGACAAGTTGTACACTCTATAAGCCTTACTGTTGTTGCTGTACCCAACAAAAATCCCCTCTTGGGATTTGGCAGCAAACTTGGTCAAGCAAGACTTACCATTGTTAAGTATAAAGCATTTACAACCAAAGATCCTGAAATAGGATAGGTTTGGTTTTCTGCCTTTCACAATCTCATAGGGGTCTTATTGTGGCTCTTGGTGATAGTAGCCCTATTAATTACATGGCATACAGTGTTAACTGCCTCAGCCCAGAAATATTATGGGAGAGATGTGTCACTTAATAGGGTTCTACCAGCCTCAATAAAGGTACTATTTTTCCTCTCAGCAATGCCATTTTGCTGAGGTGTTCTTGGTGAAGAAAATTCCTGAAATATCCCAAATTCTTCACATAGTTTTGCCATACTATCAGACTGAAATTCAGTACCATGGTCACTTCTTATTTTGACCACTGTACTGTCTAACTCATTCTGAATTTGTTTGACAAAGCTATAGAAGATACTAGGTGTTTCAGATTTCTGTCTAAGGAAGAACACCCAGGAAAACCTTGAGTAGTCATCTACAACCACAAAGGTATAGACCTTCCTACCTAGGCTGTGAACTGGCATAGGACCAAAGAGATCCATATGCAAGAGGTATAAGCACCTCACAGCATCTTTGTTTTCAATGCTACTAAAGGTGGATCTAGTTTGCTTGCCCTTTTGACAAGCTGAGCATATTCCATCTTTAATACACTTAACTTGAGAACCATTCCTCACTAACTCTTTGCTATAGAGTTGGCCAATTGTCTTGTAGTTAAGATGGGCTAGCCTCTTGTGCCATTTGACACAATGAGAGACTTTCTCATCAGCTACAAGACACACTGGAGAACCATTGTTCTCACACATAATGTCTAGGCAATAGACATTTCTCTTTCTGTAACCTGTCAAAATGATCTCTTGATCATTTGACCTCCTAATATGACAACCATCTTTGACAAATGAGATGTCATATCCTAAATCACTCAATTGACTTATACTAATAAGATTATGTTTCAAACCTTTAACATAAGCCACTTGAGTAATTGTTATATGGGTGCTAGAAATGATATCAAAACCCTTGATAATTCCTTTTTCAGAACCACCAAAGGTGACTTTAGGACCATCCTTGATAGGTGTGTAGTCCTTTAGTAATCCCCTAGTTCCAGTCATGTGTGTGGAACATCCACTGTCCAAGTACCATATTGGGGCATGGCTACTTGGACTTACCTGCAAAACAGATTAGTTGACCTAAGAACACAAAGAATTCTTGGGTCCTTGGTGCTAGTTAGTTTGCCTCTTAACAAAGCCACCTGCAGTTCTTCCAACAGGCAGTTTGCTACTCAACTTAGCACTAGAATTGTGCCAACTGTCTATGGCAAAGTGTCCTACCTTGCCATAGCACCAGCACTCAAATCTATTGTACCTTTGCTTAGGTACATCCCTAGCTGTTTTATCTACAGCTGGCTTGTTGAGAGCTGGGGCTTTGCCCTTAGACTTGGACTTTACAGTCCTAGCAGGGTTAGTAAATCCCAATCCAGTTTTACCCTTGTGAGGTATAAACTCATCAATCAAAGGTAGAACAGACTTAGGTTTAGAAAATCTTGCAACTATGTCTCTCTCCTTCTGAAGACTAATCTCCAGATTTCTGATTTGATCATTCTTGAATGTTATAGTTCCCATCTGAATAACAGTTATGTTCTTCAGTCTGGCTATTTCATTTAACTTTTGATCAATCAGCTTCTCAAAATCAGTTGCATCAACTTTAAGATTAGCAATCACCTTAGCCTGACTTTTGGCCAAGGATTTGCTTTTCTCAAAAGCTTGCAATAGAAATTTATATTCATCAATCAATTGATGAATATCCCCTTCTGATTCAGATCCACTGGCATCATTTGATGTTGATGTAACTGAATCTGAACTAGCACAAGAAATTGAACTTAAAGAACAATTTTGTACCTGACTAGGTCCAGGATGATCCTGGATTTTGTCACATTCTGTTAAGGCCATCAGTACTTTGCACTGAATGTCCTCTTGCTCATATATAGAGTTCATTATCTGGATGAACTCCTCTTCCTCTTCTTCAGCAAACAGTACTATGTATGCTTCAACTTCTGACTCAGTTTCTGAAGAAGATATGTCTGACAGGCTTTTGTCCTTCTTGGCAACAAAGGACCTTTCCTTTTTGCCCTTGGTTTGAATTTTCTTCTTATCATTAGACTCTTTCCTTTTCTCAGGACAGTCAGCAATAACATGTCCTTGTCTGTTACAGCAATAACATACAATTTTTGATAAAGTTGCTTTGCTTGACTTGGTCTTTCTCCTATCTTTCTTTGATGACTTCTTGTTCTGATAATAGTCATCTTTTCCCTATGAAGTTGATGGCTTTGACCTCCACTATTTCTTCTTTAGAAACTTCTGAAAGTGTCTTGTGAAGGCTGCAAAATCCTCATCACTCTCACTGCTTTCAGAATTTCTGCCTTCTGATTCATCTGACTCAGTCTCAGCCACTTTAGGAGGTGGAGATGGAGACTTACTTTTGTATTTCCTGGTGGCTTCTGTCTTGAATGTCACTGTCCTTTCTTTATGCTCACTTCTTGTAGTCTTCTCCTCTTCTTTCATCACCATCAACTGCATCTCATAGGATAGCAGTTTTCCAAACAATGTTGGAGGAGGGATATCTGCTAACTTGGCCATTTCCCTTATGACACAGATCTTGGTGTCCCAATCCTTTGTTAGAGACCTCAAGAACTTATCATTCAGCTCATAGTTGCTGAATTCTCTTCCATAAGACATCAACTCATTGACAATCCTATAGAATTTCTTATAGCATTCTATTATGCTATCAGACCTGCCTTGCCTGAAACTTTCATATTCCTGGTTTAACAATGACTTTCTGTCCTGCCTAACTTCTTCAGAACCATCCATATACACTATCAAAGTATCCCACATCTCCTTAGATGTTTTACAGTGTATCAAGTTCTGAAATGTAGCATCATCTATGGCACTTACAATGATATTCTGAGCCCTCTTGTCCATGGTGGCCAGAATAATCTCATCTTTTGTCATTTCAGAAAAGTCCTTAGGGGTTCTCTGATTTGCATCCAGGACTGAAACCTTCATAGGCACATATGACCCTTCTTTAAATGTGATATATATTCTAGGGTCTGAAGCTTCCATAAACAGTCTCACCCTTTCTTTCCATATGCCAAAAATCTCTTTTCTGCAAATGGGCAACTTCATGGATCCAAGTTCCTTATGATTCTCTGTTGAACCCATTTTCTTGATTTTCTTGATTATACTGAATCTGTCTTTGATTTCACTGAATCTACCAACAGGATCTACTCATATAGTTATGTCCCTTTTTGAGTAACCTGGCTCTGATACCACTTGAAAGAAATTGTACCTAATCACCTAGAGGGGGGGGGGTGAATAGGTGACTTAAATCTTTTTTAACTTTTTAGGCAGATTGCAGATTATATCACAGAGTTATAACTACTTCTTCACAGCAATCAATCAGCAATCAAAGAATAGACATCCACACAGTGAACACACAGATTTATAGTGGTTCCCCAAGGTTTGGGTACATCCACTTTCCCCCTTCGCCTATCTAGTAGTGCACTAGATTCGGCCAAACTCCTCCACTATATCTCAGATCATCAGATCTTACACTCAGAACCCCAAATGGTTCCTACAGCTCAGGCCCAAGGCCCTACAACTTAGTCTTCTCCAAAGACCTACACTCAGCCACAAGGCCTACACTCAGCCACAACAGGCCTACACTCAGAGAAATGGATCTCCTACTCTCAGGCACACAAGCCCTACCACACAGCCTTTATAATTGCAGGCTTACAACTCAGATCCCTAAGGATCCTACAAGAAATTTAAAATACAAAGTATATACCTACAACTCAGAAAAAGAGAGATGAGTTGATAGGTTCTTGATGAGTTCTTGAAAGAACTCTGCTGAGATCAACCTCACTTGGCTTTCTTCAAAGCTTCTTGAATGTAGAACACAATAGGATTGATCCTCTGCAGCTGATCTTCAATCACTGCCACTTAAGATTCAGAACTAGGTCTGAACCCTTCTTCACAGCCTGGTTCCAACGGCTGTCTTCTTGGAAGGAGCTCTCTCTCTCCAACTTCTTAGATCTTCACTTGAATTGATTCTTCAATGAATAGCTTGATCTTGTGTGAATCACTTTGATGTGTTGATCATCTTCTTCTGTTGACAGAATAGGCCTATATATAGGCCTTCTTCATGGTAACCAGCTGATCCGGTTCCTAACAGCTTTCTGACATCTCTGACAGTTGCAGTAGACCGGCTTGAATGGCAGCTGTCATGTCATCCAATCACTTCTTGAAATATCTGTAACTGTCTGAAAGTGTCGAGACAGTCTGTCTTTAAGTGTCGACACTTGTAGACTAAGTTTCGATACTTGTAGACTAAGTGTCGACACTAGTCTTCAAGGTGTCGACACAACTTCTTGTGTTGTAGAAATTACTTCTCGACACAGCTTCTTCATCATGTGTCGACACTGATAATGTGTGTCGACACAACTCCTTGTTCTTCAATACTCTGTTGATTTCTTGTAAGTGTCGACACAACTCCTTTGTGTCGACACATCTTCTTGTGTTGAACTTGTTAAGTGTCGACACATCTTCTTGGTGTCGACACATGCATTCAGTGTTTATACTTTTGCTGAGTGTCGACACATCTGCTTGGTGTCGACACTTGTACTTAGTCTTCATGGAAATTTGCTGAGTGTCGACACAGCTCCTTGTGTCGACACTTTCTTCATGTGTTGAGACTTCTGTTGTGTGTCGACACATTCTTCATTATGTCAACACATTCTTCTTCTGTTGAGACTTTGGCTGTGTGTCGACATATCTTCTTTGTGTCGACACTTGTACTTAGAATTTGTTGAACTTTGCTGAGTGTCGACACAGCCTCCTAGTGTCGACACTTTCTTCATGTGTTGAGTCTTCTGCTGTGTGTCGACACATTCTTCAATATGTCGACACTTGTACTTAGAATTTGTTGAACTTGTTGAGTGTCGACACAGCCTCCAAGTGTCGACACTTTCTGATGTAGACACAGTTCCTCTGGGTGTCGACACTGCTTCTAAGTGTCGACACTGCTTCACTGGACATTTCTTCATTGAGTGTCGACACATCTCCTTTGTGTCGACACTTTCCTCCGGGTGTCGACTCTGCATCCCTGGTGTCGACACAATTACTCCAAGTGTCGACACTGCTTCTCTGGATGTCGACACAAGTCTTCTTAAGTGTCGACACATTGCTTCTGGGTGTCGACACATTAACTTAGAAACTTTTCAGCTTTCCCTTTAAATACTTGACCTGCACAACTAAACTCAAAACACATCAAATACATTTTGATGTATATCATTGAGTAGGGTGAGGCTTTTTCAAATCAGGTACATTTAAACCAATGTACCCAACAGTTATGCATCTCATACTACATAACCGTCACATGTTGTCACCTATGGTTGATCCATATACAAACACATATTATGGATCTCATACTACATAATATGCCCCGTATACTTCTTATCATGTTATGCGTGTAGTGACTATGCTTCGGCTAAGGCGTACTGATGGCACATCAGTGTGTGTATGAAATGTCACTAAACAACCAACACTAACAAGGAAATGTTGCCCGACCAATTGTCAATCAACCTCCCACTGATACCAACTGTCACAACCCACATTTTCACCGCATAAAATAACTTATCAGAGTAAGGGAAAATGTGTGTCATGATGCCACGTCAGAAGGGGATAAATGTGGATGCTTAGGAAGACACCTACTTAAACATGAAGAAAGATTCTTTCAGTTATTTTAAGGAAAATCAGCTAAGTAAAATAGTTAGTCGTATCCCTCGGCTTAGTGGCTCACTTAGTCCACAAATCAAAATATAGCTATACGCTGCAAAAGAATACTTATTTAGATTGACTCAAACATCATACATGAGTATAAACGTCCCCAAAGGACAACTCATGCTATGCAAGACTCTAAATTTATAATAGTAGTAAGGATAGATTTTACGGTCGGCAAATATAACAAGTTAGAGTTTTTAAATAATGCAGTGGATGAAGTAATAGTAGTAGATTTTATTTTTAAAAATACCTAACATGCATTCCTAGCATAAATCACCCCAGAGAGAAAGCAATCCACATCCACATATAGAAAAACTAAGTAGCTAGCAAGTATCAAAAAGTAACAATATTGTGGGCGTCAACAAACTGACACGAACGCACATACAGAAAAGTATGTCTGAACCAATAACTAAATAAACAACAAACCACCTCGTTGAGACGAGGTAACAACCATGACCAACACTGCCGCCCAGAAACTCCAAAACTAGCTCTGTTATCTACTACTACTCTGAACCTGAGGCATTCCAAAGACAGAACACCTCAGCAAGAAGGAACAAATGGTGGCAGAAATTAATAAGCCCAAATAAACAAAGGTCAAAGGGGTACCAACCCAAGACCAATAGTACTGAAATAAAGTACAAAAAGAGGAACAAGTCATCATCATGAAGAAGAACTCTTACGTGATTCGTCACGTACAACAATAGTACACCAGACGCACGAGGCTATAAGGTGACAACATGAATAATTCATAAGGAAGAAATACAAATCCTTTATTAAGCACCTGTGGTCGACTTTACCCAAAAACACGGGCGAGGTGGTCACTCGTGGACACACCACCCAAAAACACGGGCAAGGTGGTCACTCTTGGACACACACCCAAAAACACGAATATAAATCCGTCTAACTGCGAGGGAGTCTCAGACTCTCCACCATACACCGCAGACACCCAAAAGCTAGGTAGACTTCCACAGGGCACTAATGAAGGAAACAACCACTGCAGAGGTGGAATCGTCCACTAACTCCCGCAATCAAGAAACCCAAAGAAACCACAACACAAATATCTCGAGATTTGACTCGACACATTCTACTTGACATTACCAGATTCAAGACGCGGTTGATCAACCTCTAGGAGCAATTTACAATCCTAGATAAACTCTAACTCGTTTAATAACAAAAATTAAGGTATTTATAGTCATCATTAAGACACATCAGGAACGATTAAACATAATCAGACAAGATCAAGCTTACTTTGACAAAACCTTACAACAACATGTGATCATTGAAACGGTTAATTATAATAATAATTTGGAAGAATAAGCACAAAAAATTTTAAAGACATGAAAATATAGCCGTTACCATCAAATCGGAGAAGGAGAAATGAGGCGAAACCACCATTTACCTTGGTTTAACCGGAAAAGTCCACCCAATCACTCGATGTTGTAGATCGGGGCAAAAGCATGCAGGAGGAGTTGAAATATGAACAAGAACGACCGAAATGGAGGTTAGGGCCTAAAAACCGTAACGAGAAATCTATAGAAACGAGGATGATATTACCACGATGGCGTAGCTCTCGGCGAGAGCTTTCCAGATCTATACTCGGTTGAAGATTTCGAGCACCGGAGCAACGTTGGCGGCCATCGGAAGAAGTACAGATGGACGACCTATTTCTCACACGCTGCTCTAGTTCGGGAAGAAGAAGAAATTCTTGGTTGGTTTAATGATGAAGAAGAAGAAAGTATTTATACTCAAACAACAAAAATAAATCGGGTTCATCTAAAACCGGTTTTCTGAGACAGAAGGAACGGGACACTCGAGTACTATAGGGGTACTACTCGGGTATAATAAGGGATACTCGAGTACAAGAAAAGGACTACTGGAGTAGTAAGGTCACTACTCGAGTACTCGAAAGAACTACTCGAGTAGTAAGATCACTACTTGAGTACATGAAAGGACCTACTCGAGTGCCAGGAAACTACTCGAGTACTCGAAAGGAACTACTCGAGTAGTAAGGTAACTACTCGAGTATAAGAAGAGACCTACTCGAGTACTTATAAGGCAGCTACTCGAGTACTCGAAAAGAACTACTCGAGTAGTAAAGCAACTACTCGAGTACAAGAAGAGACCTACTCGAGTACTTATAAGGCAACTACTTAAGTACTCGAAAAGAACTACTCGAGTAGTAAGGAAACTACTCGAGTACAAGAAGAGACCTACTCGAGTACTTATAAGGCAGCTACTCGAGTACTCTAAAAGAACTACTCGAGTAGTAAGGCAACTACTCGAGTACGAGAAGAGACCTACTCGAGTAGTTATAAGGCAGCTACTCGAGTACTCGAAAAGAACTACTCGAGTAGTAAGGCAACTACTCGAATAAAAGAAGAGACCTACTCGAGTACTTATAAGGCAGGTACTCGAGTACTCAAAAAGAACTACTCGAGTAGTAAGGCAACTACTTGAGTACAAGAAGAGACCTACTCGAGTACTTATAAGGCAGCTACTCGAGTACTCGAAAAGAACTACTCGAGTAGTATGACAACTACTCGAGTACAAGAAGAGAACTACTCGAGTACTTATAAGGCAGCTACTCGAGTACTAACCGATTATTTGCATGAATAGTACACATACACGAGACGCAAGAATTTCACTCGAGTCAAGCCTTGCAGGAAAAACAATTTCTTTGCAAATGTAACCTTTTGATCAAACTATATGAACAAATAGTAAAAGACATTTTTGAATAGTACTATAATATTAAAATAATCATACTTATATGTTTTTGAACAAAGAAACTACGAGATCAAAACATAGGCCCAAACGATCGCCGAATTAAACGAAGCTCACGTCATAGGTGAATACTGAAGCTACGAACACAACGACGAAGTCAAAACCAAAATCCGACGAGCCATTCCCGAGATATTAATCTTCAAAGTATACGGCGAACATAAACAATCCAAAACTTCAATCGCGCGTCGAGACTCCAAAAATTCTCGGATTACGACGAAACTTGACCAGCAAGCCTAAAATTACATAACTTAAATTCCAAATGCAAAATTTTCCAATCACAATAATGATTCGGCCGACTCGACCGCACGGACTCAAAAATTCCTTAACGACATTGTGTCATCAACTCGACGTTAAAAGAAACGCCAAGACGTCATAAATATGATGTTGCCCATTCAAATATGATTATCGAAAAAAATCGGGGGTGTTACAGCGACCAATAGTCTGACTCGGCGATATTGAATAGTGAGCCCTAAGGATTTTGTAAAAATCCATTGCGGAAAGATACCGTTTGTGATGTATGTGTTTTCTCCTGTTTTTGAGTGAGTACGTGTAGCCTGAACAGGACAAGGTTAGCTCCACGTTGGCAGTAGATGATTTCCTTGATGTGCGGGAACGTTGTAGTATAAATGATGGATTAGGGTGGGAAAGACTATAAATTGTGATGTGCTAAGGTGCGGCTTTGTCTCCGTAGTCGGATGGCTATCCCGTGATGTGCAAGTCATGTGGGGAGAGTGTCCCGACGAGACTAGTCCACTTATGTGAGACTGACGAGAATGCCAAGTACAGGACAAACCCAGGCAATGAAGCTCACGAGCGGGTGGGGTCCAGCAAGGGTTCTTAGAATCAGTTTGTGTGTGAGACGAAATCCTAACGTGAGAAGTCAAAGCTTGCAGGAAAGCCCGGGTCTAACACCCACGAGCGGGTGGGGACTTAGCAATATTTCCATGTGGCAGCTTGTATGCCATTAGGGGAACTGCAGTACCCTTTTTGTTTGCGGCTTGACGTCGATGAGAAAAATAGAAGTACCCAGTTGTTATGATGATATGCCAGATATATACGCGATAGAGTGCCTTGGGTGAAGCCCAAGTTTGCATACATGCTGCATAGTAGGCCCCTTTGATTATATGTTCAACATAGAAAACGTGTCTGTTGTTTGAGATATCCAAAACTATTTTTAAAGCTTTACATGTTTATGTATATGACATACAAAGTGCTGACTTGCATGTTGGAGGTGTACCCCGGGGTCCGTTAGGGCCGGCCGGGTGGAGATGTGTTGGTTACACAGTAGAGGTTAGCCTTTGCTGACCAACGTTATCAGAAAGTTTTATATGGAAGGATCGCAAGCGGGACCAAGTGCGCTTGCCGAAAAGGCGTAAGATTCATGAAGTGATTTCCGGCTTGCATGTAGAGGTAGCCTAGGAGTGCTTTTGCACGTTGATGTTTGACCTTGTTGTCATTCAGTTTTGGACTTATTTTATGTAAGGCCTTAAGGCCATTTTGATACTCCTGATTGGTAGTGGATAAATTCTAGTTTTGTTGCTATGTTTCCGCTGTTGCTTTATTCTGAGTTTTGAGTTGTGTAGTTAATACCATTTTTAATGTTAAAGCTATAGCGTCCGTATGTTGTGGGACCCTGGCCGGACCCATATTATATGGTCATTACAGGGGAGGCGTTACAGCTCTATAGCAGCGGCATATGGAGTATGCACGATCTCTCAAGTCTCTATAGAGCCAGGTGGCGACTTCCATCCTGCAACAAGGGAAGCAAAGTTCATACTCAAATACAGTCCGCGGCGGACTCAAAGAGCGAAGATAAAATCAAACTTTGGGCAAACGCCATAGCGAGTTGGCGACTATCAAATACTGGAGGCCTTATCTGCTCCGGGTCAAAGACGCTTAGTCACTTCCTGCACTCGTAGTGAACCATGGCTCTTCTCTCAGCCGCCAAGCTCGTTGAAACAACTATATCATCAGTCTCCGTGATAATCTTTATTGGCCTTGACTTCCATTGTGGCAACCTATAAAGCCACTGATCTTAAAGTACGTTGGCACCGGTTGGAGTTTACCTATCCGCAACAGCTTAGCAGCAACTCGTAGATCTTTGGCCTCCTTGTCCGTCGTGATCTTCTTTGAGGCCACCTCCACTGTCGCCATATGGGCGGCGATCTTCTCCTTCTACTCGGCAATTTTCTTCCTCAACTTCTCCTTCACTTCTCCCTCTACAACAGATGTAGAGGGGTGATGTAACGCCCCAAAACTCAAAAGAGCGACGGGAGGCATTTTTTGCCAAATTTGAAATTTAGCAGGGGGCACACGGCCTGGGACACGGGCGTGTCCCAGGGCGTGTCAGGCCCGAGTCGACGATTTGGCCGTGAGGTCGACGAATTTTGGAGTCGACGATCGTCGAGCAGCGAACACGGCCTAAGACACGGGCGTGTCTCATGGCGTGTCGAGCTCGTGTCGACGATCGGCCCGTGAAGTCGACATTTTCCCTCGATGATGTGTCGAGACAGGGAACACGGCTTAGGATACGGGCATGTCCAAGGCCGTGTCGGGTGGTCGACGAACTGCGCTGGACGAAGTGTCGAGATAGTGAACACGACCTGGAGCCCAGGCATGTTCGGGTTTGACACGGGCGTGTCAAATAAGACACAGACATGTCCAAGACCCGTGTGAGTCTCGAGTTGGTGTTGGTCCTGTGTTGATGGGGGAACACGCCCGGGAACACGGGCGTGTACTGGCTGACATGGGCGTGTCAGGTCGAACACGGGCGTGTTGGATGCCCATATGTTTTTTGAGATGCGTCGATTTTGACGGCGAATGAGGGACATGGTCCTGGACACGGGGGTGTCGCAGGCCGTGTTCGGCCCAGGTTTTACTTTTCAGCTACGGATCGTAGCTGTTCGTTTCCTTAGTTTGGGATCCGACGGTTGGGGGTTGTTCCTATTGGGATATACCCGGGATTGGTCCTTTGAAACCCTCATTTCACTTGAGTGGTTCCCTTTCTAAGTCTAGAGAGAGGGGAGAGCAAAGGAGGAAGAAGAAGGCTAGATCCGGTCACCGGCGGAGCTTCGGAGCTCCAAAGCGCGAACCGACTTCGGATCTACCGAGACAAGGAGAGTGCGATGCTTTTCATCTGCTTACTTTTCCATGGCGCCAAGAAATAATGTTAGGGTAACGATTCTCTACTTGAGCATGTGAAGCTCTACTTCTTTTGCATAGGGAAGACCGCTCTCGCGACTTTGCAGTGAGTTTGAGGCTTTCCTTCGGGTAGACATGAATAGTCCCCGTTGTGTACATGTAGAGCTCGTAATCGAGAAATGATATAGGCATGATGTGTCAACCCTACCCGGACAAGTTGGTCTGGATCAGTGATGTTGCATTGCATAAGTGGCCGGAGAAGACTTCGTGCGAATGTTTGTTTTTCGGGTTTTCTACGAGGTAGATTGCAATAGGGAGCCTTGGGGATTAACTCCAAGGTGTACCCGGAAAATTGGGCGGACGTGTGGTTCCGCCATCATATGGGCATGGGAGCCAACTTGAACCTAACTGGGTTATGTGATGTATGTAAATGATTTGGGACTCGGGAAATTTGACCCTCGCATAAGTTTTTAAATTATCATTGCGGTGTGAGCAACGGGTCAGGCGGAACCGTCCCCGCCCTATGTCGTTCGATTAAAGAGACCTAAAGTTACTTGGCACTTATCATTGGCATAGATGGAGGGTCTTAGACAGTGGCCAGAAAGACCAAATGCTCACGAGAAATAGCCGTACAGGGGACGGTGGTGAGTCGGCGGACTTAGACCGTGATCACCGAGAATGTGCCCTGAGAGCACGGGGCATGTGGCCGTTCGTGCCAATGCCTGTGATGTAATTTATTTATATACTGCTTGGTTATGCTAATAAAGTGCAGAGAAGGAGCATCGTCGCCCCGAATTGGGGGCGGGATCGTTAAAATTTGGTCAGCTTTGCTGACCGTTACTTTGGTTTGCCACCGTTGCGGTGGATTGTGCTTGCAGGTGCTGCGGAGCTGAGCGGTAAATAGCGGGCTAAAGCCCAAATTGCTGAGCCGGCCCTCGAAGGCCTAATTTTGAGTGTTTTCTTTTATTCATTTATGGCCTGCCTGCGTGCCGAGGTCTGAAGACATGTAATTTGAGGAAAATAATTGTAAGGCCATAAGGCCAGTGCTTGTGTATTTGTACTTCATTCATTTTGGCGTATTAGTGGACATTCATGCTAGTGTTGGGTTCTTTATTATTGCAACTAATATAATTGCTTCCACTAGAGTGACTCTGTGTAGGACGTTGGATTGGTTGGATGGTTTCCATTGAGTAACCACCCGATCTATCTGCGGTATATGGCGTCGGGGCCCGGCCGGGCCTACTGCTCTATGCTATGCGACGGATAGGGGGTGTTACAATTTGGTATCAGACTCCTGGTTTCGGTCAAGCTTAAAATGAATTCGTGGGCGAATTCTTTTAAGGGGTGGTGAGCACATGTGTAACGCCCCGGATTTTTCATTGAGTGATTGCATACGCTTGATGGGTGTTACGCTGGCTCTGACCGTTGTTCGAGCATTGTTTTCACGCGGGCTTTCGAGTGGCTGTTTTGGTAGTCTAGTTGCACGATTCCCCAGCAAGCCGGAGTCCAATATTGGGACTCGGTGAGGCCTCTTAGGGAATGCTTGCACTTTTTCGAGCCCGGGTAATGTTGCTCAAAACGGGTTGTGTATAGAAAAAAAGGGTAAAAAGTCCTTAAGGAAAAAATGGTCTAGGACGAGAAAGAAACACTTTTCAAAACATTGAAAAATGGACATTTTTTTGAGTGACACGGCCTGGGACACGGGCGTGTCCCAGGGCGTGTCCCAGGGCGTGTCCAGCTCAGGATGCGGTTTGGCTTTGTGGTCGTCGAACTTCGTTCGACGAAGTTGCGGGAGGAACACCCCCCCCCCCCCCGACACAGGCGTGTCGGGGCGTGACCAGGGGCGTGACCTCCTTGACTCGACAAATTTTCTTGCGTCGAGTTGAGCTCGACGAATGGGGTACAAGTCCCGTTACACGGGCGTGTCACGGGCCGTGTCCCGCTATGTCGAGTGTCGAGTGTCGAGTATCGAGTGTCGAGAGAGGGGACACAGCCTGTGACACGGGCGTGTCACCGGGCGTGTCCAGCTTTGTCGAAGTGTCGACACTTTTAGTCGACGAGATGTCGAGACACGGGTTACACGCCCTAGGTCACGAGCGTGACCGACCCGTCACGGGCGCGTACCCGGCTGTGTACCTTGTAGATAAATTTGCAATTGTCAGATTCTACGCCGCTTAAGGTACACGCCCTGTGACACGGGCGTGTCACAGGGCGTGACAGGGCCGAAAATCGACTTTTTCAGTTTTTTTGTGTCGTTCATTTTCTGATTCTGGATCAAGTCGTCCAGCTCTGTCCTGGAAGAATAAAGCCGAGAAGAGAGTTTATTTTCTGCTCACTTCATCTTTCTCCACCCACTTCTTCATCTTCTTCCTCATTCCAAAAGGAAATCAAGGGAGCAAAGCTAAGACAAGGGAAGGAAAGAGAGGAGCAGCCGTCGCGGTGTTGTATCGGTTCAGGCAAGCGGTGTTCTTCACCCTTGCCAATCATGTTTTCTTGTTCTTTGATTATGCAAGTTTAGCTAGCTTTCCCCTTTCAATTTTAATAGCTTGTTCTTCTTGTTTTGCACCTCACTTTGGTGTAAATAGCTTAGCCTTGTTACTCTTACTTTTGTTTAGGATTCACAAGCATAAATAATCATGTCTTTCAAGTATTTCCCAATCTATATGCTTACCTATTGTTCATCTCCTTGTTGCTTACCTCACTTTTGTCCAATTTTACCTTGTATTTTTCTATTAGCTACCTTTCTTGTTCCTATGATTCGGGAGCTTGTTGGGTTTAATCGACGTTATTACTTGTGGGGTTTGCTTATGGTGAAGTAGAGATCTAAATTCTATCAAGTTTGACATAACTTGGGCAATATGTAGTCATGAGTGAGGACAATGAAATGAAATGTGTTTAGCTTGGGTTATGGTGATTTTTGCGAGGCGAATTGTGAACCATGGCAGAAGCATTTGTGTACGGATTCGGTAAGGGGTGGTGTGGTTTCAGCCTTGGTGGCCACTGGGTTTTGTTTTGTGGTGTAAAGCACCGTTTTGGCCCCGATTTGGGCTGGCTTTTATTGGTGCGTTCCACTTTAGGGCCGCCACCAAAAGACCCTTGCGGAATCGACCTTAACTGCTGCTTATGTTTCACTAGTATATGTTGTTTCTTGTTGTCAAGATGATGGAATGGGCGTATATGTTGCCTTTGTGCTCCTGCAGGTTGAGCAGGACTTGATGAGACTTTCACGCACTTGGTGCATTTTACACTTTGGGTTGGTAGTGTTTGACACTTGTTTTCCACCCAGTTCTTCTCACTCGTTTTACATGAAAAATTGCTACTGGGTCGGTAAGCCCCTTCGTCATATTTTATGAACTTAATGATCTATTTTGTAGCTTTGATGATTGTTGAGGTGTTCTTTCTTGAATGCCTCAGGTGTAGGTTGTAGCCGGTTGAGTGGCTAGTGCTTGGGTAGAGTTTCTTTGGAGCTAGCCGAGCTTACTTAGCGAGGTAGTTCTTTTCTTTGTTGTACAGACATACATAAGCCCCAATGGGTTCGTGTCAGCTTGTTGGCGCATATTGGTGGCTTTCTTTACTTGCTACATATGAATGCTAGACTGTTATTATGAATCATTGGGATGATCTCTACTTGCTCTTGGGACTATTTTATGCTAGGTTGCATTCGGTATTTTAAGCTAAACAAAACCTTTTATTGTATAACATTCATAACATATTTTGGTCACCTAAACAAGTATTTTCCAAACAACATAAAAAGGATGATTTATGATCTTATTATAAATCTAGAATGCATATAGGAGATCATCATAAGTAAACTAAAGTATTTTCCGCCGCGTACAAACACACGTTTTGATCCATAAGGCCAAGGGATACGACCATCAAACTAAACTGTTTTCTTGCATACAACTAATGGTTTTCAACTACTAAAGTAAGCGTCGAAGGTTTGCCTGAGCGTGTGCAGTTATCCCCTGCACGACGTGGCATCATAACACGTAGTTCCTCTTACTCTGATACGATGTACTCGTTGAGGAAATGCGGGTTGTGACAGTTGGTATCAGAGGGAGGTTTGCTTGACAATTGGTTGGGCAAACTTTCCTTTTAGTAAACATTATTAATCATCATCATCTCATACACACACCGAGGTGCCATCAGTACGTCTTGGCCGAAGCACGAACACTACACTCATGACATGAATAGAAGTGTACGGGGCATATTATGTAGTATGTGATGCATAATATGTGGTTGTATATGGATCCAGCATAGGGGCAACATGTGAGGGTTATGTAGTATGGGATGCATAACCTCACCACATGGATGCGACTAGCACGTTTTCTTTTATTCATTGCATGCAATGCTATGTAGTATGGGATGCATAGCATTGTGATGCGTACGACCGCTCATGGCATGCATTAAGGCCTTTTCTAGACTGCATAGCACAGCACGCATACCATAACATTGCATGGGCATAACGTGCCAAGCTAAAGATTTACATGATGACACCTGTACACTCATGGTTTTGGGTCAAAGAAATTCATGCATTCATCATTTCGGCACAAGTTAGTGGGATGACGGTGAGTCATCTAGGCTTGTAATAACATCATTCTCATACTCCCAGAGCAAGTTAGAAGTTGATGTTCATATCTATACATGTATTGTCTGTACATAACAGTTGTGTGTTTTTGTTGGGTTGGAGCTTGATAAGGGTGAACGTGTTTATAGGATGTCGAAGCGTCCAGTGACAAGGCAGACTGCCCAATCTGAGGGCGAGTCTTCGGGCGCGCAGAATAATGCCCTGATGGATAGCCTACGATAAAGTAATGAGGCTTTGACGAGGCAAGTGCAGGAGGTGCATACCCAGCTCTAAGTTATGTCATCAGCGATGTCTGGGCTAGCACCAAGTGTGCAAGAGACTGTTAGAGGCCCCGCTGTTTCTACTCCTTCTGTAGCGTTGATACCCCCAGTTGTGGTTCCTCCTGCGATTACTTTTATCTCGCAGTTTCAGTGACTTGGACCACCTACCTATGATGGAAAAGCAGACTTTGTGATCTTGGATGATTGGGTGATCATGTTGGAAGAGATGTTTGTCTATTCTGGCGTTACCTAGGACCAGAAGGTGATGCTTGCCGCCTATCAACTAAAAGGGTTGGCTAAAATTTGGTGGTTGCGAGAAAAGGAAAGCCTAGTGGCGGGATGTTTGTGGGAAGCCTTCAAAGAAATGTTACGGCGCAAGTTCCTGCCGTCAGTTGAAAGGGACCGCCTGATGAATGACTTTTTGTACCTGAAGCAGAGGAAACTCACAGTTAGTGAGTATGAAATTGTGTTTAGCAAGCTCAGTCGGTTCTCTCCGAGCTTGGTGACTACGGAAGCTGACCGAGTGAAGAGATTTATTGGCGGACACCGGAGCGATGTTCAGCAGTTCGCAAGCGCTTATGGAGCGACGAGTTATACCAGTGTGGTTGAGGCTGCTTTGAAGATTGAAGCGATAGACAATGCAAAACAGAGAGGGCAGTTGATGAGGAAGGATAAGAGAAAGCTGGTGGGAGTAAAAAGCTCCCAAGAATCAGACGTAAGGAAGAAGAATAAGGAGACGTGTAGCTTTTGTGGCTGGTCAGGCCACCTTTTTGAGAAATGTTTCAAGCGATTGGCAATGCAGAAGAAGGATCAGGTGCACGCCATTCAGGGTGCGCGGACCAGAGACTTGGGGTGTACAAGTTGTGGGGGAAGAGGTCATGATGTGGGCCGCTGCTGGGTCAAAGACAAGGTGTGCTTTCAGTGTTGCAAACAGGGACATCTCAAGGCAAGGTGCCCACAAAACCAGCCCGTGCTGCAGCCACTGCCACTCCAGGCTTTGCCTCTGCCTCCGTGTTTGGACAAAGGAAAGGGGAAGTTAAATGTGATCTCTTCTGAGGAAGCTCAGATGTCACCTCAGGTTATCTCAAGTTCGATTCCTTCCTCTGGTTCATGTTTTGTTTATGACTCTTACGCGTAGTTCTTAGCTACATATGTACCCTTATAGGAAACTTTAAGGTAAAGAACCGTTGGGCGCGTGTTCTCTTCGATTCTGGCGCGACCCATTCATTTGTGGCTCGAACCTTTCTGGATCGGTATCATTTGACACCAGATCGAGTGGGGAATGCCTTTTTGGTGATGTTTCCTTCCGGTGCTTCTGTGGTTGCAGACTGGGGACTTCTTGATTGTCCCATTTTGTTGGGGGATTTCTTAGCGAAGGTTGATTTCAAAGTGATCAAGTTGGAAGATTTTGACGTTATCTTGGGCATGGACTGGTTATCCCGTTATGACGCCGTCATCCAGTGCAAAGGAAAGCGTTTGGATTTTATCAAGGAAAATGGTCAGCCGGGAAGTGTTGATGGTGATTCATGCCAGGATTCTCCAGGTATTTTGGTCGTATGTATTCAGACGTTGTTTGTTTCTGATTGTTTTTCTTGTCTAGTCTCAGTTGTGAGGACTAGTGCTGTTTTGCCTCGTTTGGAGGAGATTCCTGTTGTGTGTGAATTTCCAGATGTTTTTCCTACTGATCTTCCTGGTCTTCCACCTGATCGTGATGTCGAGTTTGTCATTGATTTGGAGCCGGGTACGCGGCCTATTGCGAAAGCGCCGTGCAGAATGGCCCCGCGTGAGCTAGCAGAATTGCGTACCCAGCTGGATGACTTATTAGCAAAGGGGTTTATTAGGCCAAGTTCATCACCTTGGGGTGCACCGGTGTTATTTGTGAAGAAGAAAGATGGGTCGATGCGGCTTTACATCGATTACCGGGAATTGAACAAGGTGACGATTAAGAACAAGTACCCACTGCCAAGAATTGATGATTTGTTTGATCAACTACGTGGCAGTTCAGTATTTTCGAAGAATGATCTCCGCTCGGGCTATCATCAGCTAAAGGTTCGGGAGTCTGATATTCCACGGACTGCGTTTCGATCGAGACATGGCCATTTTGCATTTCTTGTGCTGTCGTTTGGTTTGACCAACGCACCATCAGCCTTCATGGATATGATGAACCGGGTGTTCAAGGACTACTTGGATAGGTTTGTGGTGGTTTTTATTGACGACGTTCTTGTCTACTCCCGCAGTGCTGAGGAGCATGAACAGCATCTGCCATTGGTATTGGCCACTTTGCGAGAATAAAAGTTGTTCGCCAAGCTAAGCAAATGCGAGTTTTTGTTGCCTCAGGTTGCATTACTGGGTCATGTTATTAATCAACATGGAATTTCAGTGGATCCTGAAAATATTGCTGCAGTCATGGAGTGGAGGAGACCGGAGACACCCAAGGAGATTCGGAGCTTCTTGGGTTTGGCCGGCTATTATCGCAGATTTGTAGAAGGTTTTGCTATGTTGGTTGCACCTTTGACTCGCTTAACCCAGAATAATGTGGCGTTTGATTGGAATGACAAGTGTGAGCCATCATTCCTTGAACTCAAGAACAGGTTATGTACCGCTCCTGTGTTGATATTACTGACAGAAGGGATAGATTATGAGGTTTTTGTGGATGCGGCGCATGTTGGACTTGGATGTGTTTTAATACAAGACAAAAATGTGATTGTGTATGGGTCTCGGCAGTTGAAAAGTTATGAAAAGAACTACACAACGCATGATTTGGAGTTCGCAGCGGTAATATTTGCATTGAAGTTGTGGAGACACTTACTTTACGGAGCGCAGTGTAAAATCTTTACGGATCATAAAAGTTTGAAGTACATCTTCACGCAAAAGGAACTTAATCTGCGCCAACGGCGATGGCTTGAATATGTAGCTTATTATGATGTGGAGATTCAGTATCATCCCGTAAGAGCTAATGTTGTGGCCGATGCTTTGAGTCGGAAGACAGAGAAATTATTTAATCTTTCAGCCGACCGTCTAGTGGAGAAATTTCTATTGATGGATATTTCCGTGGGAAGATATGAACCGCAAAGTCATTCGGCAGTAGAAGAACCTTCATGGATGGTGCTTGCAACAATATCAAAAGGAGGATCCTGATCTTTTACATTTATTTCTTCGGACTGAAAAAGGTGAATTACCAGATTTTGCTATTGATGACGCGGGCACGTTAAAATATCGCGGTCGATTTTGTATCCCCACAGTTGGAGACATTCGCGATATGGTGTGTAGGGAAGCACATGGCTCAAGTATGGCTTACCATCCAGGATCAACTAAAATGTACCGTGATTTGAAACAAATTGTCTGGTGGTATGGAATGAAAAGAGATATAGCACAATTTGTATCTGAATGTCATACCTGCAAGCGGGTGAAAGCTGATCATGGAAGGCCTGGTGGCAAGTTGACGCCATTGGAGATTCCAACATGGAATTGGGAAAGCATTTCAATGAATTTTATTACAGGCTTACCAAGATCTCCACGAGGACATGACTCCGTATGGGTGATCGTGGATAGGTTGACCAAATGTGCTCAATTCATACCATTTAAGAGCAACTACCCGATGAAGACAATAGCGGAGCTATATTTGAACGAGATCATCCGACTGCATGGTGTGCCTGTCAATATCGTTTCAGACAGGGATTCCCGATTTACTTCTCGTTTTTGGAAGAGTCTACAAGAGGGTTTGGGAACGGATTTGAGGTATTCCACTGCTTACCACCCTCAGACGAATGGCCAAATGGAACGAGTAAACCAAATCGTGGAAGATATGATTCGATGCTACATTCTTGAGTATGGCGAAGCATAGGATGAACGTTTGCGGCATATAGAATTCTCATATAATAACAGCAATCAAGAAAGCTTGCAAATGGCTCCGTTTGAAGCTTTATATGGGCGACGATGTCGGACTCCCCTATTTTGGGCTGAGGTTGGCGAGTGATTGTCTCTTAGATATCTGCAAGGAGAGAATAACCAAACTAACAATTCATCAAGGCAAGTATACCTATCAAAATGCAGCTAGGGGACACAAGTGTCGTATTGAAATCTGGGAACAGTTGAGTAAGCTTACTCACACGAAATCTATTATTTTATCGACGGAAAAATTAAGTTTTTTTAGAAGAAAGCTAAATGTGCTAAAGGAAGAGAACTACTTGCAATGAAAGAGAGCTACTTGCATGAAAAGCTAAAGAGAGCTAACAGAGCGATTAACTTAGGCTTAGTAACGATGAAAGGGAAAATGCACTCGATCAGAAATCACCTCGGCAAGAGTGGTTAGAAAAATACGATAAATAAACCTAAACTAATTAGGGTAAAGGTCCTTAACAGTGGAGGTTCCATGAATATTGACACGCTTCTCTCGAAGGCCGTGCTTAACTGAGTTTAGGAAGGTCCGACCGACTTTCGCCTAAATCGGAGGCCTAAAACTCGCTTTACGCGGTGAACCCCTCTATTGGATTTTACTCCAATCCGGGAGATTTGAACATATGCCTCTCTCGAGGGGTGTGAACAACTCCCTTTACTCTTGAGTGCTCATTTCAAACTTTCGGCCTCTCGGCTAGCCCAGAATGAAAGCAAAGGTGGAGAGTATATATCGATAATATACCTCCAACCCGTGATAAATCAAGAGTAATTCAAAGCTAAACCCTAAAAAGGAAAGGTAAGATTCAAAGCATCATAACCTAATCACTCGAACCTCGGATCTTTAAGATCGAGTACATGGAGGATTAGTTAATCATGGTGAGGTGGAAGAGGGGGGATGAGTAGAAGAAAAATACTGAAAACAGAGCTGGAACGAAAAAGAAAACAACACTTTTTATTAAGAGAAACAGCGATCTTACAGCTTGAAAACCAGAGATTACAAGAACATGAGAAGGAAACTACACTATCATTAGCATCATACTACAGAAATAAGCTAGGTGCTAATACAGGGAAAGTATAAAGCTAGAGCTATGAACTAAAAATGGAAAGACATGCTTAAAAAGTTCAGAAATACAAAGGACAGAACCTCCCCTCTCAAAGCAAAAGGTGTCCCTGAACCCCTGGAGTTGGGCTCTATTTATAGAATTTTTCGGGTCAGGTCACGCCCCCCTGTCACGCCCTGGTCGGGCGTGACCCTGGGGCGTGACACATTCGGCGCGACTTTTTCGGGCAGGAATTGAATTCTGACGGAGTTGTTGCGGTACACGCCCACAGGTCACGCCCTGGTAGGGCGTGTACCTGGGGCGTGTTGTTTGCGGCGTGACTTTGTTGAGCGGAAATTGAATGCTGGAGGTGACGGGAGGAATTGCTGCAGTACACGCCCATATGTCACGCCCGGGTCAGGCGTGACCCTGGGGCGTGACACTTTCGGTGCGACGGTGGAGCGGGAAAAACGAGCGCGCTGCGGCGATTCCTCGGAACCTGGGGACACGCCTCTAGTACACGCCCGTGTCGGGTGTGACACGGGCGTGACCGAGGGCGTGTACACTAAGTTTCCACGGAATGCAGTTTCGGACCAATTGCTTCATTCCTCTGGGTTACACGCCCTAGGTACACGCCCTGGTATGGCGTGACCGTGGGGCGTGTCACAGCAAACTTCGGCTGAAAGCTGTGAAAACCTGCAAAAAGCAGAAAAAATGCATTAGCGACAAAAATATATACAAAGGGGAATCAAAACAAGTACTTTACAAGACATGATTTGCTCTAAAACCCCGAAAATATCCTAATAAAATTGACTGCAAACCGTATTATCAAATTCCCCCAAGCTTAAGTTTTGCTTGTCCCCAAGCAAAGATATAAAGACAAGCTAATCATAAAAAGTGACTAATTCAAAAAGTTTTAATTATACTCACACAAGTACTATGCGAAATTCTTGGCAGGGAGAATGTAAAACGTAAATCTAAAACAATTATTTAGGTATGGTTTAACTTTTATAAACTTTACTTAATAAAAATAAATCATCCAGAATTTTGACGAAATTCTTTAAATAGATTTGAGCAAGGCAATGAAAATGAAAAGAACGTATTGAGTTATTACTAGATCCAAGCAACGCATTATAATTATATCAATTAAATAACAAAAATCTAAGTTTAAATCCAAAACTAAAACTGATTTACTCTTCTTCTTTTCTTAGTTGTTAAATAAAATTAAAAAAAAGGCGTGAATCAAAAGGACTTAATAGGACCGAAACGTTTGGTTTAGGAATATGCATAGCAGTGGAATTCAAATATAAACATGGAGGCTTAAAAATCACACTAAACCAAAACAACGAGTTTCAAAAAAAAATAAATTTATTTTAAACAAAATATGTATAAATAACTTTATTTTTTTTGTTTTTCTTTATAATTATTTATCCTCCTTTTTTTTGTATTATTATTTTCATTCATTTGTTCTTTTTTTTTCAATGCATTGCTTTTGAGTACACTTTTTTCAACAATTTCTCCAAAGACTTGATTGTCTCCAAAGATAACACAAAATTTCCTATCAAAAAAAAAATTAGCGTGATTAGATAGGTAGGAATTTGGGCTTTGGTGAAAATGAAATGCTGTGTGGAGTTATCAAATGAATTTGGAAAAAAGGCTCAAAAGCGGCTAACTAGTGGTAAAAGATTTTAGGTTGGCAGGAAAGCTCAAACGTAAACAAAAATGGCCTAAATCATTTTCACGCTTTTTTTTTAAAATTTATTTAAAACATATAGTCGATAAATTTCAAAAAGCAAGTTCGAGATAATAAAAGAAGATTGATGAAATTATCTTGAAAATAAGAATAATATGTGACTTGGATCGTTCATATCTACTACGTTATTCAAAATTTGTTCTTACAAAAATTATCTAAAGACGAAAAGGAAAATAATGGATGATAGATTTTTATAGAAAGTAAAGAAAATAAAGAACGGAAAATCATAATAGAAATGCACGTTTTAGAGAAATATTTTACCTTAACATGCTACCGTGAATTAGAAACACAGCATGACCAACATTTTACTTGTGAAATATGATTAAAAAAATGATTAGAAAAAATTATAATTAACTACGTTGTTTATAAAGAAGTTTGAGAAAAACAAATCATAAACATGGGGTACTTATTGAAATACCAAAATGCAGCTATATATATATTATAATTTTGTTTTTTTGAATATTTTTGGATTTAGTTGGATATTTAAAAAAAGCAAAAAGGAGGAACTCATATCCCTCAAGCTTAAAATCTACATTGTCCTCAATGGAGAAGGAGGTCGGAGAACGAGAGAAAAGTAAAGGACAGAAAGGAAAGACAGAATTGAAAAACAGGTACTCCCCCGGTTTTATTTTGCAGGGAAAGCTGAGTGATGCCACTCCTCCATGCCTGTGCTGTCGATCTGGATGAAACGTCGTACGGTGGACTTTGTCATGGAAGCAGAACCGTTGGAGCAGGCGATCGCAGAAGTTTCAGCTTGCTGGAGCCATTCGGGGCAAAAAGTGTAAAATAAAGAAAACAGAAAAAGATAACTTGGGTTGCCTCCCAAGAGCGCCCTTTGTTTAAAGCGTCGTTTGAGCTCAACGCATCAAAATAAGAGTGTCCCAAATATTGTTTAAAAATAAAGTTCGAATAAAGTTCAAAGTTGAGGAGAAAAATAAAGTTCAGATTAATCAAATGTCAGGACCGGAAAGATAGAGTTAACAGGGTTAAGACTGACATCATCACAGAAATACAGTTTAAGACGCTGACCATTTACTTTGAAAGTACCCTTATCAGGGTGGGAAATTAAAACAGTACCATAAGAAAAGACTTCTAAAACAGTAAAAGGCCCAGACCAACGTGATTTTAATTTACCTGGGAATAAACGTAAACGAGAATTATAAAGAAGCACTTGGTCGCCCGGCTTAAAGATTTTTGGGTGCCTAAGATGTCGATCGTGTAAACGCTTCGTCGGCTCTTTATAAAGTCTGTTATTTTCATACGCGTAAGAGCGCCACTCGTCGAGTTTGTTAAGTTGAAATTTTCTAAAATCGCCGACGGAGTGGGGATCGAAGTTTAAAAATCGTAAGGCCCAAAAGGCGCGGTGCTCTAACTCTACGGGTAAATGACACGACTTTCCGTAAACCAACCGATATGGCGTACACCCGAGGGCGGTTTTGTACGCTGTTCGGTAGGCCCAAAGAGCATCGTCTAATTTGACTGACCAGTCTTTTCTAGATGTTGAAACAGTCTTTTCTAAAATTCTTTTTATTTCTCTATTCACTACTTCGACTTGTCCGTTAGTTTGGGGGTGATAGGCAGTGGAAAGCTTATGAGTAACGCCATATTTAGTTAGGATTTTTGAAAATTGCGCATTACAGAAATGCGAACCCCTATCACTAACGATAGCGCGCGGCGTACCGAATCGAGAAAATATTTTTTTTAGGAAATTAACTACGACTCGGGCGTCATTCGTAGGAAGAGCTTGGGCTTCGGCCCAACGCGAAACATAATCAACGGCAACTAAATTGTACTTATTCCCGAAGCTAGAAGGAAAAGGGCCGACAAAATCAATCCCCCAGGAGGTCGAAAACTTCGCACTCTAGGAAATAATTTTGTGGCATTTCATTTTTATTCGAAATATTCCCCGACCGTTGGCAACTATCACACCTACTCACAAAGGCATGCACGTCTTTAAACAGGGTAGGCCAGTAAAAACCCGCGCTTAACACTTTGTGAGCGGTGCGAGCAGCTTGATAGTGCCCACCTGTCGGTCCTTCATGCAAATGTTTAATAATATCTAATCCTTCATCAAAGGAAACACACCTCCTGATCACTTGGTCTGCACAGACTTTAAAAAGATGCGGGTCCTCCCAAAAATAGTTTTTCAGCTCAGAAAAGAACTTCTTCTTTTGCTGAGATGAAAACTCTTTTGGGAGCACACGGACCACTAGATAGTTGGCGATGCGGGCAAACCAAGGAGAAGTAGATGTGTTAATTACGAAAAGCTTCTCATTAGGGAAATAGTAATGAAAAGAATTTTCATCTAATTGTTCTATAAACGGGTTGTCTAGGCGCGAAAGGTGGTCGGCGGCCAAGTTCTCGGCACCTCGCTTATCACGGATCTCTAAGTCAAACTCCTGGAGGAGTAAGACCCAGCGAATCAAGCGAGGCTTGGCATCCGTTTTAGAGAGAAGATATTTGTGGGCCGAGTGGTCCGTAAAAACAATTATTTTCGAAAGAGTAATATAAGGGCGAAATTTGTCAAAAGAGAATACTACAGCTAATAGCTCCTTCTCGGTTGTGGTGTAATTTTCCTGTGCAGATGTGAGTGTTTTACTAGCGTAATAAATGGGGTGGAAGTTTTTGGAAATACGTTGACCTAGTACGGCTCCCACCGCATAACTACTCGCATCACACATTATTTCAAATGGAAGATCCCACACCGGAGCTATCATGATTGGCGCATTAACTAATTTTTCTTTTATTAAATTGAAGGCAGCTAGACAGAGGTCATCAAAGATGAATGAGGCGTCTTTTTCTAAGAGATGTGTAAGGGGCTTGGTGATTTTGGAAAAGTCCTTTATGAAGCGGCGGTAGAAACCCGCATGACCCAGGAAACTTCTTATGGCTTTTATGTTCGTAGGTGGCGGCAGTTTCTCGATAACTTCTATTTTCGCAACGTCTACTTCAATACCCCTTTCAGAAATTTTATGTCCCAAAACTAACCCTTCCCTCACCATAAAATGACATTTTTCCCAATTTAGGGTGAGGTTAGTTTCTTTGCATCGCTCTAAGACTTTTTCAAGGTTCTCTAAGCAACTATCGAAGGAATTCCCGAACACGGAGAAATCATCCATGAAAACTTCCATAATGCTCTCTATGTACTTGTCAAAGATGGCGAGCATACATCGTTGGAATATAGCTGGCGTATTGCACAATCCAAACGGCATTCTTCGGTAGGCGAAGGTGCCGAAGGAACAAGTAAACGTAGTTTTCTCCTGGTCCTCGGGGGAGATGGGGATTTGAAGATACCCCGAGAGGCCATCGAGAAAACAATAAAAGCTATGTCCGGAAAGTCGTTCTAAAATTTGATCAATGAACGGCAAGGGGAAGTGATCCTTGCAGGTGGTGTCATTCAACTTACGGTAATCTATACACATTCGCCATCCGGTCACTGTCCGAGTCGGGATTAATTCATTATTTTCATTACTTACGACCGTTATCCCTCCCTTCTTTGGTACTACCTGTACTGGGCTAACACACTTACTGTCGGATATAGGATAGATAATTCCTGCGTCTAACAATTTCATAACCTCGCCCTTAACTACGTCTTTCATGTTTGGGTTTATACGGCGCTGAGGTTGTATAGAGTTACGTGAATTATCTTCCATTAAGATTTTATGAGTGCAGAAAGATGGGCTTATGCCCTTAATATCAGGCATCTGCCAAGCAATAGCTTGGCGATGCTTTTGTAAAATTGAAAGAAGTTTATCCTTTTGTGCATCTGTGAGGTAGGCCGAAACTATGACAGGCATCTTGGAGTCCTTTTCTAAGAAAGCGTATTGAAGGTGCTCTGGTAGTTCTTTCAGTTCCAAGGTAGGGGGGTCATCATACGAGGTTTTGGAAATTTTTTCTTTTTCAAAAACTATGTCCTCGTACACTTTTTTATATGTAAAACTAAAAGGGGTGTTGCTAGCGGCCATGGTGGCTTCGTGCAGCGATTCAGTTGGAAAAGTAGAAGAGGAACAGAAATCAAAAAATTCTTTTTCAAAATCAGAGGGGCGGGTGGAGGATTCTTCACTTAGGTGTAGAGATTCAGTTGGAAGAGGAGGAGAGGAACAAAAATTGGAAAATTCTTTTTCAAAATCAGAGGTGGGAGAGAAGGATTCTTCACTTACGGTATCCATGAAAAAAACAGGAGTCATCATTAGCTAGTGTGTTCTTCATCGAGGGGGTGATAGAGAAAGTTACCTCATCGTCGCCCACTCGAAGGAAGAGCTTACCATTGCTTACGTCAATGATAGCTCGGGAGGTGGCAAGGAAGGGTCGGCCAAGGATCAGGGGAACCTCGACGTCTTCTTCGATGTCCAAAATTACAAAGTCCACCGGGAAGATGAACTTGTCAACTTTGACTAGGACGTCCTCCACTATTCCTAACTGGTATTTGACTGACCTGTCGGCTAGCTGGATACTCATGCGTGTGGGGTTGAGACTACCAATTCCTAACTTTTTAAACAACGAGAGGGGCATAAGATTAATACTCGCACCTAGGTCGGCTAAAGCGTGTTTGACAAAGAGATCACCAAAGACACACGGGATAGAGAAACTACCCGGGTCACTGATTTTCTTTGGTAATCCGTTTGTCAAAACCGCCGAGCACGCGGAATTTAACGTGACATGAGAAAGGTTCTCTAACTTCTTCTTGTTGGTTAGGAGGTCCTTAAGGTATTTTGCGTACTTAGGCATCTGGGATATGACATCGTGGAAAGGCAGATTTACGTGGATTTGTTTAAACATTTCCAAAAAACGGGTGTATTGATCATCCTGTCGTTGTTTATTAAGTTCAGAAGGGTATGGCGGGGATGGATTGTTTTTAAAGGTGGGTGGTGGAGTGAGTTGTTGTTCTAAAATAGGAGTGATACTTTCTTCGGCAGAGGGTGGAATTTTTAAAACAGGAACAGAGCTTTGATTTTTTAAAGCGGAAGCGGAGATTGCCTCGGGCTCTTCACTTATCATACCAGGAACTTTCTTCCCACTCCGAAGAGTTATAGCTTTCGCTTGCTCTCTCGGGTTGGGCTCGGTATTGGAAGGAAGAGAACCTACGGGTCGCTCAGAAATCATTTTAGCGAGCTGTCCTACCTGATTTTCTAAATTTTTAACACTTCCGGTTAAGGTCCTAATCGTAGCGTCATTAGCATTCATGTATTTTGAAAACACTTTCTCCAAATTTGGAGGTTTTGGAAAACTTTGAGGAGGTGGAGGTGGTGCAGAAAAATCACTTTGCGGTGGCGGGCGTATAGCATTCGATTATTCTACTTATCTAGTTAGTATTTCCAGAGCTTCAGCCAGAATCTCTTCAGACTAGGATCCAACCTCTTGATTCCTTGCTGCAGTTCCAAAAGAAATTGAAACCTGAGCACTCATGTCTTTCCTTGTTTCTTCAGAAGAACTGCTTTCAGTCAGTTGAGGATCATGTGGCTCTTCCTTATGCTTCTCAGAAGAACTACTTTCTATGCTTTCCTTAGTCACTAGAACAACCTTCTTTTTCTTCTTCTCAACAGTCTGTTGATGTGGCAGCAGAACTCTTTCCCACCTGTTAAATATTTTGGAGTCCATTCTCCTCATGTGATGGATCTTTATCCATAGCATCATGTTAAGGATCCCTGGAACATTACTATGCATATATAAAGATAAGATCCTGCCCATGTTAGGTTCTGCGATGCATTCCACTATTCTATCAAACAATACTTTTCCCCAGTCTATTTTCTTAGATAGAATAATCCGGGTCATGAGTTCAAACATCTTCCTTGATATTTTATCATGTGAACCTATTTTGCAAATCAGAGCATTTTCCACTATAGCTGTTAGAAACTTTCCTCTCAGATTCATCACTTTCCTCAACACAGAGCCAGTGGTATGCTTAGAAAGCCTAGACTACTTGAGGGTTATCTTTACATCATCTTGAAATAAGTTTGTGTTATCATCAAACTGCTTCCCCTTAGGTAGTTGCAGTGCTTTGCATAATCTCTTGGGATTAATCTTGATCTTATGCCCACTGATTAAGGATTTGATTTTGTTTGACATTGAGTACACAGTGGCATTTGAGTATAGTTCCAGAACTTCTCTTTTCCAAATCAAACTGGCTCGGACAGAATGAAATCTAGGTCAGCGACCTCGCGTAAGTGTAGGACTTGCATAAACTCCTTGGGAGAATCCTTGAAACCATTTCGCACAAGTTCAGAGCCCTCAAATAGGAAATCCATTCCTTTTGGAGCCATGAATTTACTGAGTTTCTGAAGGTTTGATGAGTTTCGTCACTGGGAGACAGCAGATCACAAGGGCTAGGAATAGTGTTTCTTATTCTAAGCACACTCAATTCTATTTATACTTTCCTCTATGTAGAGAATATGGAGAGGCACGTATTTGTTGTTGTAATCATGAAAAGATCAACGACTGAGATTAAAAGCCGCAATTTGAAGTTCCTGGGAGTATGTGTTGAGTGGACTCAATGCTTTTGAAGTATTCAACACACTCGACAGCTGAAGTTTGTCTCAGCCCACTCGATACCTGGGTACTTAGACTCAGCCCATTCGACGCTTAGACACTTAGTCCATAACTCCTTTGTTATCCTGTAGGGATTAATAACTTATGAAACAAAAATGCAAGAAGAGCTATTGAAGCTAGACTAAGTTCATCATACCCAATTTAAATTTTGAAGGTGTTGAACTTGACTTCATCTAGTGGTTTGTTGAAAATATCATCCACTTGCATGTATGTAGAGATAAACTCAAGTCTGATGTCCTCACATTCAACATGCTATCTAATGAAATGATATCTAATCTCTATGTGCTTAGTTTTGCTATGAGAAACAGGATTTCTAGAAATAGAGATTGCACTAGTATAATCACAAAACATTGGAGTTCTACTTAGCTTGAGATTGTAGTCCTAGAGTTGATGCTGGATCCATAGTAGCTGTGCACAATAACTACCAGCTGAGATGTACTCTGATTCAGTTGTTGAGATAGCAACACTTGTTTGCTTCTTGCTACTCCAAGTGACCAATCTTCCACCTAAAAACTGACAGGTGCTCGAGGTGATTTTTCTATCTTCTTTGCAACCTGCAAAGTCTGCATCTGAATACCCAATTAGTTCAAAGTCGTTATTCCTAGGGTAGCACAGACCAAGATCCGGTGTGCCCTTGAGATATCTCAAAATTCTTTCATCCGCTGAATAATAAGATTCCTTAGGGTTAGCGTGATATCTAACACAAACACATATAACATACATAATGTCTGGCCTACTAGTAGTAAGGTAGAGAGGGAGACAATTATTCCTCTATATAAGATTTTATCAATAGGTTTCCCAGTTTGATCCTTGTTTATTAACACACTTGACCCCATATGAGTTTTCATTGTGGAGGCACTCTCCATTTCAAAATTTTTAATCAATCCTTAGTAAACATAGACTGAGAGATGGATAGTCCATCCTCTGATTGTCTAACTTGGAGGCCCAAAAAATACTTGAGTTCACCCATACTGCTCATCTCAAACTTCCGTTGCATAAGTTTAGCAATGTTTTTGCAGAAGCCATCATTAGTAGACCCAAATATTATGTCATCTACATAATTTGGACTAGAATGATCTTACCCTTGACTTCCCTTAGGAATAATGTCTTTTCTATCTTTTTCCTTGAGAATTTGTTCTCATTGATAAAGCTAGATAGGGTTTCATACCAATACCTAGGGGCTTGCTTCAACCCATCTAAATCTTTTCTAAGATTAAATACATAATCATGAAAGTTAGAATTAACAAAACCCAAGGGTTGCTCAACATAGACCTTTTCTTTTAGGTCAACATTTATGAAAACTGACTTTACATCCATTTGGTAGACCTTGAATCCTTTTTGTACAGCATATTCAAGGAATAGTCTTATAACTTCCAATCTAGCTATTGGTGCAAAGGTTTGATCAAAATCAATACCTTCCTCTTGCTTGTATCCTTTGGCCACCAGTCTAGTTTTATTTATAATTATAACACTATTTTCATCAAGTTTGTTCTCGTAGATCCACTTGGTTCTAATGATGTTATGTCCTTGTGGTCTAGGAACCAGCTTCCAGACCTTGCATCTCTTGAATTGGTTCAGTTCTTCTTACATAGACATAATCCAAAATGGGTCTATGTTGCCATCTTCAAACCTTTTAGGTTCAACTTGAGACAAAAAGCTGGAGTACATATCAATGTTGAGGCTTCTGCTCCTTATTGTGACCCCTTGGATATCATCTCCTATGATCTAATTTTTGGGATGATCCCTTAAATACTGACAGCGGGAGGCATTCTTTTTTCAACATCATGTTCTTCAATGGCTGGGCCTTGCTGGTGTTCACCCATGTCC
The DNA here is from genome assembly GCA_039583875.1 of Platanthera guangdongensis. Taxonomy (NCBI): domain Eukaryota; kingdom Viridiplantae; phylum Streptophyta; class Magnoliopsida; order Asparagales; family Orchidaceae; genus Platanthera; species Platanthera guangdongensis. The sequence continues at coordinate 103,024,619 of CM077166.1, read as the reverse complement.
AGTGAACTTTATCCTTCTTTAGGAATGCATACACCATCATATTCTTCATGAATAGTTGTAGGAGTGTCCTTGATGGTTAGTTTATCTATCTCCAACTCTATACATACAGATCTAGAGGAGCTATATAACTCATTGTTAATCATGGATGATTCATCAAACACAACATTAACAGACTCTTGTACAACTTGATTTTTCAAGTTGTAGACTATATATGCTTTGCTATTATTGTTGTACCTAACAAATATCCCTTAATAGGACTTGGAAGCAAACTTTGTCAAGTAGGACTTCCCATTATTGAGCACAAAGCACATGCTTCCAAATATCTTGAGAAAAGCTAGATTTGGTTTTCTACATTTCATAATCTCGTAGGGAGTCTTCTTGTTATACTTGTTGATAGAAGCTCTATTCAACACATGACAAGCAGTGTTTACTGCCTTAGGCCAGAAGTATTCTGGGAGGGAAGTGTCACTAAGCAGTGTCCTTTTAGCTTCTATGAGAGTATTATTTTTTTCCTCTTAGCTATCCCATTTAGCTGGGGTGTTCTAGGAGAAGAAAATTCTTGATGAATCCCTTGTTCTTCACAAAACTTTGTCATGCTATTAGATTGAAATTCAGTACCATGGTCACTTCTTATTTTGACCACATAACTGCTCTTTTCATTCTAAATTTGCCTAACAAAGGTCATGAAGATTTCTAGCGTTTTAGACTTTTTCTTTAGAAAGAAAACCCAAGCAAATCTGGAGTAGTAATCAACTATCACAAGTGTACAGACTTTCCTACTTAGACTATGATCTGGCATAGGACCAAACAAGTCCAAATGCAAGAGGTACAAACACCTCTCAGAATCCTTGGCCCCAATGCTCTTAAAGAATACTTTGGTCTGCTTGCCCTTTTAACATGTAGAGCAAGTGGCCTCCTTAGTGCATCCTATATGAAAGTGATGTGTTAGATCTAATATACTATAGAGGGGGGTGAATAAAGTATTTGTAGGTCCTAATAAAACTATTACAGCTTCTACTGTAGTTAAAAGGTGCAGAATTAAAATAAAATAAATAAGCATACAGTAGTCCTAAAAACACAAGCACAGCACGAACAAAAAGAAAAGGGGCAACTAGACGACACAAGAAATTTTATGGTGGTTCCTCAATCTGTGTACATCCACTCTTCTATCACCCTGGTAGGAATCCACTCAGGTTTTTGATCAGGTGCTTGACACCAATGAGCTTTTGATCAGGTGCTCAAAAACCAAATCCTTAAGTCTTTTGATCAGGTGACTTGTAACCAGGAATCACTTTTGAAGGGAGATGACAACCCTTTATAGAGGTGGGGATGAGAGAGTGATGAAAGTCTTCTTTTTTCCAATCATAATGAGAAGACTATGTGGATTCAGTGATGTTGTCAAAGCTCCCCCTGAGATGTAAAAGGGTTCAGGCTGAGAAGCGTTGCATAGGGTGAGTAGGTCTTCAATTGAGAGACTTGATCCAGGAGATTTAGACTGATGGTGCTTGAATGTCTTAGCAAGGTCCTGGAGAAGAAGAACAGGAAGACTCTTGATTTGAAAAAGGTGTTCTTCTTGTTTCTTCTTCAAATTACTGACAGAATGAGAAATTTGATGAAGATATGCTTCAAATATCTTTGGATGAGAGCATGAATAATCTTTTCTATCTGTCTGTTTAAGAAAAGAGAAAAATCTCTTTTTATATTTTCCTGGGGAAATTGATCTTTTGAATTTTGAATTCCTTCTACATTCAATGTTGACGGCCTAGAGAATAGGCAACATTGAATAATTTCCCCAACTGTCCCGTGGAAAAATGGCAAGCAATAATCCTGGAGAATATCCTAATCAATGCTCCTCTAACGGTTATATTCAGAGAATGGTAGAGCATTGATTACCCAGAAATCATTGCAGTAATAACGGGGATAGGGCTGGAAATGACTTAGTCTGGAATCATCGAACAGATGACAGAAATCGTCAAACTGAGTCCACGGTTCGTCGAGCTGAGATGTTGTGTTCGTCGACCAGACGACTTCTGTTCGTCGAGCTGAGTTCCATGATCGTCGAGCTGGAAACTGAACTGCTGTCTCTTTTGCCTATTCTGTGTCTGAAGTTCGTCGAGATGAGTTTCTGGAGTTGTCAAATATTCTTTGTGGTGTCGACACAACCTTTCAAAAGTGTCGACTGATGATCTGTGTGTCAACATAAGTTCTTCAAGTGTCAACTTAGTTGGTGTCGACATAAACTATGAGTGTCGACACAAGTCTTTTGGTTCTAAGTTGTTGAAGTAGATAATCCAGAATTCATCGGGCAGAGAATTATGTTCGTTGACCTGAGACTGGAGAACATAGTCTTGACAGAATGTTGTAGTAGTCCAAAGATTCGTCGACCAAAGAATAGAGTTCGTCGAGCTGAGAACTAAGTTCGTCGACCAAAGTCTGATACTAATGACTTAGAATATATTGATGTTTTCTGAACTTGAAGTGTTGTTATAATGTCCAAGTTTTCGTCGACCTGAGTACCAAATTCGTCGAGCTCAGCTCAGAGAATTTACTCTGTGATCGTCGAGCTGAGCACGACAATCGTTGACCTGAGTTCGACGAACGTCGAACTCACTTTACAGAGTCTTGAAATCTTCTAAGTCTTGAGTCTCTGGCAGTCTTGTTGATAGCTGGTCCATGTGATGTTGACTCTAAGGACTTGGACTAGACTTTAGGACATGACTATTACCCTGGCTATACATTATGGGTCACATGATCCTAAGTTAGTGAACCTAGCCCAAATCAAACTAGGGATCCAACAATCTCCCCCTATTTGGGTTAGGTTACTAACCACAGACTCAGACTTAAACTGAAAATAAACAAAGCCGAAAAAAGCATATATCTGGCAGAGATGGATAACACATGCAGCAGATATATATACATGAGCTTTGTTCAGAAAATATAAAGCAGTTATAAATAATGCAGAAAGATAAAGAGAGTTCAAAATCACTTCTTTTGCTTCTTTTCCTTTGGCATTGCATCCTTGCTCTTGTCACCTGGCTTTGTAAATATTATTTCTCTGTTAGGATCTGAAGCTTGCACAGTGGTCATGGTCATGTCAGCAGCCCCTATAATTTTCAGAGATGTAGCCCTGGGAACAACTGCTTCTGGGTGCAACTTCATGTAGTCATCCACATTGAAAATCTTGTTAGCTTTATCAAATCTCTTAAGTTCCTCTTTCCTGTACTTTGACATGGTAGTATATTCAGAGGTATCCTTTCCTTCAGCTTTGGCCTTGTTAATCAAAGAAAGACCTACAAGTTCCTGGAACCTGGCCATTCTAGCAGTAGTAGCTGTTTCAGGATCTTCAAAAGGAACAGGAGGAGAGGATGATATTTTAGAGCTTTCATCTGGTTGATTTTCAGTGGATTGTTGTTGTTGTTGTTGATGTTGTTGTTGCTGCTGATGTTGCTTTCCTGAAGAATATTGCCTGTGCTGGCTGCTTTCATGATGAGATATCCTTTGGTGTCTTTAATATGTTTGAATAGGTGCAGATCTTTGAGAACTAGAACCTGAAGCACCAGCAGCTGGAGGAGGAGGAGGAGGTGTATCTTTTCTGTATCTTTGAACTGGAGGAGGAGAGTACCTTTTGCTTTTCTTCCTCTCCTTCTGCCGATTCTTGGACAGCCACATCCAAGATGGCATCCCTTTATATGGTGTTATCTTTTGAAAAATGTTATAAGGAGTGTCATTGTTTGTATTAGGCTTAGGAGCAGGAGGAGGAGGATCTTTTATTTTCTTGGATACTGCTTCCTCTTTGGTTCATCATCAGATTCATCATCATCATCATCATCCTCATCACTATCCTCATCATCAGATCTTTGAGGATTATCATATAAATCATTCAGAGCCTTCAGCGCCTCAGCAGAAATGATAGGATTATCAGGTTGAGAAGGAGCTTGAGCAGGAATATCTACAGGAACTGGAGGAGAAGCCATAGAAGAAGCTGGAGTGTCATCAACTCTGACAGTGCTTTCAGCAGCTGCCTTTTCCTCTTGTTGAATGTCAGCCAAGATCACATCATCCAGATCTTGCAATGGAGAGTCATCCATGACATAACTAGGAGTAGAAGAAATTGCTGAAGGAGCTGGAATAACTATAGGCTCAGGAACAGCAAAACTATCACTAAGTTGCTTTGCAACTTGTGGACTTATGATGAATTGTAAATATACCTACTTTTATGTACATTACTTAAGTCGTTTTATTTAATTTTTGTCATTTCTACTTGTTTTTATTCAATAAAATGCTCCTATTTTTGTAAATATTATACTAACTTGTTTTATTTTATTTGTTAGGAAAAAAGTCAAAATCTGCAAAAAATGACATGTCACGCCCATGACATATTGGTCACGCCCGTGACCAGGGCGTGACAGCTCAAAATCCCGAAAAGAAGCCAATTTTGAAGAGGAAAGCCTGACACGCCCGTGTTCCATGATTTGACACGCCCGTGTCACTCCGACACGGGGCGTGACCAAGCCGTGTCCATCCCGCTCGACGAGTTCAACTCGACGTTCGTCGACCCAAGAGGGACACACCCGTATCCGATGTGCGCACGCCCGTGTCAGCCCGACACGCCCCATGCCAGCCAGTTCAATGTTTCGCGCTCAAAGTTCGTCGAACCCAAGAGGGACACGCCCGTGTCCGATGTGCGCCACGCCCGTGTCCGCCCGACAAACTGCCGCCGGCGAATCCCGAAGTCAACATCGCCTTTAAGCGCCGAACGACACGCCCACCGTCACGCCCGTGACCTGGGCGTGACCGCCGCATTTTCGTCCGGAAAGTCAAATCGCCGTGAAATCCGTCAGATCGCTGAATTCTGCTGTAAAATAGTGTTGACACGCCCCCCGACACGCCCGTGTCGGAGGGCGTGTACTTGGAAATTTTTGCCTATAAAAAGGCAGCTGCTGTATGAGTTCAGGGTTCCAAAAATCCGAACTATTTTGATGTATTAGGGCTGCCGTTGGAGCTACTTTAGTGCTATGTAAGGATTCCCCCTCCCTCTCCTTTTTAAGTTTGTATGTTTGAACTCTTGTAATCACCCCTTTTTTGTAATAAAAATCGTTATTATTTCATCCTTACATGCTTTGAAATTTCTCCAAATAGCCTCCTTTTCATCAATCTTATACACTTTCATTTTTATTTCCATAATGTGTGAGTGCGTGTATGAGCTTAAAATTGCAGAAATTATGTTTTAAAACGCAAATATTCTCGTTTTCTTTTCAATTATATCAAAATTTATAGCTGTTATTATGGCCATTTTCATCCTAAACTCTTTAAAATTGATTAGACTTAGGATTTTCACGCTTTAAAATACGCTCTTATGAACTTGTAAAACATTAAAAAGGTAGTTTTCATCCCTCTCAACTTAGCTTTTACTTTGTTTTAATTATAAAACTACTGCTTCTTTTTAGCTTACTCCCACTTTTTAACCATTTTATCACGCTATAGTAATGTATAAATTGTTATTTTTATTTTTCATCAACTTTCATTTTAAGTAATTACAAAAAATATTTTCGCTCGAACAATTTTTATTTTCACTTTTTAAGCATTTCTATCAAAATCTAACGGTAAAAATGTAAACGTTTTAATTTTTCGGGCACTTGCCTTTCTCACTTTAATTTGAAAACTTTTTGCTCAAACAATTTTTATTTTTCCTTTTTATGCATTTCTACTGCATTCCAGCGGTAGAAATGCAGTCATTTTAATTTTTCAATAACTTTGATTTTTGCAATTAATTTAGCACGAGTGTGTGCGTGTATGAGATATTTTTCAGCTCCTAAGTTAAATTATGCAAGTGTGTGTGTGTGTGTGTGTGTTTATTTATGTCGAGTGCGTGAGTAGTTACTTTCAAGTAGAGTGCGTGTGTTGTTTTTATTTTTCCGCCTACTCACTTGAGTTAATTGGCTGGATTTTATTCAAGTAGAGTGCGTGTGTAATTTTTACTTTTCCGCCTACTCATTTGAGTTAATTGACTGGATTTGATTCAAGCAAGTGTTTGTAGTTTTTATTTTTCCGCCTACTCACTTGAGTTCAATGGCTGGTCTGTATTTTCAGTCCTACTCGTTTGAGTAGGACTTGCCTTTTTTCATTCTCTATTTTTCCGCCTACTCACTTAAGTTAAATGGCTGGATTTGATTTTCCGCCTACTCGCTAGGAGTTAAATGGTCGGACTTTATTTTGATGTAAATATTTAAGAAAGCCCTGTAATCGTATTTATTTCCCCCTACTCGTTTGAGTAGGACTCGCTTTAATTTCAGTCCTAATCGTTTGAGTAGGACTTGCAATTTTCAGCTTTAATTTTCCGCCCCCACTCGTTTGAGTGGGACCTGCAAATTTCAATTATGCACTTTTCAGCTTTTATTTCCCGCCCCCACTCGTTTAAGTGGGACCTGCAAATGTCAATTATGCAATTTTCTCTTATGTGTAACTTAGTTTTATTTCTTCCTTTTGTTATATGTTTGAATGAGTGCGGGTGTGTTTATTTGTAATAACTTTTCTAAAATTAGGTTATTTTTCTTTTCTTCTTATTTTCTTTATAACCTTTCAGCGAATAGTTTAGGACGCTCGCACAACCAAACATATAAGCTATCCACATTCCGATGAGTGACTAATTGCTTTTAGCCCTCAGTATCAAAGAGCTTTGGGATCTAAAATGTTTTAAATAACCAAATGTCTAATTTTTCAATTTAATTAAAAACTTAAGGTTTATCCCGGGTTAACGACGCGTAGACCCACATATCGATGTGTGGGCTCTAATTCCGTTATCCATACGCTAGCCAGCCGAGAGGCCGTGCATATGGACAGATCACCCCTGGGTAGATAGAGTTCCGCACTAACCCTCGAGAGAGGAGGCGCGCTAACTCTACCGAATTGGGTTCCCCACCCAATAACGGGGTTCTTAGCGTACTGCGGGCATTAAGGGGAATCCTTCGTCGGACGAGAGCCCGGTCGAATAGCCTTAATGTCTAGGTGAGCGATATTCCTAGAGATAGGTGAGCTCATTATTTTGAACCTCCACGGCCAAGTTTCCGCATTAATTAAATTGAAACCTTAGATATCTAGTTATTCAAATCTATTTTTAATCCTAACGCAATTCGATACCGGGAGTTATCTCTTCATCGACTACTTTCTTAAAATCTATTTTCGTTCCTATTTTACTTAAAACCCTCAACTTCTATTTCGGTAAAATAATAGTGTTTTCGGAGGAGTAGGGGTAATCAACCCGTTCCCGGGAATAATACGACCTCGGTATTCTCCCGAATATCGAGTACTACTTGCGATAGGTGCACTTGCCTACCCCTAGCAAGCCCGCGACGATCGACTCACCGAACCAACCACAGTAAGAGTCTGTTCGCGGGCCAACCAAGTTTTTGGCGCCGTTGCCGGGGAATTCTCTTTGAGTTGTTATTCCGAATTCGAACTCTATTACTTTTACTTTTATTTCTAAAAACTAAAAAAAAAAACTTAAAAAACTTTTCTTCAAAATCCGAAAAAAAAGAAAGTTAATTTTCTACTTTTTATTAGGGTGTATGACCCGTGGACAGCCTTCGGAGTCCGAAAATTTGGATTTCGATCCTGAGATCGAACGCTCTCTTGCGCGTATTCGGTCTCAACGCCAAAATCCCTCTTTGGATCCCGAAGAATCCATCGGAGAACCCTCTGCCGTTGCTATGGCCGACCCCAATCCGAACGCGGCCCTTGAGCGTACAATGTCATATTACGCCCGACCAAATTTGGACGATACTGGGTTCAGTATTGTCCGCCCGACGGTGGCGAACAAAAATTTTGAGATCAAATCGAGCGTTATCCAAATGATCCAAAACGCCGTGCAGTTCGATGGACAGCCGGATGAGGACCCGAACGTTCATTTGTCTAGTTTCTTGGAGATTTGCGAAACTTTTAAGATCAATGGTGTCACTGATGATGCCATTCGTTTGCGCCTTTTTACATTCTCCCTCAGATCCAAAGCTAAGGCGTGGTTGAATTCCCTCCCACGAGGATGTATCACCACCTGGGCCGAGCTTGCGGAGCGGTTCTTAACGAAGTATTTTCCGCCCGCCAAAACTGCAAAGTTGCGGGCGGACATTTCTTCGTTCGTGCAGAACGATTCTGAGTCTCTTTTTGAGACTTGGGAGCGCTTTAAGGAATTCCTCCGCAAGTGTCTGCACCACGCGCTGCCTGCGTGGTTGCAGGTCCAAATCTTCTACAATGGGCTTAATTATCAGACGCGTCAAATGATTGACACGGCTGCCGGGGGTACCTTGAATAATAAGACCCCCGAGGCTGCCCAAGCTCTTATTGAAGAGATGGCTATGAACGCCTACCAATGGAACGTCCCTCGGGGACGTCCCAAGCAGGCGGCTGGCCTCTTCGAAGTGGATGCCACTGCCCACTTAGCCCTTCAAGTTGAAAGGCTGACGAAGCAGGTGGCGGAGATGTCTGCTGCCTCCACCACTCCTCCTTGGGCGATTCCCCCTAATGCCGGCGTAGCAAATGAATTCGTATACTACGTGGGAAATGCTGGGCGACCTTCCTTCAACCCCAATAACAACCCTTATAGCAATAACTATAATCCGGGTTGGAGGAACCACCCCAACTTCTCATGGAGCAATCCGAATAATGCGCAGCGCCCCCCCAATTCTTTCACGCCTGGATTTCTGCCGCCTCCCCCTCTTCCAAAACCCTCCCCGATGGAGGATACTTTTTCCAAATATATAGCATCCAACGAGTCAAATATCCGGAACATCACAGGATCGCTAAAAAACTTAGAACTCCAGGTTGGACAGCTAGCGCGAATGATGTCCGAGCGCGCGCTCGGGGCACTGCCGGGAAACACGGAGCCCAATCCGCGGGAAAATATCAACGCTATAACCCTCCGTAGCGGAAAGGAGGTGATCGATCCAAAACGGACCGATCCTCAGGTACATATTTCACCTCCGACCCCTCTTCCCCCTTCTTTGATTACGCCGCCTTTACAAATTTTAAATGAAAAAATTATTAAAACGCCCTTGCCGTATCCGCATAAACTTAATAGTGAGCGTAAGGACGCGCAATTTGAAAAATTTATTTTATTATTAAAACAAATTCGTATTAATGTTCCCTTCTGCGAGGCACTCTCTCAGATGCCTAAATATGCGAAATACCTAAAACAACTTCTTTCCAATAAACAAAAATTAGAAAATATTTCGCATATTTCTCTTAATGCTGACTGCTCAGCAGCTCTTACTAATAAATTGCCCCTAAAAAGAAATGACCCGGTACGGTTCTCCATCCCGTGCCTTTTTGGCAATATATTAGTAAAATACGCTCTTGCAGATTTAGGCGCGAGCATTAATTTGATGCCGTTCTCGCTCTTTCAAAAATTAGGTTTGGGCACTCCGGCCCCTACTAAAATGCGAATCCAACTAGCGGATCGCTCGGTTAAGTTTCTCGTCGGGGTAGTGGAGGACGTACTTGTCCGAGTTGATAAGTTTATCTTTTCGGTAGACTTCGTCATCTTGGACATCGAGGAGGACACCGATGTACCAATTATACTCGGTCTCCCTTTTCTCACCACCTCCCACGCATTAATTGATGTTAGTAACGGTCGTCTCCTCCTTCGGGTAGGAGATGACGAAGTTACTTTCTCTATTAATCCCTCCATAGGAGACTCATCATCGAGCGATGACTTTTGTTATAATTTAGACACATATATCGGAGATTGTTCTTCCCCTATTTTTGAGTCTACGTTTTTAAACGACGATCTTTTTGCGCTCGAAAATTTTAACTGCGATGAGGATACCTCTATAGACTTGCCTTTCGAACCAATTGATAAGAAAGACATAGGAATTAAAACCTCGTTAGAAGAACCGCCCTACCTTGAACTCAAACCCCTACCCGATTCACTCAAATACGCCTTTTTGGGGAAAGATGATACACTCCCTGTTATCATTTCTTCGCATTTGAGCGAATCAGAGACTTTCGATTTATTGGGAGTTTTGCTTAAACATCGCCACGCAATTGCTTGGCAAATTTCTGATCTCAAAGGGATTAACCCGTCTTTCTGCACCCATAAGATTTTCCTTCTAGATAATTGCCGCAAAACTATTCAGCCGCAGCACGTCTTAACCCAAACATGAAAGACGTCGTTAAGGCCGAAATTATTAAATTATTAGATGCGGGGATTATTTATCCCATATCGGATAGTACGTGGGTTAGTCCCATTCACGTGGTGCCCAAAAAGGGCAGTCTTACCGTAGTGGAGAATGAGCACAATGAACTCGTCCCAACTCGTACTGTTACGGGTTGGCGGGTGTGCATCGATTATAGAAAACTAAATGACGCCACCCGTAAGGATCATTTCCCACTACCATTTTTAGACCAAATTTTAGAGCGTTTGTCTGGTCATCCGTATTTTTGTTTTCTCGATGGATTATCGGGGTTTTTCCAAATCCCCATTTCCCCCGATGACCAAGAGGAAACAACTTTTACCTGCCCGTTTGGTACCTTCGCATATCGAAGAATGCCATTTGGCCTTTGCAACGCGCCTGCTACATTCCAAAGATGTATGCTGGCGATCTTTGGCGAGCTGGTAGGAGACATTATGGAAGTCTTTATGGATGACTTCTCTGTTTTCGGAAGCTCTTTCCCGTCCTGTCTTCGTAATTTAGACCGTGTCCTTCAGCGATGCGAGGACACGCATCTTGTTTTAAATTGGGAAAAATGTAACTTTATGGTTCGAGAAGGTTTGGTTCTCGGCCATATGATTTCGTCTAAGGGGATGGAGGTCGATAAGGCCAAAGTTGAAATTATAGAAAAACTTCACCCGCCTTCCAACGTTAAATCTATTAGGAGTTTCTTAGGGCACGCGGGTTTTTATAGGCGTTTTATTCAAGATTTTTCAAAAATAACAAAGCCGCTTACTCGCCTCTTGGAAAAGGAATCAGATTTTGTCTTTGATAACGAATGCGAGTCTGCATTTAATTTCATAAAACAAAAACTTATCAATTCACCTATTTTAGTGGCGCCCGATTGGACCCTTCCGTTCGAGATTATGTGCGACGCTAGTGATATTGCCGTAGGAGCCGTTCTTGGCCAACGTATAAACAAATATTTTCATCCTATTTACTACGCTAGCAAGACCCTCACTTATGCACAAGGAAATTATACGACAACGGAAAAGGAACTTTTAGTCGTCGTACTTGCTTTCGATAAGTTTCGCTCGTATATAACGTTATCTAAAGTTATCGTATTTACCGACCATTCCGCCTTAAAATATTTGTTAGCAAAAACGGACGCCAAACCCCGCCTTCTTCGATGGATCCTCCTCTTGCAGGAGTTCGATTTAGAGATCCGGGATAAGAGGGGCGCGGAAAATTTAGCCGCCGATCACCTCTCCCGCTTAGAAAATCCCGCTGCGGAAGCGCTCGTCGAATCTGACATAAATGACAGATTCCCCGAGGAACGCCTCCTAGCCATAACTACTAGTTCTTCTTCCCCACCTTGGTTCACAGATTTTGCAAACTATTTAGTTGCGAGGGTACTTCCAAAAGACTTTTCAAGCCAACAAAAGAAGAAATTCTTTTCCTACTTGAAATATTTCTTTTGGGAGGACCCTTTCCTTTTTCGTATCTGCGCGGACCAAGCAGTCCGAAGATGTGTCGCAGGTGTGGAGTGCACACAAATCCTTAGGCACTGCCACGAGGGTCCGGCTGGTGGGCATTATCAAGCTAACCGGACCGCGCGGAAGGCGCTAGAGGCGGGCTTCTTTTGGCCCACTCTATTCAAAGACGCTCACAATTTTGTGCGCGCATGCGATAGCTGTCAGCGGTCGGGTAACATTTCTCGTCGCGACGAGATGCCCCAAAACATATTTTTAGAGTGTGAAGTCTTCGATTTATGGGGCATAGATTTCGTCGGCCCCCTACCTCTGTCTTTCAAAAATATGTATATTTTAGTAGCGGTCGACTACGTATCGAGATGGGCGGAAGCGCAAGCTCTCCCCACCAACGATACGCGAGTCGTCGTTACATTTCTTAAAAAGCTATTTTCTCGCTTCGGCACTCCGCGCGCTATTGTAAGTGATAGGGGGACACATTTCTGCAACACCCAGATGGCTAAGACGTTAGCTAGATACGGCGTCACGCACAAACTTGCCACCCCCTACCACCCGCAAACTAGTGGCCAAGTAGAGGTAGTAAATCGGGAGATAAAGCGCATATTAGAGAAAACCGTTTCACTTAATAGGAAAGATTGGTCCATCAAACTCGACGATGCGTTGTGGGATTATCGTACCGCATACAAAACTGCAATTGGTTGTACGCCGTATCGATTAGTGTACGGCAAAGCGTGTCATCTACCCGTAGAATTAGAACATCGCGCACTTTGGGCTTTAAAACTTTTAAATCTCGACGCTAACTTAGCCGCCCAAAATAGAAAACTGCAACTAAACGAGCTCGATGAATGGCGTGCCAACGCTTACAAGAGCAACAAGTTCTATAAGGAGCGTTCTAAGTTTTATCACGACCGAAAACTCAAGCCCCCAAAAACTTTTTCTCCGGGCGATCTTGTCCTTCTTTATAACTCACGACTTAGACTTTTTCCCGGGAAACTTAGATCACGTTGGTCCGGCCCCTTCAAAGTTGAAGAGGTTTGGCCTTATGGGACCGTACTCGTCTCCCACCCGGATAAAGGCTCGTTTAAAGTGAACGGTCATTGCTTAAAATTATACATAGCAAGCGATCCTGTGGACGGTAATTTCGAATCCATAACCCTCCTAGATATATAAACCGCCAACATAGTCAAGCTATGCGACTATAAACAAAGCGCTCCTGGGAGGCACCCCATGTTTATCTTTTTCGCTATCTGTTTACCTTTTTCTTTGCTATCTTTCTTCCTAATGCAGGGTTCCTAAACTGCGCCTTCCCCACCTCCTCTCAGGGAAGCTTCTCCCCCCCCATTTCTTTCTTTTCTTTGTATATATTCTCTTACCTGTTTTGTTCCGCATACTTACGTTACAACATTGGGGACAATGTTGGACTTAAGTATGGGGGTGTTTTCTCGCTTTCTTTTTCATATTTCTATTTTCTGCACTGTCTTTCTATTTTCTTCACGGTCTTTCTATTTTCTGCACTTTAAACATAAAAAATTATGAACAAAAAAAAAACTATAAAAATAACAAAAACTTCAAAAAAATTGAAAAGGAAAACAAAATCCCAAAAACCTAAGTTTTTTTTTCTTTTCTTTTCTGTCTTTAAAATGTTTTTGTTTTCTGTCTTTAAAATGTTTTTGTTTTATGTCTTTTTAAACCAAAAATCCCAACAAAAAATATAAAACAAAAACCCCAAAAAATTATAAAACCAAAATTCCAAAAACATTTTTAGTTTCATTTTGTAAAAATCTGTGTACCTATTTTTGTAAATAATCTTCTCTCTCCACCTTCCTTTTCTCTCATTCTTGTGAATACCGTTTCTTTTTCTCCCACTTTCCGCAAAACCTAAAAAACCAAAACTATTTTGAAACAAAAAAACACAAAAAAATATAAAACAAAAACCCCAAAAAATTATGCTATCAAAAAAACCAAAAAAATATTTTGAAATAATAAATCAAATATACCATCCTTAATTTTCTTGCTATCCAAAAATTTTGCTTTGAGTTTATTTATATGTGAATTTTATTAATTCTTTATTTGTTATTCGTTTGTTAATTATTGATTGAAAAATTTAAATATTCGGGGTTAAGTTTTAAATAATTCATTATGCTTTATTAAAAATAGCGAACTCGTTTTAGGCACTACTTCTAATTTTTCATTGATAGGAGCACGTGTATTATGTTAGAAAATAACGATTATATGATTCAATTATGTTTACTTTTAGCTTTCTGAAAAATTGGAATTTACAATTTATTAAGGTTGCTCTCAAAATTGTTTTTTTAATAAAAAATCTAGTTTTCTTTTCTCACCGTCCTTATCATGACCGACTTGGCATGATAAAATTGTTATCCTTAAAAGATCCTATGTCAATTGGAATAAGATTTCGTTCCGTAAACATATGCACCCAATAGATTAAAAAGATTATATGCTATGGAGTAAGAGGATAAAATTCATTACTCCTACACATATACATTGGGTTAACATTTATTATGAAGTTGAAAAAAAATCGATATTAGGAAAATAAGATTTCGTTTTCCTAATAATCCAAAAAAAAACATGGAGGTTCGAGAAAAAATTACCTCGCCTCAAAAATCACAACCCTCTTCATAAACCAACATCAACCCCCTTAGTCAATTTCACGATTCTAGATTTAATTCAAAAATTGTTTTGAGAGCATAATTTGTAAATTGCATTATTTCCAAAAAAACTCCTATAGGCTAAAAGTTCATATAATTCCAAACTATTCTTGTTAATCTAACCATTACAATTATTGCTTTCTATTTGATTATATCAAGAAGTCTTTTGGCCAAAACTTTTGCGCTATTTAAATCATCTTCATAAATTTAGGACTTAACTCTTACGCCCCGTTTATTTATTTAAATATCTCTTATAATTGATTAAGCGGTAGCTAAACTTAGAGTTTTTTTATTTCTTATAAGTTCATCTCAAACTTTTGCTCTGGAATAGCAAAAGCTTAAGTATGGGGGTATTTGATGAATTGTAAATATACCTACTTTTATGTACATTACTTAAGTCGTTTTATTTAATTTTTGTCATTTCTACTTGTTTTTATTCAATAAAATGCTCCTATTTTTGTAAATATTATACTAACTTGTTTTATTTTATTTGTTAGGAAAAAAGTCAAAATCTGCAAAAAATGACATGTCACGCCCGTGACATATTGGTCACGCCCGTGACCCGGGCGTGACAGCTCAAAATCCCGAAAAGAAGCCAATTTTGAAGAGGAAAGCCTGACACGCCCGTGTTCCATGATTCGACACGCCCGTGTCACTCCGACACGGGGCATGACCAAGCCGTGTCCATCCCGCTCGACGAGTTCAACTCGACGTTCGTCGACCCAAGAAGGACACGCCCGTGTCCGATGTGCGACACGTCCGTGTCAGCCCGACACGCTCCGTGCCAGCCAGTTCAATGTTTCGCGCTCAACGTTCGTCGAACCCAAGAGGGACACGCCCGTGTCCGATGTGCGCCACGCCCGTGTCCGCCCGACAAACTGCCGCCGGCGAATCCCGAAGTCAACATCGCCTTTAAGCGCCGAACGACACGCCCACCGTCACGCCCGTGACCTGGGGCGTGACCGCCGCGTTTTCGGCCGGAAAGTCAAATCGCCGTCAAATCCGTCAGATCGCCGAATTCTGCTGTAAAATAGTGCTGACACGCCCCCAGACACGCCCGTGTCGGAGGGCGTGTACTTGGAAATTTTTGCCTATAAAAAGGCAGCTGCTGTATGAGTTCAGGGTTCCAAAAATCCGAACCATTTTGATGTATTAGGGCTGCCGTTGGAGCTACTTTAGTGCAATGTAAGGATTCCCCCTCCCTCTCCTTTTTAAGTTTGTATGTTTGAACTCTTGTAATCACCCCTTTTTTGTAATAAAAATCGTTATTATTTCATCCTTACATGCTTTGAAATTTCTCCAAATAGCCTCCTTTTCATCAATCTTATACACTTTCATTTTTATTTCCATAATGTGTGAGTGCGTGTATGAGCTTAAAATTGCAGAAATTATGTTTTAAAACGCAAATGTTCTCGTTTTCTTTTCAATTATAACAAAATTTATAGCCGTTATTATGGCCATTTTCATCCTCAACTCTTTAAAATTGATTAGACTTAGGATTTTCACGCTTTAAAATACGCTCTTATGAACTTGTAAAACATTAAAAAGGTAGTTTTCATCCCTCTCAACTTAGCTTTTACTTTGTTTTAATTATAAAACTACTGCTTCTTTTTAGCTTACTCCCACTTTTTAACCATTTTATCACGCTATAGTAATGTATAAATTGTTATTTTTATTTTTCATCAACTTTCATTTTAAGTAATTACAAAAAATATTTTCGCTCAAACAATTTTTATTTTCACTTTTTAAGCATTTCTATCAAAATCTAATGGTAAAAATGTAAACGTTTTAATTTTTCGGGCACTTGCCTTTCTCACTTTAATTTGAAAACTTTTTGCTCAAACAATTTTTATTTTGCCTTTTTATGCATTTCTACTGCATTCCAGCGGTAGAAATGCAGTCATTTTAATTTTTCAATAACTTTGATTTTTGCAATTAATTTAGCACGAGTGTGTGCGTGTATGAGATATTTTTCAGCTCCTAAGTTAAATTATGCAAGTGTATGTGTGTGTGTTTATTTATGTCGAGTGCGTGAGTAGTTACTTTCAAGTAGAGTGCGTGTGTTGTTTTTATTTTTCCGCCTACTCACTTGAGTTAATTGGATGGATTTTATTCAAGTAGAGTGCGTGTGTAATTTTTACTTTTCCGCCTACTCATTTGAGTTAATTGGCTGGATTTGATTCAAGCAAGTGTTTGTAGTTTTTATTTTTCCGCCTACTCACTTGAGTTCAATGGCTGGTCTGTATTTTCAGTCCTACTCGTTTGAGTAGGACTTGCCTTTTTTCATTCTTTATTTTTCCGCCTACTCACTTGAGTTAAATGGCTGGATTTGATTTTCCGCCTACTCGCTAGGAGTTAAATGGTCGGACTTTATTTTGATGTAAATATTTAAGAAAGCACTGTAATCGTATTTATTTCCCCTACTCGTTTGAGTAGGACTCGCTTTAATTTCAGTCCTACTCGTTTGAGTAGGACTTGCAATTTTCAGCTTTAATTTTTCGCCCCCACTCGTTTGAGTGGGACCTGCAAATTTCAATTATGCACTTTTCAGCTTTTATTTCCCGCCCCCACTCGTTTAAGTGGGACCTGCAAATGTCAATTATGCAATTTTCTCTTATGTGTAACTTAGTTTTATTTCTTCCTTTTGTTATATGTTTGAATGAGTGCGGGTGTGTTTATTTGTAATAACTTTTCTAAAATTAGGTTATTTTGCTTTTCTTCTTATTTTCTTTATAACCTTTCAACGAATAGTTTAGGACGCTCGCACAACCAAACATATAAGCTATCCACATTCCGATGAGTGGCTAATTGCTTTTAGCCCTCGGTATCGAAGAGCTTTGGGATCTAAAATGTTTTAAATAACCAAATGTCTAATTTTTCAATTTAATTAAAAACTTAAGGTTTACCCCGGGTTAACGACGCGTAGACCCACATATCGATGTGTGGGCTCTATTTCCGTTATCCATACGCTAGCTAGCCGAGAGGCCGTGCATATGGACAGATCAACCCTGGGTAGATAGAGTTCCGCACTAACCCTCGAGAGAGGAGGCGCGCTAACTCTACCGGATTGGGTTCCCCACCCAATAGCGGGGTTCTTAGCGTACTGCGGGCATTAAGGGGAATCCTTCGTCGGACGAGAGCCCGGTCGAATAGCCTTAATGTCTAGGTGAGCGATATTCCTAGAGATAGGTGAGCTCATTATTTTGAACCTCCACGGCCAAGTTTCCGCATTAATTAAATTGAAACCTTAGATATCTAGTTATTCAAATCTATTTTTAATCCTAACGCAATTCGATACCGGGAGTTATCTCTTCATCGACTACTTTCTTAAAATATATTTTCGTTCCTATTTTACTTAAAACCCTCAACTTCTATTTCAGTAAAATAATAGTGTTTTCGGAGGAGTAGGGGTAATCAACCCGTTCCCGGGAATAATACGACCGCGGTATTCTCCCGAATATCGAGTACTACTTGCGATAGGTGCACTTGCCTACCACTAGCAAGCCCGCAGCGATCGACTCGCCGAACCAACCACAGTAAGAGTCTGTTCGCGGGCCAATCAACTTACTAGTGATGTATATGGTACAATAGCGAAGGATGGCTTAGTAGTATGTTCTACTGTAAGACATCTCAAAACTGCAAATTCAAAATTCTTCAACAAATTCTCTAAATCAACTGCGGGATTAATGATGAAATCACCACCAGTAGTTATTTTCTCAGAGACTGACTCTTCCAAGTCCATGTCAGTATCAATAAAATTAATAAAATCAATATCATCTGTATCAATATACTCTGTACAATCTGCTGCTACTGTTGCTGCCTCTGCTGTTGGAGCTGCTACTGCTGGAACTACTGCAGCTTCATCATCAGACATCTCCCCCTGCATGGTTTCAGTAAGACCTGAAGCCAGGCCCCTGACTGAAGATGGGGCAGTAGTGAGGGCAGTGATCTGTGCAGATAGGGTAGTAATTGAAGTAGCAAGAGGTGTAATGGCCTCTGCTATTAGTGTTTTGAGAAGGGGAGTGAGGAGGGTAATGAGAGAAGCAATTGTTGAGGTGTCCAATGATGGAGTGGTAGATGGTGTTGCAGAAGGTGTAGAAGTGGGAACTGTGGGAGGGATAGGAGGTGGAGCATCTGTTATGTGAACATCTGGAGGGGATGCATGTTGAGGGATGGTAGATGTTGATGGGGATGGATGGGTGACATCTTCCATGTGGGTGTTTGGAGGAAAAGGGGAATTGGGAGGTGATGGAGGTATGTTGAAAAATGGTATGGAGGATAAATGAGGAGGAAGTGGAGATTATGGAGGAGTTTGTGCTGGTGAAGCATGTGGAGATTCTGGTGGAGTAGGAAGTTGATTTAGTGATGATGGAGGTGTGGGAGAGGGATTGATTTGTGTTGCTGAAATGTGGGCTTGAAGAGATGGTGGTGTTGGATGAATCTCTTCAGTAGGTTGGGGAGTGGCTTTAACAGCCCTGGTGCCTTCAGAAGCTGGGATGGAAGAGGTAGAAGCCTTGGATGGCTTAGGTATGGTCCTCTCCCACCTGCCAAACAAGGCACAGGTAAGCCTTTTGCTGGCATTAATGAATATTGTCTGGGAGACCAGGGATTCAGCAGCCTTCTTCTTTAGGAAGATCCTTAGGATCCTTCCAAAACACACTTCTTTCTTATTGTTTTTCTTCTTTATCAGATCAAAGATGATCTAAGCCCAATCTACTTGCTTCTTATTTATCACTGCACACATGACCAAGAACTGATGCCTTGTGATGTAGTCATGGGAAGCATGCTTGCCATGCAAGACCTTCCCAACAATGTCTGCCAGAAACTTGTATGTTGTAGACAGATGTTTCTTCAACAATTTATTTGGGTTGTCACCAGCATAACCCATCAGATTTACAATCATATCAAACTCTTCAGAATCAATTTCTAATTCCTCTTCTCCATTTGTCAAACCAAAGATTTCAGTTAAAACTGCGGGAGTTAAGGAAACAGTGTTACCCGCGATTGATCCTATCATAGTATTGTCTTCAGATGTGGATGAAGTATAGACCCATTTTCTGATTTCTGTTCCTGCCAACTTTATCCTTGTAGTCATCAGGTTCTTCAAATTCTGTTCTTCCAGAAGATCCAGAATATATAGAAAGATTGGATCCGAGTGCTGGAACAATTCGAAGTTGACATCAAATCCGGTGTCAAACTTCATAGCGGCTAGAGCTCCTGCTGGAATCGCCATGGAATCACCTGCAAAAGAGAGAAATGACGATCAAGTGCAAGAGAATAGAAAGCGCAGGACAGAGGTCGAAGAAAACCTAGATATAAGGTTTTCAGAATATGAATCGACAAACTCCGTTCCACAAAAATAAAAACAATTCTTCGAACTGCGTTCGATGAAATGATTTAGAAGTAAATAATTTGTCGATCTCATCCTGAAGAAGTGAAGACAATTCATCGAGCGCCGTTCGATGAATATCTTCTGAAGCAAGTTCGTCAATCTCTGGCCGATGAACATTGTTTCACTCACAGAGAGTTCATCGACCTCTGTTTGACGAAGATCTCTCAAACTCTCCCCTGTTCGTCGAACTCCGTTCGAGGAACATTGGAAAATTCGTCGAGTGCAGACAGAACTTAAACTAAATCTTTTTCATTTATCATTCCAAGCTGATTTATAAAGAATACATGATTTTTCTCATCCAGAGGTTTGGTGAATATATCAGCTCTTCGTAAATCAGTGTAGATATAGACAAGATTAATTTTATTTTTGTCTACACACTCTCTGATGAAATGGTGCCTAATGTCTATATGTTTTGTCCTACTATGATGGACTGGATTTTGTGCTATGACTATAGCACTTGTATTATCACAGAGTAGAGTTGAATTATTTAAGTTGAGACCATAGTCTAGTAGTTGATTTTGTATCCACAGCATTTGTGAGCAACAACTACCAGCTATAATATATTCTGCCTCAGCAGTGGAGGTTGACACAGATGACTGTTTCTTATAAAACCAGGATACTAATCTCATACCCAGGAACTGGCAAGTTACTGAAGTACTTTTTTTATCCACCCTGCATCCAGCAAAATCAGCATCTGAGTATCCAGTTAACTCAAATTCTGATTCTGTGGGATACCATAGGCCTAGACTAGGACAACCCTTTATATATCTTAAAATTCTTTTTAGGAAAATAAGGTGAGATGCTTTTAGGTTCACCTGGAACCTAGCACAAAGGCATGTGGCAAACATGATATCAGGTCTGCTAGCTGTGAGATATAGTAGGGACCCAACAACGCCCCTATATAGTTTCTGATCTACAGGTTTCCCGATGCATCATAGTCAATCACAACATTTGTAGCCATAGGTGTGTTCTTTGCTGAGGCATCAGCCATCCCAAACTTCTTGATGAGCTCTTTAGCATACTTAGCTTGGCAGATTAAGATGCCATCAGGGAGCTGCTTCACTTGGAGACCAAGGAAATAGGAAAGCTCACCCATGCTACTCATTTCAAATTTGGAATGCATGAGGTCAGAGAATCTCTTGCACAATTTTGAATCAGTAGACCCAAAGATGATGTCATCCACATATATTTGTACTAACATGATTTGGTCCTTATGATGTCTGGTGAAAAGTATTTTATCTACTATGCCTCTAATGAATTTATGCTCTAATAAAAGCTTGCTAGGGTCTCATACCAAGCTCTTGGAGCTTGCTCTAGACCATAGATGGCTTTATGAAACTTGAATACATGCAAAGGATGAGTTGGAGAGACAAAACCTGGAGGTTGTTCAACATAAACCTCTTATTTTAATACTCCATTGAAGAATGCACTTTTCATATCCATTTGGTTGACCTTGAATTTCTTGTAGGCTGCATAGGCTAGGAATATTCTTATGGCTTCTAACCTTGCAACAGGAGCAAAGGTTTGATCATAATTTATTCCTTCCTCTTGCCTGTAGCCTTGAGCAACAAGCCTAGCTTTATTTCTCACAATAACTCCTTAGGCATCAAGCTTATTTCTGTATACCCATTTGGTTCCAATAACTGGGTAGTTTTGTGGTCTTGGAACCAAATCCCAAACTCTACATCTCTCAAACTGATTTAATTCCTCCTGCATTGAAATGATCTAGTAGGGATCTTGCTCTGCATTATGAATGGATTGAGGTTCAATCTGAGAGAGAAAACAGGCATGCATCACATCTTGATTGAGTTGATGCCTTGTCTGTACACCTGCTGATATGTCTCCAATCACTTGAGATCTGGGGTGATCCCTAAGTGTGACAAGATCAGTGGGTGGAGTTGGTTGTGCAACAACATTTGAAACCAATTCCTCTTGTAGAATTATGTTGGCTGTTAGAGGAGAGTCAATCCCTTCAATGCTTTCTTCTTCACAATCTTCATTGACTTGTGGAGAGGGATGAGTTGGAACCCCTTGGGTAAGGTTTAGGTCATCCAACTTCTCACACAAGTGAGGTATCTGCAAAGAGTTACTGGTAGAAACTTCTTTCTCCTTGCAATACATGTTAGTCTCATCAAAGCTTACATGAATTGATTCATCAATTTTCAGTGATGATTTATTAAAGACCCTATAGGCTTTGCTTACTTGGGAATATCCTAGAAAAATTCCCACTTCAGCCTTAGCCTCAAACTTTTTAATGTATTTCTTATTGTTATTATGTATATAACAAGTATAACCAAATACTTTAAAATAGTTGATTTTAGTTTTCTTCCCTTTAAGCAATTCATAGGGAGTCCTGTTCTTTAGTTTGTGAATTAAGTTTCTGTACTGGATATAGTTTGCAGTGTGTACAACCTCTGCCAAAAAGATTAGTGGCATGTATGCATCAGCAAGCAATGTACCTGCAGCTTCAATGAGTGTCTTATTTTTCCTTTTTACTATCCCATTTTGTTGAGTTCTAGGAGCTGAGAAGCAATGCCTGATACCTTCCTTCTCACAGAACTCATGCATAAGAAGAGACTCAAACTCTATGCCATGATCACTTCTGATCAATACAACATAGTAGAGAACTCAATCTGTATGGTCCTGAGAAAATCTGTAAGAACCTTGAAGAGATCTGACTTAGATCTCAGAAAGGATACCCAAGTGAACCTTGAGAAGTCATCCACAATGACTAAGGTATAGGATTTCCATCCTATGCTTTGTACAACTATGAGTCCAAAAAGATCCATGTGTAGCAAATACAAAATCCTAGGTGAATCACTTTTATTAATGGATTTGAAACTAGATTTAGTTTGCTTGCCTAATTGACAAGCCCTGCAAAGACCTTCCTTCTTGTAGGGACCAGGAGGTAGACCTCTAATAAGGTTGTCTTTAGATAGCCTAGCAATGTTTTTCAGATTTACATGACCTAGTCTTTTATGCCATAAATCATTCTGGTTACTAGTTAAATTAAGTAAACAGATATCAGAAGTGGCAGATAGAAAATCAACTAAGTATATGTTGCCTTGTCTATTTCCAATTAAAACAGGTTTGTTTCCTTTAGATGAAATAATACAAGAGCTAGAGTTAAAAGTTACCTGATAACCTGTAAAGTTATCTGATGCTCCGCCGGTCCAATCGCCGTCATGACTCGCTTGACGCGCGATAGCCAATCCTTAGCCTACGGAGGAGTTCCCGCTCCCAAAAACGTAGGCGGATGGAAACTCATAAACCGCGTCAGCTACTTCTCAGCCGCTCGAGGAACCACATCCACTACAGGTTCAGGCCTTGCCGCCACCTATTCTGGCCTCACAGCCGCTTGTTCCTGCCTATGTGGTGGAGCGTGGATCATGGCAAATAAAGCCGCAGCAACTAAACGCACATGTTCTACAAACGGTGGAGGTGTAGGCACCTCGACTGGTTCCGTACTTTCATCAGAATGCTAGGGCTCTGACTGCCCAGCTCCAGTCCGTGTCACCTAAAGGTGGACAAGACACACACATTAGCGGCCTTACACAAGCAAAGAACACAAAATAGGAACACGCATGTTCCTCAAACACACAAATGTGCATTCCTATCATGGACATTCAGGAGTTCATTCGTAGAATTTGGTTTGCACAAACACGTGCTCGCCACCCCACAAAAGAAGTCGACCACGACGTCGAGAGGGAAAG
Source organism: Platanthera guangdongensis (assembly GCA_039583875.1). Lineage (NCBI taxonomy): Eukaryota > Viridiplantae > Streptophyta > Magnoliopsida > Asparagales > Orchidaceae > Platanthera > Platanthera guangdongensis. Next base: position 103,001,213 of record CM077166.1, on the reverse strand, counting down.
ACCAAGACAGCTGATACCAAAAATGTAACAACCCCATCCGTTCATATACTATATACTAGAAGGTCCGGCCGGGGCGCCACAACATATACCACAAAATAGACGATGAAGCTACGGGATGATACTAGAGTAACACAAGTAGACTCATTTGCGGTTGGTGTTGACTACTTTGAGGCAACTTTTTCAACCGTCAAATGGTCCTGTCGGGGCCCCACAACATATACCACAAAACAGACGATGTTAGTATACCATATGGACGGATGGGGTTGTTACATTTATGGTATCAGAGCCATTATTAGTATAACCTGTAACGTCCTCTAACATATTGACTTATGTCAACTTTGGTTCAGGCATAGGTGACACGGCCTGGGACACGGGCGTGTCCCGGGGCGTGTCATGCCTGGGTTGTGTCAGGTCGTGTGGTCGACGAATTTTGCTCGACGATTGTCGAGTGTCGAGTGTCGAGTGAGGACACGGCCTGTGACATGGGCGTGTCCCAGGGCGTGTCAATGTGGTTGACGAACTCATCCTGAAGTTTTGAGCTAGGGCATATTTGCGGGACACGGGTGTGTCTAGGTGCCCATGGCCTGGAACACGGGCGTGTCCCAGGGCCGTGTGAGTCTCGGGTGATTTTGAGGTTGTGCAGCCTGCTGAACACGGCCACAAACACGGGCGTGTCTGAAGGCATGTCAGTAGACATGGCCCATGGCACGGGCGTGTCCCACGACCGTGTACTGGTTGGCTTTAAGTCGGTTGACTGCCGCTTAAGTGACACGGCCTGTGACACAGGCATGTCACAGGGCGTGTCAGGCAGTGTTCATGCTTTTGTGGACAATTCTGAGTCATTTTATTCCCTCTTTCTGGATCCAATGGATATGCTCTGGACATGTGTTGCTAAGGCCGGGGAAAAGGTGGATTTAACCCTTCCTCTTCATTATCTTCTTCTTCTTCTCATTTCAAGAGAGAGCAAGAAGAGGGGAGTGCAAGGGAAGGAAGGAGGAAGATAAAACCAGCTGCGGGAGGAGCTGCGGAGTGCGGAACGAAGATCCGAGAGCGGATTCATGAAGGCTAAGCCGAGGCGGTGACTTCCATCCGGCTACTTCATGGCACCGAAGCGATCTTCAAGGGTAATGATCTCCTTCTTGGACATCGAAGTCCTTTCTTTATGCATATGCGTGCAATCCTCCACCAAAAGGTGGATCCGCGAAGTGATTCCGTCGTTGAGTCTGCATCTAGAGCCGAAATTGTGGAGTACGGCATAGGCATGCTGCGTGAAGCCCATCTGGACCGTTAGTCTGGATTGGTGATGATCATGGGTAAACCGGAGAAGACTCCATGGATTTGCAAAGATGCTATGTGCTTGTGTCTTGGATGATTGAATGCTACGTGTGGATGGCATGCTAATGCGTGGGCTAGCCATGGATATGATCTTGGATGCTTTGCGAAGCTCTTTGTGATTTGCTCTGCGAGAGCGGGAAGCTGCGGCTACCCAGGAAGGGAAGGCCGACCCGCGTTACGGTGCGCCAGTGACGATTTGAGCACGGGCAAGGCTAACCTGTACCTGGGCATGATGGAGAGATCGATTGGTGGCAGTGTTTGGGAGCATGCGATAGCCCGACTTGCTACATCGAAATAAAAGCGGGTCGATCTGTTGGATGAATGCTCATGTTTGCCATGCGGTACATACCTCTGCTTGGTTTGGGCGGAATGCAACCAGCATGCGTGTTGGGGTGACTAGGACCGTCCAGCCAACAAGTTAATTACCGTGCGATTGGTGGTGTTACCACGGGTTTCCGGTACACCGTAAGGTGCCCTGAGTGCACGAAGCGTCTGGCTGCGGTCGACATTTGTGATTTGCTGTGTGTGATTGTGAATGTTAACTATTATACTTGCAAATGCATACAGGGAAGGAACCGCTGCCCCGAGCATGGGGTAGGGTCGTTATAATTGGTCAGCTATAGCTGACCGTTACTTTGTTTGCCACTCTTTGGTGGATGTCTACTTGCAGGTGTTGCGGCTTAAAATGAAATAAGTGGATTGAAAGCTTGCTGCTAAGGCCCTTGAAGGCCAAGTGAATCGTGGTTGGATTTCATGTGTGGCCGGCCTGCGTGCCGATGTACGAACTTGTATATGTATAAAAAGAGAAACCTGTAAGGCCTTAAGGTCATGTGTATGTGGGTTGTATACATTCCTGTTTTGGATATATAAATGTGAAATTTATGTACTATTGGACATTCCTGGAGTTGAGTTCATGAAACTTCAATATGCTGCGCTAGAATGGATTGAGTTAAGGACACATATAGAATTTGATCACCACAAGTAATTCCGTCACTTGTCTGTGACCTATGGCATGGGGCCCCGGTCGGACCCACCGTTATAGGCCATGTGACGAGTGGGGGCGTTACAAAGTGGTATCAGAGGCAGGTTGAGATTGTTTGGGAGGAGAGAACAGAATTGAACTCACGAATGTCCACTAGGAATGTATTTCATGCACATGACGCGCGTGCGTGTGTAGTCCATGTAGCAGTACCGTTATGCTATGAATTATTAATGGTGTTATGTACATTGATAGGTGGCGAGGAGTGGAGCTGGGCCGTCTGAGCCCCAGCGGTCTGATGAGAGTGTCGCACCGGTTGAAGCGCCTACGCCTCCTTTGGCGGAGACCATTCGGGTGGTGACGGAAACAGTGCTCGCAGTATTGCAGACACAACCTGCAAGGCCTGCAGTTGTACCTGTTCGGCAAGAGCCTGTTGATGAGCAGTTGAAAAGCTTTATGGAATTTCATCCACCTACATTTGGCAGGGAGATTTCCCCAACGCAGTTGAAAGATTGGCTTGCGAGAGTAAAACGAATCATGACTGCAATCAGGACGGTGGAGGAGCAGAAAGTGACTTTAGCCATGTTTCTGTTAGAAGGAGACACAAGATTATGGTGGGATGAGATGGAGGTGCATTACTTGGCCGGTCGCTGGTTAGTGGAGGTTTCCATGGAAGAATTCTCCCGCTTGTTTTTAGCCAAGTACGTGCCAGTGTCCCAGCGTGTTGGAACACCCTATTACTGATTTGGGGAAGGATCACTATGTCTTTTAGGAAATCTGTTTTGACCTCCTTGTATAGATCTAAAGGTCAATTAGAATTGAGTCTAAGGGTTAGTATTTAGGTTTGAAAGCTGCCCTCAAGACCAGATATTTCAGTTCTGGAGACTAAGTCATTTCATCGAGCTCAGGACGACGAATCGTCGAACTCCATTCGACGATCGCTGAGCTCACTTCGACGAATCGTCGAACTCCATTCGACGATCTCTGAGCTCAACTTCAACGAGTCGTAGAACTCCATTCGACGATCTTCGAGCTCAGATAGACATTCTTGTCTCCAGTTTGTTTCTCTATCTCTGAGCTCAGTTCGACGATAGTTGAGCTCAGATCGACGATCTCTGTTTCAGTCTAAGTCCAGTCTCTGAGCTCAGTTGAACGATAATGGAGCTCAGTTCGACGTTTTTTTGAGAGATCGACGTTTTTCAAGATTCAAATTCAGACAGTTATGGAATTATTCTCAACATTTATTTCAAGGATCTTGTAGCCATTTTGAATTAATCTGGAGCAAGTTTCAAGGGATTTTCAAAGGAATGTTTTATTGAACTTTCCTCCAGAAGACAAAATGCAGTTAAGGAAGTCATTTATTACAGGCCAACGACTATCTTGGACAGAGAAATATTCATTCAGATCTAAGGAATAAAAGAGATATTCATATTCTGCTGGAACAGAATAATAGAGAACATCATCAACAAGTGAACAACAACAACAAGGAAATGAGCTGCAGAAATTCTCAGTCTTAAAAATTCTTACAAGAACACACACCACAAAAGGAGATCAACATACTGAAATTTTCAGATCCCTCTTGATTCCAGTATTCAAAGGCCATCATCATTCAAGACTCTAGACAACACACATTTCAGCTGTTGCTGAAATCATCTTTTGCTGGAGATCAAATCTTCTGAAGGTCTATCACCCTACTGCAAAGCTTCACTTCCTGAACAAATCAAGATCTCAGGGGGAGCTTTGACAACATCCACTATCTTCTCTCTGATTGTTGACATAGAAGATCATCTCATCCCTCTCTCTCTCTCTCTCTCTCTCTCTCTTCTGTAAAGGGTTTTTCAAACTCCCTTCAAAAGTTTGTGTTGGTTTCTGAGACCTTGTCAAAACTCAATGGTGGCAAGACACCTGATCAAAAAATCTGGTTTGGTTTTTGAGCACCTTATCAAAAGCTCATTGGTGCCTAGGACACCTGATCAACTCATCCTGTAGTGGATTCCTACCTAGGGTGGTAGAAGAGTGGATGTACCCAGATTGATTGGGGAACCACTATAACTCCTTGTGTCATCTGGTTGCTTATTTTTCTTTTGTTTTCTGGCTGTGGCTTGTGATTGCTCTGTGTTTAGTTAGTTGCTGTGTTTACTTGATTTTATTTGCTTCCCTGTTCACTTAGGAATACAATAATAGTTGTAAAAATTTTTTTAGCAAGCACCATACTCTATTCACCCTCCCTCTAGAGTATATCTGATCTAACTTGCACTTTCAATTGGTATCAAAGCGAGGTTGGTTAAAAATATCACATCTTCCAGGTTGGTTAAAAATACCACACCTTAGTGGTTGCACAGGCTAACACCTGAACCCAAAGATCCCTCTAGTTAGATCTGCTTGTTTTGATTCTGTTATTAGAATTATTTCTTCACAAAACATGACCCAAAACAAAGATTATGCTAGCACCAGACCTCCAGTGTGCAATCTATCCAAGTTTACACTTTGGAAGGCAAGGATTAGACTGTACATGAACTCTATTGATGAAGACATTTTCAATTTTGTTTTGACAGTGTGTCCAAGACCTCTAGAAAATACAAGTACAAGTGCTGTTCCACCTCCATCAGGAACAAATGCAGAGATCAAGAAATGGAAAGTTGCAGATGCAAAGGCTATGAACATTCTAGCCCAGACTATGTCTGATGAGATATTCCAAAAGGTAGCTGAATGCAACTCAGCAAAGGACATTTGAGACAAGTTATCTGAGATAGTCTCGGGATCTGCTGATGAGAGAAAAGATAGAAGATCTCATCTCATAACCCAGTATGAGAATTTCAAGAAAGGAGAAGCTGAGTCAGTAGCAGAAATGTATAATAGACTCAGTCTCATAGTCAATGAGCTGAAAACTCTGGATAAGAAGATCTCATTGACTGAGCTCAATGATAAAATCCTAATGTGCTTCCCAAGCACTTGAGACTCAAGGATCTGGCCAATCAAAGATGCCAGAAGCCTAAATGAGATCACAACTGAAGCTCTCTTGGGCAAGCTCAAGTCTTATGAGCTGCTCATCAAGAATAGAGAAGAAGAGCAGAAGGCTGCTTCACCAGCAGTCAGAAAAGAGAAGTTCAATATCTTTCAAAGCCATTGAAGATCAGCCTGAAGACAAGGTCATAGACAATGAAGAGCTGCTAAGCCTGCTGGCCAAAAGATTTTACAAAATGGCCAGGAAGGATTTCAGGAAAAGATCATACAAAGAGCATGACAAGCCAAGGTATGACAAATCAAATAACAAAGAGATTATCTGTTTTGGTTGCAGGAAATCAGGCCACATTTTGCCTGACTGTCCAGAAAATAAAAACAAGGACAAAAAGGATAGGAAAGAAAGGAGAAAAGAAAAGGACTTCAAGAAGAGCAACAATGGCAAACCCTCCTCCAGTAAGAACAAACATACAAGGAAGGGATTTATTGCTGAAACTTGGAGTGAGAGAAGAAGAATCTGAAGCTTCATCCAGCTCAAGTGATGATGAAGATGATGCTGAAGAAAAGGAATTCTGCATGATGGCTATCAATGCCTCACAATAAAATTCTGATGCAGAAGAGTCAGAATCTGAATCAGAGACTCAATCTGAAGAGGACCAGGTAATAAGTTCTTTTGATTTTAATTCTGAGGACTTCAAGTGTGAGTTTAAAGCACTATGTTTAGATTTATTAAAATCTGAGAAGGAAATCATTTCTCTCAGAAATCAATTATCTGAATACAGTACTTTAAAATCAGAAAACCTCAAACTCTCTGAGGAGTTGGAATGCTGTAGGGAGCAGATAGCTTCACTGAAAAGTGAACTATCAGAGGCCAAGAAGTTTGAAGAATCCCTCAATGGGAGAAGTATCAAGCTAATGGACATCACAAGCATAGTGAACTCAAGATTCAATAGTACACTGGGCTTGGGTGCTTTATCCAGCCAACCTATAGTATTAACAACCCCAATTAAATTTATCTCTGATAAAGGTAAGGGAGTTATAGAGGTAGCTAGGAAGAATTCTGACTTACCTAAGAAAACAAGATTTCAACATAAATCGTCGAACGGAGCTAGACGATCGTCGAATGCAGATCAACGATCTCAGGCTAAATCGTCGAACTCAGGTCGACGATCTCTAAACCCTGAACTCTGCCACAGTCGATCTTCGAACGGAGCTCGACGATCTGACCCAAGATCGTCGAACTCAGCTCAGCGATCGTCGAGCAGAGATCAGAGTTTTGAAAACTTTTTCAAAGGTAAATCAAATTTCAATCCTAGAGGTTCTTCATCCCAAAGATTTAACCCTTATACTGAATGGATAATACCTCCAAGGAGATATCATCCTGAAGGTTATAAGATTCAACCAGGGATGTCTTTTATTTCCGAATTCAAAGGTTATCAACCTAGGCCCAAGGTAAACTGGGTCAAAAACAAATAAATTGCTTTATGTGCAGGAGAAGACCTATCCAACATCAAACCAACAATGGTACTTGGATAGTGGGTACTCAAAGCACATGACAGGAAATAAGGACAATCTCATATCCTTCAAAGCCAAGCTTGGACCCAAGGTAATATTTGGTGATTCAAACTTTGGACTAACAAAAGGATATGGTGCAGTCCAGATTGGCACAGTCACATTCAAGAAAGTAGCCTATGTGGAAGGACTGAAGTACAACTTGATCAACATCAGTCAACTATGTGATGAAGGCTACCAAGTGACTTTCAGCAAATCCTTATGCAAGATCAAATCAGAGGACAATACAACTGTGTTGACAGGTAAAATGAAAGGTAACATTTATTTAGTAGACTTTCTTTCAACTAAAGTAGATATTTGCTTGTTTAACTATATTAGTAGACCTAATGAACTATGACATAAGAGACTAGGACACATAAACCTTAGAACCATTGCTAGGCTATCTAAGGACAACCTTGTTAGAGGACTACCTTCTGGCTCCTACAAGAAGGAAGGACTCTGCAGGGCTTGTCAATTAGGCAAGCAAACTAAAAATAGTTTCAAGTCACTTAATAAGAGTGATTCACCTAGGATTTTGTATCTGTTACACATGAATCGTTTTGGACCCATTACAGTACAAAGCTTAGGAGGGAAATCCTATACTTTAGTGGTTGTAGATGACTTCTCTAGATTCACATGGGTGTTCTTTCTGAGGAAGAAGTCTAATAACTTTAAGTGTTTGACAGAGTTTCTCAAATGCATACAGAGTGGGTTCAATACTCACATTGCCCTGATCAGAAGTGATCATGAGACAGAGTTTGATTCTCTTCTTATGCAAGAGTTCTGTCAGAGTGAAGGGATCAGGCACACTTTCTCAGCTCCTAGAACTCCTCAATGAAATGGGGTAGCTAAAAGGAAAAATAGAACCCTTATTGAATCTGCTACTACATTGTTGTCAGATGCTCACCTTCCTCTATCCTTTTGGGCAGAGGCAGTGAACACCTCCAACTATGTGTTGAATAGAAGTTTAATACATAAACTGAAGGGCAAGACTCCCTATGAATTACTCAAAAGGAAGAAACCTAAAGTAGATTACTTTAAAATTTTTGGTTGTATTTGTTACATTCATAATAATGACAAGAAATACTTAGCAAAATTTCAAGCTAAAGCTGATGAAGGAGTATTTCTGGGATACTCCATGATCAGTAAAGCTTATAGGGTATATAATAAATCAACTCTCAAAATTGAAGAATCTGTTCATATATCTTTTGATGAATCTAACATGTCTTTCAAGGAGAAGAATACTTCTACCATAGAACCTTTGCAGGTACACTCTCTTGCAGAAGACTTGGATAGGTTACAAATTATTCAAAAAGAGGAAAGCAGTGAAGATGAAGAAGATATTCAACATCTTGAAGAGAAACTTCTTGAAGAGCCAGTTGTTGTACCACCAGAGGAAATAACAACACAGGTTGGTGAACAATCAACATCTCCTGTTGATTTAGTAACATCAAGAGACCATCCAATCTCCCAAGTGATTGGAGACATCTCAGCTGGTGTGCAAACCAGAAATCAGGTCAACCAAAACCTGATGCACACTTGCTTTCTTTCTCAAATTGAACCTCAATCCATTGAAGATGCAGAGCAAGATCCACACTGGATCATTGCAATGCAAGAAGAGTTGTATCAATTTGAAAGGAACAAAGTTTGGGAACTAGTACCAAGTCCAAAGGATCACTCCATTATTGGAACAAAGTTGGTGTTCAGAAATAAATTGGATGATCAAGGAGTCATTGTAAGGAACAAGACAAGGCTAGTTGCTCAAGGGTATTCTCAAGAAGAAGGGATAGATTATGACCAGACCTTTGCACCAGTTGCAAGGTTAGAGGCCATAAGAATCTTCTTAGCATATGCAGCACATAAAGGATTCAAAGTATACCAGATGGATGTAAAGAGTACTTTTCTCAATGGAGATATCAAAGAAGAAGTCTATGTCAGACAACCCCCAGGTTTTATCTCTTCAACTCATCCTGATTATGTTTTCAAATTGCATAAAGCATTATATGGTCTAAAGCAAGCTCCTAGAGCATGGTATGAGACCCTAGCATGCTTTCTTCTGAAAAATGAGTTTATAAGGGGTAGAGTAGACCAAACTCTTTTTATTAGAACCCATAAGTCTCATACCCTACTAGTACAAATCTATGTAGATGATATTATATTTGGTTCTACTGATTCAAATTTGTGCAGAAGGTTCTCCAACCTAATGCATTCTAAATTTGAAATGAATAGCATGGGTGAGCTATCCTTCTTTCTAGGATTGCAAATCAAACAACATGCTGAAGGCATGTTTATTTCTCAAACCAAGTATGCAAAAGAATTGGTTAAGAAATTTGGTATGTCTGAAGCATCATGTATGAAAACACCTATGCCTACTAATGCTGTATTAGATGCTGATGAACATGGGAAACCTGTTGATCAGACAACATATAGAGCAATGATTGGTTCTTTATTATACCTTACAGCTACTAGACCTGACATAATGTTTGCTACATGTATATGTGGTAGATTCCAAGTGAGCCCTAGAGAGTCACACCTAACCTTAGTAAAAAGGATTCTTAGGTATGTCAAAAGTTGTCCAAATCTAGGTCTCTGGTATCCAAAAGATTCAGCATTTGACTTAACTGGATTTTCAGATATTGATTATGCTGGATGCAGAATAGATAGGAAAAGCACCAGTGGAACTTGTCAGTTTCTTGGTGACAGACTTGTCTCCTGGTTTTACAAGAAACAAACATCTATGTCAACTTCAACTGCTGAAGCTAAATATATGGCTGCAGATAGTTGTTGTTCACAAATCTTGTGGATTCAAAATCAACTCCTAGACTATGGCTACAACTTAGAAAAGTCTAAAATATTTTGTGATAATACCAGTGCTATTTCTATAACACAAAATCCAGTCCTTCATAGTAGGACAAAACACATAGAAATTAGGCATCACTTTCTAAGGGATAATGTTGAGAAAAATAAAATTGAACTTCAATATATCCCAACTGATTTGCAAAGGGGAGATATTTTCACCAAACCCTTGGATGAAAAGAAACATTCATTCTTCCTGAATCAGTTAGGAATGTTAGATGGAGGAGTCTAAAATAAGATCCAAGATTTTCAAAAATCTAAAAATGACCAAGACTAGGCAAATCAAAGTGCTTTTTCTAGTGTATAGAGTATTTCTGGTCTCTGAACTGCGCTCGACGATTTTCCCCCAGATCGTCGAACGGAGATCGACGACTTCCTGAAATCGTCGACCAGAGTTCAGCGCTTTTTAGATAGTGCTAAACTATCTTTCTTTAGGTCAGCGATCGTCGAACGGAGCTCGACGCTCTCCAATATCTTCGAACGGAGATCGACGATGTTGATGACCTTTAAGTTTCCTTTAGAAGCCCAGATCGTCGAACAGAGTTCAACGATCTTTCCTTTTCTACATCGAACCCTAATATAAAACTCATTTTTCGGCCGTCGTTCTCCCTTTGCGCTTTCATACTCTCTGCAAATTTTCTCTTTCCCTCCAAACTTCTCTACACTTGGTCGTTTGTTTGTTCATTTTTGCCGGAATCAATGGCAGCTTCAGTCGCCATCTTGGCCGCAATGAAATTTGACGCTGGATTTGATATCGACATGGATTCTTTCAACAACAGTGATCAAATCTTCAAGGAGATTCTGGAACTTTTCAAAGAACAACAGCTAGTTACCATCATGACTACAAGGATCAAATTAGCTGCAGATGAGATAAAGGAATGGGTGTATACTGCCCATAACCTGGATCAGAATACAGTGGTTAGAACCATATCAGGAACCCAGGTATCTCTAACACCTGCTGCTTTGACAGAGGTTTTTCAATTAAATTCTGGAGAAGATTCTGTTGAGCTTTCTGGAGAGGAGTTTTCTAATATGCTTGAAAGGATGGGACACTCAGAAGCAAACCCTAGCAAATTGCTTAAGAAAAATCAGTCTGTTGAGTACAGATTTCTAGCTGATGTTGTTGGAAAAGTGTTGTTGGCCAAACACTCAGCTCATGATACCATATCAAGGTATCAGCTCTGTCTGATGGGTGCCCTAGTGGACAAGAAGCAACTCAACTGGGAAGAAGTTTTCTTTGATTTGAAAAAGAAAAAGATTAACAAGAACTTTGTTAATTTTGGAAGGATTTTAGGGTTGTTCCTTCACCACAGATGCCCTGCACTACTTGTTTCCAGTGGTATGCACATCAATGCCTCCAAGAGGCTCACTTGTGCCCTATTTGGAAAATGGGACAGACAGATTGTCAAGCCCAACAGGCCCTCTGCAATCTCTACTTCAGGCACAAGGACTGCTTCAGTCTCTTCCCCTCAGGTTTTTGCCCCTGCAGAAGACTTGCCTGCTTCTTCTCCTCCTCCTCCACCTCTTGTTTCATCTACAACAGTCACATCCACCATCATAATTTCCACCCCATCTCCAACTTCAATTCCTTCTCCAACTCTACCACTCACTGAAGAAATCTTCCATCCTCTACATCACTACCCACACCTGGATATTGATTCATCCTCTCATATTCCATCTTTCACTCTTATAGATGATTCCTATATGGATGATTCTCTTTCATCCCCTCCTGAGCCACCATCATCATCCTCCTCTTATCAACAACTACTTCAGGACATAATTGCTCAACCATCCTTCACACCATCCATTTCGATTCCACTCTCTTCCATCTCCACAATTCCAATTTCCCAACCATCATTTCCACAATCCACAAGTTCTCCACCCACATCTCCTGCTGCTCCAACTTCCACTCCTACCTCTACTTAAGTCCCTCTTGAGCAAGTAGATCTTCCTGCTCTTGCAGACAGGTTATATGAGCTGATAGCACCAAGGCTATCACTATTGCTGGAGACCTCTTTGGCTACACTTCTAAAAATAGTTCAGGAACTGTCTGGCAGGCTATCTTCCATTCTTCCTTCTCAGGCAATCCCTTCTTCTGGGTGCCTTGATCCAGTTGTCACTGAATCTAGGCAGGGGGAGATGCCTTATGAAGCTGAGAGATTGCCTGCTGTAGAAACTTCAGTCCAAGCTCCAGTTGCATCAGTTGCTTTCATCACAGTGGACCTCAGGTCACTGTTGTCAATTTTTGATTCTGTGTACTTCAACTACCTTCCAGTTCAGCATTTTGAAGACCCTACTAAGGCAATTGTGCCTATTTCCAGATGTGACCCCAGCCTAATAAGCTCTTATATAAATTCTTTCAATACTGTTGACAGTGCTCCTACTGCTGCTCCTACTGCTGCTATTGATATTTCTGCTAGTTCTGATTTTGCTGTTTTTGAGGATATGCATATGACAGAGGCATTTATTTTTGAGCCTGTTGTTACTGTTGCTGTTGCTCTTTCTGAAGTTGATTTTCCAGTTTCATCTGTTACTACTGCTTCCATTACTGCTGCTGTAGCTTCTGTTTCTGAAATTGTTGTATCTGAATCTGCTGTCATAACTCCTTCCGCCAGTGTTGCTTCTACTCCACTTCCTGTTGTTGTTGTTGCTACTGTTGCTGTCTCTGCTGTTTCTTCTGCTCAGTCTCAACAACAGAAAGATTACCTCAAAAGGATTGATGCAGTGTATGATAATCCTCCAAGCTCAGACAATGATCAGTTTAGGACTGACTCAGATGATTCCTCTGCTATAATTGCAAGGAAAAGGAAAGCCAGAAGCCAAGCTATGAAGAGAGTTCCTCCAGAAAAAGTGAATGATACAAATGACATTCCATACTACATACTGCATGATTGCCCTATCACAGAATCTTGGATGCAATACTCCAGGAATCAACTGAAAGCTATGAAGAAGAAAAGAAAGTATGACAAAGGATCTTCACAATTCAATCCTCCTCCTCCTCCTCCTTCACCTGATGCAGGTGTAGGTGGTAGTTCTGCCTTCCAATCCTCTGCCAGAAGCCAAACTTCATATCAACCTCAAGGAAGATCCCAGTATAGAGGAAATCAATCTAGAGGTTACCAGTCCAGAAGAGGACATTACAGAGGAAATCAGAGAGAACTTAAAGTGTACTCTAAAGGATATTCCAGGCAACATCCTTATCCAAGGGAAGGACAAGGTCCATCTACACTACTTCTGGTCCATTCCCTTATAAGCTTAAAGAACCAGTCTCTTCCAGAGCTCCTCCAGGCAATTCTTCAAATAGATATGAGCCTCCTGTTCCATTTGAAGATCCAGAAAATAACCCCACCTCATGGACTGCAAGAATGAAAAAATTGGCTGCTTTGGACCAAATCAAGAAAGCTAGAGAACAAGGAAGAGATACTTCAAATATCACTACTTTATTAGATCAAAGAAAGAAAGAGCTTGAGAGATACACTTCCAGTAAATTTTTTTGATTCAGAAAGTTATATGAAGTTGCACCCAGAAGCTGTAGTGCCCAGGCCAAAGCAACAAACCTCTCTAGGTGTAGCTGATGATAGAAGATCTAAGAAAGAAGCTCTCAATCCCAACAGAGAAATAGTTCTCATAAAGAGCAAGGAAAAGGAATGATTCTGTAAGATGACAATATATTTTGTTTTCTGAACTATCTGAGATAATGTCTGTGTTTCTGCAATGTCTTGTTTGTTATATCTCTGCTTTGTATGTTTTTGTTTTCCAATATCTATAAATAGTAATCCTAACCCAAATAGGGGGAGATTGTTGGAACACCCTATTACTGATTTGGGCAAGGATTACTATGTCTTTTAGGAAATCTGTTTTGACCTCCTTGTATAGATCTAAAGGTCAATTAGAATTGAGTCTAAGGGTTAGTATTTAGGTTTGAAAGCTGCCCTCAAGACCAGATATTTCAGTTCTGGAGACTAAGTCATTTCGTTCGAGCTCAGGACGACGAATCGTCGAACTCCATTCGACGATCGCTGAGCTCACTTCGACGAATCATCGAACTCCATTCGACGATCTCTCAGCTCAACTTCAACGAGTCGTCGAACTCCATTCGACGATCTTCGAGCTCAGATCAACGTTCTTGTCTCAAGTTTGTTTCTCTATCTCTGAGCTCAGTTCGACGATAGTTGAGCTCAGATCGACGATCTCTGTTTCAGTCTAAGTCCAGTCTCTGAGCTCAGTTCAACGATAGTGGAGCTCATTTCGACGTTTTTTTTGAGAGATCGACGTTTTTCAAGATTCAAATTCAGACAGTTATGGAATTATTCTCAGCATTTATTTCAAGGATCTTGTAGCCGTCTTGAATTAATCTGGAGCAAGTTTCAAGGGATTTTCAAAGGAATGTTTTATTGGACTTTCCTCCAGAAGACAAAATGCAGTTAAGGAAGTCATTTATGACAGGCCAACGACTATCTTGGACAGAGAAATATTAATTCAGATCTAAGGAATAAAAGAGATATTCATATTCTGCTGGAACAGAATAACAGAGAACATCATCAACAAGTGAACAACAACAACAAGGAAATGAGCTGCAGAAATTCTCAGTCTTAAAAATTCTTATAAGAACACACACCACAAAAGGAGATCAACATACTGAAATTTTCAGATCCCTCTTGATTACAGTGTTCAAAGGCCATCATCATTCAAGATTCCAGACAACACACATTTCAGCTGTTGCTGAAATCATCTTTTGCTGGAGATCAAATCTTCTGAAGGCCTATCACCCTACTGCAAAGCTTCACTTCCTGAACAACTCAAGATCTCAGGGGAGCTTTGACAACATCCACTATCTTCTCTCTGATTGTTGACAGAGAAGATCATCTCATCCCTCTCTCTCTCTCTCTCTGCTGTAAAGGGTTTTTCAAACTCCCTTCAAAAGTTTGTGTTGGTTTCTGAGACCTTGTCAAAACTCAGTGGTGGCAAGACACCTGATCAAAAAATCTGGTTTGGTTTTTGAGCACCTTATCAAAAGCTCATTGGTGCCCAGGACACCTGATCAACTCATCCTGCAGTGGATTTCTACCTAGGGTGGTAGAAGAGTGGATGTACCCAGATTGATTGGGGAACCACTATAGCTCCTTGTGTCATCTGGTTGCTTATTTTTCTTTTGTTTTCTCACTGTGGCTTGTGATTGCTCTGTGTTTAGTTAGTTGCTGTGTTTACTTGATTTTATTTGCTTCCCTGTTCACTTAGGAATATAACAACAGTTGTAAAAAGTTTTTAGTAAGCACCATACTCTATTCACCCCCCTCTAGAGTATATCTGATCTAACTTGCACTTTCATAGCGGATTGCTATGGAGAATGAGTTTTTACGTCTGGTGCAGGGTGAGAGAGATATTGATACATACCTGCATGAATTTA
Organism: Platanthera guangdongensis; assembly: GCA_039583875.1. Classification (NCBI taxonomy): domain Eukaryota; kingdom Viridiplantae; phylum Streptophyta; class Magnoliopsida; order Asparagales; family Orchidaceae; genus Platanthera; species Platanthera guangdongensis. The sequence goes on along the minus strand of CM077166.1, from coordinate 102,986,124 downwards.
CTAGACTGGGGCGGTATGCGGGATCTACTTTCGTCGAGGAAGCCCGAAAGACGAATCGATTTTATGAGAGCCTTTGAGATGAGTAAAGGTTGGCCCTTTCGAGTTCGGTGAGCCAAGGTTTCCAAGCATTGGTAGACACAGCCCGTGCATTGGAGAAGGATATGAAGCGAGTGCAAGAAACGAGGAGACTGGCGATGGAGAAGCTAGAATTCAAAGTTTTCGCAGTCGGAACAATTGGATTCTCAGAAACGAGAGAAGAAGAGATTCAATCTTGTGGAACACAACCTCGTCGAATGTTGCATCATAAGCAACGTATGGACAGAGATGTGTTGAGACACGTACCTGTTTTAAATGCGGAAAATAGGGGCATATAGCCTCTAACTGTCGAAGCGGCCCTCCTAGAAGTGAGAAAACGACGGGTGTGTCTTATGAAGATAAGGGTAAAGTAGTGGCCAAATCATCTGCATCCCGGACGCAGCCTCGATTGAATAATATGGAAGTACAAGAGCCACAAAGTGCAGTTGGTGAAATTCAACCTCGAGTTTTCAATTTGGCATTTACCGAGGAGTTTAAACGCTATTTTCAACATAATACGGATGAGCGGAAATAAGGCAGTCATCTATGTGTATATGTAGAACTCAACTGCAGGAATGTCCACTAATACATAAATTTCACATTTATATATCCAAAACAGGAATGTATACAACCCACACACACATGGCCTTAAGGCCTTAAAGGTTTCTCTTTTTTAACACATATACAAGTTCGTACATCGGCACGCAGGCCGGCCATACATGAAATCCAACCACGATTCACTTGGCCTTCAAGGGCCTTAGCATCAAGCTTTCAATCCGCTTATTTCATTTTGAGCCGCAGCACCTACAAGTAGACATCCACCAAAGAGCGGCAAACAAAGTAACAGTCAACTATAGCTGACCAATTATAACGACCCTACCTCATGCCCGAGGCAGCGGTTCCTTCCCTGTATGCATTTACAAGTATAATAGCTAACATTCACAATCACATACAGCAAATCACAAACGCCGACCACAGCCAGACGCTTCGTGCAATCAGGGAACCTTACGGTGTACCGAAAACCCGTGGTAACACCACCAATCGCACGGTAATTAACTTGTTGGCTGGCCGGTCCTAGTCACCCCAACACGCATGCTGGTTGCATTCCGCCCAAACCAAGCAGAGGTACGTATCGCATGGCAAACATGAGCATTCATCCAACAGATCGACCCTCTTTTATTTCGGTGTAGCAAGTCGGGATATCGCACGCTCCCGAACACTGCCACCAATCGATCTCTCCATCATGACCAGGTACAGGTTAGCCTTGGCCGTGCTCATATCATCACTGGCGCACCGTGACGTGGGTCGGCCTTCCCTTCCTGGGTAGCCGCAGCTTCCCGCTCTCGCAGAGAAAATCACAAGAAGCTTCGCAAAGCATCCAAGATCATATCCATGGCAAGCCTACGCATGAGCATACCATCCACACATAACATTCAATCATCCAAGACACAAGCACATAGCATCTTTGCAAATCCACGAAGTCTTCTCCGGTTTACCCATGATCATCACCAATCCAGACTAACGGTCCAGATGGGCTTCACACAGCATGCCTATGCCGTACTCCACAATTCCGACTCTAGATGCAGACTCAACGACGGAATCACTTCGCGGATCCACCTTTTGGTTGAGGATTCCACGCATATGCATAAAGAAAGGACTTCGATGTCCAAGAAGGAGAACGTTACCCTTGACGATCGCTTCGGTGCCATGAAGTAGCCGGATGGAAGTCACCGCCTCGGCTTAGCCTTCACGAATCCGCTCTCGGATCTTTGTTCTGCACTCCGCAGCTCCTCCCGTAGCTGGTTTTATCTTCCTCCTTCCTTCCCTTGCACTCCCCTCTTCTTACTCTCTCTTGAAATGAGAAGAAGAAGAAGATAATGAAGAGGAAGCGTTAAATCCACCTTTTCCCGGCCTTAGCAACACTTGGCCAGAGCCTATCCATTGGATCCAGAAAGAGGGAATCAAATGGCTCAGAATTATCCAGAAAAGCATGAACATGGCCTGACACGCCTCGTGACACGCCCGTGTCATAGGCCGTGTCAATATGGTCGATGAACTCAGCCCGACGTTTTGAGCCAGGGCGTGTTTGCGGGACACGGGTGTGTCCAGGTGCACACGGCCTGGAACACGGGCGTATCCCAGGGCCGTGTGAGGCTCGGGTGATTTTGAGGTTGTGCAGCCTGTTGAACATGACCACAGACACGGGCATGTCTGAAGGCGTGTCAGGGGACACGGCCCATGACACGGGCGTGTCCCACGGCCGTGTACTGGTTCTACCTAAGCCAAGGGAGTACGACACTTCATTCCATATAGCGCTTCATATGGTTCCATCCCAATGCTCGCCTGGTAGCTGTTATTATATGCAAACTCCACCATATAGAGATGATCTTCCCATCTCTTTCTGAAGTCGAGGGCGCACATTCGGAGCATGTCCTCCATCGTTTTGTTGGTACGTTCAGTTTGGTCATCCGTTTGGGGATGAAAGGTCGTACTGAAAGTCAATTTCGTGCCCAACAGTCGGTGAACTAGCCTCCAATCATTTGACGTGAATCGCCCATCTCGATCACTTACGATGCTCCGAGGAACACCGTGAAGCTGTACAATATGGTCAACATATAACTTTGCCAAACTTTCGACTGAATCATCCCGCCTGTTCGGGAGAAAATGTGCCACTTTCGTTAGCCGGTCAACAATCACCCAAATGGAATCATTCCCTCGCTGCGATCTCGGCAACCCATGCACAAAATCCATGGAAATATCATAAAATTTCCACTATGGGATCGGCAACGACTTAAAATAACCACCCGGCTTTTAGCATTCCGCCTTCACCATCGCACATGTTTGGCATTTGGCCACATAGAGGGCAACATCTTTCTTTAGCCCTGGACACCAGAATAGCTTTTTCATATCATTGAACATCTTTGTGCTCCCGGGGTGAATGGAATACTTTGTATAATGCGCTTCATACATCAGTTCTTCCCACAATTTACCCACATTCGGGACGCACAAACGGCCCTCTTTTCGCAAAAGACCGTCGTTCCAGGAGAATTTGCCTTCTGGCCCTTCGTTCACATAGCATAAGAGATCTTCATCCAACTCCGTTGCCCGTCAAACTCGGTCCGTAAGGTCACATTGCACCTTGGTCCAGTTCAAACATGTAGTGGCAGTGGAATTCTTGTCAACACAATAAATCTCCAACGCCTCCAGTTCCTGGATAAGACGTTCATCATGCCTTTGTAACCAATTCGCTCTAGCCGGAACCCTTCGACTCAAGGCATCCGCGACAACATTCCCCTTCCCAGGCGTATAGTGAATATCAAAAGTGTAGTCCCCAAGGAACTCCAACCACCTTCGTTGTCGCATGTTCAAATCTTTCTGCTCCAATAGGTACTTTAGGCTCTTATGATCTGTATAGATATCCACCTTCACTCCATAATGCTGGGGCGCATAGATCTCCACCTTCATTGTCGCATATTCATCAGAATGCTGGGGCGCATTACACAGTCCAAATGGCATGACTATGAACTCATAGTGCCCGTAACGCGTTCCAAATGCGGTTTTGGGAATATCACCTTCCCTAATTCTCAACTGGTAATAACCAGATTTCAGGTCCAACTTCGAATAGACGGTCGAGCCCGCCAGCTGATCGAATAACTCATCAATCCGGGGTATCAAATATTTATTCTTCTCAGTCAGCTTATTCAGTTCACGGTAATCAATATATAACCGCAACTCACCATCTTTCTTTTTCACAAAAAGCACAGGCGCGCTTCAAGGTGACATGCTTGGGCGTATATAACCTTGCTCTAGCAATTCTTGTAATTGGACCTTCAACTCAGCCATCTCTTTTGGCGCGATGCGATATGGCGAGCGGGCTACAGGTTTCGCACCTAGCACCAACTCGATCGTGAAGTCAATCTCCCGCTGGGGTGGTAGCCCAGGGATATCCATGGGAAACACATCTGTAAATTCTGCCACAATCGGAACCTCGCACACACTGTCCTTAGGCTCAACAGCCTGAATCAGTGCGAAGTAACATTCTGCACCCTTCTGAACAACCTTGACTACCTAGAGTGCAGACATCAACGTTCTGCCCACTCCTCGCATACCCGTGAACTTTGCCTCCTGTTCGGTATTCTGGCCCAACGTGATCTCTTTGGACTGGCAATCAATCGAGGCATGCTGCTCCGCAAGCCAATCCATCCCAAAAATCACATCGAATTCCGATATTGGCAAAACAGATGCAGTTAAATTGAAATCTCGACTTCCTATTTGGACCGCCACATCGCAAGCTTGATCTGCAAGCATCCAACAGCCATTCGGCAACACCACTCTGACGCTATCTGTCTTTGCACGTCTAGGTATCCCAAGCCGCGCTATAAACTCGCTAGACAGAAAAGAATGCGACGCACCCGTATCAAACAGTGCTCGCGCCAGCGTGTCCCGAATCATCCAAAGCCTGTGACAATCATGTCACATACACAAACCACAAACACATATGTACTAAGCAAAGCATACAAGCAATAACATATGCAAAACTAAACTCATACCTGTGACAACGTCACTCTGCTTGATGGCCTCCTGCAGGCCAAGATTGTAGACCCGGGGCTGCGCCTGCGAGGTAGAGGAGTCCACTACTGCCTTGCCCTTCTCCGCATACGACGCTCCCGCCTTCTTTTCATTCTTTGGCGGCACCCGACACTCTCGAATGATATGCCCCACCCAGCCACAATTATAGCATATACGAGTATCCAGCTTTGAAGAAGCCGCTGACGTTGCTCCCGTTGCAACTGATGAAGGAGCTTGTCCACTTGCCTTGGACTTCTTGCCCCACCTCTTCTTCTAAAATGGTTTCCCAGATCAGGGCACCTTCCACTCCGGTTGCATCACAACCAAAGCTCTCTTCCCCTGCACCCTCTTCATATCCTTTTCCAGCACGCTCGCAGTGTCAACCAATGCCTGGAAGCCTTAGTTCATAGAATTAGACACCCAGAACCTCAACTCGTCCCTCAGTCCTTCATAGAACCGATTGGTCTTCCTCTGCTCATCAGCAAAAATAGAACCCGTATATCGCCCTAAGCGAGTAAACTCATGCAGGTACGCGTCAACACTGCCATCAAATTGGGTCAGCCTTTGGAATTCATTTTCCATGGCTATCGTTGAGCCGTGGGAAGGTGCTTCGCTAGGAAGAGTCGGGAGAATTCTTCCATGGATATTTGTGTTAAGGGACGACCCACCAAGTGATGCAACTCCATCTCATCCCACCACAATCTAGCTTCTCCTTCAAGCAGGAAGGTAGCTAAGGTGACTTTCTGATGCTCCGCCGTTCCAATCGCCATCATGACTCGCTTGACGCACGATAGCCAATCCTCAGCCTGCGTAGGAGTTCCCGCTCCCGAAAACGTAGGCAGATGGAAACTCATAAACCGCGTCATCTGCTTCTCAGCCGCTCAAGGAACCACATCCACTACAGGTTCAGGCCTTGCCGCCACCTGTTCTGGCCTCACAAGCGCTTGTTCATGCCTAAGTGGCTGACCTTGGATCATGACAAATAAGCCTCAGCAACTAAACACACATGTTTCGCAGACGGTGGAGGTGTAGGCACCGCGGCTGGTGCCGTACTTTCATCAGAATGCTGGGGCGCAGAATGCCCAGCTCCACTCCGTGTCACCTAAAGGTGGACAAGACACACACATTATCAGCCTTATACAAGCAAACAACACAATATAGGAACACACAGGTTCCTCAAACACACAAATTTGCATTCCAAGATATTCACTATACGGAATAGGCATGCTGTGTGAAGCCCATTTAGACAGGTTGGTCTAGATTGACGATGTTGCATACGAACCGGAAAAGACTCCGTGATAAACGTGTAGTTTAAGGAGTCAACAGGTTATGCCTGTGAAAGGTAGTAGCAGGAAGTACTGTAGTGGTAGTCCAGGAAAATATCCGTATATGCTTGTGCTGGTGTGACCAGGAAATGCCCTTTGTGATGCTTGATGTCGTAGGGTGTCCACCTGTGAAGAGAGTAACAGGAAGTACTGGTGTACCCAGTAAAGACCCCTGACATTTGTGATATTGCGGTGTCCACCTGTGAATCGAGTAACAGGAAGTACTGGTATGCCCAGGAAAGACCCGCTATGTTGTGAATGAGTGTAGAGAAATACCCAGGCTGAATGCCAAGAATAGGATTGGTGAGACTGACCCGCGCCTTTGATTAAGCCGCGAGTACGCCGTACTCGGTGAAGGCAAGGTGATTGGAGCAATGGGGGGTGGAGGATCCGACCTGCGTTATGTCCGTCCGATGTGGAACTGAAAGTGTGGTCTGTTGGAGCGCATAGCGAGAGTCTTAGGCCTGCGCGCCATGACACAATGGGGGGCTACGGGCCATCCCGATGTCGTAAGACTAGAACTCCGGCTGCACGCCATGGATTAAATGCTCAAGGGAATTACAGTTGGGTTGTGACCCTGAGACGGTGGTGGGCAAGTGCGTTGCCAGAACACCAAGAATGTTCCCTGAGTGCATGGACCGTTGGGCCGGGTGGCGAACGGTTGTGATGGCATGTGTGCGTGAAAGCATAATATATGAGATATGCTGCCATGCTTATGATATATTATGCCTCCAGGGAAGATTACCGCTGCCCTGAGAGAAGGGGTAGGGTCGTTATAATTTGGTCTGCTGAATGCTGACCGTTGCCTCTATTTGCCACCGTTGGGTGGATTGTCCCTGTACAAGTGCTGGAGAGCCAAGCGGGACGCATAAAGGTTGATGTCCCTTCTGCTGTTGCTGCTGCTGGCCCTCGAAGGCTTTTGTTGCTTGTTGTGTGTTTTGCTTTTATTATGGCTGGCCTGTGCGCCACTATTTGAGGCCACTGTTTGAAAGCCATGTATGGCCATAAGGCCAGCTTTTGTAGTATTGTAAGACATTCCTATGTAAAATATAGACAACGTGGGGTTGTGTTATATGTTGGACATTCACTGGAGGAGTTCAAGTGTATAGGCTTCCGCTAGAATGCTTTGTGTTAGGTACGCTGTGTTACTCTGGTATCATCCCAGTAGCTTCATCGTCTATTTTGTGGTATATGCTGTGGGGCCTCGGACGGAACCTTCTAGTATATAGTATATGAACGGATGGGGTTGTTACATTTTTGGTATCAGAGGGAGGTTTTATAACGGTCCAGGCCCATCCCATGGGAACCTGCTGGCACCGCCGGCCTACCAGGGTCCAGACCCGGGCCCACCACTGGTAGTCAGCCTTTCACATTCAAGCATCCAGGCCATGCACCCTAACCCCTCTCCGGTCTATTTATCAGCACGGTAGGTTGTTGCCACTGGGTCTCAAACCCATGACCTTGATAAGAGAGATTTCCGCCACTCCCTCATCACCAACTGAGTTGCAGCTCAGTTGGTGATGAGGGAGTGGCGGAAAGCTCTCTTATCAAGGTCCTGGGTTCGAGACCCAGTGGCAACAACCTACCGTGCTGATAAACAGGCCGGATAGGGGTTGGGGTGCATGGCCTGCAAGCTTGAATGTGAAAGGCTGACTACCAGTGGTGGGCCCGGGTCTGGACCCTGATAGGCCGGCGGTGCCAGCGGGTTCCCATGGGATGGGCCTGGACCGTTATAAAAAGTGCACTTTTTTTGTAACGCCCCCTGGGTCGTCCGTGGGCCTCAGCCAACTAGGCCTCTGGTGGACCGTTACCGGGCTGCAACCTAAGTACCCCAACCCCTCTCCTTCCACGGGCGGGTTGTTGGTGGCCACAACCTCCCTTTGATGAGGTAAAATCGATAGTCAAGACCGTACTACGGGGACTTCCCAGGAGGTCACCCATCCCAGTACTACGCCAGCTCGAGCACGCTTAACTATGGAGTTCTTTCAACTCTCATCACCAGTTAATCTGCAGCTCAATTGTGGAGGGAGATGGGTGATCCACCTTTTAGTGGAGGATTCCACGCATATGCATAAAGAAATGACTTCGATGTCCAAGAAGGATATACCATATTGTGGCACAGATGTGCTGCACTCGACGCACGCAGGACACGCCCTGGGACACGCCCGTATCCCAGGCCGTGTCACCCGAAAATTGGCCTGCTGATAAAAATCGGGCTGTTACAGCTCTCCCCTCCTACAAAAATTTCGTCCTCGAAATTAAGACACAGGAAGGCAACCAGCAATCAGCAACCAAAACGTTATAACATTAAAATTTTTATGTTACAACACTATTCTCTCTATGGATTACATAAACAGCTCGGGAAACTCTTCTCGCATGGTTTGCTCTCGCTCCCATGTAAGGTCCTCACGGCCGCAGTTGTCCCACCGGACTTTAACCATGCCGACTGTCTTGTTCCGCAACTGTTTCTCGGCTCGATCCTCGATGGGTTGTCACCCATCCCGTACCTATTGGAAGGCCGCTAATGTGTGTGTCTTGTCCACCTTTAGGTGTCACAGAGTGGAGCTGGGCAGTTCAGAGCCCCAGCATTCTGATGAAAGTACGGCACCAGCCGAGGTGCCTACACCTACACCATCTGCGGAACATGTGCGTTTAGTTGCTGAGGCTTTATTTGCCATGATCCAAGGCCAGCCACGTAGGCAAGAACAAGCGGCTGTGAGGCCAGAACAGGTGGCGGCAAGGCCTGAACCTGTAGTTGATGTGGTTCCTCGAGCGGCTGAGAAGCAGCTGACGCAGTTTATGAGTTTCCATCCACCTATGTTTTTGGGAGCGGGAACTCCTACGCGGGCTGAGGATTGGCTATCGAGCGTCAAGCGATTCATGATGTCGATTGGAACGACGGAGCATCAAAAAGTCACCTTAGCTACCTTCCTGCTTGAAGGAGAAGCTAGATTGTGGTGGGATGAGATGGAGTTGCATCACTTGGCGGGTCGTCCCTTAACACAAATATCCATGTAATAATTCTCCCGACTCTTCCTAGCGAAGCATCTTCCCGCGGCTCAACGGATAGCCATGGAAAATGAATTCCAAAGGCTGACCCAAGGTGATGGAAGTGTTGACGCGTACCTGCATGAGTTTACTCGCTTAGGGCGATATGCAGGTTCTATTTTTGCTGATGAGCAGAGGAAGACCAATCAGTTCTATGAAGGACTGAGGGACGAGTTGAGGTTCCTGGTGTCTAGTTCTGTGAACCAAGGCTTCCAGGCATTGGTTGACACTGCGAGCACACTGGAAAAGGATATGAAGAGGGTGTAGGGGAAGAGAGCTTTGGCTGTGACGCAACCGGAGTGGAAGGTGCCCCGATATGGGAAACCATTTTATAAGAAGAGGTGGGGCAAGAAGTCCAAGACAAGTGGACAAGCTCCTTCATCAGTTGCAACGGGAGCAACGTCAGGGGCTACTTCAAAGCCGGATACTCGTATATGCTATAATTGTGGCCGGGTGGGGCATATCGCTCGAGTGTGTCGGGTGCCGCCAAAAAATGAAAAGAAGGCGGGAGCGTCGTATGCGGAGAAGGGCAAGGCAGTAGTGGACTCCTCTGCCTCGCAGGCGCAGCCTCGGGTCTATAATCTTGGCTTGCAGGAGGCCATCAAGCAGAGTGACGTTGTCACAGGTATGAGTTTAGTTTTGCATATGTTATTGCTTGTATGCTATGCTTAGTACATATGTGTTTGTGGTTTGTGTACGTGACATGATTGTCACAGGCTTTGTGATGATTCGGGACACGCTGACGCCAGCACTGTTTGATACGGGTGCGTTGCATTCTTTTTTGTCTAGCAAGTTTATAGCGCGGCTTGGGATATGTAGTCGTGCAAAGACAGATGGCATCAGAGTGGTGTTGCCGAATGGTTGTTGGATGCTTGCGGATCAATCTTGCGATGTGGCGGTCAAAATAGGAAGTCGGGATTTCAATTTAACTGCATCTGTTTTGCCAATATCGGAATTCGACGTGATTTTTGGGATGGATTGGCTTGCGGAGCAGCATGCCTTGATTGATTGCCAGTCCAAAGAGATCACGTTGGGCCAGAATACCGAACAGGAGACAAAATTCGCGGGTATGCGAGGAGTGGGCGGGACGTTGATGTATGCACTCCAGGTAATCAAGGCTGTTCGGAAGGGTGTGGAATGTTACTTCGCACTGATTCAGGCTGTTGATCCTAAGGCCAGTGCGTGCGAGGTTCTGATTGTGGCGGAATTTACAGATGTGTTTCCCATGGATCTCCCTGGGCTACCACCCCAGCGGGAGATTGACTTCACGATCGAGTTGGTGTCAGGTTGCGAAACCTGTGGCCCGCTCGCCATATCGCGTCGCGCCAAAAGAGATGGCTGAGTTGAAGGTCCAATTACAAGGATTGCTGGAGCAAGGTTATATACGCCCAAGCATGTTATCTTGGAGCGCGCCTGTGCTTTTTGTGAAAAAGAAAGATGGTGGGTTGCGGTTATGTATTGATTACCGTGAACTGAATAAGCTGACCTGAGAAAAATTAATATATGATAGCCCGGATTGATGAGTTATTCGATCAGCTGGTGGGCTCGATCGTCTATTTGAAGTTGGACCTGAAATCTGGTTATTACCAGTTGAGAATTCGGGAAGGTGACATTCCCAAAACCGCATTTGGAACGCGATACAGGCACTATGTGTTCACAGTCATGCCATTTGGACTGTGTAATGCGCCCGTCGGTGTTTATGGATTTAATGCACCGCACGTTCCGAGATTACCTGGATCGCTTTTTGATCGTGTTCATTGATGATATCCTGGTATACGCGAAGTCAGAAGCTGAGCATGAGACTCATTTGCGGTTGGTGTTGACTACTTTGAGACAAAATCAGCTCTATGCCAAGTTCTCGAAGTGCGAGTTTTGGCTGTCGTCAGTTGCCTTTTTGGGCCATGTGGTGAGTGGAGCAGGCATTGCGGTAGATCCAGCGAAGATAAGGGCCATACAAGAGTGGCCAATGTTGTCTTTCCGTGGCCGAGGTCAGGAGTTTCCTTGAACTTGCGGGCTACTATCGAAGATTTGTTGCAAACTTCTCGCGGATTGCTTTGCCACTAACCACGTTGACGCGAAAAGATCAGAAGTTCGTTTGAATGCTAGAATGCGCAGGAGCTTTTGAAGAGCTGAAGATTCGGTTGTCCACAGCGCCGGTGTTGTCTTCGCCAAGTGGGACCGATGTATTTGTGATCTATAGTGATTCCTCAGGGAGCGGCTTAGGATGCGTTCTTCTGCAGAATGGCAAGGTAATTGCTTATGGCTCACGCCAGCTAAGGGTGCACGAGCGAAATTATCCTGTCCATGACTTGGAATTAGCGGCGGTGATTTTTGCACTCAAGTTGTGGTGACACTACCTTTATGGAGTGAAGGTGGAGAGCTATACAGATCATAAGAGCCGAAAGTACCTATTGGAGCAGAAAGTACCTATTTGAGCCGAGACGCGGTCGACGTTTGTCGAGTGCAGTGGCACACGGCCTGGGACATGGGCGTGTCCCAGGGCGTGTCCCTGTGTGTCGACGAACTCAGCCCGACGAATTTTGCGCGAGGGCGTGTCTTAGTGCCGTGTATGGGCACACGGCCTGGGACACGGGCGTGTCACAGGCCGTGTGAGTCTCGGGTGATTTTGTGATTTTTTTTCGCCTGATGAACACGGCCATAGACACAGGCGTGTCTGAAGGCGTGTTAGGTGACACGGCCCATGATACGGGCGTGTCACATGGGCGTGTCACTAGTTTGGATCAGTCGGTTGAGCTCCGCTTGAGGCACACGGCCTGGGACATGGGCGTGTCATAGGCCGTGTCAGGCAAAAATCAGGCTTTCTGGAAAATTTGTGGTCGTCCATTCCTCCAGCTGGGATCCAAGGGCTGAGCTTCTTTCCTATTTTCCTTAAGGCAGTGAATGAGAAGAGAACTCTCATTTCTCATTTGGTCTTCTCTTTCTTCATTTTTAGTGAGATAAAGGGAGAGGAAGAAGCAGAAGAGGAGGCAAGGGGCTGGTCACTGGTGGTGTTGCGGTTTACCGACGAGAGATCCGAAGCCGACGTTGCGGAGGAAAAACTCTTGTGAGTCGTTCAAGCCAGCTTAGAGCTCATGGCACCAAAGAGGGCTTCAAGGGTAACGACTTCTCTTCCTAGCCATGTGAAGGCTTCCTTTTGGCATATGTTTGTGATTCCCCCACCAAGAGGTGGCTGATTTTGGGAATCTTTGGGTGGATGCATGAAATCCCCTTTGTTGGCATACAGATCCGGAAATGGAGTACAGAATAGGCATGCTGTGTGAAGCCCATCTGGACAGGTTGGTCTAGATTGGTGATGTTGCATACGAATCGGAGAAGACTACTGTGATAAACGTGTAGTTTAAGGAGTCAACGGGTTATGCCTGTGAAAGGTAGTAGCAGGAAGTACTGGAGTGGTTGTCCAGGAAAATATCCGTGTTATGCTTATGCTATTGGGTCGTCCCTGTGAATGAGTAACAGGAAGCACTGGTGTGACTAGGAAAGGCCCTTTGTGATGCTTGATGTCGTAGGGTGTCCACCTGTGAAGAGAGTAACAGGAAGTACTGGTATACCCAGAAAGACCCCTGACATTTGTGATATTGTGGTGTCCACCTATGAAGCAAGTAACAGGAAGTACTGGTATGCCCAGGAAAGACCCGCTATGTTGTGAATGGGTGTAGATAAATACCCAGGCTGAATGCCAAGAACAGGATTGGTGAGACCGACCCGCGCCTTTGATTAAGCCGCGAGTATGCCGTACTCGGTGAAGGCAAGGCGATTTGAGCAACGGGGGGTGGAGGATCCGACCTGCGTTATGTCCGTCCGACATGGACCTGAAAGTGTGTTTTGTTGGAGCGCGTAGCGAGAGTCTTAGGCCTGCGCGCCATGACACAATGGGGGGCTACGGGCCATCCCGGTGTCATAAGACTAGAACTCCGGCTGCATGCCATGGAGTAAATGCTCAAGAGAATTACCATTGGGTTGTGACCCTGATATGGTGGTGGGAAAGTGCTTTGCCAGAACACCAAGAATATGCCCTGAGTGCACGGACCATTGGGCCGGGTGGACAAACGGTTGTGATGGCATGTGTGCATGAAAGCACATTAGATATTGTTGCCATGCTTGTGATATATTATGCCTGCATGGAAGATTACCGCTGCCCCGAGAAAAGGGGTAGGGTCATTATAATTTGATCAGCTGAACGCTGACCGTTGCCTCTGTTTGCCACCATTGGGTGGATTGTCCCTGTACAGGTGCTGGAGAGCCAAGCGGGACGCATAAAGGTTGATGCCCCTGCTGCTGTTGCTGCTGCTGCTACTGCTAGCCCTCGAAGGCTTTTGTTGCTTGTTGTGTGTTTGCTTTTATTGTGGCCGGCCTGTGCGCCACTATTTGAGGCCACTGTTTGAAAGCTTTGTAAGGCCATAAGGCCATTGTTGGTTACATGGTGTAAGACATTCCTATATGCTATAACATATGGTGTTTTATTTGTTGGACATGCAAGAGAGGAGTTCACGTGGTAGTATATACTTCCGCTCGAATGCTTTGTGATAGGTGCGCTGCGCTACTCTGGTATCATCTTGTACCTTCACCGCCTGTTTTGTGATATATACTGTGGGGCCCCGGCCGAACCTTCTAGGATATACCATATGAACGGATGGGGTTGTTAAATTTTTGGTCAAATAGGTAACACAAAGTTGACATAACCTTTTTCAACCGTCAAATGGTCCGGCCGAGGCCCCACAGCATATACCACAAAACAGACGATGTTAGTATACCATATGAACGGATAGGGTTGTTACATTTATGGTATCAGAGCCATTGTTAAGACACGTACCTGTTTTAAATGCGGAAAACCGGGGCATATAGCCTCTAACTGTCGAAGCGGCCCTCCTAGAAGTGAGAAAATGACGGGTGCGTCTTATGAAGATAAGGGTAAAGCAGTGGCCGAATCATCTGCATATCGGACGCAGCCTCGATTGCATAATATGGAAGTACAAGAAGCCGCAAAGCACACTTGGTGAAGTTCAACCTCGGGTTTTCAATTTGGCATTTACCGAGGAGTTTAAACGCTATTTGCAAAATAATACGGATGAGCGGAAATAAGTGTGTCCCGTCATCTATGTGTATATGTGAATATTATGGCTTTGTATCTGTGACATATGATATGTACATGGTGGGTTAGATGGAGCTCTAATTGTATTTGGATCTATGAATGTGTTGCTATTGGTTTGTTTGTGTGATGGCTTGGGGTGAGACATTCTGTGGCCTCTGAGCTCAAACCTAGCTCTCCTTTTTGTGTGCTCAGATGCGGTGGGTGTAAGATTTTATGATGTTGTGACTGATTGGCGTAAGCCAAATTTCGAGGACGAAATTCTTGGAAGGAGGGGAGAATTGTAACACCCTAAAATCAATTTGGGTCAATTTGGGTTCAGGCATGGGTGACACGGCCTGGGACACGGGCGTGTCCCGGGGTGTGTCATGCCTGGGTTGTGTCAGGTCGTGCGGTCGACGAATTTTGCTCGACGATTGTCGAGTGTCGAGTGTCAAGTGAGGACACGGCCTGTGACACGGGCGTGTCACAGGGCGTGTCAATGTGGTCGACGAACTCAGCCCGACGTTTTGAGCCAGGGCGTGTTTGAAGTACACGGGTGTGTCCAAATGCACACGGCCTGGAACACTGGCGTGTCCCAGGGCCTTGTGAGTATCGGGTGATTTTGAGGTTGTGCGGCATGCTAAACACGGCTACAGACATGGGCGTGTCTGAAGGTGTGTCAGGGGACATGGCCCATGACACGTGCGTGTCCCACGGACCGTGTACTGGTTGGCTTTAGTCGGGTGACTGCCGCTTAGGGGACACGGCCTGGGACACGGGCGTGTCACAGGGCGTGTCAGGCCGTGTTCATGCTTTTCTGGACAATTCTGAGCCGTTTGATTCCCTCTTTCTGGATCCAATGGATAGGCTCTGGCCATGTGTTGCTAAGGCCAGGGAAAAGGGGATTTAAACCCTTCCTCTTCATTATCTTCTTCTTCTTCTCATTTCAAGAGAGAGCAAGAAGAAGGGAGTGCAAGGGAAGGAAGGAGGAAGAGAAACCAGCTGTTGGAGGAGCTGCGAAGTGCGAAACGAAGATCCGAGAGTGGATTCGTGAAGGCTAAGCCGAGGCGGTGACTTCCATCCGGCTACTTCATGGCACCAAAGCGATCTTCAAGGGTAACGATCTTCTTCTTGGACATCGAAGTCATTTCTTTATGCATATGCGTGGAATCCTCCACCAAAAGGTGGATCCGTGAAGTGATTCCTTTGTTGAGTCTGCATCTAGAGCAGGAATTGTGGAGTACGGCATAGGCATGCTGTGTGAAGCCCATCTGGACCGTTAGTCTGGATTGGTGATGACCATGGGTAAACCGGAGAAGACTCCATGGATTTGCAAAGATGTTATGTGCTTTATGATTGAATGTTATGTGTGGATGGTATGCTCATGTGTGGGCTAGCCATGGATATGATCTTGGATGCTTTGCGAAGCTCCTTGTGGTTTGCTCTGCGAGAGGGGGAAGCTGCGGCTACCTAGGAAGGGAATGCCGACCCGCGTCATGGTGTGCCAGTGACGATGTGAACACGGGCAAAGCTAACCTGTACCTGGGCATGATGGAGAGATCGATTGGTGGCAGTGTTCGGGAGTGTGCGATAGCCCGACTTGCTACACCGAAATAAAAGTGGGTCGATCTGTTGGATGAATGCTCATGTTTGCCATGTGGTACGTACCTCTGCTTGGTTTGGGCGGAATGCAACCAGCTGCGTGTTGGGGTGACTAGCACCGACCAGCCAACATGTTAATTACCGTGCGATTGGTGGTGTTACCACGGGTTTCCGGTACATCGTAAGGTGCCCTGAGTGCACGAAGCGTCTGGCTGCGGTCGGCGTTTGTGATTTGCTGTGTGTGATTGTGATTGTTAGCTATTATACTTGCAAATGCATACAGGGAAGGAACTGCTGCCCCGGGCATGGGGTTGGGTCGTTATAATTCGTCAGCTATAGCTGACCGTTACTTTGCTTGCCGCTCATTGGTGGATGTCTACTTGCAGGTGCTGCAGCTTAAAATGAAATAAGCAGATTGAAAGCTTGCTGCTAAGGCCCTTGAAGGCCAAGTGAATCGTGGTTGGATTTCATGTATGGCCGGCCTGCGTGCCGATGTACGACTTGTATATGTGTAAAAAGAGAAACTTGTATGGCCTTAAGGCCATGTGTGTGTGGGTTGTATACATTCCTATTTTGGATATATAAATGTGAAATTGATGTATTAGGGGACATTCCTGGAGTTGAGTTCATGAAATTGCAAAACCAGCTGCCAAGGTGATCAGTAGCCAAGGGTTATTGTAGGTGAGGCATTGCTCAAGAGAAGGCTTCTGAGTTTCCTTGGACTTGCGGGCCTAGTGCGATTCGGGACGTTACACCCTGAACCCCTCTGGAACTAGGGCAGAAGAAACCAGCTCGATGAATTGACTGCCTCCCCCTGCTGGGCACGCCGGAGGGTATCACGCCCACTTCTCGCCGAACCAGCCCCCACTTGCTGAGCTCTGGAAGAGTACTCACCCGGGAAGCTCACATCCTCTCCCCTCCTAGGCGACCTCCTTCCCAGCTCACCTGCCGAGAGCATCCTCGCTCAGAGATGGGGCAGTTATGACTGGAACTGCTAGAGTCGAGCACTCGGCCCACGCATTGAGTGCAAACTTGACGAGATTGATCACCTCCTGTTTGAAGTCTTCATACATCCCCACAGTGGCCAGAGGGGGTAGGGATGGCGAGTCAGACCTGTCGGAGCCTTATCCTTCTCCTCCTGCCATCTAGCATGTTGAAGATTTTCTATGCTGACCACTTTCCATGCTCACCGCAACAAAATGTTGAAACTGAAAACTCGATTTCTTGTGGAGTTCACCGGTGGGGAAGGGGTGATCGCGCACCTACTTATCTACTGCATACCAAATAACAAAAAGAAATGAGAACAGACCCAAGGGCTCGACGTTGAGGTCCCATCACACACCCGGAAGATCTTAGAGCACTTCCCATCCTTAACCAAGGTCTGAGATTAGGGTACCTCAAAAATTGCTAAAAGATCTGGAAACTAGTAAGCATGCCTTCTGAGGTGCCCCTTGGGTCTTATTTATAGTTTTCTGAAGACGACCTGCAAATAGTCAACCTCCGCTATTTTGAAAAGCTATGTGCAGTAAAACACAGATTAATGGGAAGTGAACAAGGATTTCATTCATTGCATTTCTATCTTAAATTGCATCTAATACATCGTCTTTTCTAGCTTGCAGGAGGATGAATGCAAAACACCAGAATTAATTAAGCATAAATGTCAAAACTTTGACCGTTACAAGTGATTTATGAAATTCCACCACATACATTCATTTAATGGGCTGGCATATATTTCAATGATTATGCACTCTCAAAGACAGTTAGTACGCTTCACTTTAGATTTTCTATTTTCGATTTCGTTTATTAATCTAAGTAAATTTATTCGCAGGAGATAATTTGCAAATATTTCAATGGTTATGCACTCTCAAACATCAAGTTAGCACACTTAATATATCTTAAGGTATTTTAGTGGCTATCTACTATGTCAATCTTCTATTAGTTTTAAACACTAACCTTTATTTTTCATAGAGTGCATAACCACATTATTAGCGAATTGATATTTGTCATTTATTATTAGATTTCAAGCAGTGAGTTCTCATTTATCTAATCAGTGTTAGAATTATTATAATTTATGTCTAACCGCATTAGTATTATTATAATTTAGTATTAATTTTTCATAGAGTGGATAACTGCATTGTTAGCGAATTAATATTTGTCATTTATTAGATATCAAGCGATGGTTTCTCATTTACCTAATGACCATTAGTATTATTATAATTTATGTCTATCTCTGGCCCGGTTATGCACTCAATGATCTTTAGCCAAATCTCATAGTCTTAGTACTAAATGTAGACTATGAATAATATATTACATATTATAAGTAACACTTGATTCAATAACATACTATAAGCACCTATTTGCATGAATCAAGTCATACTATAGACACCTGTACACAGACAAAGTCATGTTAATATAGTTTTTAATGATATCAGTTTTTAATGATTTAAGTTTTTAATGATATTAGTTTTTAATGCCGCACCCTCGACATATGTCGCCCCATGACATATGTCGCCCCATGACAAATGTCGAATCCACGACAAATTTCGCACCCACGACAAATGTCGCACCCACGCCGAATGTCGCTCTCACGACAAATGTCACACTCACGACAAATGTCGCTCCCCCGACGAATGTCGCTCCCATGACAATTGTCGCACGCACGACAAATGTCGCTCCCTCGCCGAATGCCCACCGGGCCGAAGGCCCGTGCCTGTCACCCGTGTGTATATATATATATATATATATATATATATATATATATATATATATATATATATATATATATATATATATATATATATATATATATACACGGGTGACAGGCACGGGCCTCTGGCCCGATGGACACGTGCCACAGTACTCGGCCGGCGACGGCGGGCTTCGCTCCCCCCTCCGGCGAGCTTTGCCCGCCCCCTGACGACAGTACCCCCGACATCGCCCCCCGGCAGGTTACGCCCGCCTCCTACCCTATGGCTCCGCGCGACACTACCCGGGCTGCGGCGGTTCCGCCGGCCCTTACACCGTGACACCTTCTTTTATGTATAAAAATTTTCATTGTAAATTGTTTTAAATGATTTATTTAATAAATTTTAAATTTTCATTTCAAATTAAGAAAATAAATTTTATTAAAAAAAATGAAATTCACAATCTTCTTCACCGCCGGCGGCCTGACCGGAGGCGCCCGGCGGGTTCGCGCGGGAGGAGGAGAACCCGCTGGAGGTCTTTGGTCAGGTCGCCGGCAGGGGCGGACCCATGTATGGGCACACCCGGGCACGTGCCCGGGTCCAAATAATAACGGTTTACTATATGTGTGTTGTATTTCTATATAATAGACTGCGGTTTATATATAAACCCCAGTTTATACTACGGTTCAGGTAGAATCGACTGCGGCTTATATATAAATCGCAGTCAGTTCTACATGAACCCTAGTATAGACAGTTTATTCTACCTGAACCCTAGTATAGACTGCGGTTTATATATAAACCACAGTCTATTCTACCTGAACCCTAGTATAAACTGCGGTTTATATAAAACCGCAGTCTCTACTACCTGAACCCTAGTATAGACTGCAATTTATATATAAACCATTGTCTATTATATAAACTACAAGTTGCAGGGAAGAAACATGATTGATTGCCTCCTATCAGCTGAAGAAACTTGAGCAGAACTACCCGGTGCACGACTTGGAGGTGGGCGCAGTTATATTTGCTCTAAAGATCTGGCGACACTACCTTCTACGGGGTCCACTACGATATATTCTCAGACCACAAGAACTTGAAGTACGTAGACACACAGAAGGAGCTGAACATAAGGCAGAGATGTTGGGTGGAGTTTCTGTCGGACTACATGTACACCATGCACTACCATCCTGGGAAAGCAAACGTAGTGGCAAACGCTCTGAGCTAGAGAGCGAGTATGTCAGGAGTAGGCCCGCAGCGGATGGCCTTGGAGTTGGTTGAGTCGTTTAAGAAGATGCAGATATCACTAGTATCTGAGGATGATCTAGAGCTATATACAGAGTACCTGGCATCGATGACTGCCACCGTTGACATTTAGGATCACATCAGAGACAGGCAGAGGCTAGATGTAAGGGCAGAGTCGATATTCAGAGCCTTGGAGGAAGGCACGGCAGGAGATTACTCCTTGAGGGATGGAATGCTATGTTTTAGAGGCTGGGTATACATACCGGGAGGAAGCCAGATTCGGGAGGATATCATATCAGAGGCACACTGTAGTAGATACTTCTTAAATGACAGAGTGCAAGAATCCGTATTTGTCTAGGTATGAAGAAGGACATCACGTATTTTGTGATGCATTGCGAGGCTTGCCAACTCGTAAAGACAGAGTGCAAGAATCCGGCCGGATTACTACAGCCACTTCTGGTGCCAGAGTGGAAGTTTGAGGATATAGCCATGGATTTCTTATATGTGCTACCCCGGTCTCGTGCGGGGAATGACTCAATCTGGGTGATAGTTGACAGACTAACGAAGGTGGACAGATTTATTCCAGTGGCGAAGCACTCTCCGGTCAGTGTATTAGTATGGAGATTCATCGAGCAGTTTGTGCACTATCATGGAGTACCCAAGACTATCGTTTCAGATCGGGATGGGCGGTTTACGTCCATGGAGTGGAGGTCAGTTCAAGCCAATCTGGGTTCTCGGTTGACATTCAGCACGACTTTTCACCCTCAGAATGATGGACAGACGGAGCGCACCAACCGTATATTGGAAGATCTTTTGCGCTTATGTATTTTGGACCGCTACAAGCCTTGGGAGAGATTGCTGCCACTGATCGATTTTTCGTACAACAACAACCATCTGTCCAGCATAGGCATGGCCCCTTACGAGGTATTATATGGACAAAGGTGTAGGACCGCACTATCATGGATTCAGGATGAAGAACCGTAGACACTCAGCTCGGAGTTTGTGGAGGATATCGATGCTCAGGTTAGATTGATTCGGGACATGATGTTGGAAGCCCAGAGCAGGCAAGCCAAATATTATGATGCGAGGCATCGTCAGGTGGAAGTTCAAGTGGGAGACCGGGTTTTCTTCAAGATACGGCCGAAGCATGGAGTCTCGCGGGTTCGGGGGCGGAAGAAGCTCAGTCCGAGATATATGGGGCCTTACAGGATCCTGGAGCAGATCGGCCCATTGGCTTATAGACTGGAGCTACCGCAGGATTCAGCGTGATTGCATGATGTCTTCCACGTCTCCTCACTACGAAGGGTTCTACTATGCCCAGGGAGATCCATGGGAAACACATCTGTAAATTCCGCCACAATCGGAACCTCGCACACACTGTCCTTAGGCTCAACAGCCTGAATCAGTGCGAAGTAACATTCCGCACCCTTCCGAAAAGCCTTGATTACCTGGAGTGCAGACATCAACGTCCCGCCCACTCCTCGCATACCCGTGAACTTTGTCTCCTGTTCGGTATTCTGGCCCAACGTGATCTCTTTGGACTGGCAATCAATCAAGTTCCGAGAAGAATAAATATCGCACCTCGGCCTTTTCTCAAGAGAAGGCTTTTCTCAAGAGAGCTTCTCGGTCATCAATCCAGGGGTATTTTAGGTGTATTTGATTTGCAACAAATCTTCGATATCGCAGTTTACACTGGGGCCGGAGCGCATCGTCTGCTCCTGCCTTTGCTCCTGCTTAGCACCTCCTTGAGTACAAAAATGAGCTATGTGCCCCACCTTGCCATAATTAAAGCACGTCGATGGTCCCCTAGAGCGAGACCCTCAGGACGTCCAACTGCTTTTCTCACCGGACTTGTAAGGGTGAGGCTTTTCTTCCATCTATTCCCTTCAGACTTCCCTTAGGATTGAGAAGGCTTCCCTTCCCCTTGCTTGGGTGCGAAACCCTTACGACGTTGAGTTTACTCCAGATCACTCTCCAACGTTCTGTCAGCCTCAACTAGCTCATTGAAACTAGCTCCCTTCATGGAGATGAGGGGTTGTCTTAGATTCTCCCTCAACCCATGTTAGAAGAGGTTATCCATTTCCTCATCATCTGCCATTGTCGTTCCCGCATAACGACCCAACCGAGTGAACTCCTGTACATACTCGTCCACCGTCTTATCCCACTGCACCAAGTGCAGAAACAGCCGTTGGAGGGCCATCCTCGTCGAAGCAGGAATATACTTCTTTAGGAAAGCATTCCCAAACTATTCCATGGATGAGGTGCGTCCGGGAAACTGGCGTCCACTATAGCTCACCCACCATAACTTCACATCTCCTTCCAAAATGAAGGCCGTAAAATCATATTTCTTCTCCTCTAGTATCTTTGCCGCCCTCAGAAGTTCTTGCATCTGTGCCCACCAATCCTCCGCATCAGTCGGCGTATCGACTCCATTAAATGTTGGAAGATGGAGGCTCAAAAAATATTTCATCTGCCGGTCCCCATGCCCTGACAACCACCCTTTCGGCTAACGGCTCTTCTCGCCTGGCTTCTCCGCCCAGCACGGCCATCGCCATATCTGGGGTAGCAGGAGTTACTACCAAAGCAACAGGGGTTGCTACTTGTGCAGCCGCTGCAGCTTGGGCTGCCACCATTGCTTCTGCAAGCATGCGACAAAAATTGAAAGGGTTTACACCCATGCCCAAAGAACCCTGAGTAGTAGCGCTGCTCACCGAAAGCTCTTCTCTTGGTCTCAATATACCCGCCTCGTTGCTTGCACTCTTAACAAAAGCAAGATAACAAGGAATCAGTCTCTAATCACAAGACTCAAACATAAGGACACTCATGGTCCCGCAATACTCCTATGTTTATAACTTCTATACGCGATCCAATTTCGTTAAATCGACTGCTAAACCTGACCATGGACGCAACTTGGCTCTGATACCAAATTGTAACACCTCCCCTATAATGACCATATAATATCGGTTTGGCTGGGGCCCCACAACATACAGATGCCATAACTTTAGCATTAAAAGATGATATTCACTACCAAACTCAAAATTCAGAATAAAATAACAATAGAAACTGAAAACAAGACAAGATGTTATCCACATACATAGGAGTATCAAAACAGCCTTAAGGCCTTACAACGATAGAGAGTCCAAAACTCAAATGATAACATCAAACACCAACAATCATAAGAACTCCTAGACTACCTCGGCATGCAAGTCGGAAACCTAGAGCATCAAACATACAATTCAACAAAATAGAGCTAGTACAAAACTTGGAACACTTCGTGAGCCTTGGGCCTTTTTGGCCGCTGAGCTAGCTCATGCTTGTGATCCTTGCCCTGTAAAAATTTGGTGGTAATGTTGGTCGGCAAAGACTGACCTCAACTATGTAACCAACACATCTCCTCCCGGCCACCCCTAACGGAGGCCGAGGTGCGAAACTTGAGTTTCCTTGGACTTGCGGGCGAATAACTGTTTTTGTACTCAAGGAGGTGCTAAGCAGGAGCAAAGGCAGGAGCAGACGGTGCGCTCCGGCCCCAGTGTCAACTGCGATATGTATTGGACTGGCAATCAATAACTGTGCCTTCTGAGGTCAGGAGTTTCCTTGGACTTGCGGGCTACTATCAAAGATTTGTTGCAAACTTCTCGCGGTTTGCTTTGCCGCTAACCACGTTGATGCGAAAAGATCAGAAGTTCGTTTGGACGCCAGAGTGCGCACAAGCTTTTGAAGAGCTGAAGATTCGGTTGACCACGGTCGCCGGTGTTGTCTTCGCCAAGTGGGATCGATGGATTTGTGATCTATAGTGATGCCTCAGGGAGCGGCTTAGGGCTGTGTTCTTCTGCAGAATGACAAGGTAATTGCTTATGGCTCATGGCAGCTAAAGGTGCACGAGCGAAATTATCCCGTCCATGACTTGGAATTAGCGGCGGTGATATTTTCACTCAAGTTATGGCAACACTACCTTTATGGAGTGAAGGTGGAGATCTATACAGATCATAAGAGCCTAAAATACCTATTGGAGCAGAAAGATTTGAACATGCGACAACGAAGGTGGTTGGAGTTCCTTGGGGACTACACTTTTGATATTCACTATACGCCCGGGAAGGGGAATGTTGTCGCAGATGCCTTGAGTCGGAGGGTTCCGGCTAGAGCGAATTGGTTACAAAGGCATGATGAACGTCTTATCCAGGAATTGGAGGCGTTGGAGATTTATTGTGTTGACAAGAATTCCACTGCCATTGCATGTTTAAACTGGACCGAGGTGCAATGTGACCTTGCGTACCGAGTTCGACGGGCAACAGAGTTGGATGAAGATCTCTAACGCTATGTGAACGAAGGGCCAGAAGGCAAATTCTCCTAGAACGATGGTCTTTTGCGAAAAGAGGGCCGTTTGTGCGTCCCGAATGTGGGTAAATTGCAGAAGAACTGATGTATGAAGCGCATTATACATATGCGGTGACCGTATCGCGTTCCAAATGCAGTTTTGGGAATGTCACCTTCCTGAATTATCAACTGGTAATAACCAGATTTTAGGTCCAACTTCGAATAGACGGTCGAGCCCACCAGCTGATCGAATAACTCATCAATCCAGGGTATGAGATATTTATCAAATACCCCTGGACAGGACAATTGCGGTCGAGGTTGCCAACAACATAACTATGTTATTTTAACAAGCTATTCACACCCCTGGAAAGGGCACCCAAGTAATTCTACCTCTGAGCACCACTGGGCAGGTTCCAAGGATGTGGAGGTTAGCACTCCATAACTATCCAACCCGCTGGGGCAGACGCGACCTGGCTCCCGCAGCTCACCTTCCCTCCTTGGGCAAGCGAGAGCCAAGCTGCCGCAAAATGCTGACCCTTGCACAAAGGCGGGCTGGAGTCCAGGTCGCTGATGTGTTGTAAATTTATGTATTTTTACGTACGTTAATTAAGTCATTATAGTATCTTTTTGTTCTTTTTGTTTATTTTTCTTTAATAAATTGCTTCTTTTTTTGTAAATATTTTCTAACTTAAGTTTATTTTATTTTTTTGAAATTTTTCAGGAAATGTCAAAATTTGTCAAGTACACGCCCGTGTACTTTGGGTCACGCCCGTGACCTGGGCGTGATACTTCAATTCCCGTGAAATCAGTCGCAATTGAAGAAAAGATCGTGACATGCCCTAAGATACGCCCGTGTCAAATGTGACACGCCCGTGACCAAGCCTGTGTCATGCCAGCTCGACAATTTCGCGATCGACATTTGTCGACCGACCCAACACGCCCATATCAAGATGTGACACGGGCGTGACTTCTCCACCTGGCCCAACAAGACAGTGCCGACTACTTTTTTGACACAACCCATCCCCGGATCAACCTTCCCGACACGCCCCATGACACGCCCGTGTCAGCAGAGACATGCATGTGACCCGCCACGTATATAGCCGCAACGTCAAAATAGTCGTCAAATCGCCGGATCAGATCATGTACAGTACTTACACGCACCCTACACGCACGTGTCCAAGGGCGTGTACTTTGAAATTGTTTCCTATAAAGAGGCAGCTGCTGTATGAGTTCATGTTCTTCCTTTTGGAACCATTTTGCTTAAGGGGCTTTGCTGTTAATTGATTTCCAAGGCTTTGTAAGGAGATTCCCCCCTCCTTTATGTTTGTTTTAGCTTTGTAATGAACTTTTCATCTTTATAAAATTAGTAGATTTTCCTCCTTACGTTGTTATGGACTTCATCTATGTGACATCTCTTAAGCAATCTTATTTTTTTTCTTATTTTAACTTTTGTTTTTCTCTTTTTATGGGTGTGTGTGTGTATGAGTATAGCTTTATATTTTTATGTTTTCATTTTTTACTTAGATTTGTTTAGATTTAGGATTTTATAGCTTTTTATTCATTCCTATAGATCCATAAAAATGTTATTAAAGTGATTTTTATTTTTCACTAACTTATATTTTCTTGTTTAAGTCGTAAAACTTTTCGTTCTTTTAACTTTATTTCCACTTTTTTTAGAACTTTTACGGAGTTATAAGAATGGATATATAATTGTTTTAATTTTTTGAGCATGTTCATTTTGCTTTTATTTCACAAATGTTTTGTCCGTTTAATTTTTATTTTGTCTTTTATACATTTTTATAAAGTTCTACCAGCAAAAATATAGTTATTTTAATTTTTCGAGCATTTTCATTTTGCTTTTATTTCAAAACCATTTTGCTCTTTTAATTTTTATTTTCTCTTTCTATGCATTTCTACCGCATTCTAGCAGTAGAAATGTAGTTGTTTTATTTTTTTAGAGCACTTTGTTTTTCGCATTTTTGTACGTGTGCGTGTGTGTATGAGATAGATTTTATAGCTTTTTTTCCTTTTTGTAGAGTGCGTGAGTGAGTTTTTATTTCAAGCAGAGTTTGTGAGTGTGTTTTTATTTATGTTGTGTGTGTGTGTTTCTTTCCTGTAGAGTGTGTGAGTGTATGAGTTAGATTTTATTTATGTTGAGTAAGTGTGTTTTACTTTTTGTAGAGTGTGTGAGTATTTCATTTCAAGTAGAGTGTGTGTGTGTGTGTGTGTGTTTTATTTCATGTAGTGCGTGTGCGTTTTACTTTTTGTAGAGTGTGTGAGTCTTTCATTTCCGTAGAGTGCGTGTGTGGGTGCATTTATTTTCTCCTACTCGTTTGAGTAGGACTCACTTTAATTTCTCGCCTACTCATTTAAGTATGACTTGCAATTTCCTGCCCACTCGTTTGAGTGAGACTTGTCATTTACTGCTTTCATTTCCCGCCTACTCGTTTGAGTACGACTCGCAATTTACTACTTTCTTTCCTGCTTTCTTTTATCGCTTTCATTTTCAGCTTTCATTTTCAGCTTTAATTTTTTCGTTTTTTCCCGCAAGCCGCCCCCATTTCGATGAGTGGCTAACCGCTCTGAGCCCTCAGAATCGAAGAGCATTGGTACAGATAAAATCGCTTTAAATAATTAAAGGCCCTGTTTTTCTAATTAATTAAATTTACTTAAGGTTTACTCCAGGTCTACGACGCATTTAGAACCACATATTGATGTGTGGGCTCTATTTCCGTAGTGCATATGCTAGCTGGCTGAGAAGTTGTGCGTATGGACCGATCACCCCTGGGTAAATAGAGTTCCGCACTAACACTCGAGAGAGGAGGCGCGCAACTCCACCATATTGGGTTCCCCACCTAATAGCGGGGTTCTTAGCGTAATACGCACATTAAGAGGAATCCTTTGTCGGACGAGAGCCCGGTCGAATAGTCTTAATGTTCAGGTGAGCGATAGTCCTAGAGATAGGTGAACTCATTTTTTTGGAACCTCCACGGCCAAGTATCTGCCTTAATTAATTTGAAATTTAGGATCTCTGTTTATTAAAAGTATATTTTAGTTCAAATCCTTTTTGATACAGTTGCGCTAAGTTATTCATTGGCTCCATCTTTCTAATGCTTTCATTTTCTGCCTTATATATATAAATAATATCCCGACAAGAGAAAATATTCCGTAAAATAATAGTCCCCTCCAGGGAAGAGTAGAAATAATCAACCCGACCCCGAGAACAATACGACCTCGATATTCCACACCAGAATATCATGTACTACACGCGATCGGTGCACCTACCTCTTTTCGTTAAAACTCGATCTCAACTGTTTTATATACAAATAATAAATCAACACGCCCCATTTTCTAAATAAAACCAAATCCACTTGTTCTAAATAAAACGCCTGGGGCGCCGCGTGTCCTAAATAATTATGGAGTTTTAACCTTCATCAAGTTTTTGGAGCCGTTGTCGGGGACTTTTCGAGTTGTTATTTTAAACTCTGGAGAACAATTACTTGTATATATATATATATATATATATATATATATATATATATATATATATATATATATATATATATATATATATATATAAAGGCCACCAAAAAATTTTTATAATAATACTAATAATAAAATTACTTTAAAAAAACACAAAAAAAAATTTATTTAAAACAAAAAAACTATGAAAGAACTTAACACTAAAAATTTTAAAACTTAAAAACTATAAAACATTAAAAAACTATAAAACTTAAAAAAGGAAAAAAAACTACAAACTACAAAAAAAATCTAAAAAACTACAAAATCTAAAAAACTTAAAACACTAAAAAGCCACAAAAAATTCTAAAACCCAAAAAAAAAAACTAAAATCCCGTAAAAACAATATACGAAAAAAAACTAACTACATAAAAAAAACCCAACTTAAAAACACAAAAACTATATATATATAATAATTTGTTATTTAAAATATATATATCTATAGCAAAACAAACTATCCTCCTAAACACCACAAAAAAAAATTCTCGTATAATTGTTTTGATTTAACTTTTTTTATTTCTTTTCAAAAACAAAAAACTTTATGAAAACACTGGAAGTAAATAAAATTTTTCTATTATTAAAAATTATATATCTATTTTCTCGCTTCGTTGCGCTTCACGCTTTTGTAAGCACTAGGAGATTGCATATCTGTAGCGCTCATATAGATAAGACGTTATCTTACGAGTCACACACACTTGCCCCCAACCGCCCGCAACCTTTTGGCCGAGTTTCTCTTTTTCTATTTTTCTTTTCTATTTTTTCTATTACTTCTAAATAATGCAGTGTTTCAACCCAAGCCTCCCCGACCTTGTCTAAGGGAAGCTTCTACCCTCCTTTTTTGTACATACTGTATTTTGTATAATATCGTTCCGCATACTTAGATTGCAACATTGAGGACAATGTTGGATTTAAGTATGAGAGTATTTTCTTATTCTGCAACTTTTATATTCTACACCTAGCAAAAATACAAAAAATGCAAAAAAACTTAAAAACTTCAAAAGAAAACAATTTTCCTTGTTTTTATAAAAACAAAAATTCAAAAAAAATCATAAAACACAAAAAAAACAAAAAAAACTTATAAAACAAAAATAAAAAAATGTTATTTGTACTTTCTAGTTGTTTTGTAAAAACTCTTTCTCTTTCCCCCATCTCTTCCAAAAAAATTAAAATTTTAAAAAAAATCTTTCTCTTTCCCCCCTCTCTTTTTCTGTAAAAAACTTTTTCGCTTTCCCCCCTCTCTTCTTTGTAAAAAATCTTTCGCTTCCCCCTCCTCTTCTTTGTAAAAAAATCTCTCCCTTCCCCCCTCTCTTCTTTTTATAAACAAAAAATTCAAAAAAAATTGTTGTTTTTTTCTCTTTGTAAATTTTTTGTAAAAAAACAAATCTTTCTCTTTCTCCCACTCTTCTTTGTAAATAATAACTCTTTATCTCCCCTTTCTTGTAAATAACTTAAAAAAGAGACTAAAAACTCAAAAAAATCTTGAAAACATAAAAAATTCAAAAATCCAAAACAGAGAATAACTCTAAAAATAAAAAAAAAGATAATATTCAAAAAATACAAAAAGAAAGACAAAAACCCTAAAAAATAAAAAAAAGTTTATTATGTAACAATAAATCGAATATGTCAATCTTAACCCTTTTCGCTCTCCAAAAATTTAGTTGCGAGTTAATTTATAAGCGAATTTTATTAATTCTTTGTTTACTATTCATTTATTAATTGGAGATCGATAAATTTAGATATCTGGGGTTAAGCTTTAAAGAATTTTCTTATGTTTTATTTTTTTATTTAGATAAGGTACCTGTTTTTGGCATTACTTCTAACTTATCTAAATAGCTGCACATTTATTTTGTTAGAAAATAACAACCTTAGATTTCATATTATGTTTACTCCAAGCTTTTTTTTAAACATAGGAACGTGTAATTTATAAAGGTTGCTCTCAAAAGTTTTTTATTAAACCTAGTTTTCTTTCTGAAAAAAATCTATCACATTTTTTTCATGTCTTAGTTGACATGATTTTAATCCTTAATAGATCATATGTCAATGGGAATAAGATTTCATTCCGTAAACATAGGCATCCAATATTTGAAAAGATTATATGTTACAGAGTAAGAGCATAAAATTCATTACTCCTATATA
Organism: Platanthera guangdongensis; assembly: GCA_039583875.1. Classification (NCBI taxonomy): domain Eukaryota; kingdom Viridiplantae; phylum Streptophyta; class Magnoliopsida; order Asparagales; family Orchidaceae; genus Platanthera; species Platanthera guangdongensis. The sequence continues at coordinate 102,956,524 of CM077166.1, read as the reverse complement.
GATATATTGGGTTATTATGAAGTTGTTAAAAAATTTTATATGTTATGGAAAATAAGATTTTGTTTTCCTAAACATCGATATTAAAAAAAATTCATTAGAAGTTTGAGCGAAAAAAGATACCCTCACCTCTATATAAAGCCCTCTTCATAAACCACAACATCCCACTCCGCCAATTTCAAATGATGCTAGAATTAATTTAAAATCTTTTTGAGAGCATAATTTGTAAATTAAATTATTTCCTATAATTCTTACAAGGTAAAGTTTTCATAAAGCCAAACTATTTTTGTTAACCTAACAAATAACTTTTTGGCTATCTATTTGATTATATCGAAAAGTTTTTAGCTGAAACTCTTCCTTTATTTAAATTTTTGTCAAATTTAGGAATTAACTCTTATACCCGGATGTTTATTTTGATCTTTCTTTCAATTAATTCAAGTGGTAGCTAAACTTATGATTTCTTTAATTCCTTATAAGTTCATCTCCAACTTTTGCTCTAGAATAGCAAAAGCTTAAGTATGAGGGTATTTGATGAATTGTAAATATACGTATTTTTGCATACATTAATTAAGTCTTTTTAGTTTCTTTTTGTTCTTTTTGTTTATTTTTCTTTAATAAATTGTTCTTTTTTTGTAAATATTTTCTAACTTAAGTTTATTTTATTTTTCTGAAATTTTTCAGGAAATGTCAAAATTTGTCAAATACACGCCCGTGTACTTTGGGTCACGCCCGTGACCTGGGCGTGATGCTTCAATTCCCATGAAATCAGCCGCAATTGAAGAAAAAATCGTGATACGCCCTAAGATATGCCCGTGTAAAATGTGACATGCCCGTGACAAGGCCCGTGTCATGCCAGCCCGATGATTTCGCGGTCGACGTTCGTCGACCGACCCAACACGCCCGTGTCAAGATGCGACACTGGCATGACTTCTCCACCTGGCTTTACAAGACAGCGCTGGCGACTTTTTTGACACAGCCGTCCCCGGATCAACCTTCCCTACACGCCCCTTGACACGCCCGTGTCAGCAGAGACACGACCGTGATACGCCACGTGTACAGCCGCAACGTCAAAATATCCATCAAATCGCTGGATTAGATCATGTACAGTAGTTACACGCCCCCCTACACGCCCGTGTCCAAGGACGTGTACTTTGAAATTTTTTCCTATAAATAGGCAGCTGCTGTATGAGTTCCTGTTCTTCCTTTTGGAACAATTTTGCTTAAGTGGCTTTGCTGTTAGGTGATTTCCAAGGCTTTGTAAGGAGATTTTCCCTCCTCTCCTTTATGTTTGTTTTAGCTTTGTAATGAATTTTTCATCTTTATAAAATTAGTAAAATTTCCTCCTTACGTTGTTATGGACTTCATCTATGTGTCTTCTCTTAAGCAATCTTATTTTTTTCTTGTTTTAACCTTTGTTTCTCCCTTTTTATGGTTGTGTGTGTGTATGAGTATAACTTTATATTTTTATGTTTTCGTTATTTTTACTTACATTTGTTTAGATTTAGGATTTTATAGCTTTTTATTCATTCCTATAGATCTGTAAAAATATTTTCAAAGTGATTTTTATTTTTCACTAACTTATATTTTCTTGTTTAGGTCTTAAAACTTTTTGTTCTTTTTACTTAATTTCCACTTTTTTAGCACTTTTATGAAGTTATAAGAATGGATATATATTTGTTTTAATTTTTCGAGCATTTTCATTTTGCTTTTATTTCACAACCGTTTTGCCCGTTTAATTTTTATTTCGTCGTTTTATGCATTTTTTATAAAGTTCTACCGACAAAAATATAATCGTTTTAATTTTTCTAGCATTTTCATTTTGCTTTTATTTCAAAACCGTTTTGCTCTATTGATTTTTATTTTCTCTTTCTATGCATTTCTACCACATTCTAGAGGTAGAAATGTAGTTGTTTTGTTTTATAGAGCACTTTGTTTTTCGCATTTTTGTACGTGTCCGTGTGTGTATGTGATAGATTTTATAGTTTTCTTTCCTTTTTGTAGAGTGCGTGAGTGTGTTTTTATTTCAAGTAGAGTGCGTGAGTGTGTTTTTATTTCAAGTAGAGTGCGTGAGTGTGTTTTTATTTCTGTTTTGTGCATGTGTTTCCTTATTGAAGAGTGCGTGAGTGTATGAGTTATATTCATTTCTGTTGAGTAACTGTGTTTTACTTTTTGTAGAGTGTGTGAGTATTTCATTTCAAGTAGAGTGCGTGTGTGTGTTTTATTTCATGTAGTGTACGTGCGTTTTACTTTTTCTACAATGTGTGAGTCTTTCATTTCCGTAGAGTGCGTGTGTGGGTGCATTTATTTTCTCATACTCGTTTGAGTAGGACTCACTTTAACTTCCCGCCTACTCATTTGAGTAGGACTTTCAATATCCCACCCACTCGTTTGAGTGGGACTTGTCATTTACTCCTTTCATTTACCGCCTACTCGTTTATGTAGGACTCGCAATTTACTGCTTTCTTTTATCGCTTTCATTTTCAGCTTTCATTTTTTGCTTTAATTTTATGGCTTTTTCCCGCAAGCTGTCCCCATTCCGATGAGTGGCTAACCACTCTTAGCCCTCATTATCAAAGAGCATTGGGACAGATAAAATTGCTTTAAATAATTAAAGGTCCTGTTTTTCTAATTAATTAAACTACTTAAGGTTTACTCCGGGTCTACGATGCATAGAACCACATATCGATGTGTCGGCTCTATTTCCGTAGTGATACGCTAGCTAGCTGAGAGGTCGTGCGTATGGGCCGATCACCCCTGGGTAAAGGGAGTTCCGCACTAACCCTCGATAGAGGAGGCGCGCAACTCTACCAGATTGGGTTCCCCACCCAATAGTGGGGTTCTTAGCGTAATGCGGGAATTAAGACGAATCCTTTATCGGACGAGAGTCCGGTCGAATAGTCTTAATGTTCAGGTGAGCGATAGTCCTAGAGATAGGTGAGCTCATTTTTGTGGAACCTCCCCGGCCAAGTCTACGTCATAATCAATTTGAAATTTATGATCTTTTTTATTAAAAATATATTTTAGTTCAAATCCTTTTTGATACAGCTGTGCAAAGTTATTCATTTGCTCCATCTTTCTAATGCTTTCATTTTCTGCCTTTTTTATATATAAATAATATACCAACAAGAGAAAATATCGGTAAAATAATAGTCCTCTCCAGGGAAGAGTAGAAATAATAAACCCGACCCGGAGAACAATACGACCTCGATATTCCACACCGGAATATCATGTACTACATGTGATAGGTGTCCTTGCCTCCTTTCGTTAAAACTTGATCTCAACTGTTTTATATCCAAATAATAAATCTGCGCGCCCCGTTTTCTAAATAAAACCAAATACACTTGTTCTAAATAAAATGCCCGGGGCGCTGCGTGTCCTAAATAATTTTGGAGTTTTAAAAGTTCATCAGTCGCCTACGGAACAGTGGGATGGCCGACCTGGGACAATTTCCAAAGAAGGAATTCCAGGGGGATCGAGTTCGTCGAGCTTAGTTCGACGAATCCAAGATTCTATCTCCTGAGGTTAGCTCGACGATCATCGAGCTCCGATCGACGAGTGCTGATCTCCGTTCGACGAGCAACGAGCTCCGTTCGACGAGCGCCGAGCTCCGTTCGACGAGCGCCGAGCTCCGTTCGACGAGCGCCGAGCTCCGTTCGACGAGCGCCGAGCTCCGTTCGACGAGCGCCGAGCTCCGTTCGACGAGCGCCGAGCTCCGTTCGACGAGCGCCGAGCTCCGTTCGACGAGCGCCGAGCTCCGTTCGACGAGCGCCGAGCTCCGTTCGACGAGCGCCGAGCTCCGTTCGACGAGCGCCGAGCTCCGTTCGACGAGCGCCGAGCTCCGTTCGACGAGCGCCGAGCTCCGTTCGACGAGCGCCGAGCTCCGTTCGACGAGCGCCGAGCTCCGTTCGACGAGCGCCGAGCTCCGTTCGACGAGCGCCGAGCTCCGTTCGACGAGCGCCGAGCTCCGTTCGACGAGCGCCGAGCTCCGTTCGACGAGCGCCGAGCTCCGTTCGACGAGCGCCGAGCTCCGTTCGACGAGCGCCGAGCTCCGTTCGACGAGCGCCGAGCTCCGTTCGACGAGCGCCGAGCTCCGTTCGACGAGCGCCGAGCTCCGTTCGACGAGCGCCGAGCTCCGTTCGACGAGCGCCGAGCTCCGTTCGACGAGCGCCGAGCTCCGTTCGACGAGCGCCGAGCTCCGTTCGACGAGCGCCGAGCTCCGTTCGACGAGCGCCGAGCTCCGTTCGACGAGCGCCGAGCTCCGTTCGACGAGCGCCGAGCTCCGTTCGACGAGCGCCGAGCTCCGTTCGACGAGCGCCGAGCTCCGTTCGACGAGCGCCGAGCTCCGTTCGACGAGCGCCGAGCTCCGTTCGACGAGCGCCGAGCTCCTTTCGACGAGCGTCGAGCTTCATTTGACAAACGCTGATCTCAACTCAGGTTTAGTTCGACAAAAGCCCAGCTCAGTTTGATGAACCTCAGGCAGACAGGGGCTGGTTGGGCTGGCTCGCACAGCTCGCCCGCCCTACTTTGGCGGGATCGAGCTAGCCATTCTGAATTCGCCTGCATGCTGTTCTGGCGCGGACAGGTAGCCTTGGTCTAATCGCCTTGTCTGGTGGACCCAATCCACGAACACGGGGTTGTATAATGAGTCTCTAAGGGGAAGAGATCTCACTGGCGAGTCGGATGATCGTGGGTCCAGCCCTGCGAGTGATCTAATCCCTACTATTAAGGGCTGGCGAGATCTTGATGCCTCTACACGGGTTTGTATCTGAAAGTTATTTAACTGAAGGTTTGCTAATCACCAAGAGGGGCGGGGGTGAATAGGACTTTGAATTTTTATTCAATCTTTTGCTGATTTCAAATTAAATTAACTAGAGCTTGTCCTTAGATCCTGCAATAAGAAAAAAAAACAAGCACACAAGAAACTCAAAGGTTTATAGGTTTTCCCCAATTGGGTACATCCACTTTCCCTCCCACCTATCCAACTTATTTGTTGGACACGGCACAAACTCCACCACAATGATCCTCAGAGCTTACACCTTAGGCCCTCAGCCTTACACACAGATTCTTCATAGAATTCAAACTCAGAACCACAAGGGTTCATACCTCAGAGCTCTGCATAGCTCTTAAAGCTCAGTGACCCACTGATCACCTACCTCAGCCTTATTTCTAAGGCATACAGTCAGGCTCTTCAGCCCTACAGCTTCAGTCACACAACCCTACTCTCAGAGTGCTGCAACACTCCTACAACTCAGTACCCTTTTAGGTACCTATAGCTCAGCCTCCTCCAAGGCCTATAACTCAGTGACACACTTGTCACCTACAGCTCAGTGACTCTCCAGTCACCTACCTCAGGCACAAGGCCCTATACTCAGGCTGAGAGAATAGCCCAACCTCATATCTACACTTGGATCCTACCTCAGAGAGCAACACTCTCCTACCTCAGGCACTTAAGCCCTACAGCTCAGATCCTCACTTGGATCCTACCTCAGTGCCCCAACAGGGCACCTACCTCAGTGACTAATTGGTCACCTACCTCAGGTACAAAGTGCCCTACACTTAGATTCAAAAAAACCTGAATCCTACTGGAAATAAAACAGTATGTTGAAGAAAATAAAATAACTAACTCAGAGAAATATCTCTGAGTCAACTTTGCTGGACTAAGCAAATATCATTCCAGCTCATTTTCTGTAGAAGAAATTAGTCTTCTTCAACAACTAACGCTTTTCTGCTGCACAGGTGAGCAGCTATCAGCTTGCTGATGGGATGAATCAGCTACTCTGTTCTAATGAGAACTAACTTACTAAACTTTGAACTTCTTCAGCTATCTTTCTTTGTCTTTAGGCTATCTCGGCTGGACTTGAGCTTTCAAGCTTGATGGAGAAGAAGATGTCTAGCCGCCACTTATTTTCTCTCTTTTTTTTCAGCGTTTATTCCACGTGTGTTCGTTAACCCTAGTTCCTTTTATTTTTCATTTTTATATGCGTTGATTTGAATCAACGACACAATTATATGTGGGCCCACCAAGGATTGGTGAGCGCCATCTCCATTAAAAAAGGATAAGGCAGCTTTCGGCGCTACAACAGCTTTCCCGCAACGGCTTCCTGCAATTTTAACTTTGATGACGTCAGCAGTGGTCATCAGCATCTGGACTTAGAAAATATTCTAGAAATCTATGAAGCGTTGAGTGATGTTAAGTCACTCAACTCCATCTGTCTTGGCTCTCAGTAGTTCTAGAGTTGTGCATTTTCCCTGGCTTTTGTCTCAGCGGTTTTGTCTCAGCGGTCTGAGCAGTTTTTCATTATCAGCTGAGACAGGCATTTGTCTCAGCGCTTTCTTCTTATCAGCTGAGATAAGTTTCAGTCTCAGCGGTATCTTTACAGTAGTCTCAGTGGTTTTTCATCTTAACTGTCTCATCGGTTTTCCTCTTAACTGTCTCAGTGCTTCCTTCTTTATTAGAAGTGTTGAGTGAACCTGCTTCACTCAACTCTTCTGGACTTAAAGAAATCTAGCTAGTTTTGCCTCAGCTGTCTCAGTGGTCTCAACGCCTACTTCTCAACGGTTTCAGCTCTTACTTCTTAGCTATTCCAACTTTCTCAGCGCTTTTTGCCTTAGTCAGATTTTTTGGCTTTAGCTGCGTTTGACGATCTGTGGGCTAAGCTCGATGAACTCTGATCTTCTCAGTGGTCTCAGCGCTCTTTTCCTTAGTCAATTTTTATCTGGCTTTAGCTTGACAAGTGTTGAGCTGAGCTCGACGAACTCCAAACTGAGCTCGACGAACTTTGATCTTCTCAGTGGTCTCATCGCTTTTTGCCTTAGTAAATTTTTATCTGGCTTTAGCTTGACAAGCGTTGAGCTGAGCTCGACAAACTATAACCTGAGCTCGACAAACTTCGAGCTGAGCTCGACGAATTTGAATACTGATCTCTTGAGCTTAACCCAATGAATGTTGAGTTGATCTCGAAGATCAGCGAGCTGAGCTCAATGAACTGCGAGCTGAGCTCGACAAATTTTGAGTTTACTACCAAACTCATTTTTCTTTACCTGTCCAATCATGGACTACCTGCATGCAATAACTTGAGCACACATCAAATACATTATGTGTGTATGTCATTGACCCGTTTGACTTCTTACAAATATGGGATATTGGGATCAATAGACCCAATAATCTCCCCCTATTTGAGGAAGTCAAAACAAATACAGGTTATTGACAACACAACATTTTCATCATAACAAAATTTAACAATAGTAGAGTGTGGAAATGTTAACATATTTCTCCAGCCTGTGGAGAATTACTTACGCCCCCTGGCATGCTACTATCCTTACTGTTCCACTTGTCCGTTCTTCTCAGCCCTTGACTGTTATACTCCCCCTTTTGACTTTTACAATAGGAAGCATATTGTGGGGTTTTTCTCCCCCTATCTATCTGGAGTAGATTTTCTCACTGTAACTGAATCTAGTTCAGTTGTTGGGCTAGCTCCCCCTCAACAGTTGCACAACATCTTCAGTATTAGGAGGAAGAGCTTGTACTGCCTGCAAAATGGACAGTGCAGTATATGGTAGAAGAGAGAATTGATGCTACATAAGATTCAACATACTCAATTCAAATTTGAAGGTGTTGAACATGGCTTCATCTACTGACTTAGTGAAGATATTAGCCACTTGAGTGTTTGTGGAGATGAACTCAAGGGAGATGTCTTCCCTTTCCGCAAGTTCTCTAATGAAATGATATCTAATTTCTATATGCTTGGTCCTGCTATGGGAGACAGGATTCCTAGCTATAGAAATTGCACTAGTATAATCACAAAAGAGTGGAGTTCTACTTATCTGAATATTGTAGTCCTGAAGTTGATGTTGAATCCATAGCAATTGAGTACAGCAGCTCCCAGCTGAAATATACTCTGACTCTACTGGTTATATTGCAACATTTATCTATTTCTTGCTGCTCTATGAGACAAGCCTTCCTCCTAGAATTTGACAGGAACCTGAAGTTCTCTTCCTGTCCTCCTTGCATCCTTCAAACTTTGCATCTGAATAGCTTGTTACTTCAAATTCCCCATTTTTGGGGTACCATAGGGAAAGATATGGGGTGTCCTTAAGATATCTCAAGATTCTCTTCACAGAAGTGTAGTGAGACTGTTTAGGGTAAGCCTGATACCTAGCACAAACATATGTTGCATACATAATGTCAGTCCTACTTGCAGTGAGGTAGAGAAGGGAGCCAACTATACCTCTATACAGAGTATGATCAACAGGCTTCCCTGGATCATCTTTCTCTATATGCATACTTGAGCTCATGGGAGTTCTTATGGTGGAAGCATTCTCCATGCCATATTTCTTGATTATCTCCCTGGTGAACTTTGATTGGGATATGGATAGACCATCATCAAACTGTTTTACTTGGATTCCCAAGAAAAACTTCAATTCACCCATACTAGTCATCTCAAACTTCCCCTGCATAAGTTTTGCAAACTTCCTGCAGAGGTTGTCAACGGTAGAGCCAAATATTATTTTATCAACATAAATCTGTACTAGGATGATCTTGCCCTTAGATTCCCTTAGGAATAGGGTCTTGTATATCTTCCCCCTTGAGAATTTGTTCTCAATAAGGAAGGTAGACAATGTCTCATACCTTGCTCTTGGGGCTTGCATGAGCCCATAAAGAGCTTTCCTAAGTCTATATACAGTAGTAGGAGAGTTAGAATCTACAAAATCTGGAGCCTGCTCTACATAATCCTCTTCCTTCAAGCCTCCATTCAGGAAGGCTGACTTGAAATCCATCTGGAATACCTTGAATCCCTGGAAGGCTGTAAATGCAAGGAATAGTCTGATTGCTTCCTACATTGCAACTGGGGAAAAAGTTTGATCATAATCAATCCCTTCTTCCTGTCTATATTCTTTTACCACCAGTCTAGCTTTATTCTTTATTACAATGTCATTTTCATCAAATTTATTTCTGAAAATCCACTTGACTCCAATGAGATTCTGTCCATCTGGTCTGGGAACCAGCTTCCAGACCTTGCACCTATTGAACTGGTTCAGTTCTTCTTGCGTTACACCAATCCAGAATTGGTCTTGATTTGCTTTTTCAAATTATTTGGACTCTTCCTGTGACAAGAAGCTAGAATAAAGTACTGGGTTGAGACTCCTGCTTCTGGTTTGTACACCTTGGCTAGCCTCACCTATTATCTGGCCTAAAGGATGATCTCTCAGATATCTGACTGCAGGGGGCAGCCTGACTGCTTCCTGTGAATACCATTTTCTTCTGCAGGTTGGTCTTCATTTCCATCTCGACTGCTTTGTGCTTCCTCTAGACAGCATCCCTCTTCATAATCTTCTTGCAAAGCCGTGTCTTTCTCTTTGACGGAGAGCTTTTCCATCATGTCTTATGTACCTGTAGAGCTAGGCAAAGAGCTTTACAGCTCACTGTCAATCATGTATCACTCATCAAACACTACAAGGACATATTCTTATACAACTTGATTTATAAGTTATAGACTCTATATGCCCTACTATTATTGATGTACCCAACAAAGATCCCCTCATGGGATTTGGCAGCAAACTTAGTCAATTTTGACTTACCATTATTTAGAATGAAACACTTGCAACCAAAGATCTTGAAATAGGATATGTTTGGTTTTCTTCCCTCCAAGATCTCATGGGGAGTCTTTTTGTGGCCTTTTGTGATAGAAGCCCTATTGAGCACATGACATGCAGTATTAACTGCCTTAGCCCAGAAATACTCATGGAGAGAAGTGTCACTCAATAATGTTCTCCCAGCTGCTATGAGAGTCCTATTTTTCCTCAGAGCTAACCCATTTTGCTGGGGTGTTCTTGGAGAGGAGAATTCTTGATGAATCTCATGCTCTTCATAGAATGTAGTCAAAGCAGCAGACTGAAACTCAGTTCCATGGTCACTTCTCATTTTGACCACAGAGCATGCAAGCTCATTCTGAATTTGCCTGACAAAATTTGTGAAGATTTCAAGGGTTTCATCCTTTCTTCTAAGGAAGAACACCCAAGTAAACCTGGTATAGTCATCAACCACCACAATGGTGTAGACCTTCCTACCTAGAATATAAACACGAATAGGACCAAACAAGTCTATATGCAGGAGATACAAGCATCTCAATGATTCCTTGGCCCCAATGCTCTTAAAAGAGGTCTTAGTCTGCTTACCCTTTTGGAAAGCAACACAGATACCCTCCTTCGAGCATTTTATCTTGGGACCATTCCTAACAAGCTCATCACTGAAAAGCTGACCAATGGTCTTATAATTTAAATGAGACAGTCTCTTGTGCTACTGGACACAATATAAGACTTTCTCATCTGCAACGAGGTATATAGGGGAACTATTATCTAAGTAGGAAAAGTTTAAGCAATAGACATTCCCACTCCTAGGGCCTGTTACGATGACACTTTGTTCACTTAACCTCTTAATGTGACACTTACCCTTATGGAAGGAAATGTCATAACTAAGATCACATAGTTGGCTTATGCTTATGAGGTTGAGTTGGAATGCCTCCACATAAGCTACCTTTGTGATGGTGATTATGCAAATTGAGATATTACCATAGCCTCTGGTTATCCCCTTGTCAGAGCCTCCAAAGATGACCTTGGGTCCATTATTTACTGGATTGAACTCATTCAATAACTCCTTTGTTCCAGCCATGTGCCTAGAACATCCACTGTCCAAGTACAATTTAGGGAAATTGGTACTTGAACTAACCTGAAAAGAATACAAATCACCTTACCTTAGGACCCCAATTTTTGTTGTGCCTTAGGTTCAAATTAGTCTAAAAATAACCATGCCTTCCTGCAGAATTCCTGACAAGTTGGCAACCTCTGGACACTGAGGGATGGTGCCAGCAATCTACAGCATAGTGGCCCACTTTGCGACAACACAAGCACTCATAGATTTTATATTTACTTTTTTGTTTAGGACCAGAATTTGGCTGTACTGCTTCCTGAACAGTGAGGAGATGGGCTGCTGCATACTTCTGTCTTCCTTCAGTAGTCGTTTGACTGAAGGGCAGTCTTTCAGCTGGCTTTTTTGGTCATTTCTGAGAACCACCAACTGCAAGTCTCTTTTCAGCTAACATGCATATGATAACATCTGATATTGCCATTCCAACCCTGCCCGAAGACTCACCTTGAGTCACTACTTTTGCTGGATGATTTAGATTCATAACAGTAGCAATATCTTTGAGTTTTGGGGCTGGGGCACCAAAAAAAATGGTCCAGGATGGGCCATTTGGATTTCGTCGTGGGCAGCCTTAAAGGCTTTCACATGGCTGTATTTCCACCTTGGCTAGTGGTGTACGCTATTCGCGAAGAGAATAAAAACAGAACAAGCAATCCAATGAGGCAAGTATACCTATCGAAATGTAGCTAGGGGACACACGTGTCGTATTAAAATCCGGGAACCGTTGAGTAAGCTTACTCACACAAAAACTATTATCTTATCGAGTGATTTTTTTAGGGTTGTTAACTAGATTAAAAGAAGAGACTACTATCATAAATAAAAACACACTTTCACTTGAATAGAAAAGCCACAACTAGCGATTAAAATGAGGGGTTAAGACAATGATAAAGAAAATCACTCGATCTAGAATCACCTCGGCTAAAGTTGATTAAAAAAATGACAATAAACCCTAACTTAATAAGATAAAATATCTTGACCGTGCAGGTTCCATAAGCATGAACACACTTCTCTCCAAGTCGTGCCCACCTGAGTTTAGGAAGGTCCGACTGAACTCTTGTCCAAATCGGAGACCTAAAGCTTGCTTTACGCTGTGAAGCCCTCTATTTGATTTCACTCAAATCCGGGAGATTTAACGTTTGCCTCTCTCGAGGGGTGCGTGCAACTCTCTTTACTCTTGAGTGTTCACTTCAAACTACGAGCCTCTCGGCTAGCTAAAATGAAAACAAATATGGAAAAAATAAATCGATAATATTTCTCCAGACATGATTTATCAAGAGTAAATAAAGGCCTAAACCCTAGAAAGAAAAGGTAAACTTAAAGCATCATAACTTAATCAACATGAACCTCAGATCATCAAGATCAAGTACAAGTAGGATTAGTTACCCATGGTGAAGTGGAGGAAGAGAGATGAGTAGAAATGCATTAAGAGAACAAAGTAAAGGCACACTTTTTATTAATGCTAAAAGAGAGTTACAACTTGGAAAAAGAAGATTACAAGTGCTTTCAAAATAAGAAGTATGCTCGCATTAATATTAAACTACTAAAGAAAGTTACAAAAGCTATTACAAGAGAGTAAACTAAGCTAGGTTTAGAAACTATAAAATGAGAAAGGGGAGAGGAGAAGCATGAAAAACTACTAGGAAACAAAAGGGCAACACCTCCCCTTTCACTACAAAAATATTCTACACTGAAAGGGGGTCTGAATTTATAGAAAAGTTTGTGGGTTAGTCACTCCCCCCTGTCATGCTCGGGTAGGGCATGTCAGGGGGCATGACATGTATGGGGAAGACTTCGGGATGTGAAATCTGACGAAATTGTGGATTTGATTTGTACGTCGCCGGACACGCCCAAGGTCACGCCCGTGTAGGGTGGGCGTGACAGGCACGTCAAGCTTCAATCGTTGGTCGTAAATACATCAAATGCTGAAAATCGCGGAACACGCCTAGGGTCACGCCCGTGTAGGGTGGGAGTATCTGTACTGTTAACGTGTAGGGGTGGGAAATCTTTAAATATGGCAGCAAGTTTCGTGAAGAGGGCGACACGCCCGGTGACATGCCCAAGGAGGGCGTGTAAGGGGGGCATGTTAGGGGTTGTTTTCTCGGGAATTGAGCTCTGGTAGCAAACTTCTCGGGATCGGGTTACAGGCCCGGTGACACGCCCGGGGAGGGCGTGTAAGGGAGGCGTGTAAGTACTATTTGGCCAAAAACTTTAGAAAACCTGCAAAAAGAGAAAACATTAGTGGTATTAAAATATATACAAAATGAGGTCAAAACAAAACTATGCAAACATGATTTCATTATTTAAAACTAATAATTACCCTAGTAGTTTAAGCTACAAAATGTACTATCAAATTCGCCCAAGCTTAAGCTTTGCTTGTCCCCAATCAAAAATATAAAAACTAGCTAACATAAAAGTGACTAATTAGAAAATTCTAATTATCCTAACATAAGTACAATGCGAAATTCTATGTAGGGACAATGTGAAACGTAAACTTAAAACAATTATGTTGGATCCCTCGTTGATTTGGGCTAGGTTCATTAGCTTAGGATGTGACCCAACCTGTATAGCCAGGGTCAAGTTTATGTCCTAGAGTCTAGGTCAAGTCCTTAGGTTCAACTTCAGATGGACCAGCTATCATCAAGACCATCAGAGACTCCAGACTTAGAAGTTTTCAAGAATAAGTAAAATGAGTTCGACGTTCGTCGAACTCAGGTCGACGAAAGGTGTTCTGCTCTCGACGATCTTGAGATAATTCTTAGTGCTGAGCTCGACGATCTTAGTTCTCTGTTCGACGAAGAGTGTGTTACTTCAACAGACTAAAGTCAGGGTAACTCCAGAATTTTTCTAAGTCCAGCTTCAAGCTTTGGTCGACGAACTAGATTCTGAGCTCGACGAACTTGGACCTCAAGTTCTCAACTTCTCAAGTCGACGAAGTCAACTTCTCAGGTCGACGATTTCAGTATTCTACTCGACGATTCATGAATTCAGAGGATTTGTGTCGACACTTAGGGCATGTGTCGACACCAGCTTATGTCGACACCAGAAGATTTGTGTCGACACCAAGATCAATCAGTCGACACCAACTTATGTCGACACAGAATATCAGTTATACAGAATATTTTAACCAAGTCCAGAACTGTTCTTTGCTCGACGATTTCAGGTCTACGATTTGAATCCTTCTCAGTCAGAGACTTCTCAGATTCTAAGTCCATAATCATTCTTCGGTCGACGAATTTGGTTCTCCGTTCGACGAATAAAGAGTAACAGTGATGATTATCTGTTCGACGAACTCTGGATCTCTGGTCGACGAATGAAGATTGTCAGTTCGACGAAGATTGAAGCAGAATTGACAAAATTCCCAAGAAGACTAAGTGCAACAGTCTGGTCGACGAACTCAAGCTCAGCTCGACGAACTCAAGCTCAGCTCGACAAACTCAAGATCAGCTCGACGAACTCAAACTCAGCTCGACGAATTGTGTTCTTCGTTCGACGATTCCAGACTAGGTCTTCTTTAGTTTCCCATCCCTTTTCTCGGCGATGAATCCTCAGTAATTAATGCCCAATCCTCTCGGAATGTTACCATTAGAACGTGCATTAATCATGGATTATTACATGCCGTTTTTCCATGGGACAGTTAGGGAACTCATTGATTGCCGCTTCCTTCCCAGGCCGACTGTAATTACTGCTCAACATTCAAATTTCGGATATTCCTCAGTCAGTAACAAGTCAGAAAAGAAGAGATTAACCAGAACTACAACACTAGCATTGATACAGACATACAGACAGACAGTACTAAGAACAATCATACAGAAATCTAAAGTTCTACTACAATGAGCCTAAACCAGAGAACATCATCAAGAAGAAGAAGAACATTCAATACCTATCATGAGTCTTCTTCCTTGAATCCTACAGGAAAACTTCAGAAGGACAACAAATTAATCTATCTGTCAAAGAAGTTCCTGAAGAAATCTCTGGTCCAGGCACTCAAGCTATTTGAAGACCTGTCATCTTGAAGCAGTGCTCCAGTTTTCCTGATCCATTCAAGACCTCAGGGGGAGCAATCTGCTGACATCAATCCACAAGTCTTCTCAGTTGATATAAGAGAAGACCGCATTACCCTTTTTCCATCCTCTGTACAAGGTTTTAATTCCCTTCAAAATTATTCCTGGTTACAAGTCTCCTACCAAAAGACTTGAGGTTTTGGTTTTTGAGCACCTGAACAAAAGCTTATTGGTGTCAGGCACCTGGTCAAAAACCTGAGTGGATTCCTACCAGTGTGGTAGAAGAGTGGATGTACCCAGGTTGGGGAACCACTATAAATTTCTTGTGTCGTCTGGTTGCCCTTTATTTTTGTTTTGACTGTGTTGCTCTGTGATTAGATAGGTTGCTGTGCTTATGTATTTTATTTACTGACCATGTTCACTTAGGAATACAACAAAAGTTGTAAAAAGTTTTTTAAGAGAGCACGATACTCTATTAACCCCCCCCCCTCTAGAGTATTTCAGATCTACCTTCACTTTTAATTGGTATCAAAGCGAGGTTGGTTAATCTACCACACCTTAAGAGATCAAGTGGTTGTACAGGCTAACACCTGAATCATAAAGATCCCTTTAGTTAGATCTGTGTGTTTTGATTTTGTTATTAGATTTATTTCTTCACAGACATGGCTCAAAATAAAGATTATGCAAGCATCAGACCTCCAGTATGCAATCTTAACAAGTTTTCCATCTGGAAGGCAAGAATCAAATTATACATGAATTCTATTGATGAGGATATTTTTGTTTCCATCTTGACAGGAGTACCTCCAGCACCTGCATCATCTACAAGCACTTCTACCAACATGACTGCAGTACCTCCTCCAGAAAATAATAATGCCTACAAGAAAGCCAAAATTGCAGATGCAAAGGCAATGAATATCTTGGCTCAGACTATGTCAGATGACATATTTCAGAAGGTGGCAAAGTGCACCTCAGCCAAAGCCATTTGGGATTCCCTCAACCAAATGGTAGCTGGCTCAGTAGATGAAAGGAAAGACAGGAGATCAAACCTCATATCCCTGTATGAGAATTTCAAGAAGGATGAGGCTGAATCAGTTGCAGAAATGTATAATAGGTTGAGTTCAATCATCAATGAGCTCACAACCTTTGATAAGGACATCACCCTTACAGAGGTGAATGATAAGATTTTGATGTGCTTCCCTAGCTCTTGGGATTCAAGAATCTGGCCTATCAAAGAAGCCAGAAGCCTAAATGAGATATCAACTGAATCTCTACTAGGCAAATTAAAATCTTATGAGTAGCTGATAAAATCAAGAGAAGCAGCTGAACAGAAGTCAACAACTCCAGTGATAAAGGATCACAATATAGCCTTCAAAGCATCTGAGGAAAGTGAGACCTCAACATCCAATGAGGAACTCATGAGCCTTTTTGCAAAAAGATTCTATAAGATGGCTAGAAACGATTTCAGAAGGAAATCATCCATGCAGGATGATAAGCCCAGATTTGACAAGACACCAACCAAGGAGGTTGTGTGCTTTGGTTGCAGGAAGCCTGGATATTACATCTCTGAATGTCCAGAAAATCAGAAGGAGAAAAATAGAGAAAAGGACTCCAGGAGAAAACACAGCAGCAGACCCTCTTCTAGCAAGTATAAAAAGAAAGACAAGGGATTTGTTGATGAGACATGGAGTGATACAGAGGAAGAAACATCCTCTTCCAGCTCAAGTGACGAAGAGGAAGAAGCAAGATCCAAGGAGGTTTGCCTTATGGCAATTGATGCCTCCTAGGAGCAATTCAGGATCAGAAGGATAATCTGAAGATGAGGCAGCCTCAGACTCAGAGGCAGATCAGGTTCTTTCAAGCTTTGATTTCAATTCTGATTTATTTAAAACTGAATTTAAAACCATGTGTTTATATTTAATTAATTCAGAAAAAGAAATAAAAACCCTTAGAGAAAGACTAGGAAATCTTGAATCTGTCAACTCGGAAAATATTAAACTACAAGATCAACTAAACTTAGCAAATGAACAAATAATTAAATTAAAATCTGATTTATGTGAGGCTAAACAACTTGAGCAATCTCTCAATGGGAGAAGTCTCAAGCTGATGGACATAACAAGCACAGTAAATGCCAGATTAAATGGCAAGCTGGGCTTGAGTGCATCATCAGGTTTGCCCCCCATAATTAAGAAAAATATTCTTAAAACACCCATATTAAATTTATTTTTGCCAAGGGAAAAGAAAAGATAATAGACAAACCAATGTCAGCAAACAACCCAAAACCCATAGGCAAGAGAAATAAAAATCAGAAAACAGCTGATAAAAACAAGGTTCAGCAACATTCGTCGAACTCAGATCGACGAAATGTGGCCAGTTCGTCGAACCCAGATCGACGAACGCTGAACGCAAACTTCAGTTATAACAATTCGTCTAACTGCGATCGACGAACTTTGTATGGTTCGTCGAGCAGAGGTCGACGAACTTGGGGCGCAGAAAATGACTACTGTCATTCTCTGAGTAGAGATCGATGATCTCAAGCACTATTCGTCGAACTCTGGTCGACGAACTTACAGAAATTCGTCGAACCCAGAAGGATCAAACTTAAATCATTACTCTTACAGAAATTCTAAGCCAACTAATAAGACATTCAATCCAGTAGCTGATTGGGTTATTCCACCTAGGAGATATCACCCCTTAAAGGTTATAAATCTCAACCTACCTTGTCAGTTATTTCCATCTTTTCTTTTCAACCAAATAAAGGACCCAAGGTAACCTGGGATCAGGAACAATTGAGTTCTGTTTTTCATTACAGGTACATGTGAAGAGCTGTCCAAGGGTGAGTCAGACCTGGTACTTGGACAGTGGTTGCTCCAAGCATATGATAGGCAGCAAGACCAATCTATCCAATTACAAGTCCAAGGTAGGACCAAAGGTGATCTTTGGTGATTCAAAGAGTGGCCAGTCAGAAGGATATGGAGCAGTAAAGATTGGATCAGTTACCTTCAATAGAGTAACATAAGTATGAGGACTCAAACATAACCTAATATCCATAAGTCAATTATGTGATGAAGGTTATTAGGTACACTTTAACTCTACCTCTTGTTCTATTATTAATAATGAAAACCAAACTGTTTTAATTGGAATTAGACAAGGCAACATATATCTAGTAGATTTTATTTCTGCCAAAACTGATGTTTGTTTACTCAATATCACTAGTAACCAAAATGAGTTGTGACATAAAAGGTTAGGACATGTAAACCTTAAGAATATAGCTAGGCTATCTAAAGACAACCTTGTTAGAGGTTTACCTTCTGGCTCCTACAAGAAGGAAAACCTTTGCAGGGCTTGTCAATTAGGCAAGCAAACTAAAAATAGTTTCAAATCTATTAATAAAAGTGATTCACCTAGGATTTTGCATTTGCTCCATGTGGATCTATTTGGACCCATTGTAGTACAAAGCCTAAGAGGGAAGTCTTACACTTTAGTGATTGTTGATGACTTCTCTAGATTTAGTTGGGTAGCCTTTCTGAGAGCTAAGTCAGATACATTCAAGGTTCTTACAGATTTTCTCAGGACCATACAGATTGATTTCTCTACTCATGTTGCATTGATCAGAAGTGATCATGGTACAGAGTTTGAGTCTCTTCTTATGCATGAGTTCTGTGAGAAGGAAGGTATCAGGCAGTGCTTCTCAGCTCCCAGAACTCCCCAACAAAATGGGGGTAGCTGAAAGGAAAAATAGGACACTCATTGAATCTGCAGGTACATTATTGGCAGATGCTTACATGCCTCTATCCTTTTGGGCAGAAGCTGTAAACACTGCTAACTATGTCCTGAATAGAAGCCTTATACATAAGCTGAAAAATAAGACCCCCTATGAATTGCTTAAAGGGAAGAAACCTAAAATCACATATTTTAAAATTTTTGGTTGTATATGTTACATTCACACAAATAACAAAAGATACATTAGAAAGTTTGAGGATAAGGCTGAAGAAGGGATTTTTCTAGGATACTCCCAAGTAAGCAAGACATATAGGGTTTTTAATAAATCCACCCTTAAAATTGAAGAATTAGTCCATGTATCTTTTCATGAAGCTAACATGTCTTATAAGGAGAAAAGATTTCTACCAATAGCTCTTTGCAGGTTCCACAACTATGTGAGTCTATGGATGGACTAAACCTTACCCATGAGGTGTCAACCCATCTTTCTCCACAGGTTGCTGAGGATAGTGAAGAAGAAATTCAAGTGGAAGTGGCTGAACTTCCCTCAATAGCTAATAACATTCCTCAAGAGGAATTGTTATAGAAGCTATTGTTGAACAAACTACACCCACTGATCTTGTCACACTTAGAGATCACCCAGATCTCAAGTGATTGGAGACATTTCAGCAGGTGTACAGACAAGGCATCAACTCAACCAAGACTTGATGCATGCCTGTTTTCTCTCTCAAATTGAACCTCCTGCTATTCATGAAGCTGAGCAAGATCCCCACTGGATCATTGCAATGCAAGAGGAAGTAAATCAGTTTGAGAGATGTACAATTTGGGATTTGGTTCCAAGACCTCATAACTACCCAGTTATTGGAACCAAATGGGTCTACAGAAACAAGCTGGATGCTCAAGGGAACATAGTGAGAAACAAGGCTAGGCTTGTTGCTCAAGGCTACAGACAAGAGGAAGGAATTGACTATGACCAAACCTTTGCCCCTGTTGCAAGGTTAGAGGACATAAGAATATTCCTTGCCTATGCAGCTCACAGGAGATTCAAAGTGTTCCAAATGGATGTCAAGAGTGCATTTCTGAATGGAGTGCTTCAAGAAGAGGTTTATGTAGAACAACCTCCAGGTCTTATCTCTCTAACTCAACCCTCTTTTATATTTAAATTGCATAAAACTCTCTATGGTTTAAAGCAAGATCCAAGAGCTTGGTATGAGACCTTAGCAAGCTTTCTTTTAGAGCATAAATTTACAAGAGGAACCTTAGATAAAACTCTTTTCACTAGACATCATAAGGACCAAATTTTGTTAGTACAAATATTTGTGGATGACATCATTTTTGGGTCTACTGATCCCAAATTATGCAAGAGGTTTGCTGACCTCATGCATTCCAAATTTGAGATGAGTAGCATAGGTGAGCTTTCCTACTTCCTTGGTCTCCAAGTGAAGCAGCTCCCTGATGGTATCTTCCTCTCCCAAGCTAAGTATGCTAAAGAGCTTATTAAGAAGTTTGGGATGGGTGATGCTTCAGGAATGAAAACACCTATGGCTACTAATGCTGTTGTGGATTCTGATGCAGTAGGGAAACCTGTAGATCAGAAATATTATAGGGTAATTGTTGGATCCCTATTATACCTAACAGCTAGCAGGCCTGATATCATGTTTGTCACATGCCTTTGTGCTAGGTTCCAAGTGAACCCTAAAGAATCTCACCTTATTTTCTTAAAAAGAATTTTGAGATATATAAAGAGTTGTCCTAATCTAGGACTCTGGTATCCTGCAGAGTCAGAGTTTGAGTTAACTGGATACTCAGATGCTGACTATGTTGGATGTAGAGTGGACAGGAAGAGTACCTCTAGAACATGCCAGTTCCAGGGTATGAGACTTGTCTCCTGGTTTTGTAAAAAGCAAACATCTGTGTCTACATCAACTACAAAAGCAGAATATATGGCTGCTGGCAGCTGCTGTTCACAAATGTTATGGATACAAAACCAACTCCTAGATTATGGTGTCAACTTAAATAATTAAACATTATTTTGTGACAATACTAGTGCTATTGCTATAACACAGAATCCAGTTCACCATAGTAGGACTAAACATATTGAAATAAGACATCATTTCATTAGAGATAATGTAAACAAAAAGAAAATTAACTTAATCCATATTCCTACTGATTTACAGAGAGCAGACATTTTCACCAAACCCTTGGATGAGAAAAATCATTTGTTCTTCATAAATCAACTGGGAATGATCAATGGAGAAGAGTTAAATTAGTTTTTGTCTGCATTCGATAAATTTTCTAGAGTTCGTCGAACGGAGTTCGGCGAATTAGGGAAAGTTTGGTAGATGCTCGTCGACCGGAGATCGACGAATTCTCTGTGTGTGGAAACAATTTTCGTCGACCGGAGATCGACGAACTTTGCTTCAGAAGATATTTCGTCGAACGGAGTTCGACGAACTGTGTTCGATTCTTCTGAATGAGATCGACGAATTATCTGTCTATAATTTATTTCGTTGACCTCAGTTCGAAGAACTGTTTCTTTTTCGTGGAACGTAGATTGTCGATTCATATTCTGGAAAACTTATATCTAGGTTTTCTTCGACCTCCGTCCCGCGCTTTCTGTTCTCTTGCTCTTGATTGCCGTTTTCTCTGCCTCTCTTGCAGGTCATCAATGGCGGTTCCAGCAAGCACCTTAGCCGCAATGAAATTCGACACCGGTTTTGACATGGATTTTGATTCTTTCCAGCACTCTGACCCAATATTTCTATACATTCTGGAACTTTTGGAAGAACTTAGTCTCAAAGATTTTATGACTAGAAGGATTAAATTGCATGCAACTGAAATTCGAGAATGGGTATACACTTCGTCAGTTTCTGAGGAAAATGTTCTGACAGGCAATATCGGGAGTAATGTTGTCTCTCTATCTCCCGCCGTTCTTTTTGAAATTTTCGGATTGATAATTGGAGAAGATGACTTGGATATGGATTCTGAAGAATACAATTTGATGCTGAAGTTGATGGGGTTTTCTGGAAGCAACCCTAACAAGTTGTTAAAGAAACATATGTCTGTCGCCTACCAGTTCTTGGCGGATATCGTGGGAAAAGTACTGATGGGCAAGCACACCGCACACGACTACATAACCAGACATCAATTTCTTGTCATGTGCGTCGTAGTGAATAAGTGTCCTGTTGATTGGATCAAGATCTTCTTTGAGTTAAGAAAGAAGAAAATCAGCAAGAAAGAGGTTTGCTTTGGAAGAATCCTGTGGATCTTTCTCAAGGAAAATGATGGTGAATTCATGGTCTCCCCGACAATCTTCATCAATGCCAGCAAGCGCCTCACCTATGCTTTGTTTGGCAGATGGGAGAGGACGATCTCCAAGCCGTCCAAGGCTTCCTCCTCTTCCATCCCTGCTTAAGAAGGCACCAGGGCTGTTAAAGCCACTCCCACACCTGCTGAGGAGATCCATCCCCCTCCACCATCTCTTCCAGCATCCCTTCCAGCAAAGCAGCCTCCTCATGTGCCTACTGCTCCTCCATCTCCACCACTAGACATCACCAACATCCCATATCCACCTCAATCTTCCCCTCTGCAAGCTAATCAACAATCAACACCTCCAGCTTCACCTCATGACACCCATAATCTTACTCCTCCCCAGTCTCCACTTCCCCCTCATCTGTCCTCCATTCCATCTTTCACCCTACCCTCAGACATTGCCATGCCAGATTCCACCACTCCATCTTCATCACCATCCACTCATCACATATCTGCTATTCCACCCTCCATTCCATCCTTAGTTGCTCCCTCCTCTACACATAATGCAACATCCTCTTCCCCTTCCTCCTTTGATTCAACCACCATATCATCTATTCTCACCATTCTCACTCCTCGCATCAAAACCCTTATCACAGAGGCCATTACACCTCTTGTGAATTCTATTAATTCTTTATCTGCTCAAATTTCTGCCCTTTCTGCTGCCCCCTCCTCAGTCTAGGGCCTGGCCTCAGTCCCCACTGAACCAAGACAGGGGGAGATGCTTGATGATGAAGCAGCAGCTCAAGCTTCAGATACAGCTTCTCCAGCAGATACAACTTCAGAAGTTTTTCCAGATTGCACAGATACAGAGTTAATTGATTTGATTAATTTTATTAATACTGATATGGATATTGCTGACATGGATACTGCTGAACCTGTTGGTGATTTTTCTCTTAATCCCACAGTTAATCTACAAGAATTACTGCAAGTTTTTGATACTGTACATATGCAGTCTCTTCCAGCATACTTTACTAAGCCACAGTTGGCTATTGTGCCTTACACTTCTCCAATACGTCCAGCAGTTGCTAAGCAACTCCGTGACAGTTTTGCTATCCCTTCTTTAGCTCCAATCCTTGCAGTTATTCCAGAAGCCATCTCAGCCCCAAGTTTTGTTATGGATGACTCTCCTATGACTGATTTAGATGAGCTAATCCTGGATGATATTGAAGAAGAAAATAAGGCAGCAGCTGAAAGCTCTGTCCATACTATTTCTGATTCATGTACAGTCTCCTCCTCAACTGTTGCTGAAACTTCAGTTCCTTCAATTTCTGCCCCTGCTACAGCAAAAAGCTGTTATTGATGATAAAGCTTTAAAAGCATTGGATGCTTTATATGATAACCCTTAGGGTTCTGATACTGAAGATGATGAAGCTGATGATGATGATGATTCAGATGAAGAAGCCTCCAAGAAGAAAAAGAAAATGTTATCAAAGAAAAGGAAGGCTTCTCCTCCTCCAGCTCCTAAGCCCAATCCCACTGCTGACACTCCCTATTACATTTTGCAGAATGTTACTCCTTATAAGGGAATGTCTGCATGGATGTGGTTATCCAAGAACCAGCAGAAGGATAGGAAAAGAAGTAGGAGATATTCTCCTCCTCCAGTTCATAGATATAGAAAGGATCCACCTCCTCCTCCTCCTCCAGTAGTTGGTGCCACTGGCTCTAGCTCGCAGAGATCTGCCCCCATGCAAACCTATCAGAGACATTCATGGAGATCCTCTGGAAGCAGCCAGCAGAGGCAACCATCCTCAGGAAATCAACATCAACATCAGCAGCAACAATCTCAGCAGTAGCAACAAATATCTGAAGATCAGAAAGCTGACAGTCCTAAAAGGCCATACTCTCCTCCTATTCCATTTGAAGATCCTGAAACTGCAAATACTGTTGAAATGGCCATATTCTAGGAGCTAATTGACCTATCTTTAATCAATAAAGCAAAGGCTGAAGGAAAAGACACATCAGGTTTTACAACAATGTCAAAGTACAGGAAAGAAGAGTTAAAAAGGTTTGACAGAGGCAACAAGCTCTTCAATGTTGATGATTATATGAAGCTCCATCCAGAAGCAGTTGTCCCCAGAGCTATATCACTGAAAATCAATGGGGCAGCTGACATGACCATGACTCATACAGAGGCTTCAAATCCAAACAGAGAAATTATCTTCAAAAAGCCAGGAGAGAAGACAACAGAAGACAAATCTTTGCAAAAGAAGAAGAAGAAGTAATCCTTATTTTGTTTCAATTTCTTTCTGTAATTTGTTTTCAAACCATGCTATCTGTTTAAACAAAGCCTATGTATATATCTATCTACTGCATGTGTTAGTAATTCTCTTCCAGATATATTTCTTTTCCTGCTTTGTTTATCTGTTTATTTATTCTTTGAGTCTCTTAGTGACCTCACCCAAATAGGGGGAGATTGTTGGATCCCTAGTTTATTTGGGCTAGGCTCACTAGCTTAGGATGTGACCCAACCTATATAGCCAGGTTCAAGTTTGTGTCCTAGAGTCTAGGTCAAGTCCTTAGGTTCAACTTCAGATGGACCAGCTATCATCAAGACCATCAAAGACTCTAGACTTAGAAGTTTTCAAGACTAAGTAAAATGAGTTCGATGTTCGTCGAACTCAGGTCTACAAAAGGTGTTCTGCGCTCGACGATCTTGAGATAATTCTTAGTGCTGAGCTCGACGATCTTAGTTCTCTGTTCAACGAAGACTGTGTTACTTCAACAGACTAAAGTCAGGGTAACTCCAGAATTTTTCTAAGTCCAGCTTTAAGCTTTGGTCGACGAACTAGATTCTGAGCTCGACGAACTTGGACCTCAAGTTCTCAACTTCTCAAGTCGACGAAGTCAACTTCTCAGATCGACGATTTCAATATTCTACTCGACGATTCCTGAATTCAGAGGATTTGTGTCGACACTTAGGGCATGTGTCGACACCAGCTTATGTCGACACCAGAAGATTTGTGTCGACACCAAGATCAATCAGTTGACACCAAATTATGTCGACACAGAATATCAGTTATACAGAATATTTTAACCAATTCCAGAACTGTTCTTTGCTCGACGATTTCAGGTCTACAATTTGAATCCTTCTCAATCAGAGACTTCTCAGATTCTAAGTCCACAAGCATTCTTCGGTCGACGAATTTGGTTCTCCGTTCGACGAATAAAGACTAACAGTGATGATTATCTATTTGACGAACTCTGGATCTCTGGTCGACGAATGAAGATTGTCAGTTCGACGAGGATTGAAGCAGAATTGACAAGATACCCTAGAAGACTAAGTGCTATTGTCTGGTCGACGAACTCAATCTCAGTTCGACGAACTCAATCTCAGCTCGACGAACTCAAGTTCAGCTCGACGAACTCAAACTCAGCTCGACGAATTGTGTTCTTCGTTCGACAATTCCAGACTAGGTCTTCTCCAGTTTCCCATCCCTTTTCTCGGCGATGAATCCTCAGTAATTAATGCCCAATCCTCTCAGAATGTTACCGTTAGAATGCTCATTGATCATGGATTATTACATGCCGTTTTCCATGGGACAGTTTGGGAAATCATTGATTGCCGCTTCCTTCCCAGGCTGACTGCAATTACTGCTCAACATTCAAATTTTGGATATTCCTCAGTCAGTAACAAGTTAGAAAATAAGAGATTAACCAGTACTACAACACTAGCAGTGATACAGACATACAGACAGACAGTACTAAGAATAGTCATACAGAAATCTAAAGTTCTACTGCAATCAGCCTAAACTAGAGAACATCATCAAGAAGAAGAAGAACATTCAATCCCTATCAAGAGTCTTCTTCCTTGAATCCTACAGGACAACTTCAGAAGGACAACAAATTAATCTATCTGTCAAAGAAGTTCCTGAAGCAATCTCTAGTCTAGGCACTCAAGCTATTTGAAGACCTGTCACCCTGAAGTAGTGCTCCAGTTTTCCTGATCCATTCAAGATCTCAGGGGGAGCAATCTGCTGACATCAATCCACAAGTCTTCTCAGTTGATATTGAGAAAGAGAAGACGGACATCACCCTTTTTCCATCCTCTATACAGGGTATTAATTCCCTTCAAAATTATTCCTGGTTACAAGTCTCCTACCAAAAGACTTGAGGTTTTAGTTTTTGAGCACCTGAACAAAAGCTCATTGGTGTCAGGAATCTGATCAAAAACCTGAATGGATTCCTACCAGGGTGGTAGAAGAGTGGATGTACCTAGGTTGGGGAACCACTATAAATTTCTTGTGTCGTCTGGTTGCCCTTTATTTTTGTTTTAACTGTGTTGCTCTGTGATTAGATAGGTTGCTGTGCTTATTTATTTTATTTACTGACTTGTTCACTTAGGAATACAACAAAGTTGTAAAAAGTTTTTTAAGAGAGCACAATACTCTATTCACCCCCCCCCCCTCTAGAGTATTTCAGATCTACCTTCACTTTCAAATTATTTAAACATGGTTTAACAATCTATAAACTTTACTAATGAAAGTAAATCATCCAAAATTTTTAAAAAATTTTTTTAATAAATTTAAGCAAAGCAACAAAATGAAAAAATTCATTGAGTTGTTACTAGATCCAAGGGACACCTTATAATTATATCAATCAAATAACAAAAATCTAAATTTAAATCCAAAACTATACTATTTTACTTTTCTTTTTTTTACTTTGCTAATAAATAAAAATCAAAAGCATGAATCAAAAAGATTTATTAGGACTGAAACGTTTGGTTTAGGCATATAATTAGGAATGAAATTCAAAGATAAACATGAAGGCTTAAAATCACACTAAACCAAAAAAATTCAAAAATTTTCATCATAAATAAACTATTTTTCTTTCTTTCTCTTTTTAATTTTCTTTTTCTTTTTTTCCTTTTTCTTTCCCTTTTTTTCAAAACAAAATAAAGGCCATAAATAATTTTTTTCCATTTTGAAATTGGCCAAAAAAAGTAACTATTTCTTTTGAGCATACATTCTTCAAAAAAATCTCCAAATATAAATCACCAAACAACCCTATCATAATCTTGAAAATTTTTAATGAAACTTAAAAAAGCTAGTGTGATTAGATAGATTGGGATATTTTAGCTTTAGTGAAAATGAAATGATAAGTGGAGCTAATCAATTGAAATATGAAAAAGGCTCAAAAGCGGCTAAATAGGGATAAAAATTTTAGGTTGGCAAGAAAGCTCAAATGAAAACAAAAATGACCTAAATCATTTTTATGTTTCTAAAATTTATCTAAAACATAGTTTTGAAAGTTTTTAAAAAACAAGTCCTAGATAAAAAAAGAAGACTAATGAAATTATCTTGAAAATAGAAATAATAAGCGACTCGGATCGTTCACATCTACTACGCTAATCAAAAGTTCACATTTCAAAATTTATCCAAAACGAAAATGAAAATAGTGGATGAAATTTTTTCGAGAAAGTAAAGAAAATAAAGAACGAAAACCATAATACAAATGCGAATTTTAGAAAAACGTTTCACATTAACATGCTACCGTGAATTAGAAACACAACAAGGACAACATTTTACTTATGAAACATTATTAAAAAGAACGATTAGAATGATTATAATTGACTAAGTTATTTATATTGAATTTTTGAGAAAAACAAAACAAAAGTAAGGGGTACTATTCAAATAACAAAAATAACATATATATATAATTTTTTTTTATTTTGAAATATTCTATTTTTGTATTTTTAAGATAAATAAATTTTTTTTATTTTGATTTTTAAAGGAAACAAAAATAAAGACAAGAGAAGGAGAAAATCCTCTCCCAAGCTTAAAATAGACATTGTCTTCAATGGAGCAAGAAGGGCTATGAGAGAGAGAAACTAAAATAGAAATGAAAGTACAGAATTTAAAAACATGTACTTCCCCAGATTTATTGCGCCATGAATGTTGATTGATGTTGCTCCCCCATGCTTGCATTCTGGATCATCATGAAATATCTTTTTTGGACTTCGCGATGGATTCAGCAGTGTTGGAGCAGGCGATCGCAGAAGTTTCAGCTTGTCGGAGCCGTCCGGGGAAAAAACTGTAAAATAAAGAAAACAGAAAAATAACTTGGGTTGCCTCCCAAGAGTGACCTTTATTTAAAAATGTCATTTGAGCACGACGCAACAAAATAATATTGTCAAAAAATAATTTGTCCAAAATAATATTTAAAGTTTTTAACAAAAATTAAATAGTCTCAAGTTAGTTTAAAGTTCATGCAAAAGAAAATTAATACAGTTTGGACTAACATCACCACAAAAATAAAGTTTAAGACATTGTCCATTCACTTTGAAATCACCCTTATCAGGGTGTGTAATTAAAATCGTGCCATACAGAAAAACTTCTTTAACACTAAACGACACAGACCATTGTTATTTTAAATTGCCCAGAAATAAATGTAAACCTGAGTTATACAAAAGAACATGGTCGCCCGGCTTGAAGGTTTTTGGGTGCCTTAAGTGCTTGTCGTGAAAATGTTTCGTCCGCTCTTTATAAAAATTATTATTTTCGTAAGCGTAAGAGCTCCACTCGTCGAGCTCGTTGAGTTGAAATTTTCTAAGGTCACCGACAGAGTGGGGATCGAAATTTAAAAACCTTAAGGCCCAAAAAGCGCGGTGTTCTAATTTTATGGGTAAATGACATGATTTTCCATAGACCAACCGATATAGCGTATAACCGATGGCAGTTTTGTACGCATTACGGTAGGCCCATAAAGCATCGTCTAATTTGGTTGACCAGTCTTTTTTAGAGGTGGAAATAGTCTTTTCTAAAATTCTTTTGAGCTCTCTGTTAACCACTTCGACTTGTCCGTTAGTTTGGGGGTGGTAGGCAGTTGAAAGCTTATGTGTAACGCCGTATTTAATAAGAATTTTTGAAAACCGTGAGAAACAAAAATGTGAACTCCTATCGCTAACTATGGCTTGTGGCATACCGAATCGAGAAAATAATTTTTTCAAAAACGTAATTACGACTCAGGCGTCGTTAGTAGGAAGAGCTCGGGCTTCAGCCCATCGTGAAACGTAGTCTACAGCGACTAAAATATATTTATTCCCGAAGCTAGAACGTAGGGGGCCAACAAAATCAATTCCCCAGAGGTCGAAAACTTCGCACTTAAGGAAATAATTTTGCGGCATTTCATTTTTATTGAAAATATTTCCCGACCATTGGCAACTATCACACCTACTCACAAAGGCTTGCGCATCTTTAAAAATGCTAGGCCCGTAAAAACCCGCGCAAAGCACTTTATGGGTGGTGCGAGCAGCTTGATAGTGCCCACCAGTCGGTCCTTCATGCAAATGTTTTAAAATATCTAATCCTACATCAAAAGAGACACAACTCCTTATCACTTGGTCCACACAGACTCGGAAAAGATGCGGGTCCTCCCAAAAATAGTTCTTCAACTCAGAAAAGAATTTCTTCTTTTTCTTAGAGTAGAATTCTTTCGGGAGCACACGAGCCACTAAGTAGTTGGGTAAGTGTGCAAACTAAGGAGAGGGGGATGTGTTAATTAAAAGCAGCTTCTCATCGGGGAATAAATCATTAAAATATTTTTCATCTAATTTTTTTATGTAAGGGTTATCTAACTGTGAGAGATGGTCGGCGACCAAATTCTCGGCATCTCGCTTATTACAGATTTCTAAGTCAAACTCCTGGAGGGGTAAGACCCAATGAATCATGTGCGTCTTGGCATCCATCTTAGAAAGAAGATACTTGAGGGCTGAATGGTCCGTAAAAATAGTAATTTTGGAAAGTGTGATATATGAACAGAATTTATCAAAAGCGAAAACGACAGCTAGGAGCTCCTTCTCGGTTGTGGTATAATTCTCTTGTGCAGATGTTAGTGTTTTACTTTCATAATAGATGGGGTGGAAGTTTTTAGATATTTGGTGTCCTAGTACGGCTCCCACAGTGAAACTACTCGCATCAGACATAATTTCAAATGGAAGGTCACACACCGGAGCTATCATAACAGGGGCATTAATTAACTTTTCTTTTATTAATTCAAAGGCAGATAGACAAAGTTCGTCAAAAGTAAACAGGGCGTATTTTTCCAGAAGATGAGTAAGGGGTTTGGTGATTTTGGAGAAATCTTTTATTAAGCGGCGGTAGAAGCAAGCGTGTCCTCGGAAACTTCTTATAGCTTTGACGTTCGTAGGCGGCGACAGCTTCTAAATAACTTCTATCTTAGCTATGTCTACCTCAATTCCTCTCACAGAAATCTTATGACCCAAACCTAACCCTTCCCTCACCATAAAATGACATTTTTCCCAATTTAGGGCAAGGTTAGTTTTTCGCATTTTTCTAAGACTTTTTTGAGGTTTCCTAAACAACTATCAAAGGCATCGCCGAAGACGGAGAAATCATCCATAAATACCTCCATAATGCTTTCGACGTACTTGTCGAATATAGTGAGCATACATCGCTGGAATGTAGCGGGCATATTGCATAATCCAAACGGCATTCTTCGGTCCGTGAAGGTGCCGAAGGGACAAGTAAAAGTAGTATTCTCCTGCTCCTCGGGAGAGATGGAGATTTGAAAGTACCCCGAGAGACCATCGAGAAAACAGTAAAAGCTATGGCCGGATAATCGTTCTAAAATCTGATCGATGAACGGTAAGGGAAAGTGGTCCTTGCGGGTGGCGTCGTTTAACTTACGATAGACAATACACATTCGCCACCCCGTCACCGTCCGCGTCGGGATTAAGTCATTATTCTCATTACTAAATACAGTTATCCCTCCCTTTTTCGGCACTACCTGGACAGGGCTAACCCACTTACTATCAGAGATAGGATAGATAATTCCTGCGTCTAAGAGATTCATAACCTCACCCTTTACGACTTCTTTCATATTTGGATTTATACGGCGCTGAGGTTGGATTGAATTACGCGAATTATCTTCCATTAGGATTTTGTGGGTGTAGAAAGATGGGTTAATGCCCTTGATATCAGCTATTTGCAAGGCAATAGCTCGACGATGTTTACGTAACACTAGTAGGAGCTTATAATTTTGCACTTCAGTTAGGTAGGCCGAAACTATTACTAGTAATTTGGAGTCTTTTTCTAAGAAGGCATACCTAAGATGTTCGGGTAGTTCCTTTATTTCCAGGGTGGGGTTTCTTCATACGATGTTTTAGAGATTCTTTCTTTTTCAAAAACAATGTCTTCGTAGACTTTTTCTTTATATGGAAAATTGAAAGGAGTGGAGCTAATGGCCTTGGCCGCTTCTTGTAGAGATTCATTTGGAAGAGTTGAAGAAAAACAAAAAAACAGAAATTTATTTTCACACTCAGAAAGGTAGTAGGAAGATTCTTCACCTAAGTCATCTAAGAAAAAAGAGGAGTCGTCATTATCTAGGTTGTTCTTCATCGAAGGGGTGATAGAGAAAGTAACTTTGTGGTCGCCTACTCAAAGGAAGATCTTGTCATTGCTTACATCAATGATAGCTCGGGAGGTGGCAAGGAAGGGTCGGCCAAGGATCAATGGAACCTCGACGTCTTATTCGATGTCGAAAATGACAAAATCCACCAGGAAGATGAATTTGTCGACTTTAACTACGACATCGTCCACGATTCCTAATGGGTATTTAACAGATCTATCAGCGAGCTGGATACTCATGTGTACGGGTTGAGGCTACCAATTCCTAACTTCTTGAATTACATGAGAGGGGCATCAGGTTGATACTCGCACCTAAGTCGGCCAATGCGTGATTGACAAATAGATTACCGAAGACACACGTAATAGAAAAACTACCCGGATCATATATCTTCTTTGGTAAATCGTTTGTCAAGACCGCAGAGCACTCGAAATTTAGTGTGACATGCGATAAGTGTTGGAACACCCTATTACTGATTTGGGCAAGGATCACTATGTCTCTTAGAAAACCTGTTTTGACCTCATTGTATAGATCTAAAGGTCAATTATAATTGAGTCTAAGGGTTAGTACTTAGGTTTGAAAGCTGCCCTCAAGACCAGAGATTTCAGTTTTGGAGACCAAGTCATTTCGTCGAGCTCAGTACGATGAATCGTCAAAGCTCCATTCGATGATCGTTGAGCTCACTTTCGACGGATCGTCGAACTCCATTCGACGATCTCTGAGCTCAACTTCGACAAGTCGCCGAACTCCATTCGACGATATTTGAGCTCAGATCGACGATCTTGACTCCAGTTTGATTCTCTATCTCTGAGCTCAGTTCGACGATAGTTGAGCTCAGATCGACGATCTCTGTTTCTGTCTAAGTCCAATCTCTGAGCTCAGTTCGATGATAGTGGAGCTCAGTTCGACGTTTTCTCTAAAGAGTTCAACGTTTTTCAAGATTCAAATTTGGACAGCTGTGGAATTATTGTCAGCATTGAATTCAGAGATCTTGAAGCCGTTTTTCAATTAACCTGGAGCAAGTTTCAAGGAATTTTCAAGGAATGTTTTATTGGACTTTCCTCCAGAAGACAAATTGCAATTAAGGAAGTAATTTATTGACAGGCTAACAGCTATCATGGAGAGAGGATCATTTCTATTCAGACCAAGAGAATAAAAGATCAGTTCTTTTTCTTCTTCTAAGTGTAAGACAAAAAACGACACATATTCTGCAACAACAATTCTCTACAACAACTCTTACAACATCAACAACAGTTTTACAAGAGAAAGAAAGAGAGTTGCAGACATTCTCAGTCTCAAAGATTCATACAAGAACACCATCACCAAAGGAGATCAACAAACTGAATCTTCAGATCTCTTTTGATTCAAGTGTTCAAAGGCCATCATCATTCAAGACTCCAGACACCACACATTTTCGTTGCTGCTGAAATCATCTATTGCTGGAGATTAAATCATTTGAAGGCCTTTCAGCCTACTGCAAAGCTTCACTTCCTGAACAACCAAAGATCTCACGGGGAGCTTTGACAACATCCACTATCTTCTCTCTGACTGTTAATAGAGAAGATCTTCTCATCCCTCTCTCTCTCTCTCTGCTGTAAAGGGTTTTTCAAACTCCCTTCAAAAGTTTATGTTTGGTTTCTGAGACCTTATCAAAACTCAGTGGTGGCAAGACACCTGATTAAAAAATCTGGTTTGGTTTTTGAGCACCTTATCAAAAGCTCATTGGTGCCCAGGACACCTGATCAACTCATCCTGCAGTGGATTCCTACCTAGGGTGGTAGAAGAGTGGATGTACCCAGGTTGATTGGGGAACCACTATAGCTCCTTGTGTCATCTGGTTGCTTGTCTTTCTTTTTGTTTCTGGCTGTGGTTTGTGATTAGATTGCTTTGTAGATTGTGATTGCTCTGTGATTATTCTGTGTTTAGATTTACTTTATATTATTTGCTTCCCTGTTCACTTAAGAATACAACAATAGTTGTAAAAAGTTTTTAGCAAGCACCATACTCTATTCACCCCCCCCCCCCTCTAAAGTATATCAGATCTTACTTGCACTTTTAATTGGTATTAGAGGGAGGTTGGTTAAAAATACCACACCTTGGTGGTTGCACAGACTAACACCTGAACCCAAAGATCCCTATAGTTAGATCTGCTTGTTTTGATTTTGTTATTAGAATCATTTCTTCACAAAACATGGCCCAAAACAAAGATTATGCTAGCACCAGACCTCCAGTGTGCAATCTATCCAAGTTTGCACTTTGGAAGGCAAGGATTAGACTATACATGAACTCTATTGATGAGGACATTTTCAATTCTGTTCTGACAGTGTGTCCAAGACCTCCAGAGAATACAAGTACAAATGTTGTTCCACCTCCCTCAGGAATAGATGCTGACATCAAGAAATGGAAAGTTGCAGATGCAAAGGCTATGAACATTCTAGCCTAGACTATGTCTGATGAAATTTTCCAAAAGGTAGCTGAATGCAACTCAGCAAAGGAGATCTGGGATAAGCTATCTGAAATAGTCTCAGGATCTACTGATGAGAGAAAAGACAGAAGATCTCACCTCATAACCCAATATGAGAACTTCAAGAAAGGAGAAGCTGAGTCAGTAGCAGAAATGTATAATAGACTCAGCCTGATAGTCAATGAACTGAAAACTTTGGATAAGGAGATCTCATTGACTGAGCTAAATGATAAAATCCTAATGTGCTTCCCAAGCACTTGGGACTCAAGGATCTGGCCAATCAAGGATGCCAGAAGTCTGAATGAGATTACAACAGAAGCTCTCTTGGGCAAGCTCAAGTCTTATGAGCTGCTCATCAAAAATAGAGAATAAGAGCAGAAGGCTGCCTCACCAGCCACAAGAAAGGAGAAGTCAATAGCTTTCAAAGCCACTGAAGATCAGCCTGAAGACAAGGTCACATGCAATGATGAGCTGCTTAGTCTACTGGCCAATAGATTTTACAAAATGGCCAGAAAGGACTTCAGGAAAAGATCATACAAAGAGCATGACAAGCCAAGGTATAATAAATCAAATAACAAAGAAATTATCTGTTTTTTTGCAGGAAACCAGGCCACATTGTGCCTGACTGTCCAGAAAATAAAAACAAGGACAGAAAGGATAAGAGAGAAAGAAGAAAAGACAAGGACTTCAAGAAGAATAGCAATGACAAACCCTCCTCCAGCAAGAACAAACACACAAGGAAGGGATTTGTTGCTGAAACTTGGAGTGAGACAGAAGAAGAATCTGAAACTTCTTCCAGCTCAAGTGATGATGAGGATGATGCTGAAGAGAAGGAATTCTGCATGATGGCTATCAATGCCTCACAACACAATTCTGATGCAGAAGAGTCAGAATCTGAATCAGAGACTCAACCTGAAGATGACTAGGTAATATACTCATTTGATTTCAATTCTGAGGACTTTAAGTATGAATTTAAAGCACTATGTTTAGACTTATTATAATCTAAAAAGGAAATCATTTCTCTCAGAAATCAATTGTCTGAACACAGTACCTTAAAAGCAGAAAACCTCAAACTCTCTGAGGAGTTGGAGTGCTGTAGGGAGCAAATAGTTTCACTGAAAAGTGAGCTGTCAGAGGCCAAGAAGCTTGAAGAATCCCTCAATGGGAGAAGTATCAAGCTAATGGACATAACAAGCATAGTGAACTCAAGATTCAACAGTACACTGGGCTTAGGTGCTTCATCCAGCCAACCTATAGTACTAACAACCCTAATTAAGTTTATCTCTGATAAAGGCAATGGAGTTATAGAGGTAGCTAGGAAAAATTCTGACTTACCTAAGAAAACCAAGGTTCAACAGAAATCATCGAATGGAGCTAGACGATCGTCGAACGGAGATCAACGATCTCAGGCAAAATCGTCGAACTCAGGTCGACGATCTCTAAACCCTGAACTCTGCCATAGTCAATCGTCGAACGGAGCTCGACGATCTGACCCAAGATCGTTGAACTCAGCTCCACGATCGTCGAGCAGAGATCAGAGCTTTGAAAACCTTTTCAAGGGTAAATCAAAATCCAAACCTAGGGCTCCTTCATCCCAACGTTTTAACCCTTATACTGAATGGATAATACCTCCAAGGAGATATCATCCTGAAAGTTATAAGAGTCAACCAGGGATGTCATTTATTTCTGAATTTAAAGGTTATCAACCTAGGCCCAAGGTAAACTGGTTCAAAAATAAGTAAATTGCTTTATGTGCAGGTGAAGACCTATCCAACATCAAACCAGCAATGGTATTTGGATAGTGGGTGCTCCAAGCACATGACAGGGAGCAAAGACAAATTCATATCCTTTAAAGCCAAGCTTGGACCCAAAGTCATATTTGGTGATTCAAACTTTGGACTAACAAAAGGATATGGTGCAGTCCAGTTTGGCACAATCACATTCAAGAAAGTATCCTATGTGGAAGGACTGAAGCACAACTTGATCAGCATCAGTCAGCTATGTGATGAAGGCTACCAAGTGACTTTCAGCAAATCCTTATGCAAGATCAAATCAGAGAACAATACAACTGTGTTGACAGGTAAAAGGAAAGGTAACATCTATTTCGTAGACTTTCTTTCAACAGAAGTAGATATTTGCCTGTTTAATTCTATTAGTAGACCTAATGAGCTATGTCATAAGAGACTAGGGCATATAAACCTTAGAACCACTGCTAGGCTATCCAAGGACAACCTTGTTAGAGGACTACCTTATGGCCCCTACAAGAAGGCAGGTCTCTGCAGGGCTTGTAAATTAGGCAAGCAAACCAAAAATAGTTTCAAGTCACTTAATAAGAGTGATTCACCTAGGATTTTGTATCTGTTACACATGGAACTTTTTGGACCCATTACAGTACAAAGCTTAGGAGGGAAATCTTACACTTTAGTAGTTGTAGATGACTTCTCTAGATTCACATGGGTGTTCTTTCTGAGGAAGAAGTCTGATAACTTTAAGTGTTTGACAGAGTTTCTCAAATGCATACAGAGTGAGTTCAATACTCACATTGCCCTAATTAGAAGTGATCATGGGACAGAGTTTGATTCTCTTCTTATGCAAAAGTTTTGTCAGAGTGAAGGGATCAGACACACTTTCTCAACTCCTAGAACTCCTCAACAAAATGGGGTAGCTGAAAGGAAAAATAGAACCCTTATTGAATCTGCCACTACATTGTTGTCAGATGCTCACCTTCCTCTATCCTTTTGGGCAGAGGCAGTGAACACCTCCAACTGTGTGCGGAACATAAGTTTAATACATAAACTGAAGGGCAAGAATTCCTATGAATTACTCAAAGGGAAGAAACCTAAAGTAGATTATTTTAGAATTTTTGGTTGTATTTGTTATATTCAAAATAATGACAAGAAATATTTAGCAAAATTTCAAGCTAAAGCTGATGAAGGAGTGTTTCTGGGATACTCCATGATCAGTAAGGCTTATAGGGTATATAATAAATCAACTCTCAAAATTGAAGAATCTGTTCATATATCTTTTGATGAAACTAACATGTCTTTCAAGGAGAAGAATACTTCTACCATGGAACCTTTACAGGTACACTCTCTTGCAGAAGACTTGAACAGGTTACAAATCATTCAAAAAGAGGAAAGCAGTGAAGATGAAGAATACATTCAACATCTTGAAGAGAAACTTCTTGAAGAGCCAGTTGTTGTACCAGCAGAGGAAACAACAACACAGGTTGGTGAACATGTCAACACCCCCTGTTGATTTAGTAACATCAAGAGACCATCCAATTTCCCAAGTGATTGGAGACATCTCAGCTGGTGTGCAAACCAGAAATCAGGTCAACCAAAACCTGATGCACACTTGCTTTCTTTCTCAAATTGAACCTCAATCCATTCAAGATGATGAGCAAGATCCACACTGGATACTTGCAATGCAAGAAGAGTTGCATCAATTTGAAAGGAACAAAGTTTGGGAACTAGTACCAAGGCCTAAGGATCACTCCATTATTGGAACAAAGTGGGTGTTCAGAAATAAGTTGGATGATCAAGGAGTCATTGTAAGGAATAAGGCAAGACTAGTTGCTCAAGGGTACTCTCAAGAAGAAGGAATAGATTATGACCAGACTTTTGCACCAGTTGCAATGTTGGAGGCTATAAGAATCTTCTTAGCATATGCAACACACAAAGGTTTCAAAGTATACCAGATGGATGTAAAGAGTGCTTTTATCAATGGAGATATCAAAGAAGAAGTCTATGTTAGACAACCTCCAGGTTTTATCTCTTCAACTCATCCTGATTATGTTTTCAAGTTGCATAAAGCATTATATTGTCTAAAGCAAGCTCCTAGAGCATGGTATGAGACCCTATCATGCTTTCTTCTGAAAAATGAGTTTATAAGGGGTAGAGTAGACCAAACTCTTTTTGTTAGAACCCATAAGTCCCATACTCTACTAGTACAAATCTATGTAGATGATATTATCTTTGGTTCTACTGATTCAAATTTGTGCAGAAGGTTCTCCAACCTAATGCATTCTAAATTTGAAATGAGTAGCTTGGGTGAGCTATCCTTCTTTCTAGGATTGCAAATCAAGCAACATGCTGAAGGCATATTTATTTCTCAAACCAAGTATGCAAAAGAATTGGTTAAGAAATTTGGTATGTCTGAAGCATCATGCATGAGAACACCCATGCCTACTAATGTTGTATTAGATGCTGATGAACATGGGAAACCTGTTGATCAGACAACATATAGTGCAATGATTGACTCTTTATTGTACCTCACAGCTAGTAGACCTAACATAATGTTTGCTACAAGCATATGTGCTAGATTCCAAGTGAGCCCTAGAGAGTCACACCTAACCTTTGTAAAAAGGATTCTCAGGTATGTAAAAAGTTGTCCAAATCTAGGTCTCTGGTATCCAAAAGATTCAGCATTTGACTTAACTGGATTTTCTGATGCTGATTATGCTGGATGCAGAATTGACAGGAAAAGCACCAGTGGAACTTGTCAGTTTTTTAGTGACAGACTTGTCTCCTAGTTTTGCAAGAAACAAACATCTGTGTCAACTTCAACTGCTGAAGCTGAATATATGGGTGCAGGTAGTTGTTGTTCACAAATCTTGTGGATTCAAAACCAACTCCTAGACTATGGCTACAACTTAGAGAAGTCAAAAATATTTTGTGATAATACCAGTGCTATTTCTATAGCCCAAAATCCAGTCCTCCATAGTAGGACAAAACACATAGAAATTAGGCATCACTTTCTAAGGGATAATGTTGAGAAAAATAAAATTGAACTTCAATATATCCCAACTGATTTGCAAAGGGGAGATATTTTCACCAAACCCTTCGATGAAAAGAAACACACCTTCTTCCTGAATCAGTTAGGAATGTTAGATGGAAGAAGTCTAAAATAAGATCCAAGATTTTAAAACTCTAAAAATGACCAAGACTAGGCAAACTTCTTGATTTTTCTAGTGTATAGAGTGTTTCTGGTCTCTGAACTACGCTCGACAATTTTCCCCCAGATCGTCAAACGGAGATCGACGCTTTCCGAAATCATCGACCAGAGTTCAGCGCTTCTCAGATAGTGCTAAACTCTCTTTCAGGTCAGCGATCGTCGAACGAAGATCGACGATTTTGTTTTCTGAACTATCGTCGAATGGAGCTCGACGCTCTTCAATATCGTCGAACGGAGATCGACGCTATTGATGACCTTTCAGTTTCCTTTAGAAGCCCAGATCGTCGAACTTAGTTCAACGATCTTTCCTTTTCTGCGTCGAACCCTAATATAAAATTCATTTTTCGGCCGTCGTTCTCCCTTGCGCGTTCATACTTTCTGCAAAACTTTTCTTTCCCTCCAAACTTCTCTACACTTGGTCGTTTGTTTGTTAGTTTTTGCAGGAATCAATGGCCGTCTCAGTTGAAATCCTGGCCGCGATGAAAATTGATGCAGGTTTTGGCATAGACATGGACTCATTCAATAACAACGATCAAATTTTCCAGGACATTCTGAACCTTTTCAAGGAACAACAGCTAGTTACAATAATAACTACCAGGATAAAATTAGCTGCAGATGAGATTAAGGAATGAGTTTATACTGCCCATAATCAGGATCAAAATACAGTGATTGGAATAATTTTAGGAACACAGGTATCCCTAACACCGGCTGCTTTGACAGAGATTTTTCAATTGAAATCTGGAGAAGAGTCTGTTGAACTTTCTGGAGAAGAATTTTCTGCGATGCTTGAAAGGATGGGTCATTCAGATGCAAACCCTAGCAAGCTGCTGAAGAAAAATCTATCTGTGGAGTACAGATTCTTAGTTGATGTGGTTGGAAAGGTACTGTTGGCCAAACACTCAGCCCATGATACCATATCTAGGTATCAGCTCTGCTTGATGAGTGCTCTTGTGGATAAGAAACAATTGAACTGGGGAGAAGTCTTCTTTGACCTAATTAAGAAGAAAATCAACAAAAAGTTTGTTAATTTTGGAAGAATATTAGGGCTGTTTCTTCAAAACAGATGCCCTGCCCTGCTAGTTTCAAATGGGATGCACATCAGTGCCTCCAATAGGCTCACCTGTGCCCTATTTGGCAAATGGGATAGGCAAATAGTGAAGCCCAGCAGGCCCTCTGCATCTACTACTTCAGGCACAAGGACTGCTGTAGTGACTTCCCCTCAAGTTTCTGCCCCTGTAGAAGACTTGCCTGTTTCTTCTTCTCCTCCTCCACCTCCTGTTTCATCTACACCAGTCACATCCACAATCACCATTTCCACCCCATCTCCAACTTCAATCCATTCTCCAACACCACAATTCACAGAAGAAACTTTCCACCCGCTACATCAATATCCTCACCTAGAGATTGACTCATCATCTCACATTCCATCCTTCAATCTTATAGATGATTCATTTATGGATGATTCTCCCTCATCCACAGCTGAGCCACCATCTTCATCCACATATTATCAACAACTACTGTAAGATATCATTGCACAACCATCTTTCACACCATCCATTTTCATTCCATTATCTTCTATTTCCATAATTCCCATCTCTCAACCTTCATTTCCACCATCCACCAGTTCTCCTCCAACATCTCCTGCTGCCTCACCTTCAATTCCTACCTCTACTCAAGTTCATCTTGAGCAAGTAGATATTCCAGCTCTAGCAGACAGGCTCTATGAGCTGCTAGCTCCCAGACTATCACTCTTGATGGAGACCTCCTTGGCTCCTCTTCTAAAAATAGTCCAAGAACTGTCTGCCAGGCTCTCCTCTCTCATTCCTCCTCAGGCAATCCCTTCATCTTGGTGCCTTGATCCAGTCCTGACTGAATCTAGGCAGGGGGAGATACCTCATGAAGTGGATAGATTGCCTGTTGCTGCTATTACTTCAATCCAAGCTCAAGCTTCAACACCTCCAGTTGCAGTTATCACGGTGGACCTCAGGTCACTGTTATCAATTTTTGATTCTGTTTATTTCAACTCTCTACCAGTCCAGCCATCTGAAGATCTGTCTAAGGCCATTGTGACCATCTCCAACTGTGATAACAGCTTAATAAGCTGCTATATAAATTCCCTATATACTGCCGAGCCTTCTGTTTCTGTTGATCTTACTGTTGCTGCTCCTACTGCAATTGTTGCTGTTTCTGTTAGTTCTGATGTTGCCGATGATTTAGTTTCTGAGGACATACATATGACAGAGGCATTTATTTTTGAGCCTACTGTTACTGCTGCTAATGCTCCTTCTGTTACTGTTGCTGTACCTTCTATTTCTGAAAGTGTTGTTGCTGAAAGTGCTGTATCTGAATCTGATGTTGTATCTGAATCTGCTGCTATAAATTCTTCTGCCAGTATTGCTTCTACTCCTTCTCCAGCTGTTACTGCTGTTACTATTGCTATTTCTGATGTTTCTCCTGCTCAATCTCAACAACAAAAAGAATACCTCAAAAGGATTGATGCATTATATGATGATCAAAGCTCAGAAAGTGATCAGTATAGGACTGACTCAGATGACTCCTCTGCTACAATTGCAAGGAAAAGGAAGGCCAGAAGCAAGGCTATGAAAAGGGTTCCTCCAGCCAAAGTGAAAGACATAAATGATATTTCTTACTACATTCTGCATAACTGTCCTATCACAGAACATTGGATGCAATATTCCAAAAATCAACTGAAGGCTATGAAGAAAAAGAGAAAGTATGATAAAGGA
The DNA here is from genome assembly GCA_039583875.1 of Platanthera guangdongensis. Taxonomy (NCBI): domain Eukaryota; kingdom Viridiplantae; phylum Streptophyta; class Magnoliopsida; order Asparagales; family Orchidaceae; genus Platanthera; species Platanthera guangdongensis. The sequence continues at coordinate 102,915,265 of CM077166.1, read as the reverse complement.
CCATCCCAGTTCCATCATCCTCCTCCTCCTCCTTCACCAGGTACAGGTGCAAGTGGTAGTTCTGCATCTCAACTTTCTGCCAGAAGCCAATCCTCCTATCAATCTAAAGGAAGATCCCAATACAGAGGAAGTTAATCTAGAGACTATCAGTCAAGGAGAGAAAATTACAGAGGAAACCAAAGAGAATTTCAAGTTTATTCCAAAGGACATTCCAGGCAACATCCATATTCAAGGGAAGGACAAGCTTCCACTGATACTACTTCAGGTCCCTTTCCTTATAAGCTGAAAGAGTTAGTCTCCTCCAGAGCTCCTCTAAACAATCCTTCAAATATATATGAGCCTCCAGTTCCTTTTGAGGATCCAGAAAATAGTCCTACTTCATGGACAGCTACAATGAAAGAATTAGCTGCTCTGGACCAGATCAAGAAAGCCAGAGAACAAGGCAAAGACACTTCCAGTATCACTACCTTATCAGATCAAAGGAGGAAGGAACTTGAAAGATACTCTTCCAGTAAGTTCTTTGATTCAGAAAGCTACATGAAGCTGCACCCTGAAGCTGTAGTGCCCAGGCCTAAGCAACAAACCTCTTTAGGTGCAGCTGATGATAGAAGATCTAAGAAAGAAGCTCTTAATCCAAACAGAGAAATAGTCCTTATAAAGAGCAAGGAAAAAGAGTAATTCTGTAAGGTGACAGTTATTTTGATTCCTGAACTATCTGTGACAATGTTTGTGATTCTGCAATGTTTTGCTTATTGCATTTATGCTTTACATGTTTTTATTTCCTCAAATGTCTGTAAATAGTTGAAAGTCCACTTAGTATCAACTACCTTCACCTATGGGGGGGGGGGGGGGAATAGGTGTCTTGGAGCGTTTTTGCGGAATTAAAATCGTACCTGCATAAGAAAACAAAACAACACAGCACAGAAAGGACACAAGCAATTTATAGTGGTTCCCCGATTTGGGTACATCCACTTTCCCCCTTCGACCTATCTCCCAACCAGGGGAGACTCGGTTACTTCACCAACAGGATTGAAATCCAATCCTTGCACTAACGGAAGGAACCCTTCCACACGTAGGAGTCACCACTCCCACAACACGGGTTGCACCCAACCCTTACAACTAGGGACCAATCGGTCCGTTACAAAGAAATTGAAAATACATTGTATAAGAAATACAAACAACTTTTGGAGACTAAGGTGTCCCTCTTCGTTCGATGATGTGTTCTTGAAGTCAACGAAGAGTCCACAACCCTAGATCTCACTTGGAGGGAATCTCCCCGAAACCGGCGGCGACAAGAAGTGCGGCGGCTTGGTTCTCGGGATCGGCGGCGACAACGGAGTGCTGCTGCGGCTGTTCTTTGGATATTCAATCTTCGTAGCAAAGCTAGCAAGATCTACCAATGGTCACACTAGGATCGATCGTCTCTATCGATTCGGAAGGGGAAGGTTTTCCCGATCAACGAATCAAGAGACAAAGGATCTTTGGTTAGATACGTGAGATGCTGTGCTTGGCTGAGCTTCTGTCGCCGGGAGATCTGGAAGAAACCACGATCAAAAGCCAGCGATCAACTGGCACGAGCGGCGGAGGCGGCGGAGCAGATTTCACGATCTAGGTCACGTCGGCGGCTCGGCTTTTTCTTTTAAAAAAATTCTTCTTCTACTGTTCAAAAATACGCGAGTATTTATACAGTAGTATACCTCTTTATGACCGTTGTGGGTCCCACCAGAAGAAACCCTAAAACCGGTTCAAAACAGCGCCTTAACACTTGATCCGGTCCAGCGTGCTTCAGAAATTCGCCTAAGGCAAAATCAGCGAGAATCGAAGGTGATTCTCGACGATTCGGCGAGAATCGAAGGTCATTCTCGACGATTCGGCGAGAATCAGCCAGTGATTCTCGACGCTTTTGACTTAGCGACAGATTTGCACGCTCTGATGTAGCCGGATAGAGTTGGCGAGAATCAGCCAGTGATTCTCGACGATTCGGAGAGAATCACTAGTGATTCTTGCCGAATCGGCGAGAATCACTTGGTGATTCTCGTCGATTATTTCTTAGACAATTTTTCTTCTTTCCACCCATGAGCTGCTCTTTGACCCATCCTTGCTCCTTGTCTGCTCTTGCATTATCACAGCCCTATACTTGAAAATAAGTACACTCCAATAGAGTGAGTACACGTAGGCCAACACACTGATCTTCTCAACGAGGGATTACGTCGCGCAGACCCGTGTATATTGACCTACTGCACCCTGACATTGGTGTGTACTTAGCGTGGAATAACTGCAAGCACAACTCATGGGTGGATAGGTGTGTTGGCCGCTATGCCGAACTTCAGGTGGGCGAGTGGAAGGGAAGCTAATGGATTGCAGCATTCTTGTGTGGATTGCAATCGGACAAGGCACATGAATGAAGTGGATGTGGGGTGAGCGAGGCACATTCACAGACATAACAATCCATTAGCTTCCCACAAGAAATAAAGGCAAACAGATCAAAGCATGAGATAATCATAAATTCATATAAATATATATATATATATATATATATATATATATATATATATATATATATATATATATATATATTCCCAAAAATTGTTCATATATCAATAAGAAAAGATAAATATGCTCTTGAGAAAGTGACAAGCTATAAACTTATGTCTATTTCTCTTTGGCTAGGTCATCCTTGTGTTTTTGAGCCAGGAACTTCTTTCTTTGCCTCTCAACGTACTCCTTGGGCTTTGGATAGTATCTGGGAGGAGGAGCTTTGTCTGCCACAGTGTTGGTCCTGAAGAAGATGTTCCGTTTGGCTTCATATGTCTTGTGCAGCTCCCACTCATGCTGGCTGTATATATCGTTCCGATTGATTTCCCCTTTTTCTTGTAGCCAGAACGTGTCCAAGATAATACTCTTTGATACCGGACTCCACTTTTCGTTCCTCACTTCATCCTCTTTCAATCTGATTTTCTTTTCAGCTTGTGTTTCCTTAGATGTCCCTTCTTGAGTTTTTCTCTTGTCCCTAGCTTTTGCTAGGGCTTCTTGGTCAAACATGGCCATCAGTTTTGCTTTGGAGGTAGCCCTAGCAGCCCTTTGAGCATCAGCTCCACTTAAAGGAACTTCTTCAGCACTTGCTCCCTCATCAGCCGCAGTATTATTCCCAGGAGCAGGATGACCCTCAGGATTTTCAGTGATATTGGTGCCTAACACTTGTTTGAGCATCCATCAGCAACTGTCATATACATATAAGTTTGACTGGTCAAAATTTTTGATTATGATTTCCTGAAGCCCGACCATCTTAGATGTATATTCTTGCTCCCCCTTTTTGGCTTCGACAGCAATGGAGTTTGCATAAGAATGCAGTGACTCATCAATGTGCTTTGTAGTCTTGGAGAACTCGGTAATCAAGGTTTGTTGATTTTCGTTAAGAACCACCATGTTGGCATCAAATTTTTGGATCTTATTTGCCACTACATGAGCATTCTGATTAACTACTGCGAGAGTATCTGTGTTCTTTTTCAATCCGTCCATAAGAAGAGTTACAGCTTTGCCGACTGCTGTATACTTGTCTTCGAACTTCTTTTCCATCAAATCCAGTTTGTGATTAATTTCCACAACGTTCTTGAGCATTAGATTCTTAGATTTCTTAATTCTTTTTAACACTTTATTTTGAGCTTGCTCAAAAGACGCTTTGAGCTCATCCACTATACCTTGAATAACATTCATTATGTGATTAGCTTGATCAGCTCGTAGTGGATGACCCTGAGGCATTCCTTGGCCTTGCTCTTCAGCAGATTCACTTGTAGAGCTGGACACTTGCACAGTCTCTAAAGGGGGAATATTTGCAGCCTCAGTAGATTTCTCAGAAGTACTTAGCAGCCTCTGCTGAGAGGACTCCCCCTCCACTGTTGCACTAGTTTTCTCAGGAACTATCTCAGGAGCTTGCTTTTCAGATGGACCTTCAGTGTCATCCTGAGGCTCCATTACTTCCTGTCTCTCATTTCCTTCTTCCTCATCCTCATCATCCATGATGTCATTCTCAACTGCATCATCTTCCAAACCATCCTCATCATTTTCCTCTACATCACCTCCGGCTCCTAGATCATTCACGTTCAGGGCCGCCTCATTTTCCACCACATCTTCACTTTCTTCCTGCAGATCCGCAACTGCATCTCTAGCTATCTGAGAGATGCCAGATATGACATTAGCAGAAGCAGGTAGAGGCTCCCCCTCAATTCCTGCAGTCAGTGCTTCAGGAACTTCACCGAGAATAGCCACGGAATCTGCTACGATTCTGTCCTCGGCAGGAGATTCTTCTTGTTCTACTACCACTACAGCCTGCCCGATGCGTCGCTCCCATCTGTCAAATATGCTGGAGTCCATTTTCTTCAAATAATGCAATGGAACTCCTTTACTCATGTCGAACCTATCTCCGTTCAACTGATTAAGATATAGGCTGATGATTCTTCCAAAACTTGGAGATCTAAGAGTGTCCTTAATCTTCTCAAAAAGCATAGCCCCCCAGTTGAATCTCTTTCTGCAGACAATCGCCACAAGAATCTTGAACATGTCAGCTGAGATGTGGTCATGTAAGCCGGGTTTGCATATCAGTACTTTCCCAATGATGTCGGACAAGAGTTTCCCCTCCTCATTCATTTCTTTTCTCTTTATTGATCTGGTTCCTCTAGCTAGTCCACAGAATAATAATGTCCTGGCTTTATCATGTTCCTCCAGATAATCCTCGTGCTCAGAACTGGTGAGCTGCAAGTATTGGGTCAGTTTGCTTGCAGACATCTTGATCCTTGCACCTGCAACCTTACTCTTGATGATAGAGTCTTCATTCCGAAGTTTGGCGGTTGCGAAGAACTCCATCACTTCCTTGTCCAAAATTTTGCAGGGGTGCTCCAGTATAAAAGAGAGTCCAGCCTCTTCAAGCATGATGATGATGTTTCTGAACTCATCTGAGGCATGTGAGAACCCGGTTCGAACCAACTCACATCAAGTGACCAGGCCGGCGGTGGTCCTTGGAGCCATTGCAAACCTAGGGAGGAAATGCCAGGTCTACGCCTAATCAGAAATCAAGAGGGAAGCTACACTAACAGTAAGTCACTGTAAGGGTGAGGAGGTGGTTACCCAAAAGCGGAGGAGGCGAGAGTCGACGGAGACGACGGAAAACCTGGAGGAGCTCGCATCCTTGTTTGATCGAAACCACGGAGAAATACCTGGACGAGCACCCTGGATGCGAGAAGAGAGGTCTATGGAAGGAAGAGTTGGCGGGATACCTGCGGGGTATCGACGGAAGAGGTGGCGGGATTCCTGCGGGATATCGACGGAAATGCGGAATATCGACAGAAATGAAGAGGGAAGGAAGAGTCGGCGGGATTCCTGCGGGATATCGATGGAAATGCGGAATACGAAGAGTCGGTGGGATTCCTGCGGGATATCGACGGGTTTCCTTGCGAAATGCGGAATACGAAGGGTCGGCGGGAGTTTTTCTAAATAGAAATCGAAGGGATTCTTCAATAGAGATCTACGGGTTAAGAGGCATGCCGGATTCTCGAAATCTTCTGATATTAAAGGGTTTAGAAATCTTCTAAATATATATTTCTTAATACCAATCTATTTAGGGTTTGAAAGGGGTTTTCCACACATTTCTTGATGTCAATTGTAAGTTTTAGTGACTTCCAATGACGTATCTTCTTTAATTTTCAGTGGACTGATTTATGCTTGTAGAGGTTCATTCTCGAAGCTACCAGTGAATTTACAGATAAATCTTTAATAATGTATCTAAGGGTTATTTTTACAGTGTTAACCTTTCCTTAGGTGTACACACATATATGTGTATATATAAATGTATCTATGTAAATGTCAACACAATATGACTCAAGTATTGGAGCTGATCAAAAATACCTGAGATTATAAGATTTATCATTTAGCCCCTCTGGTTAAAGCATACCAGACGTTCAATTTGAGTATACCATTGTATATAGTACTTCTGTTATTCCAGATACTTGTTCCAATTCATTCTTTAAATATCTTTTGTCTAGTTCCCATTATATTTACGGGAACCTAGACTACCCTGCAAAAGAGTGTTACCTTACCTTAGGAACCAAACATGTATTGGGTCCTAGGTTCTTGTTAGCATAAAAACTCGAATGCCTTCCCTCAGAAATCCTATCAGGAAGACTACCTCTGCCCAGAAGATGTGGATAAGCCCTTACCCTTGACACAGAGGGGTTGTGCCAACAGTCTATGGCAAAGTGTCCCACCTTGCCACAGCACCAACACGTGTGAATGTTGTACCTCCATTTCTGACCTGACCTAGTGACTGAGGTAGTCATGGTCCTAGGTCTAAACGGGATAGAGCCGGATCTGCTCACAAAATTTCCTCTTCCACCGTGATACTTGGAAGGGTGGAAGGAATGCATGTAGCGAGCGTCATGAGGCCTGGGAGGTGGTGCCTTCCTTTCAGTCAGCACCCTTCCAGAGGCCCTATGAGAACTAACTGCATGACTTCTAACCTCCCTTTCCTATGTCCTAGGGTGGTGAGAAGCGCTCTGAGAGCTGATACCAGCAGATTCATGCCGAGTTGGGGCAGTGGCCGAGAATACAAAGGGTTCAGAATGAGCTTTAGGTATTCTCTCATGGGTGGCCATGACAGCCCTTGCACTATGGGTGTCTCTACATGAGGGCAGATCACCCTTGTAGTGATCACGGTTGTTCCTGTGATCATACCTGAAGGCATGATGAGTACTCGTCCTGCCTGGAGTGGGGGGGGGGTCTGAATACCGTTTCCCCATTTCTCCATGAATTGATAATTCGGGAGATCCACCCATTTTCTTCCTTTCTCTTGATAGCATCAACCTTGGAAAAGTTGGATACTATCCTTTTCTCATTCTCTAGACTACTCTCTAGATTTGAGATTTTAGAGTCCTTAACCTTGTTGGATGCCAATTGGAGAACCAACAAGATCTTTAGCCGAGCAATCTCCTGAGCTTGCTCCTCAACAAGTAGGTTGCTTTTCTGAAGGGCTCTCTTTAGGGAATCAGGATTTTCTGAAGGGTAACAATTCTTGTCTTCAGGAACTTCAAGAGAAAAGGGGCAAGATGAAGAAGTTACCTGCTCTTCAGAGTTACTGTTAACTATCGCCAAAGACCGTTGTGTCAGCTTCATCAGAACTGCTTTCCTCAATTTCTTCTTCAGTCTCTGACAAGGACACCGGAGCCCTGATGCTGTCCGATTTATCCTTGCCTTCATCTTCAGAGGCGAGGACCCCCACATAGGCTTCATCCTCTTGCTGACAGCAGATCCCTGCTTTCTCTGATCCCTCCATGAGATCTGAGATGGTTACCCACATAGAGTTGGCCGTCCCACACTTTTCCAATCTAGATCGAGAAGGTTCAGACCAGACATCCACGATGATCTGACGAATTATCTTGTCCAGATTAAATAATGAGAGTTCAGTCTCCAAAATCTCAGTAATACACTTGGGAATTTGGATATCCTTTCCAGAGCCGGAGGTCTTCATAGGAATGAATGGACCCTCTTCCAAGATGAGAGATGCTCGAGGATCGATAGCCTCCAAGTGATAGGACACTCTCATCTTCCAGATGGGATAATACTCCTTTGTGCACGTGGGAAGTCTTAGTGGAGAGATCCCATGATCCAGCTCCATGGTTTTGACACTGGTGGCAGGATTCTACTCAAGGTGTGAACCTTTTTGATGAGTAACCTGGCTTTGATACCACTTGAAAGTCCACTTAGTGTCAACTACCTTCACCTATGGGGGGGGGGAATAGGTGTCTTGCAGCGTTTTTGCGGAATTAAAATCGTACCTGCACAAGAAAACAAAACAACACAGCACAGAAAGGACACAAGCAATTTATAGTGGTTCCCCGATTTGGGTACATCCACTTTCCCCTTCGACCTATCTCCCAACCAGGGACGACTCGGTCACTTCACCAACAGGATTGAAATCCAATCCTTGCACTAACGGAAGGAACCCTTCCACACGTAGGAGTCACCACTCCAACAACACGGGTTGCACCCAACACTTACAACTAGGGACCAATCGGTCCGTTACAAAGAAATTGAAAATAGATTGTATAAGAAATACAAACAACTTTTGGAGACTAAGGTGTCCCTCTTCGTTCGATGACGTGTTCTTGAAGCCAACGAAGAGTCCACAACCCTATATCTCATTTGGAGAGAATCTCCTCGAAACCGGCGACGACAAGAAGTGCGGCGGCTTGGTTCTTGGGATCGGCGGCGACAACGGAGTGCTGCTGCGACTGTTCTTTGGAGATTTAATCTTCGTAGCAAAGCTAGCAAGATCTACCAACGGTCACAGTAGGATCAATCATCTCGATCGATTCGGAAGGGGAAGGTTTTCCCGATCAACGAATCAAGAGACAAAGGATCTCTGGTTAGACACGTGAGACGCTGTGCTTGGCTGAGCTTCTATCGCCTGGGATATCTGGAAGAAGCCACGATCAAAAGCCGGCGATCAACTGGCACGAGCGGCGGCGGCGGCGGAGCAGATTTCACGATCTAGGTCACGTCGGCGGCTCGGCTTTTTCTTTTTAAAAAATACTTCTTCTACTGTTCAAAAATACACGTGATTATTTATACAGTAGTATACCTCTTTATGACCGTTGTGGGTCCCACCAGAAGAAACCCTAAAACCGGTTCAAAACAGCGCCTTAACACTTGATCCGGTCCAGCGTGCTTCAGAAATTCGCCTAAGGAAAAATCTGCGAGAATCGAAGGTGATTCTCGACGATTCGGCGAGAATCGAAGGTCATTCTCGACGATTCGGCGAGAATCAGCCAGTGATTCTCGACGCTTTTGACTTAGCGACAGATTTGCACGCTCTGATGTAGCCGGATAGAGTCGGCGAGAATCAGCCAGTGATTCTCGACGATTCGAGCACTAGTGATTCTTCGGCGAGAATACTTGGTGATTCTCGTCGACTTAGACGATTTTTCATCTTTCCACCCATGGGCTGCTCTTTGACCCATCCTTGCTCCTTGTCTGCTCTTGCATTATCACAGCCCTGTACTTGAAAATAAGTACACTCCAATAGAATGAGTACACGTAGGCCAACACACTGATCTGCTCAACGAGGGATTACGTCGCGCAGACCCGTGTATATTGACCTACTGTACCCTGACATTGGTGTGTACTTAACGTGGAATAACTGCAAGCACAACATGAAAGATTTCATCAAATACATTGTGAATTCATCTTAGCTTGACAGGTGGCTTCCTCAAATCCAGGTAATTGTGGATACAATACCCAACAATAGTAATCCTAACCCAAATAGGGGGAGATTGTTGGAACACCCTATTATTGATTTAGGCAAGGATCACTATGTCTCTTAGGAAACCTGTTTTGACCTCATTGTATATATCTAAAGGTCAATTAGAATTGAGTCTAAGGGTTAGTACTTAGGTTTGAAAGCTGCCCTCAAGACCAGAGATTTCAGTTTTGGAGACCAAGTCATTTCGTCGAGCTCAGTACGACGAATCGTCGAACTCCATTCGACGATCGTTGAGCTCACTTCGACGGATCATCGAACTCCATTCGACGATCTCTGAGCTCAACTTCGACAAGTCGTCGAACTCCATTCGACGATCTTTGAGCTCAGATCGACTATCTTGACTTCATTTTGATTCTCTATCTCTGAGCTCAGTTTGACGATAGTTGAGCTCAGATCGACGATCTCTATTTCTGTCTAAGTCCAATCTCTGAGCTCAGTTCGACGATAGTGGAGCTCAGTTCGACGTTTTCTCTGAAGAGTTCAACGTTTTTCAAGATTCAAATTTGGATAGGTGTGAAATTATTGTCAGCATTGAATTCAGAGATCTTGTAGCCGTTTTTCAATTAACCTAGAGCAAGTTTCAAGGAATTTTCAAGAAATTTTTTATTGGACTTTCCTCCAGAAGAACAAATTGCAATTAAGGAAGTCATTTATTGACAGGCTAACAGCTATCTTGGATAGAGGATCATTTCTATTCAGACCAAGAGAATAAAAGATCAGTTCTTTTTCTTCTTCTAAGTGTAAGACAAAAAAAGACACATATTCTGCAACAACAATTCTCTGCAACAACTCTTACAACATCAACAACAGTTTTACAAGAGAAAGAAAGAGAGTTACAGACATTCTCAGTCTCAAAGATTCATACAAGAACACCATCACCAAAGGAGATCAACAAACTGAATCTTCAGATCTCTTTTGATTCAAGTGTTCAAAGGCCATCATCATTCAAGACTCCAGACACCACACATTTTCGTTGCTGCTGAAATCATCTATTGCTGGAGATTAAATCATTTGAAGGCCTATCAGCCTACTGCAAAGCTTCACTTCCTGAACAACTCAAGATCTCAGGGGGAGCTTTGACAACATCCACTATCTTCTCTCTGACTGTTGACAGAGAAGATCTTCTCATCCCTCTATCTCTCTCTCTGCTGTAAAGGGTTTTTCAAACTCCCTTCAAAAGTTTGTGTTTGGTTTCTGAGAACTTATCAAAACTCAGTGGTGGCAAGACACCTGATCAAAAAATCTGGTTTGGTTTTTGAGCACCTTATTAAAAGCTCATTGGTGCCCAGGACACCTGATCAACTCATCCTGCAGTGGATTCCTACCTAGGGTGGTAGAAGAGTGGATGTACCCAGGTTGATTGGGGAACCACTATAGCTCCTTGTGTCATCTGGTTGCTTGTCTTTCTTTTTGTTTCTGGCTGTGGTTTGTGATTAGATTTCTTTGTATATTGTGATTGCTCTGTGATTATTCTGTGTTTAGATTTACTTTATATTATTTGCTTCCCTGTTCACTTAGGAATACAACAACAGTTGTAAAAGGTTTTTAGCAAGCACCATACTCTATTCACCCCCCTCTAGAGTATATCAGAACTAACTTGCACTTTCAATAAGTTTTCTAACTTCTTTTTATTAGTCAGGAGATCCTTAAGATACTTAGCATACTTTGGTATTTGGGAGATCGCTTCGTGGAAGAGTAGATTTATGTGGATTTGCTTAAATATTTCTAAGAAGCGGGAGTATTGATCATACTGACGTTGCTTGTTAAGTTCAGAAGGGTACGGTGGAGTTGGAATATTTTTAAAGATGGGTGGTGGACTGAGATCTTTTTCTTCAACAGAGAGAGGGGTGATAACTTCTTCTTTAGTAGAGGGTGAAATGATAAAATTTTTCTCGGGGAGGGTTGGTTTTTTAAAATGGGGCAGAGCTTTCATTTTTTTAAATGGAGGCGGAGCTTGCCTCGGGCTCTTCGCTAACCACACCAAAAACTTGCTTCACACTCCGAAGAGTTATAGCTTTCGCTTACTCTCTCGGGTTGGGCTCGGTGTTGGCAGGAAGAGACCCGGCGGGTCGCTCAAAAATAATTTTTGTGAGTTGTCCTACTTGATTTTCTAAACTTTTAATGGTCCCGGTTAGGGTTCTTATAGTAGCATTATTACCGATCATATACTTTGAAAACATCTCCTCCAAACTTGGAGGTTTTAGAAAATTTTGAGGTGGTGGTGGTGTAGAAAAATCATTTTGTGGTGGCGGGCGCATAGCGTTCGATGGATTACTCCACAAAAAGTTCTGGTGGTTCCGTAAAGCGGGATTATAACTATTCAGAAAAGTGAAACCCAGAGCAGGAAAATTAGCAGTAGAAAATTTTTGAAAAGCATTTCTAGGCATATTATTAATATAATCTAATTGTTCGGGAGCAGAAGTTGCAAGATTCCCATACCTGCGGGGCAGAGGCAGTAGTCATCTCAGTTATCTTTTTATTTAAAATCTCCACTTGCAGAGCTAGCTGGGAGACGTTGTCCACTTCAAATATACCTGCAGGTTTGTTTGGGCAGGACCTAGACACATTCTACTGATATGTGTTCATGGTCATGTCCTCAAAAAGATCAAGAGCTACCTCCGGGGTTTTGTGTTTTAAGGTACCACCGGAAGCTACGTCTATCATTTGCTTTGTGCTTTGATTTAGCCCGTTATAAAATGTCTGCACCAGTAACAATACAAGCAGCGCATGATGGGGGCATCGTCTTAAGAGTTCTTTAAATCTTTCCTGAGTTTCATACAAGGTTTCAGAATCTATTTGTCCAAAGGCAGAAATATCGTTCCTAAGTTTTGCGGTTTTAGCTGGCGGAAAATACTTCACCAGAAATTTTTCAGTTAGTTGGTCCCAGGTGGTGATGCTATTTTTTGGTAGAGTGTTCAACCATTGCTTAGGCTTAGTTCTAAGGGAGAAAGCGAAGAGACTTAGCCTAATAACATCATTTGTAACACAATTGATTTTAAAGGTGTCACAAATCTCAAGAAAGTTTGCTATATGCGCGTTTAGATCTTCATCTTGAAGTCCGTCAAATTGCACATACTGCTGCACCATTTGAATTATGCTAGGCTTAAGTTCAAAATTATTATTAGCTATAACAGGGTGAACTATGCTTGATTATGTACCTTTTAGATTGGGTCATCCAAAATAGGACATAGGCATATGCACGACTTTCTCTACGTGGTGTTCTTCCATTCTTAAGGTAGAAAATGTCTCGGAATCCTCAACCGGTATTTGAAAAGTAGGGCCTTGAAATTGTGATCTTCTTCGAAGAGTACCCTCAATTTCGTAGTCCAAGTCCAAAATAATCGACGAATTCCCGCGGGTCATGCACTAGAAGAAGAGAAGATGAAGAAAGAGAAATAAATAAACTAGAAAAGAGAGTTAATAATATTTTTTTGAAATAGATTTTTTTATGTTAAGACGGTGATAAAGAAAAGCACTCGATCGAGAATCACCTCAGCTAAAGTTGATTAAAAAATGCGATAATAAACCATAACTTAATAACATAAAAGACCTTGACCGTGGAGGTTCCATAAGCATGAAGTTGCTTCTCTCGAAGTCATGCCCACCTGAGTTTAGGAAGGTCTTACCGAACTCTCGTCCAAATCCGAGACCTAAAGATTGCTTTATGTTGTGAACCCCTCTATTGGATTTCACTCCAATCCAGGAGATTTAACATCTGCCTCTCTCGAGGGGTGCGTGCAACTCTCTTTACTCTAGAGTGTTCACTTCAAACTATGAGCCTCTCGGCTAGCTAAGAATGAAAACAAAGATGGAAAAAATACATCGATAATATTTCTCCAGACATGATTTATCTAGAGTAAATAAAGGTCTAAACCCTAGAAAGAAAAGGTAAACTTAAAGCATCATAACTTAGTCAACTCGAACCAAGGATAATCAAGATCGAGTACAATGAGGATTAGTTACTCTTGGTGAAGTGGAGAAAGAGAGACGAGTAGAAATGCATAAAGATAATAAAGTAAAGGCACACTTTTTATTAATGCTAAAAGAGAGTTACAACTTTGAAAAAGAAGATTATAAGTGCTATGAAAATAAGAACTATGCTAGCATTAACATTAAACTACTAAAGAAAGTTACAAAAGCTATTATAAGAGAGTAAACTAAGCTAGGTTTAGAAAGCATAAAATGAGAAAGGGGGAGAGGAGAAGCATGGAAAACTACTAGAAAACAAAAGGACGGCACCTTCCCTCTTACTCCAAAATAATTCTGGACTGAAGGGGGGTCTGAATTTATAGAAAAGTTTGCGGGTTGGTGACGCCCCCTGTCCCGCACGGGTAGGGCATGTCAAGGGGCGTGACATGTATGGGGAAGTCTTTGGGAGGTGAAATTTGACGGAATTGTGGATTTAATTTGTACGTCAGTGGACACGCCCAAGGTCACGCCCGTGTAGGTGGGCGTGACAGGCACGTCAAGCTTCAATCATTGGTCGGAAATCCATCAAACGTCGAAAATTCCGGAACACGCCCGGGGTCACGCCCTGTGTAAGGTGGGCGTGTCCGTACTGTTGAAGTGTAGCGATGGGAAATCTTTAAATCCAACAGTAGGTTTCGGGAAGAGGGCGAGATGCCCGGTAACACACACGGTGACACGCACAAGGAGGGCATGTAAGGGGGTGTGTCAGCGGTTTTTTTCTGGGGAATTGAGGTCTGGCAGCAAGCTTCTCAGGATCAAGTTACATGCCCGGTGACACGCCCGGGGAGGGCGTGCAAGTATTATTTGGCCAAAAACTTTAGAAAACCTGCAAAAAGAGAAAACATTAGTGGTATTAAAATATATACAAAACGACGTCAAAATAAAACTATACAAACATGATTTCTTTATTAAAAACTAATAATTACCCTAGTAGTTTAAACTACAAAACGTACTATCAGCTAGGGCCACATTGGTCCATACCAGTGGATCTGCCATTCTCCTAGTGACCATAACAGCTTTCATGGTCATACCTGTTAGAAGGCAACAACACCCTCTGAAAAGTAATTTGAGGAAGAGAGGTTAGAGGCACAACTGGTGCCTTCCCTTTTCCCTTTCCTTTTGGATTGGAAGGTCTAGCAGGTCCCTTAAATCCCAACCCTTTCTTACCAGCTTGGGTAAGGTGGGTGTCAATTAAGGGTAGCATGGTGCTTAGCTTGGAAAATTTGGTCACTAGTAATTTCTCATTTAAGAGATCATTTTCAAGTTTCTGGATAGGTTTCTCATTTGAGAATCTTACCATAGACTCACTGTCAATGATCTCCTTGAGCTGGGCTGCTTGTGCAGCCATATCAGTGAGGGCTTTTTCTTGGTCTTCACACTTGCTTTTAAGACTAATAAGCTCTTTTTCCTGCCTCTTGGCAAGTAGCTTCCATTTCTTCAAAGCCTCAAGAAGTTCTCCATACTTGGCAATTATGGAGTTGACATCAGCCTTAGAGTCTGAATCCCCTTCATGTCTTGATGATTGGGCTTCAGAGTCTGAGCCAGCCTCATGACTTGAAATAAAAGAATGTGATTTAGCATTTACCTGAGACTGACCAGGTAGATCCTGGTTGCTTTCTTCATTTGTCATTGCCATCAATCCAAGGCATTGAGCATCTTATTCTTCATCTTCATCCACCTCTGAGTCATGATCTGAGTGAAACGGAGGGGCCCTGATCCCTATTCTAGCAGCAGGGCATTCTTCAGGTTCCTCTTCAGTAGCAACAATAACCCCAATATAGGCTTCTTCTTCTCCACTGTCTGACCCAGACGAAGAGTCAGTCTAGGTCTTTTTCTTCTTGTCCATAAGGGACTTCTCTTTCTTCTTTACCTTGTGGCTCTTGTTCACTCCTTCTTTCCTCTTCACTAGGTAGTCAGCAAACACAAAGATTTATAGTGGTTCCCTAATTGGGTACATCCACTTTCCCTCCCACCTATCCTACTTATTTGTTGGACTCGGCACAAACACCACCATAATGCTCCTCATAGGTTACACCTCATTCCCTCAGCCTTACACACAGATTCTTCACATAATAAAAACTCAGAACCATAAGGGTTCCTACCTTAGAGCTCTGCATAGCTCCTATAGCTCAGTGACCGACTGATCACCTACCTCAGCCATATTTCTAAGGCCAACACTCATGCTCTTCAGCCATATAGCTTCAGTCACACAGCCGTACTCTCAGAGTGTTGCAACACTAATACAAGTCAGTACCCTTCCAGGTAAATACAGCTCAGCCTCCTCCAAGTCCTTCAACTCAGTGACACACTTGTCACCTACACCTCAGAGACTCTTCCGTCACCAACCACAGGGCCCTACACTCAGGCTGAGAGGACAGCCGTATCTTAGATCCACACTTGTATCGTACCTCAAAGAGCAGCAGTCTCCTACCTCAGGCACTTAAGCCCAACAACTAAAATCCTCATTTAGATCCTACCTCAGTCCCCCAACAGGGTACCTACCTCAGTGACTAATTGGTCACCTACCTCAGGCACAAAGTGCCCTACACTCAGATTCAGAAAACCTGAATCCTATAGGAAATAAAACATTATGTTGAAGAAAATAAAACAACTGACTTAGATAAATATCTCCGAGTCAACTTTGCTGGATAGAGCAGATATCTGTCCAGCACACTTGTTATATAAGGAATTAGTCTTCTTCTACAACTATCACTTTTCTGCTGCATAGGTGAGAAGCTATCATGTTGTTGATGGGATGAATCAGCTACTCTATTCTGATGAGAACAAACTTGATGAACTTTCAAGTGCTTCAACTATCTTTCTTTGCCTTCAGGCTATCTCGGCTGGACTTGAGCGTTCAAGTTTGATGGAGAAGAAGATGTCTAGCCGCCTCTTATTTTCTCTTTTTTTTCTGAGTTTATTCCCCGTATATTCGTTAACCCTAGTCCCTTTTCTTTTTTCCTTTTTTTATATGCGTTGATTTAAATCAACGGTAAATTGTATGTGGGCCCACCAAGGATTGGCGAGCACCATCTCCATCAAAAAAGGACACGACAGCTTTCGGCGCTACAGTAGCTTTCCTGCAATGGCTTCCTACAATTTTGACTTTGATGACGTCACTAGTGGTCATCAACATATGTACTTAGAAAATATTCCAGAAATTCATGAAGCGTTGAGTGATGTTAAGTCACTCAACATCATTTTTCTTGTCTCTCAGCGCTTCTGGACTTGTGCAGCTTCTGTGGCTTTGTCTCAGCAGTTTTATCTCAGCGCTCTCAGCAGTTTTCATTATCAGCTGAGACAAGCATTTGTCTCAACACTTTCTTCTTATCAGCTGAGACAAGTTTTTGTCTCGGCGGTATCTTCACAGCTGTCTCAGCGGTTTTTGCTCTTAATTGTCTAAGCGGTTTTCCTCTTAACTGTCTCAATGCTTCCTTCTTTATTAGAAGCGTTGAGTGAACCTGGTTCACTCAACGCTTCTGGACTTAGAGAAATCCAGCTAGTTTTGTCTCTGTTGTCTCAGTGGTCTCAATGCCTTCTTCTCAGTGGTCTTAGCACTTACTTCTCAACTATATCAGTTGTCTCAGCGCTTTTTGCCTTACTCAGATTTTTTGGCTTTAGCTGCGTTTGACGATCTGTGGGCTGAGCTCGACGAACTATGATCTTCTCAGCGGTCTCAGTACTTTTTTCCTTCGTCAATTTTCTCTGGCTTTAGCATGATAAGTGTTGAGCTGAGCTCGACAAACTGCAAACTGAGCTCGACGAACTTTGATCTTCTCAATGGTCATAACACTTTTTACCTTAGTCAATTTTCTCTAGCTTTATATTAACAAGAGTTGAGCTGAGCTCAATGAACTGTAAACTAAACTCGACGAACTTCGAGCTGAGCTCGATGAATTTTGAATCCTAAGCACATGAGCTTAACTCAAGGAATGTTGAGTGGAGCTCGATGATCAGCGAGTTGAGCTCGACGAACTGTGAGCTGAGCTCAACGAATTTTGAGTTTACTACCAAACACATTTTTATTTACCTGTACAATCATGGACTACCTGATGCAAGAACTAGTGCATACATCAAATACATTATGTGTGTATGTCATTGACCCGTTTGACTTCTTATAAATCTGGGATATTGGGATGAATAGACCCAACAGTATCCTAACTCAACAAATACATTCTAGCTGCAAGTTCAATCCTAGCGAGGTCACTCAGTGAGGAGGTGATACACGTGCGCGAGTGCAATACAGAAAAGTAAATGCAGAAGAGTGAGAAAATACACAAAGTCTGTTCATTAATGCACACTGCCTATTAAAAAAACACTCTCCTCGGCGAGGTTACAAAATAGGGGGGCGAATACCATTACAAATAAAACAAAATCGAAATTGTGTGAGGTATCTCTCGCCCTCCCCTCCAGAATGGTCGTCATCGAAGCCGGAAACACCCGTGAAGAGTGAGTCGAATCTTTCCTCCTCGCTAGAGGTGGAAGCAGGGGGAAACAGTTCCGGCACCAAGTGCTTTGCTGTCATCTCCTCGCAATCCGCCATCAACACATGCATATCTCGCATGATCTATCGGGTGTAGTCAGGAGTGCAGATGGAGTTAACCCGCAACTTCTCAGTGACCTCCGCCTAGCTAAATATTTTTGACCTCTTGGCTGGGATGCCCAGCTTGCCGCTAGAGGAGGGAAGGAAGATATCCATCATGCGAGTGAGCTCTCCCTGGAGCACCTTATTTTGCTCCTCCCATTTCTTATTCTTCTCTTCCAGCTCGACAGTGCTAGCGTGTAGGCGGCTGGCGGTTTCGACATCCTACAAGGCGAGAAAGGTAAAAAAAGAAGTTGTGAAAAGACTAAGTGTAAGGGGAATGGGTTAGCTGACATGTACCACTTCGCCGACATTTTTGGTAAGGATGTCTTTGGTAAGACCCCCCTCCCGGATCCCAAAACACGGCACGAAGGGGGTCTTATGCCCAGAACAGCCGCCTTGCGGTAGCATTAGCACACGGGCTAACCTGTACCACAAGAAGCCTATTCTGCCTGCTACAAACAATACCAATATATGCCAACCCAACAAAAATAATAATAAGAGAAGTCAAATCCACACAAAGCATATATGTCCCAAAGTACATCAAATAAAGAAGCTAAAACATGCTTCTACAATATCAGAGTACAGTTAATAAATGCCTAGAAGGCTACATCAGAGTTTCTCAACACACACATCTGTAACGGACGGTAGCGACGGTACCGTCCCTTCAGGCCTTGTCGTCCTGGCCTAGCTCTCCTACTGCATAGTCTGCAGCTGCTCTACCTGCGGGGTGACCTCCTAAAAAGGAAGACGTAGCAACCGTTAGTCGAAAAGACTAAGTGACTTCACATCCGCTCCCCCGGCGACTCCCGACACCCGGCAGAGAAAAGAGCAAGGGTACAAAGTATAATAAATAGTATAAGCAGGTACAAGCTGGTGGTAATAGTACAGTAAGATTAACAACAGTATAATCTAGCAGTTCTACAATGCAATAACGAACCATCAAGTATAAGTATCTACAGCAGGAATGTAACTTAACTTATAAGGATGCTCATTCAAGCTTATAAGTTAAGGATCGGTTTACATAAAGTAACTCATCGTATAAGAGTGCCCATACAAACTTATACGATGGGGATCCTGTTTGTGCAGTGCTATGCAATGGTATGTATGCTATGCAATGACTCACCCATGATCACACACATGCAACCGCTATGTTGACATAGACTAGTAGTTCCCACTATTCGAGCAGGTAGCTAACCTCTCAGGCATCAATCGATGTGCCCAGGTGGTGGCAGTAAAGCGGGCTTCTCTACTACTAGGCGGGTATCCACACAACTTCACCTAGGCCTCCGTATGCCTCAATGCTAAGAACACAACAACAGATCCCATGCATACTATGGCCCAGCGGGAGTCTCGGGTAGATGTGCACCGAGAACCAAGCCCCGAACTGGCCATGTATGACTCGGAAGGAGCCTCAGAGGAAAGCACGAGGACCAAGCCCAACCATTCACTTGGAACAGAAAGAGCCCCGGGACATGAACACCGAGGACCAAGCCCAACAGCCCATAGTATAACTGTCAACTCCCGTCGGTTTGATGACTGGAGAGCCCGTAGACCTGCCACACTATCCTTAACCCAGTATTACGACACCGCGTGTCGACTCACACCGCATGCAATTCCACATCACCGTAGTATGTAAGGACCCTCAGAGAAAGCACGAGAACCAAGCCCAACCATTCACTCGGCACGGAAGGAGCCCCAGGACGTGAACATCGAGGACTAATCCCAACTGTCCGACTTTGACTCATCTCATTGCTATCCCAACTAGTGACGGTAAACACTGCACTTACATCCTTTCACAATGCTACCCGTATGGAGACGACACTCTAAGAATTGGACACTAAATACATTTCGTTAAACAATTATACACATGATCATAGGTTATCATCCTACCTTTCATCCCAAATGATTTCAACATGTTATTAACATGATGCGCATTTATATTAGTCTACCAATTTCTATCAAATCATTTCGTTTAAGTATGCTTCACTTCACAAATCAATTATGTGGAATCCAATTAAAAAACTTCATCATTCATTGGACTAAGATGGTTAACATACAAGAGTTAACCAAACCTCAAGTTAATTTGCAACATTATCTCTACCGAGTCCAACTCCAATATTATTCCAAACCCAGAATTTAAGTACAGGATAAATCTGGATAGCGACTTCGATCGGAGATTCCCGAAACTACAGGAATCTGGTGAAGACGTGTAACCTCTTGGTGGAAAGTCTTTCCATGGGCTGCAACTTTTATGTTCAGACCACGACCCAGATTCAATAGTATCATACTTGAAATCAGCCTTGAATCCCGCTGCATACAGAACACAATTTTTGCATGCAGGATTTATCAGACGTCATTTTCGTTAAGACTTTCCTGTGGCTACATACTTCTCCTGAAGTCGTGCAACCACTCGTTGGAAAGGTATTTTCAAGGACTTCAACTTTCGTGTTTAGTCGAAAGCCCAGATCTGGACATATCACATCTGAAATTGGCCAAGAAGATCGCTGCGCACAGAACACAGATTCTGCACGCTTCTTAAAGCAGAATAAACGGCATCGGTTCATCCTCCTCCTCACGTCAATCTTCCAAAATTACATCCAGAAATTCCTCCTCCCTTATTCACCCTCATGAGGCCATGAATCTTCACGAAACCATCCCCCATCTTCGCATAAAAGGTAGGAGTGGTTGAAGACACCACTAACCTTAGAGCATAAGCCCTAGAGCGACCTCTTCCTAGAGAAATCACCATCTTGCTAGTCTAGACTCTTTTGAGTCATCATCTCACCTACATATCTACAATCTAGCACCAAGGGAGAGGGGAGGAAGCTCACCTCATTTCCGGCATTTCCACCATTTTCGGCCATGGATCGTGTAACTCTTCTCGGCGGCATCTTCTCCTTCACGGCGGCGGTGAATCTTCTCCCCTAGGACTTGTTCCATAAGTTTCTCCCTCTCTATAGAAGTTCTCTCAGAAAAATGGCTGGAATGAGGAGTGAAAATGGCTAGGGTTTTCACTACCCTTATAAATGAAAAGTGACACGGGTAGGGAACACGCCCGTGTCCTTACCCGTTTCCTGCTCGGGCGATGCGTCGATGACGGTTTTTGTGTCGGTTCAATACTCGACACGGGTAGGGATGCGCCTGTGTCCCTACCCGTGTCCACATGACACGGCCATGTTCTCTGGCCGTGTCCTTCTCTGGACACGCTTCGTCAAACTCAACTCGACACACACACGGGTAGGGACACGCCCGTGTCTCTACCCATGTCCTCCTCGGGACACACCTCGTCGAGCTTTACTCGATACACACGGGTAGGGACACGCCCTGTCCCTTCCGTGCCATCATGCACACGGGTAATGACACGCCCATGTAACTACCCGTGTCCTTCTCTGGACATACTCGAGTCGTCGACTCGAGAATTAGCCTCTCCCACACGAGTAGGGACACGCCCGTGTCTCTACCTATGTCCTATTCTGGACTAATTTCTCCTCCATTTACAAGTGCAGCCCCAATGCCAGCACTTCTCTGAGCCCAAATCAGCTCTCCTGACTCAAAAACGCGTACGAGGGGCCTAGTGCGAATCGGAATGTTACAAATCATATAAACAAAATAAAAGATTTCGTCCACGAAATCAGGCTAAGGCTATGCGGATAAAAGCATAACAGAAAATAAAATATGCTTTTAAACAAAATTACATTGAGGAAATAATTCCGGGTAGCGTTTTTGCATCAAGTCCACCGGCTCCCATATATACTCCTCCTTCCCATGATTCGACCACAGCACCTTCACCAAGGGAACACTTTTGCGGCGCAATATTCTTGTCTCTTTGTCCACGATCCGCACTGGCTCGAGCCGCACAGACCTATCAGTTGCCACTGCACCATCAGTAGTGGGGATATATTGATCAGGCCGCAACAGCGCCTTTCGAAGCGACGACACATGGAACATGTCGTGGAGATTCTCTAGCTCTAGAGGTAACTCCAACCGATAGGCCAACGGGCCAATCCTTTCCAATATAGGCCCAACGTACCTTGGGCTGAGCTTTTTCACACCACGCACCCTTGTCACTCCATACATCGGCCGAATCTTCAGAAATGCCTTATCACCCACTTGAAACTCCACCATCTGGTGCTTTGCATTATAATACTTCGCCTGTCGACTTTGAGACTCCAACATGCGATCCCGTATTAGTCTAACCACCGCATCCGTATCATCAATATACTCAATTCCCAAAGCCTTTGGGTCTTCATCTTGTACCCAAGACAAGGGGGTTCTACACCTTCTTCCGTAAAGGGCTTCATGGGGCGCCTTGCCAATGCTAGCTTGATGACTATTGTTGTAGGAGACTTTTACCAGTGGTAAGAGCCTTTCCCATGGCTCTCCTCTATCCAACACACATAATCTCAATAGATCCTTTAGTGTTCTGATGGTCCTCTCAGACTGCCCGTCTGTCTGAGGATGAAACGCGGTGCTAAAGGTAAGGCGCGAACCCAAATACGCCTGTACCGCCTTCCACTCCTTTGAGGTGAAACGACCATCCCGGTCAGAAATGATTGTCTTAGGCACGCCATGATAGCATACAAACTGCTCCACAAAGAGGCGTACCAAGACATCCACGTGAGCCTCTTTCTTCATAGGGAAGAATCGGGCTACTTTCATCAGCCGATCAACGATCACCCACACCGAATCATTCCCTGAGCGTGAGCAAGGTAACCCATGGACGAAGTCCATGGAGATATCTTCGAACTTCCACTCGGGAATTGGCAACGACTGTAACAAACCACCGGGGCTCTTCCATTCCGCCTTCACCCTTTGACAAGCTTCGCAATGTGTAACAAAATACATGACATCCTTCTTCATTCTCGTCCAACACATGGTCTTCCGTAAGCCGACGTACATCTTGGCAATACCCGGGTGCACTGAATACTGAGAGCAATGTGCCTCTCTCAAGATATCCTCCTGGATTTTACCGCCCTTGGGGATATAGAGCCGACCGCGGAAATAAACAAGGCCGTCTTTTAGTGTGTACTCATCGGCAGTCCCATCTTCGATTGACTGATTGTCGGGGCCAGAGCTGCATCCCTTCCATGCTCAGCCTGGATTCGATCCCGGATTTTGCAAACTATGCTCATGGTTGCCAAGTACTTTGTATACTCCTCTGAAGGGGACTTATATACCAAAGTAATATCCATCTCTTCAATCATCCGAGCTAACTCCATACTCATTAACCGAGACTCTGGGCTCGAGTCTGGTACCTTTCTGCTCAATGCATCGGCCACCGAGTTCGCTTTTCCGGGGTGGTAGTTCAAGGTGAACTCATAATCGCATAGAAACTCTAACCACCGTCGTTGTCTCAAGTTCAACTCCTTCTGTGTATGAACGCACTTTAAGTTTTTTATGGTCTGAAAAGATCTTGCAGTGGACGCCGTATAGACAGTGCCTCCAAACCTTCAAGGCGAATACAACTGCTCCCAACTCCAAATCATGGACCGGATAATTGATCTAATGCTTCTTCAGCTGTCTTGAGGTGTAGGCAATTACATGGTCGTGCTGCATCAATACCGCTCCCATCCCTTGATATGACGCGTCAGTGTAAACTTGAAATCCTTTCTTCCCAGACGGAAGTGCGAGAATGGCGGCGGAGGTAAGTCTATCCTTCAGCTCTTGGAACACCGATTCACATTTGGGTGTCCACTCATATGGCACACCTTTCTTTGTCAAGGAAGTAAGAGGGAGGGCAATCTTGGAGAATCCTTTTACGAACTTGCGGTAGTACCCAGCAAGTCCAAGGAAGCTCCGTACATCGGCTGCTGACTTCAAGGGAGACCACTCCTTCACGGCACGCACCTTGGCCGGATCCACTGCTAATTCAGCTCCACTGATCACGTGTCCCAAGAAAGCAACCTCCTTAAGCCAGAACTCGCACTTGCTAAATTCAGCGAATAAGACGTGCTCTTTTAATTTCTTCAATACCAAGGTCAGGTGCTCAATATTCTCCTCCTTCGTCTTTGAGTAGACTAGGATGTCGTCGACGAAAACGATGACGAAGATGTACAAATAATGCTCAAACACCTTGTTCATCAGGCTCATGAAGGCTGAGGGGGCATTTGTGAGCCCAAACGACATTATGATGAACTCGTACAGTCCGTTTCTTGAGCTAAAGGCCGTTTTCTGGATGTCCCCTACTTGTATCCTCAACTAATAATATCTCGAGCGCAGATCCAACTTCAAAAACTAATGCGCTTCTACCAGTTGATCGAACAGCTCGTCGATCCGGGGTAGCGGATAACTGTTCCGCACCGTCAGTCGATTGAACTCCCGATATTCTATGCATAACCGCATGGTTCCGTCCTTCTTCTTGACGAATAATACAGGGGCTCCCCAGGGTGACGAGCTGGGGCGAATGAACCCGAACTCCACCAGTTCTTGCAGTTGAACTCTGAACTCCGCGAGTTTCTTCGGGGCCATTTGGTAAGGGGCCCTGGATACAGGCTTGGCACCCGGTACTAGATTGATTTGAAAATCAACTACTCTATGCGGGGGTAATCCTGGAAGTTTCTCAGGAAATACTTCGGGGAAGTCCCGCACTACCTGTACATCTTTCATATCCAATGTCATATCCTTCAACTCGAAACAGATCATGAAGACTTCATCCCCCTTCATATGGGCTTTTACGGCTTGAACTGAAGATAACAACATACGTGGTGTGAAGCTAATACCTTGGAAGATTACATCTAAGTCCCCATGTCTCAAATAGATTCGTTTCTCCGGGCAATCAATCCTTGTGAAGTGCTAGTCCAACCACGCCATACCCAGAATGAGATCAAACTCTGGCATCCTCAAGACTGTGGCAGGCATATCAAATGCCTTTCCCTCAATAAGTATCTCAAAATTGCACTTGGCGGTTGCGATCATCTCAGAGCTGTCCGGGAGGCGTACTCGTTGAGCTATACTAGTAAAGTATTGTACACCCTTCATGTCTTTGATGAAGTCCTCAGACACAAAATAGTGTGAGGCACCGGTATCGAACAACGCATAGGCCGTCTTCCCGCCAACTACCACGGTGCCTAAGTACCAATAACCAAAACTCAACACTAGGTGTCTAGTATGTCTTAAGCAACTTAAGTTTAAACAACAAAAATAAGAAAGCTATCTACAACATACCTGCAATCACATCTTGGGGATTCCTGTTCTTGTGCCATGTCCAGCACGTACACCTGATCCTGGGCAGTGTCGGGGTTTCCTCCTCGCAGTTCTCGTCCTCGACCACGCATGTAACCCCGTCCTCGAGGAGCTGCCGGAGGGAGAGCAGGAGGGACGTTCTCAAACAACTGCGGGTAGTAGCATCGGATGTGGCCCGGTTGGTTGCATTTGAAACACACCAGCCCACGATGCCTCTCAGGTTGCTGAAGTTGTTGAGGCTGAGGTGGTGGAGGCAATGCAGGCGGCTGCGGAACTGGATGCTACACTCTAAAATCTCGGTGGCAACGTCCTCCACCTCTTTGATGTCCTCTTCCTCTTATAAAGTCCTGTCTCCTTCTATTGATTGGGCCAGCTTCCATCACGCCCTCCGCAGTCCTCTTACCACTTCCCAAGTAGTCCGCCTCCAATCTCTTCTCCATGTCGATAATCTCCGCCAAGCTTGCGTCCGCTATAAACAAAAGGGCCTTCCTTAGGGGATCTCGCAGATCTTTGTAGAAATGATTGGCGTCTCCTCTATCATCCAAATCATATGAATCTGCAAACCTCGCGAGGTGCTGAAACTCTCTCTAGTATTCTGTAACCATCTTTGATCCTTGCTTCAGCAGAAGAAACCATCAATCTTCGAGTTCATCTCGAGTAGATGAGGGAATGAAGTGCTCCAAGAAAACTCTCGTGAACTCGCTCTAGCTTATCTCTGTATAAACCTGCCCTTGGAAGGTGGAGCCCATGAGGGACTTCCACCACCTCTTAGCATGTAGTTCCAAGACGGACACCGCCAACATCACAGCCATGTTGGCTGGGCAACAGATCCCTGCCAACAACTCCTGCACCGTGTCAAGCCATTCCTCCGTGTGTACGGCCGACTCCATCCCAAGGTACGCGGGAGGGGAGAGAGCCTAGAAGGTTCTCAAACAGTTAGAGCCCGGATCCTGTTGTTGCACCGGAGGCTGCTGCGCCCTAAAGGCATCCATGATGGCGGTGAGTGTCTGCCCTAACTCGGATTGTTGGAACTGAGTGGGAATGGAATGGGCAGGAGTGCCCCCCATCGGCTCAACGTGCAGTAGAATCTACACGTAGAATATAAACTTATGGTCAGGTTGGCTAATCTTAAGGTCAAAGTTGGACATACATAGTGTGAATTATATATGGACACACCACTGCTTCCGCTAAGTCAGTTTGACCCCAAACTGACTAATCGAACGGGCGTGGTACCATTGCTGAATGACTTCTTTAGTTGAGGATCGTGGCAAACTGATACCATTAGTAAGACCCCCCTCCCGGATCCCAAAACACGGCACGGAGGGGGTCTTATGCCCAGAACAGCCGCCTTGTGGTAGCATTAGCTCACAGGCTAACCAGTTCCACAAGACGCCTATTTTGTCGGCTACAACCAATACCAATATATGCCAACACAACCAAAATAATAATAAGAGAGGTCAAATCCACACAAAGCATATATGTCCAAAAGTATATCAAATAAAGAAGCAAAAACATGCTTCTACAATATCTGAGTACAGCTAATAAACGCCCAAAACGCTACACCAGAGTCGCTCAACACTCACATCTGTAACCGACGGTAGCGATGGTACCGTCCCTTCAGACCCTGTAGTCCTGGCATGGCTCTCCTGTTGCATAGTCTGCGGCTGCTCTACCTACGGGGTGACCTCCTAAAAAGGAAGACGTAGCAACTGTTAGTCGAAAAGACTATGTGGCTTCACATACGCTCCCCCGGCGACTCCTCGGCAGCGGGCAGAGAAAAGAGCAATGGTACAAAGTATAATAAATAGTATAAGTAGGTACAAGCAGGTGGTAATATTATAATAAGATTAACAACAGTATAATCTAGCAGTTCTACAAAGTAATAAAGAACCATCAAGTATAAGTATCTAAAGCGGGAAAGTAACTCAACTTATAAGGATGCCCATACAAGCTTATAAGTTAAGGATCGGTTAACAAAAAGTAACTCATCGTATAAGAATGCCCATACAAACTTATACGATGGGGATCTTTTTTGTACAATGCTATGTAATAGTATGTATGCTATGCAATGACTCACTCATGATCACACACATGCAACCGCTATGTCGACATAGACTAGTAGTTTCCACTATTCGAGCAGGTAGCTAACCTCTCAAGCATCAATCGTCGTGTCCTGGTGGTGACAGTAGAGCGGGCTTCTCTAATACTAGGTGGGTATCCACACTACTTCACCTAGGCCTCCGTACGCCTCAACGGTAAGAATAAAACAGCGGAGTCCATGCGTACTATGGCCCAGCAGGAGTCTCGGGTAGATGTGCACCGAGAACCAAGCCCCGAACTCGCCTTGTGTGACCCGGAAGGAGCCTCGAAAGAAAGCACGAGCACCAAGCCCAACCGTTAACTTGGCACGGAAGGAGCATCGGGACATGAACACCGAGGACAAAGCCCAACCGCCCAAAGTCTAACTGTCAACTCCCGTCAGTGTGACGACTGGCGAGCCCGTAGACCTGCCACACTATCCTTAACACAGGATTATGACACCGCATGTCGACTCACACCGCATGCAATTCCACATCACCGTGGTATGTATGGAGCCTCAGAGAAAGCACGAGAACCAAGCCCAACCATTCACTCGGCACTGAAGGAGCCCCGGGACGTGGACACCGAGGACCAAGCCCAACCGTCCGACTTTGACTCATCTCATTGCTATCCCAACTAGTGACGGTCAACACCGCACTTACATCCTTTCACAATGCTACCCGTAGCGAGACGACACTCTAAGCATTGGACACTAAATTCATTCCGTTAAACAATTATACACATGGTCATAGGTTATCATCCTACCTTTCATCCCAAATGATTTCAACACGTTATTAACATGATGCGCATTTATATTAGTCTACCAATTTCTATCAAATCATTTCATTTAAGTATGCTTCACTTCACAAATCAATTATGTGGAATCCAATTAATAAACTTCATCATTCATTGGACTAAGATGGTTAATATAAAAAAGTTCACCAAACCTCAAGTTAATTTGCAACATTATCTCTACCGAGTCCAAATCCAATATTATTCCAAACCCAGAATTTAAGTACAAGATAAATCTGGACAGCAAATTTGACCGGAGATTCCCGAAGCTACAGTAATCCAGTGAAGACGTGTAACCAATCGATGGAAAGGTATTTCCATGGGCTACAACGTTTATGTTCAAACCACAACCCAGATTCCAAAGTATCATACTTGAAATCAGCCTTGAATTCTGCTGCATACAGAACACAATTTCTGCATGCAGGATTTATCGGACGTCATTTTCGTTCAGACTTTCTTGTGGCTACAGACTTCGCCTGAAGTCGTGCAACTACTCGTTGGAAATCTATTTTCAAGGACTTCAACTTTCATGTTTAGTAAAAAGCCCAGATCCGGCCATATCACATCTTAAAATGGCCAAGAAAATCGATGCGCATAGAACACAGATTCTGCACGCATCTTAAAGCGGAATGAACGGCATCGGTTCATCTTCCTCCTCATGTCGATCTTCCAAAATTACCTCCAGAAATTTCTCCTCCCTTATTCACCCTCATGAGGCCATGAATCTTCACGAAACCATCCCCCATCTTCGCATAGAAGGTTGGAGTGGTTCAAGACACCATTAACCTTAGAGCACAAGCTCTAGAACGGCCTCTTCCTAGAGAAATCACCATCTTGCTAGTCTAGACTCTTTTGAGTCGACATCTCATCTAGATATGTACAGATCTAGCACCAACGGATAGGGGAGGAAGCTCACCTCATTTTCGGCGTTTCCACCATTTCTGGCCATGGATCGGGTAACTCTTCTCGGCGGCATCTTTTCCTTCACGGCGGCGGCGGATCTTCTCCCCTAGGACTTGCTCCAGCTATTTCTCCATCTCTACAGAAGTTCTCTCAGAAAAATGGCTGGAATGAGGAGTGAAAACGGCTAGGGTTTTCACTACCCTTATAAATAAAAAGTGACACGGGTAAGGACACGCCCGTGTCCTTACCCGTGTCCGGCTCGGGCGAAGCGTCGACGATGGTTTTAGTGTCGGTTCAATACTCGACACGGGTAGGGACATGCCTGTGTCCCTACCCGTGTCCACATGATATGGTCGTGTTCTCTGGCCGTGTACTTCTCTGGACACGCTTCGTCGAACTCAATTCGACACACACACGGGTAGGGACACGCTCGTGTCTCTACCCGTGTCCTCCTCGGGACACACCTCGTCGAGCTATACTCGACACACACATGGAGGGACACACCATGTCCCTACCGTGCCATCATGCACACGGGTAGTGACACGCCAGTGTAACTACCCGTGTCCTTCTCTAGACATACTCTAGTCGTCAACTCGAGAACTGGCCTCTCCCATACGGGTAGGGACACTCCCGTGTCTCTACCCGTATCCCATTCTAGACTGATTTCTCCTCACATTTACAAGTGCAGCCCCGCTGCCAGCACTTCTCTGAGCCAAAGTCAGCTCTCCTGACTCAAAAACGTGTACGAGCAGCCTAGTGCAAATCGGGACGTTGCATCTTCGGCAATTCCCAAACACCTCGCCAAGTCGGCGGCTTCACCCTTGGCAACATCCCGCTCCTGCTCGGCCTTCAGCAGGTTGTGTTTGAGGCTGAAACTGCAGCTGACTGCCATATGCGCCAACTCCATATCCTTTATTTGGGCTTGCGAAGTTTCATGGCCGATCCATAGGAGGGTCATACCATTATTAGCCTCAACATCCTCGCGGCCATATTGATGGCGGCAACCCCCAACGTGTTAAAGTTGAAGATGATAACGGTGACGGCGACGGCGATGGCGGCAACCCCCAAGTTAAAGTTGAAGATGATGACGGCGACGGCGATGGCGGCAACCCCCAAGTTAAAGTTGAAGATGTTGACGGCGACGGCGACGGCGATGGTGGCAACCCCCAATGTGTTAAAGTTGAAGATGATGACTACATGAGATGAAGGCTTTTAAATATTATTTAGTTTATTTCTATTTGCATTTTTATTTTCATCATGTAATGTTTAAGTATTTTAGGTGTTGATTTATTTTTATTTAGTGGGTTGCACATAGCCTATGCATTTTGTAAAGCCTATATATAGGCATGGACTTTCATAGTTTTACTTGGAGAATGAAAAAATTAAAACTTAAATTCAAAATTTGAATTTCCCCCTCACCTCTCTTTTCCCACTTAGGCAAAATTCGACCCCCCTCTTTCTCCCTTCCTCTTGGCCGCCGGCCGCCCTTCCTCTCCCCTCCTCTTGCTCGGCCTCCCTCCTCTTCCCTCCTCCCCTTTCCTCCTTTGCTCCCCTCGGTTTCCCCTCAACTCCACCTCCCAAGATTCGGCCACCACTCTCAAGCCGACCCTCACTTACCACACCCCAAATCGAACCACCATCCTCTCCCTTATCCAAAACCCGACCTCCATCAAGAGCCCCAAAATCAGCCCCCTTCCATAGTGAAATCGACCAAGATCAAAGGTGTTTTTTTCTCCCTTTGTGGTTTTTTCCTCCATCCTGAAGCAAAGGAAGCGGGTTTCTCTCCATCCGGCGAAGCAAAGGAAGCGGACAAGTTTCTCTTATCCTTTAGATTTTTAATTGGTGGAATCCGGCGACACTTCGGCGGAGTCGATCTACCATTTGGAAGAACGATCCTTGAAATTGAACTGGAATCATCTATTCCGGTTGGGTAACGAGATCTTCTACCTCGTGTGTGATTCTTATCTCTTTAGATTTTTAATTGGTGGAATACCTTTGTGTTACTTTGGAATCGTTTTTCATTTGTGGCTTATCTAGCTTACCCCGATTTGTGCTGGTGCG
This sequence comes from Platanthera guangdongensis, assembly GCA_039583875.1. Taxonomy (NCBI): domain Eukaryota; kingdom Viridiplantae; phylum Streptophyta; class Magnoliopsida; order Asparagales; family Orchidaceae; genus Platanthera; species Platanthera guangdongensis. Next base: position 102,884,384 of record CM077166.1, on the reverse strand, counting down.
GTGTCGCAGGAAGTATGTGTGCCCAAGAAAGACCCGCTGTTCTTAGAGAAATACCCAGGCTTGAATGCCAAGAACAATTGAGACCGACCCGCGTTTAATTTTACTCGAGAGGTTTGAGCGAGCCTCGCTCCGTTGAGACCAAAAATTGGAGCGCATTGTCTTCGGCCTGGGAGACACAATGGGGGGCTACCATAACTTCCATGGAGAACTCAAGAGAACCGTTGGGTTGTGACCCTTCGGTGGTGGGCAAGAGGTGCCAGAACACCAAGAATGCCCTGAGTCGTGGGCCGAGTTTTGATGGCTTGTGTGCGTACTTTTGAACTATAGCTTGCCATATGTGTGATAGAATATGCGCTCGAGAGAAGGGGTAGGGTCGTTATAATTTGGTCAGCCGAACGCTGACCGTTGCTTTTGTTTGCCACCGTTGGGTGGATTGTCCTTGCACAGGTGCGGACCCAAGATTGGTCTAGCCCTTTAGATGTGTTCTTTTGTGTGTTTTCTTTTCTTGTGGCCGGCCTGCGCACCAATTTGTTTAACTTTAGAGTAAGGCCATAAGACCAACTCTTTTGACTTGTTATAAGACATTCTTATATGATATAAAATGTGGAGTTTTATGTTTGGACATTCATGAGGGTTCCAGTTGTAGTCTAGCTTCCTCTAGAATGCTTTGTGTAGGTGCGATGCGCGATCTGGTTATCCTGTACCTTCACCGACTGTTTTGTGCTATATCCTATGGGGCCCCGGCCGGACCTTCTAGAATATATCATATGAACAGATGGGGTTGTTACATACGTTAGCGATAGTTGATAACGTTGTTTGTGGGTGTGCTGCGTTTAGTTATTGTGTGAGCGTAGTAGTGGAAATAGAGAGGCGTACGTGTTACTCCCTTTGCCGTTATTGCGCCAAACACCGTATCCTACATCAATTTGGTATCAGAGTGAGGTTCACGTCAATTTCTTAATTGGCACCCTCCCCCTTTTATTTAGCACGTTAACACGCACTTTGTATGCACGTTCAGAGTCAAAATAATCAAAAAAACATTTTCTGGTCTGCCAATAGCGGCTTAACTTTCTTATGTTTCAGCAAAAAAATCAAAAAAAAATTAATTAATAATCTTCATATTTTATTCTGCAAGAAAATCTATTTTATATTAATTTTACCCTTGTGGTTAAGCGGGAACAATTCCGACAAACCTATTTTAATTGGGCCAGAAGCGTTTCTCATTGTATGTGCACAAATTCCGGATCGAGTTTTCTCTCCGGTTCTCACAATATGGCCTACGACGTCAATGTTTACCGAGGAAAATCATTAGGTTCCATTAGGAATGAAGATAAACCAAACGCCCAGGCCAAACGACAAATAACTGATGATTTGGCTACCCTTAAACATGGGAATAAGTCGGTCTCAGATTATATGCAACCCTTTAAGGATTTGACGGTTAGGAGCGGTGTGCAGGAATCGCCTGAGGTCACCCTTTCCAGGTTTTGTAGGGGATTAAACCCCTACATCCAGGGTAAATTACTGCGTTATTGGCACACGAATCTAGACTCCACTTTTACCACGACATTAGAAATTGTGAAGCACCAGATTCCTAGGAGTAAAGCTCCATCATGTCAGACGATTACTATATGTGAGTCTAGTGGCGAATCTGGTCTTGGCTCTATTGTGCGTCCTACCCTGATTACGCCCGTAGACCATTTTGAGTCTCCCCCTGAGTTGCCTGATTTAGTTGTAGACTCCCCTGATGAGTCTAAGGTCGTGCCTAGGACTGTGCCCGTCACTGAGGGCGCGGCTGATATTACTGACGATTGTATTGACGTTGAAGAGATTGGTTACCCTAGTGACCTGGATGAGGATTTCTCCCCCGAGGAATCATCTCCACTTCCCTTCGTCGATGTTTCTGAAACCATTACTGAGTCTGATTTGAATGAAGTTTCTAGTGAGGTGATAGAGTCACCCTGTGGCGAATGTTTCTCTGATCGTGAGTTAGGTGATGACGAGCCAGTTGAGTTTTCTGTGAGGGAAAATCTTATGTTTGATTTTCCGTTTGATTTTGATGGCTTGCTCCCGGAGGATTTTACTTGGACGATAAATCTGTATTTTGACATTGGGCATGACTTAGCCCCTCCTCCGGAATCTATCGATGCTCCCATTCCTGAGATCTGTACTGCTACTGATGTCGTGATTTATGAGTTGGAAGAATGTCCTAGTGAGAGAGTTATATTTTTGGAAGACGACACAGAAGTAGACCCGGATGAGCGTCCCCTGATACTAACTCCATTGCGTGAATTTAAATGCGAACTTAACTCTCTCCTGGTTTTAGCTTTACCGACTCTCCCTCCTGATATGTTGACTCGACCAGCGGATCCTTTCGGACATGAATTTATTTTGCCTGATTTGAGTCTTGTTATTTTAACATCCATGCTGGACCCTCCTTGGGACATGTCTCTTAGTGTGATAATAGATTTCATGTTTGGTCATGATGAATGTCTCATTAATTTGGTATCCACTCAACTTTCTAAAACTAACCAAATCTCTGAGAGTACGTTATTGATGTGGCCATCTTTTGTGCCACCGGATCGCATTCTGTTGGTACCACCAGATCTCGTTGGGTTGGTGCCACCATATGTAGTTCCGCTAGTGCCACCCTATTACTTTCCGTTGGCGCCCCCATATTTAGTTCCCTTGGTTCCATCTCAAGTAGTTCCGTTACTGCTATTTTACATGTCAAGTCTGCCTGCAATAGTATTTGCCTCTCACGCTTTCATTTTACATAAGCACAGTAAGGAAGCGCTAGTCACACACATGTCTTCTTATCAATATATCACTAACTTACATAAGAGGGCATCTCCCTATAACATTTTCGGTTTACTCTTGGTGCGACTCGTCCCTGAACGGATGCCTACGGGCACTATAGAAACGTTGGCGAGTCGACGAGTTAGAACTTTTCGGATTTTTAATCAGTTAGGAGAAACAACATATCTTTTGAAGTTAACCACTGAATGGGGGTAATTCCCCTAGTTTAAATGTTTTCACTTTCACACATTGTGTTTTTCCACCTTTTGAAATATCTAACTCTACGTTTGGTGCCACTATATTTTCATTTGGGTTGGGGGTGAGCTTGTTCTTGGATCGCTCTCTCCATTGATCACCAACGGAGGTACATTGACTGTTGATGAAAAAATCTTTCCTCTTTATTTGCCTAATGCTTTTCCCAGTTTCCCCAGGACAATCTTTTTGCTAGACAGGTTCACATTTGGTGTTTTGCTCTCCTCTCCAAGCGGTGGTATTCAGCGTTATGTGATACGATGGTGTGCTCGCACAGTCTCCGGTGACCCTTGGATTCCGGACTCGGCGATGGTTCTTTTGGATGATGTTCTTCGGCGCCAGCACCGCTATGCCAACTCATCGGTGATGAGTTATTTTGAGAGGGGGAGGATTGATGGCGGCAACCCCCAACATGTTAAAGTTGAAGATGATAACGGTGACGGCGACGGCGATGGCGGCAAACCCCAAGTTAAAGTTGAAGATGATGACGGCGACGGCGACGGCGATGGCGGAAACCCCCAAGTTAAAGTTGAAGATGTTGACGCCGACGGCGACGCCGACGGCGACGGCGATGGCGGCAACCCCCAACGTGTTAAAGTTGAAGATGATGACTACATGATGTGGAGCTACATGAGATGAAGGCTTTTAAATATTATTTAATTTATTTCTATTTGCATTTTTATTTTCATCATGTAATGTTTAAGTATTTTAGGTGTTGATTTATTTTTATTTAGTGGGCTGCACATAGCCTATGCATTTTGTAAATCCTATATATAGGCATGGACTTTTATGGTTTTACTTAGAGAATGAAAAAATTAAAACTTGAATTCAAAATTTGAATTTCCCCCTCACCTCTCTTTTCCCACTTAGGCAAAATTCGGCCCCCCTCTCTCTCCCTTCCTCTTGGCCGCCGGCCGCCCTTCCTCTCCCCTCCTCTTGCTTGGCCTCCCTCCTCTTCCCTCCTCCCCTTTCCTCCTTTGCTCCCCTCGGTTTCCCCTCAACTCCACCGCCCAAGATTCGGCCACCACTCTCAAGCCGACCATCACTTCCACACCCCAAACCGAACCACCATCCTCTCCCTTATCCAAAATCCGACCTCCATCAAGAGCCCCCAAATCAGCCCCCTTCCATAGTGAAATCGACCAAGATCAAAGGTGTTTATTTTCTCCCTTTGTGTTTTTTTCCTCCATCCCGGCGTGAAGCAAAGGAAGCAGACAAGTTTTTCTCCATCCAGCGACACTCCGGTGGAGTCGTGGAAGAACGATCCTTGAAAGTGAACCAGAATCATCTATTCCGGTTGGGTAACGAGATCTTCTATCTCGTGTGTGATTCTTATCTCTTTAGATTTTTAATTGGTGGAATACCTTTGTGTTACTTTGGAATCGTTTTTTCATTTGTGGCTTATCTTTCCGATCGCTTGTGTTGTTCTTTCTAATTGTTTAATTTTCCAAGAGATTTGGCGAGCCTCGCTTTCGTTTTGTTGGGGGAGATCTACCTTTTTCGAACCGAACCTTTCGGTAGATCTCTTTTGGTACAACCATCGCTCGGTCGGACCCAAGATTGGTCCTTTTAACTTGAGAGAACATCGGCCTCTAGTCGTTTGTTCAATCTCTAATCGGCGTGGCTAGCATAGGTTAGCGATAGTTGATAACGTTGTTCGTGGGTGTGCTGCGTTTAGTTATTGTGTGAGCATAGTAGTGGAAATAGAGAGGCGTACGTGTTACTCCCTTTGTCGTTATAGTGCCAAACACCGTAGCCTACATCACATATAGCTCGAAGATGAGGGCATATGCATGCCCGATGAAGGGATGAGATGGAGACTTTGTGAGTCTTCTCATCCCATCGGACCATCGCCTCGCCGAGCTGGTACTTTTCCTTCGCCCAAGACCAAAGTGTTGGTGTTCCATCGGCAGTCCCGGGTCGCAGACCCCGAACTCCTCGGCAGGTGGGGAGGAAGGAGGGTCGTTGTCGCTCTGTTCTTTCTCCGGCGACTTCTCCGGCGTTGTCTCCAGCAACTCATGAACATTCGTTTCACCTTGGATATCCCCACCGCCTTCTGCATTTTCTTCGATGTCGTGGGCGGGGGGGGGAGTTGGAGCTCGCGGGGTCAGGTCACTTCTTGCTAGCAGGGTCGGGTCGCATCTTGCTTGCGGGAGGTCTGACAGAACCTTACTCACACTGGCATGCTACTGCGGCTGCCCTCTCGCACGTGAGTGGGTCAGGGTAAAGGCCCGAGTCCGCGAAAGGTGAGTGCTCGGGAATCAGCCTCTCCCATGCAGAGAAAAACTTAGCATAAAAAAGTTTGATTTTGGCGAGCCCATTAAAGAAAATAGGGGAGAAGCTATACCTTTGTTGGGATGAACCGGGGGGAGCGATTCGAGGCTCCTTCGAAGGAAGGAGACCTCGAAGTCCTTGTCGAGGAAGAACTTGAGGAGCTCGGCATCGTTTCCTGTCACAATCGGTGACTGGTATACCTCCTCACTCCTTTGCCGAGGTAAGAAGGGTATATTGCCGAGCTCTCCTTGGATGAATATGAATTTGGAGATCTAGTAAAGGAACGTTCATGTTGGCTGTCTCGCGAACTTTGAATTACGATCCGGAGAGAAAGTTGACCCCGTCGTTGGTCACGTCATATATAAACAGCTTCCGGAAGACGGTGAGGTTAAAATCTATCTGCTCTCACTGGAGGAAGAAGGTGAATGCCACCATCATGGCAATCGCGTTCGGGTTCAGCTGTGCGGGAACTGCCCCGTAGTATTTTAGAATCTGGCAGATTTCCAACCAGAGGGGAAACACAACCCCACCTCAAAGTGCGAGATAGGGAAGGTGAGCTCATTGGAAAAGAAGGTATTGATCCTGTCACCCCTCCTGGGCCGACGCGTGGTGAAGCCGGGGGGAACGTGGTCGGCCACAATGTCAACATACTCCTGCTCGGTATTGTTCCACTCATAAAAAGTGTATTCTAAGAACTTCCTCGTGCACTTGGACCTTCCCTCCGTGTCAGATCTTTTTAAGATCTCGGCCCAAGTAGGAGCGGCGAGAAGAGTAACTAGAAGGGGGTATGAGTATGCAGTAAAGGCGATGGTCTGGGGGTATGTGAGGGGGGCCTTATTTTTAGAAAACAAACTAATTGTCGAGCCGGCCGGTCAGTCCGGCTCGCCGACCACGACTCACCAAACCTCTGCGACCTGTTCAACCCTAACATGAGCCAAATCCATATCATAATGCGGTTCGTAAATAAAAAGCATTGAAAGTTAGATCTAAAAATAGTTTGAATTATTACACAGCCATATTAAAAGTTTGTAGAATCCAACAGAAGAAATTTTTTTTCAACATGTGCGAGCTGGGGAACTGTGGGGCGACTGCTGGTAGCCTCAGCTAGGGAGCCAATTCCATCTACCCAGCATCGCTTCCCCATACCTGGAGGTTGTCGCGGGTTGTTGAACTCGCGGACCAGCTCCATATCTTGGTGAATGAACCGCATGTTCTTGTTGATTCTGTGCATAAGTGGGGTGGGGGAAGTCATCCCAATCACCGAGCAGCACTTCACCACGTCCCCCAGCAAAACATAGTCCTGTTCCAGTGCCTACAGCCTCTGTTATCTGAGTAAGTTCTCCTCCATGATCCGGTGTAGCATGGGTACCTGCTTCTTATTGACTTCAATAGTTCACTACCTCAGCTCGGCAGGGTCCAACGAAGCATCCAGGAAACCCTCTATCATATTGGGTGAAGGTGGTGGCGAGTGGCAAGCTAGCTCTGATGATTCTTCGTCTTCACATTGTCCAACGAGACGTACGAGGACAACAAATTTAAATGAGGAGTTTGGGGTTGCAGAAATGATGAATGCTTCAGACCAATCTTGCGAGATGGTCCAACTGAGGTGGAGCTGTAGAGAGGAACCTGGCTGCCCCTGAAAAAGGCAAGCGAGAGGATGCTGGAGGGCCTTGCCACGACCCGAAGCTTGAGAGTTTGGGGAGATCAGCTCAATGCTTTGGACAGGGATGCCCCCGACACCTCCCCTGGGAAGTGCATGATCGGGGGTAGGATCTCGAGGCGATTCGCGGGCCGGTGACTTCAGCGGTAGCAAGCCAAGCCCAGTGGTACCAAAGGGAGGCGATGGGCTTTATGCTCTAGAATCAGGTGTCTGGAGGTGTGAATCTTTTCAGGAAGAATCAACTCGCTGTGCAGAAGTTCCCTCATCGATTTGATGAGTGTCTGGGTCAGACAGAGTGTCGATGATCTCCATTCCACTTGGTTCTGCAGATGGTTTAGAGGAAGAAGCGTGTAAGACCCCTCCCCTTACCAAGGAGGGTCCTGGTCTTATGCTCAGAACCGCCGTCTTACGGTGGCACTAACGCACGGGTTAGTCAACACTACAACACGTCGATTCTGCCGGCTAATATGATCATATAACTTTTAGGCCAATATGAGAAATAGAAGTATAGCGGTAATGTAGAAATAAACTACAACCAGTCCACAGTCACAGTACATATCAAATAACAAAATGAAAGTACATCCAATCCATAATGAGTACAAAAATATGAAGAGTAAAAAGGGCCTATGCCATGTACATGAATATCAACTCTCCTCATAAAATAAAACGCGGAAGCAAATCTATCATCCTCGAACTCATCCCACCTAAGGTAGCATTGTAGTAGTAGGTCGTGGTATCAACTCCTCACTCCCTGTCACCTCGTCCTACCGGTGGTGCTGGTGCTCCATCTCCTCGAGCTCACCGACCATTAGTCAAAATACTAAGTCGCTTCCTCCGAACCTCGCCCCGCAACTCCTATGCACCGTGCGGGAGGATGAAGAGGAGGACTATCAAGGGGTAACAGAAGGAAGCAGGTGACAAGTAATCTATGCTACCAGGTAAGAGTGTAAGCAGTAAATCTACACTAGCAGTTCTATGTATATAGTACAAAAGTAAAAGCATGTACAGTACAAGTAAGTAAAGAACTGAAAGTAAGAGCAAAAAAGTAAAGCTATGCTACCGCTACTCTACCATCACAAAAGTACCTTAACTTATAAAAATGCCCATACAAATTTATAAGTTAAGGTTTCCAGGAATTAAAACTTATCAAATAAAAGAGCTCATACTAATTTATATGATAAGGATCTATGAAGCGTATGACCTAATATGAATGAATGTTTATGATGCAATTTATGCAACAAGCAAGTGCAACTCACACACAATGACTCTGTGATCACAGACCTTTAGTTCCCACTTTTTGAGAGCTAGCATCACTCTCGGGCACCACCGTTGTGGCTAACGGCAACAGCGGAGCGGGCGTCTCCACTTCTAGGCAGGTATGCACTCTACCAAACCTACACCACCTCTCATACGCTCGTGTACATATCTAAGGTGCACTCTAGGACCAGCGTACGTATTTTGCTTACTACCGGTCAATCTTGTTGGGTCGGGTGTGCGTTATCGGGGATCGTCCTCCAGACCGCAGTGTAAAATAACCCACTGGCCCCTCAAACCCTCACACCCGCCTGAGTCACCGTACTGCCATCAGTGTGACGATCGGCCCAGTACCACATGACCCGCCACTAAATTTATGCACATGCAAGTATTTCATCTCGAGCCTTCAGCTCGCAGGACCAACCTGTCCTGACTCCCTCAAACCCTTCACGGGTGAGCCTGCAACATATATCCCTCCAACCCTTGATGGGTGGGATGTTGCCTCAAAACACTCCAACCCTATACGGGTGAGAATATGCAATGTTTACCCTGGGCCTATTATTCTACTTTTGCCTAAGGATTATTATTCTTAGTGACTTGGGTTTAATCCCAGGACTGCCCCCAACATACCCAGTGAAGGGCTCTCAAAGGGCACTAGGAACCAAGATGAGATGAAGCCTAAAGTTCCCTTTCGCAAGGATATTTACTTTTGTTGATGTCCACCCTTGATCCGTACTTTACTCTCATTATTACTCTTGAGTGATCCTAATGACTTAAGATGTTCTCAGAAGGGCGACGGTCTTCCGCCGGCCTCCACTCTAGTTGTTATCCAAGGGCTTGCACCTTTACTCTCATCACTAAAATAACTCTACCCACCAGGGTTATTTTCTAATTGTAATCTCTAGCTCATCCGTCGATCTATCCCCCGGTGGTCCTTATAGTATAACCTACTTACACTATGCACAGCCCATGACCTAATACCACCCTGAATTAGAACTTCCAATTCTTTGGGCCACCTGCCCCTAACTATTTATCCTAGGGTGGTATGGACTAATGAAGTGAGCATGTTGATTTTCATAATTTTCTTAGGTCATTTAAGCCTCTAATTAAATCATTTAATTAATTCCCTAGGTCATTTAATTCATGAAGTATTACAAATTATAATCCACTGACCTAAGGAATTTCTCCTGAGTTGTATCATGGTAAAATGTTGTTGTCTATCAAAATTCATAATTTTCCTTTGAATATTTCTATTTATTCCTTAATTAGTACAAAACTCACATAATTGTCATTTTCCAAATGAAGTATAAGGAATATATTACCCAAAATTCTAGGAAAACTTACAGTGCATATATATCATTAATTTAAGGCTAATGACAGAGTTTCATCAACCTCTATAATGTAATGGCCTAACAAATTCAATTTCTATTAATTTACCACAAAGTCATTATGCTAGTTTAAAAATTATTAGGACATTCAAAAATTTTGAGATAATTATACAAGGCTAATCATACAAATATACAGCACTAGAAATTTTTCAAAAATTTGCTGATATATATTTCCATCAATTCATAAATAAATATAATAATGGTAAAATGGTAATTTCCATGTATTTTGCTCCGAAATTCTCAAAAAGTAGGATAAAAATTTTCATGAGTCAAATATGACCTCCCTTTTGTTTTGACAGATTTTGGGGGTTTTGTTTTTTGACCAAAACCCTATTTTCCAATTTATTTATCAAAAGGCCTAAAATTTTAAAAATCCAAATAATGGGATTTTTGCTCACAAAAATCCCATTACTACTATGAGTGGTGAACTTTACTCTAATAAGCCTCTGGCATCAATTCCATGATTTTTGAATTTATCAAATAGGCTGAATATGCAATATTTCAAAAATGGCTATTTGCATCCCAAAGCTATACATAGCCAACACATGCAAGTGGGTTAACCCAACATGCAGTGGTCCAAATCTGCTAAAAATTTTACCATGCACATATAATGTCCCTAAGGACCTACCAAAAAATTTTGGGGCCATTTGGAGTCATACCACTCCAAATATTCCATTTATTTCCTTTTGGGTATTTTAGTAAAATCTATATAAAAACTTTTTCCCAAAAATTCTTATTTTTGGTCAGCGACTAAGTATGTCCTAAACATGCATGCGCCCAAAATTTTGGGTCATTTTGATGAATGGTTGGGCTTGCGCATTAATTTGAAGTTCTGCCATAGTCAAGGATCAGTCCTAGGAAAACAGACCTACAACCAAATCTACTATACCAAATTTGATGTTTAAGGTGTCATATTAAAGTTAAGACAATAGGCTATAATTTTTATTTAGTGTTCATTTCTGGAAATGCCTCTAACAGGCCTAAATATGACTTGTAAAATGACTGAAAAAGTGTGACAGTTATATGATTTTATTTAATTTAATTTAAATCAGGATTTGCACGAATCTTAAAGCAAATTGGACGGAATCGGGTTGTCTTCAACCTCCAGCCGACGGCTGGGATTCATCCTTCCTGTTACACCTTTGCTGGTTGTTTCCGGCCACTTGGGACTGCGCCACTGTCGGCGATTATTGCCACCACCTCCGTTGAGGTGGGGGCTAGCGTTTCCTGGCGGTGAGGCGGTCGGAGGCGGCTCCTCCGACGATCCCGAGCAAGAAGAAAAACTAGGAATTTTGGCTCTTTTCTCACATGGCATCGGGCTCAATTGAGCCCGATATCTCTCCTAAACGATCTAGGAAGCTAGTACGGGTAGAGGTGAAGTGAAACTAACCTGATTCAGGCCTTGGCGGCGAGTGCGGCGGCGGTTTGCATGGTTGAGCTGCTCTAGCGGCAGCTTGCTCAATTCCTCGTTTCTCCACCGTTTGCTTCGATCCAGTAGTCGATTTCCCCTCCTCTCCTCTCTGTGAAGCTAATGGTGGTGGTGATTTGGGCTGGGGTGGGCTGTATGTGGAGTTAACTCCAAGGTGAGCTCGGGCTCAACCTTCGATGCTTTACCCATCTTGTCAAGTGGCCACCATGCAACCAAATCTTCTAGAATTCTCTTGGGTGACCGGGCAGCAGTCTTTAGGTAGAAGAAGCCAAGGCCAAGTGGCCTCCTCCTATTAATTCCACTTTCTCTGTCCTCCTTTTGGGTGAATTCTCCAAAATGCCCCCATGCATGCACTCTCTCTCCAAATCCATAGGGGTATGGCTGGTCTTTGACACCTTGGGCTGATAATGGGCCATGTTTGGTGGGCTTGACCCAAGGGGAATGGGCTTAGCCCTTATTTTCTTCTTTAGGCCACATGTTTGACCAAGTTCACTTTTTAGGTTGACTTAGTCAACATGGCTTGTGGGTTGACCCCACTTGAGGGTCGTGGACCGTATGGCATCACCCAACATGGTTTGGGCCATGGTGATGTCCCACTTGGACCATTTGGGCCTTTTGGTGTAGGTTTGACCAATTTAAGGTTTAGGGTTGACTTGGTCAAATTGGGTCAATGGATGACCCAATGGCATGCTTTAGGGTTCACTTAGATTGTCCTTAGGGTTAGGGCAATGTGGTGGAGGTCATGGTGTGGCTACGGTTCCTATTTAGGCTAGTTTGACCTAGTTTGACATGGGACCTATAGTGGGCCCCACATGGCTACAACCCACTACCTAGGGTCAAAGCTAGCTAATTTCCCTAACACCCACCCCATGCTCAACCCAATCTAAGTTAAGGGGTGTAGACGTAACATGGGATGTTACAAATCCTATAAACAAAAAAAATAATTTCGTCCCCGAAATTTAAATTCGGGTCTATGGGGTTCTACTTGCAAGAGTTATAAGAAATTTAAACGCATAAACTAAAGTATACCTGAAGTAAACAACTCTGTGTGTTGTTCCATCATCAGATCCCTCGGCTCCCAGGTGTGCTCCTCCCGTCCATGGTTGGACCATAATACCTTTACAGGGGAACCCTCTTCTTCCGCAACACACGGACATCTGTATCATCAATCCGGATCGCCTCCAATCTAACGGATCTGTCGGGTGTTATCAGACCGGCTGTAGTAGTAATATGCTGCTCCAGCCATAGGAGAGCTCTCCGTAGTGAGGAGACGTGGAAGACGTCGTGCAAGGCCTCCAGTTCTGGCGGCAACTCCAGCCTGTAGGCCAAGGGGCCGATCCGCTCTAGTATCAAATACGGCCCCATATATCAAGGGCTGAGCTTCTTGTGCCTCCGCACCCGAGAAATGCCATGCACCGGACTTATCTTCAGGAATACTCTATCCCCCACCTAGAATTCTACCTTCTGATGTCGCGCATCGTAGTACTTCGCCTGCCTACTATGGGCCTCTAGCAGCTGATCCCTGATCAAACGAACCGGAGCCTCCGTATCCTTCACATAACCAGAACCAAGAGTCATCGTGTCCACATCCATAACCTATGATAGAGGCGTCCCGTACTTCCTTCCATACAAAGCCTTGTAAGGCGCCATCCCGATGCTTGCCTGGTGACTGTTATTATAAGAGAACTCGATCAATGGTAGTAGCCTCTCCCAAGGCTTCCCTGTATCCAATATGCATAGACGAAGCAGATCCTCCATGGTCCGGATGGTCTGCTCGGTCTGGCCGTCGGTCTGCGGATGGAAGTCGGTGCTAAAAGTGAGCCGAGAACCCAAGTAAGCATGCATAGCCCTCCATTCCCTCGATATGAACCGACCATCACGGTCCGAGACGATCGTTCTGGGGATGCCATGGTACCTAACGAACTGCTCCACGAACAATCTCACCAGAACAGCAACTGGAGCATCCTTCCTGACTCGAATAAACTATGCTACCTTGGTCAGCCTGTCGACTATGACCCATATGGAATCATGCCCAGAGTGGGAGCGAGGCAGTCCGTGCACAAAATCCATAACAATGTTCACGAACTTCCACTCTAGAACGGGCAGTGGTTGTAATAAACCTCTCGGGCGCTTGCATTCTGCCTTCACATACTGGCACGTCTCACAATGTGTCACAAAGTGGGTGATCTCCCTCTTCATCCCAGGCCAGTACATAGTCTTAGGTAAATCTGCCCACATTTTGGTGATGCCAGGATGCACTGAATATCCGGAGCAGTGTGCCTCTCTAAGTATATCATTCCGGATACGTCCCCTGCTGGTATATAAACGCATCCAAGGAATCGAAGGAGATCATCCTGCAGCATGTAATCCTCAACCTTGCCCCTTTCTAGGGCATTGAAAATCGGCTCCAATGCAGCATCCAGCCTCTGATGCGCCACAATGCGCTCCCGAAGATCATCCTCCCCGATCAAGGAGTTCAGATATTCCCGGTAGACTGCTGTCTCGTCCTCTGAAACCATGGTGATAGGCATATCATCCATCATCTGCATCAATCCCATATACATCACCCGGGGCTCCGGTCCAGTAGTGTCAGCTCTCCTGCTAAACGCATTTGCCACAGTGTTCCCTTTCCCCGGGTGATAGTGCAATTTGTAATCATAATCGCAAAGAAATTCCAGTCATCTCCTCTGCTGAAGGTTCAGATCTTTCTGTGTGTCGACATATTTGAGGTTCTTGTGATCCGAGTAGATATCACAATGAACCCCATATAAGTAGTGTCTCCAGATCTTCAGTGCGAATACGACTGCCCCGAGCTCCAAGTCATGCACCGGGTAGTTATGCTCATGCTTCTTCAATTGTCTCGAAGCATAAGCAATAATATGTCCATGCTGCATCAGTACAACACCCATACCCTGATTAGAGGCATTTGTGTAGATCTGAAATCCCTCATTCCAAGATGGGATTGCAAGGATAGGGGATGAGGTGAGTCGGTCCTTCAACCCCTGAAAGGCTGTCTCGCACTGCTCTGTCCAAGCAAACTCTACATCCTTCCTCATCAAGGACGTGAGGGGGAGTGCTATCCTCGAGAACCCCTCCACGAACTTACGATAATAACCTACTAATCCCAAGAAGCTACAAATGTCTGACGCTGTCTTCGGCCATGGCCAATCTCTCACTGCCTCTATCTTGGCTGGATCCACCGCCAATCCAGCTCCACTGACCGTATGCCCTAAGAAGGCCACCTCATATAGCCAGAACTAGCACTTATAAAACTTCACATACATCTGGGACTCCCTCAGCCTCTGCAAAACCTGTGCCAAATGCTCTGTGTGCTCCTCCTGAGTCCGGGAATAGATCAGAATATCGTCGATGAATACAATGACGAAGCAGTCCAAGTAGGGCTCGAATACACGGTTCATTAGACTCATGAATTCGGAAGGGGCATTCGTGAGCCCAAAAGGCATCAACGTGAACTCGTATAACCCGGATCGTGAGCTGAAAGCCGTCTTCGGGATGTCTTCCTCTCGGATGAGCAGCTGATAGTAACCGGATCTCAAATCTAGCTTAGAGAACCAGAAGGCCCCCTGAAGCTGATCAAATAGCTCGTCTATCCGAAGCAGTGGATAGGTATTCCAGACCGTCAAGCAGTTCATCTCCATGTAATCTATATACAGCCGCAATGATCCGTCTTTCTTATTCACAAAAAGAACTGGTGCTCCCCACGGTGACGAGCTCGGCCGCACAAATCCTGATTCCACAAGCTCCTGAAGCTAAGTCCTGAATTCTGCCAACTCTCTGGGAGCCATCCTGTAAGGTGCCCGGGACACTGGCCTCACCACCGGCACTAACTGAATCCTGAAATCCAAGTCCCGAGCTGGTGGTAGTCTGGGCAATTTATCCGGGAATACATCAGAGAAATCCCGAACCACCGAGATATCAGCTATAGAACTCTCTACTGTCACCATCTCGAAGCATATAAGGTACACCTCTTCCCCCTGCTCATAGGCCTTGACAGCCTGTACAGAAGATAATGAAAGATGGGGTATAGGTCAGATACCTTCAATAGTGACGTAGGAGTCTCCATGCCTGAGTGTGAACCTCTTTGAGGGGCAGTCGATCTAGGCATGGTTCCAATGAAGCCAGGTCATGCCCAAAATCAAATCAAAGTCCGGCAATCTTAAGACCGCTGCCGGAGCTTCGAATATCTTGCCTCCAATCTCGGCCTCCATGTTGCAGCTATCCGTGGTCCATAGCTCCGAGCCATCAGGAAGACGCACCCTCATCTCTATGCCAGGGAATCTCTCCACACTCTCTAGTCCTTCAATAAAAGTGTCTGACATGAATGAGTGCGAAGCACCCGTGTCGAAGAGGGTATGAGCGGGCTTGCCGCTAATCATAACTATGCCTGAGATTTATTTGAGTTAAAATGGAGGTTATTTCTAAGGTTTTGAAGGCATTACTAAGGTTGAAATTTCTAAATTAAAATAATTTAAGTACCTATAATCACTTCCTCAGGGTTCTGTTGGGTACATTGGTTAAATGTACCTGATTTGAAGAAGCCTCACCCAACTCAATGATATACATCATAATGTATTTGATGTATGTTGAGTTTACTTCTGCAGGTTAAGTAATTACTGGACTGAAGCAAAACATTTCTAAGTCCATGTGTCGACACCCAGAGGGAAAGTGTCGACACTGAAGAAGACTTGTGTCGACACCCAGACAAGCAGTATCGACACTTGGAGTCATTGCGTCGACACCTGAGATGCAGAGTCGACACCAGACACAAAGTGTCGACACAAGGAGCTGTGTCGACACTCAGTGAAGAAAAGTGCAGACAGAAAGTGTCGACACTTAACAGCAGTGTCGACACCCAGTGAAGCTGTGTCTATATCAGAAAGTGTCGACACAAGGAGCTGTGTCGACACTCAGCAAAAGTCAGCAGAGACTAAGTTAAAGTGTCGACACCAAGAACAATGTGTCGACACTCAATAGAAGAGTCAACACATGAAGTAAGTGTCGACACCTAGAACAATGTGTCGACACTCAGCTGAAGACTCTACACTTGAAGAAAGTGTCGACACATGGAGCTGTGTCGACACTTAGCAAAGAACGGAAATATCAACAAAATATTCTAAGTACAAGTGTCGACACTAAGGGAATGTGTCGACACTCAGCTGAAGTCTCAAGAGAAGAATCAAGTGTCGACACAAGGAGCTGTGTCGACACTCAGCAAGTATCAACATAGAAGACTATGTGTCGACACCAAGAAGCAGTGTCGACACTTAACAGATTCAACACAAGAAGTTGTGTCGACACAAAGGAGATGTGTCGACACTTAGAAGAATTCAACAAGTTACAGAAGATCAAGTACTTGTGTCGACACTCAATTTCAGTGTCGACACATGCAGAAGAATCTGTGTCGAGACGTAGTATCTACAACACAAGGAGTTGTGTCGACACCTTGTAGACTTGTGTCGACACTTACACAACTGTGTCGACACTTGGTCTATAAGTGTCGACACTTAAAGACAGAAAGTCTCGACACGTTCAGACAGTTAGAGATTTTCAAGAATTGACTGGATGACTTGGCAGCTGCCGTTCCAGCCGGTCTACAACACCTGTCAGAGATGTCAGAATTCAGTTATGGATCGGACCAGCCGGTTACCATGGAGAAGGACTATAAATAGGCTCATACAGTTTACAGAAACGGTTGTTGAGAAGGTGGATCAGATTGTTGTTGAACAAGTTATTAAAGTGGTTCACAGAGTTATTGATCAAGTATCAAATCAAGAAGATCTAGCTGTGCAGATCTAAGAAGTTGGAGAGAGGGCTCCATTCAAGAAATCAGCCATTGGAACTAGGCTGAGAAGAAGGGTTCAGATTTATTCTGGATCTTAAGAAGCAAAGATCAAGGATCAACTGCAGGAGGATTCATTCTTATTCAGTTCTACTTTCAAGAAGCTTTGAAGAAAGGTAAGTCAGATTGAATCCAGCTGAGTTCTTCCAAGAACTCATCAAGAAACTCTCAACTCCCCTCTCTTGTTTCTGAGTTGTTGAGTTATTATTTCTATAAACATTTTTATCTTGTAGGATCCTTTGGATCTGAGTGAATTGTAAGCCTATAATTATAAAGGCTGAGGGTAGGGCTTGAGAGCCTGAGTGTAGGAGATTGAAATCTCTGAGTGTAGGCCTTTTGTGGCTGAGTGTAGGCCTTGTTGGCTGAGTGTAGGCCTTTGTGGCTGAGTGTAGGCTTTGGGATAAAGCTGAGTTGTAAGGCCTTGGGCATGAGGTGTAGGAACCAATTTGGGTTCTGAGCTAGTGGAGAAGTTTGGCCGAATCTAGTACACTGCTAGATATGCGAAGGGGGAAAGTGGATGTACCCATATCTTGGGGAACCACTATAAAACACTGTGTCTGCTGTGCTGTGATTGTGATTTGCTGTGTATGCTTTGTGATTGCTGTGAAATAGTAGAGTAGATTCTGTGATATAACTGTTTGCTGCCATTAAAGTTTCAAAAAGGATTAGGTCACCTATTCACCCCCCCCCCCTCTAGGTGATTAGGTACTATATCTTTCAAGTGGTATCAGAGGCAGGTTCCTCAAAAAGGACTAACAGTCTGAGGAGATCCTGAGTGGCAGATTCAGTGTAAGTCAAAATACAGATTCAAGAAAATCAAAAACCATGGGTTCCTCTGAAAATCACAAGGAATTGGGTTCCATGAAATTGCCCATATGCAGGAAAGAGATCTTTGGGATCTGGAAGGAAAGGGTAAGGCTGTTTATGGAGGCCTCAGACCCTAGGATATACATCACAGTAAAGGAAGGGCCTTATGTGCCCATGAAGATATCTGTTCTGGATGCAAATCAGAGAACTCCAAACGATTTCTCTGAAATGACTAAGGATGAGATTGTCCTAGCCACCATGGACAAGAGGGCACAAAACATTATAGTGAGTGCCATAGATGATTCAACATTTCAGAATCTTATACACTGTAAGACAGCCAAAGAGATGTGTGACACTCTTATTGTGTATATGGAGGGTTCTGAAGAAGTTAGACAAGATAGAAAATTCTTGCTAAATCAGGAGTATGAAAGTTTTAGACAAGGAAAGAGTGATAGCATAACTGAGTGTTATAAGAAGTTCTACAGAATAGTGAATGAACTCATGTCTTATGGAAGAGAGTTCATCAATTATGAATTAAATGACAAGGTCCTAAGGTCCCTAACTAAAGATTGGGACACAAAGATTTGTGCCATTAGAGAAATGGCTAAGTTGGGGGAAATTCCTCCTCCTACACTGTTTGGCAAGTTATTGTCTTATGAAATGCAGTTGACAGTGAGGAAAGAGGAGGAGAAATCAACAAGAACTGAACACAAGGAAAGAACAGTAGCCTTCAAGACAGAAGCCTCCAGAAAGTGCAGGAATAAGTCATCAACTCCACCTCCAAAGGTAGTTGAATCAGAGTCAGATGAGTCAGTCAGCACCAAATCTGCAAGTAGTGAAAGTGATGAAGACTTTGCTGCCTTCACTAGACACTTTCAGAAATTCTTGAAGAAGAAACAGTGGAGGTCAAGACCTTCTACTTCAAAAGGAAAAGAAGATTATTATCAGGATAAAAAGGCTTCAAAGAAAGACAGGAAGAGGACAAAATCTAGCAAGATAACTGGTTCAAAAATAGTATGCTATTGCTGCAATAGATAGGGACATGTTATTGCAGACTGTCCTGAAAAGAGGAAAGAATCTAATGACAGGAAAAAGACTTATTTCAAAGGCAAGAAAGAAAAGTCTTTTGTTGCCAAGAAGGAGAAGACTCTATCAGATATCTCTTCTTCAGAAACTGAGTCTGAGGCTGAAGCTTACATAGGGCTG
This sequence comes from Platanthera guangdongensis, assembly GCA_039583875.1. Taxonomy (NCBI): domain Eukaryota; kingdom Viridiplantae; phylum Streptophyta; class Magnoliopsida; order Asparagales; family Orchidaceae; genus Platanthera; species Platanthera guangdongensis. The sequence goes on along the minus strand of CM077166.1, from coordinate 102,865,458 downwards.
TTTGCTGAAGAAGAAGAAGAATTCATGCAGATAATGGAGTCTATTTATGAACAAGAAGACTGCCAGTGCCAAGGACTGATGACATTGACTGAGAGTGACAAAATCCTGGAGCTGCCAGGACCCAGTAAGGTACAATGTTCAACTTTAAATTCAGTTTCTTGTACCAGTACAGAATTAGATTCATCTTCATCAAGTGATGAAAGTGTATCTGAGTCTGAGGATGATATTTATCAGCTTATAGATGAATATAAAGTACTGTTGCAAGCTTACAAGAAAAGCAAGACCCTAGCCAAAAGTCAGGCAAAGGAAATTGCTGATCTTAAAGCTACTGCAACAGATTCTGAGAAGCAATTTGATCAAAAGCTTAATGAGATAGCCAGGCTGAAACACATAACAGTGATTCAGATGGGGACTATCACCTTTAAGAATGATCAAATCAAGAGTCTGGAGATCAATCTTCAGAAAGAGAGAGAGCTTGTTGCTAGGTTTTCTAAACCTAAGTCAGTGCTACCTTTAATTGATGAATTTGTTCATCATAAAGGCAAGGCTGGACTGGGTTTTATTAGACCTGCAAGGACTGAGCAGTCCAAGCCCAAGTTCAAGGGCAAAGCTCCAACATTCAACAAGTCTGCTGTAGATAAGACAGCAAAGACAGTACCTAAGCAAAGGTACAATAAGTTTGAATGTTGGTGCTGTGGCAAAGTTGGCCATTTTGCAGTGGACTGTTGGCACAATGCTAGTGCCAAAGTGAGTACCAAACTACCTGTTGGAAAGCCAGTAGGTAGCTTTGTCAGATTTCAAACTAACAAGTACCAAGGACCCAAGAATTCTTTGGGTTCTAAGGTTCATTAATCTGTTTTGCAGGTGAGTCCAAGTGGCCATACCCCAACATGGTACTTGGACAGTGGATGTTCCAGACATATGACTGGAACTAGAGGATTACTAAAGGACTACATACCAATAAAAGATGGTCCAAAAGTCACCTTTGGTGGTTCTGAAAAAGGAATCATCAAAGGATTTGGTAACATTTCTAGCAACTTGGTTACCATTACTCAAGTGGCTTATGTTAAAGGGTTGAAACACAACCTAATAAGTATAAGTCAATTAAGTGATGTAGGGTATGACATCTCATTTGTTAAAAATGGTTGTCATATCAAGAGGTCAAGTGATCAAGAGATCATTTTGACAGGTTATAGGAAGAGGAATGTCTACTGCTTAGACATTATGGTTGAGAACAATAGTTCTCCAGTTTGTCTTGTAGCTGATGAGATAGTCACTCATTGTGTCAAATGGCACAAGAGGCTAGCCCATCTTAACTATAAGACTATTAGCAAACTCTTTAGCAAAGAGTTAGTGAGGAATGGTCCTCAAGTTAAGTGTGTTAAAGATGGTATTTGCTCAGCTTGTCAAAAGGGCAAGCAGACTAAATCCACCTTTAGAAGCATAAAAAACAAAGATGCTGTGAGGTGTTTATACCTCTTGCACTTGGATCTCTTTGGTCCAATGCCAGTTCACAGCTTAGGTAGGAAGGTCTATACCCTTGTAGTTGTAGATGACTACTCAAGGTTTTCCTGGGTGTTCTTCTTAAGACAAAAATCTGAAACACCTAGTGTCTTCCATAGCTTTATCAAGCAAATTCAGAATGAACTAGACAGTACAATGATCAAGATTAGAAGTGACCATGGTACTGAGTTTCAGTCTGATAGCATGACAAAACTTTGTGAAGACTTTGGGATATTTCAAGAATTCTCTTCACCTAGAACACCTCAGCAAAATGACATTGCTGAGAGGAAGAATAGGACCTTGATAGAGGATGGTAGGACCCTACTAAGTGATACATCACTGCTAGAGTATTTCAGGGCTGAAGCAGTTAACACTGCATGCCATGTTATAAATAGGGCTACCATCACTAAAGGCCTCAACAAGACCCCCTATGAAGTTGTGAAAGGCAGGAAACCAAACCTATCCTACTTCAGGATCTTTGGTTGCAAATGCTTCATACTTAACAATGGGAAGTCTTACTTGACTAAGTTTGCTGCCAAGTCCCAAGAGGGAATTTTTGTTGGGTACAGCAATAATAGTAAGGCTTATAGAGTCTACAACTTGTCTACACAAGTTGTAGAAGAATCTGTGCATGTAGTTTTTGATGAGACTAAACTTATTAACAATGAGTTGTCTAGTACTGTATGCAGCCCCACAGGTTTAACAAACAAAATGGACAAGCTTACTATAGAAGAAGTACCTGCTGCAAGACAGCAAGTAGAGGAGAGTAGATGTTGTCCAGGGGGAGAACTACATGTGCCAATTGCTGATGGAGTACAATGAATACAGCATGATGGAGATGCTGAAGAGGTTCAACCAGAAGTTAGGATGCCTCCAGCCAACAGGCATCTTAGAGATCATCCAGTAGAGCAGATTATTGGAGATCCAAGACAAGGAGTACAAACCAGGAGCAGATACGTGAATGCAGCAATCTACTCCAGTTTTCTATCACAAGTTGAACCTAAGAAGTTTGAAGAAGCAATACTGGATCCACAATGGACTGAAGCAATGCAAGAAGAGCTTAATCAGTTCAAAAGGTGCAAGGTCTGGGAACTTGTTCCTAGACCTAGAGACCACAATATAATAGGAACCAAGTGGATCTACAGGAATAAGATCGATGAACAAGGGGTCATCATTAAGAATAAAGCAAGACTGGTTGCTAAAGGATATATGCAAGAAGAAGGTATTGATTTTGATCAAACCTTTGCTCCAGTAGCCAGACTGGAATCCATAAGGATGTTCTTGGCCTATGCAACCTATCAAGGATTCAAAGTTTACCAAATGGATATCAAGTCAGCATTCCTGAATGGTAATCTTAAGGAAGAAGTCCATGTGGAACAACCTTCAGGTTTTGTTGATCCAACTCTACCTCATCATGTCTATAGACTTAGGAAAGCTTTATATGGGTTAAAGCAAGCCCCTAGGGCTTGGTATGAAACCCTATCTAGTTTTCACATTGAGAACAAGTTCTCAAGGGGAAAATAGATAAGACTCTATTCCTTAGGAAATCTAGAGGCAAAGTTATACTAGTCCAAATATATGTAGATGACATTATATTTGGGTCTACTGAAAGCAGCCTTTGCAAAAAGTTTGCAAAACTTATGCAAGGTCAATTTGAGATGAGTAGTATGGGAGAGCTGAAGTTTTTCTTAGGTCTCCAAGTTAAACAGACTGAAAGTGGTTTATCCATATGTCAGTCCAAGTTCACCCTAGAACTCATAAGGAAATATGGTATGGATTCATCCAGTACCATGAAGACTCCTATGGGGTCAAGTATGTCTCTTAGCAAGGATGATGCAGGGAAACCTGTAGATGAAACCTTGTATAGAGGGATAGTTGGCTCCCTATTATACTTGACTGTTAGTAGACCAGATATCATGTATGCTACATGTGTCTGTGCAAGGTATCAAGCCTGCCCTAAAGAGTCTCATTTGACAGCAGTCAAAAGAATATTGAGATATCTAAAGGGCACTCCCTATCTAGGCCTCTGGTACCCTAGGAATGGAGATTTTGATCTAACAAGTTATTCAGATGCAGACTTTGCAGGATGCAAAGAAGATAGAAAAAGCACTACTGGAACCTGTCAATTCCTATGTGGGAGACTAATTTCATGGAGTAGCAAAAAGCAAACCAGTGTGGCTATCTCCACTGCAGAGTCAGAGTATGTGGCTGCAGGAAGTTGCTGTGCTCAACTTCTGTGGATACAACATCAGCTAGAGGACTATGGATTTCAGGTAAGTAGAACTCCACTTTTCTGTGATTCTACTAGTGCTATTTCAATAGCTAATAATCCTGTATCCCATAGTAGAACTAAACATATTGAAATTAAATATCATTTTCTTAGGGAGCATGTAGAAAGTGAAGATATTTTACTTGAATATGTTAAAACTGATAATCAAGTAGCTGATATGTTTACTAAGTCCCTAGAAGAAGCTAAGTTCAATAGATTCAAAATTGAACTAGGAATGATAAACTTAGAGTAAGTTTACAGAATTAAAAATGGCTAAGTAAAAAGGTGTCGACACATAGACAAGTCTATGTCGACACAGAATAGTTGGTGTCGACACTTCAGGAAAAAGGTGTCGACACATCTAGGAAGTTGGTGTCGACATTTCAGAATATTAGTGTCGACACATGTCTAGTAGGTGTCAACACATCCAATGTGGTGTCGACACTTAGTATTTACTCAGAATTTTCTAAGTAAAGTCTCGACAATATGTCGAGTTATGTTGTGTCGACACATAACCAAGTGTCGACACATAAAATCTGTTGACTAAACTAGTGTCGACACATATGTGTCGAGATATTATAAGTCAGTGTCGACACTTATTGCCAGTGTCGACACATTTTAAGTTCGCTGTCCCGCCTATTCATCTTCAAAATTAGAAAGGTATAAATAGGGTTTTGTCTTTGTTTGTCGACACGCCTTCAAAGTTTCGAGACCAAAACTACTGTGTCGACACCTCTCTTCTCTCCAGACAAATTCTACAAACCCTAATGGCGCCTAAGCTTGAGGAGAACGTCAACGAAGGATATGAGCTGGTGTGCGGCGCTTTTAGTGATGCAGATCAAGAAATCAAGTCTGTCGTAACCCTAGTCGCAGATTCAGGGTTAGAGTATTTAGTTTCTGAACCTACAAAGATATGGAAGAAGGAGGTTCTTGAATTCCTAAATGGAGCTGAAGTGGATGAATTTGGATACAGAATCAAATCCAGAGTTCATGGAACTAAGGTTAAGATATTGCCAAAGATTTTGAGGAAGGTGCTTCAATTGCCAAGAACTCAAGATGAAGATGAAGTTACTGCATCCAGGACCAGGGAAGCTCTAACCTGGTGTGGACTTGATCCTAAGATGAAGATAGGTTCTATTTTTAACAGGAAAGGCATGAACAGCCAAGGCAAATTCATGTCTGAAATTGTTGGAAAAGTGTTACTCAGCAAGCCAGGAGGGCATGACAGAGTGTCTGCCTATATGTTTGGAATAATGACAAGGATAATCTTTACTCTGAAAACAGACTGGTCTATAGTAGTTTATGAGAAGATTAAGGAGGGCTTGAAGAAGCCCAACCTGGGCAGAATCATTAGTCTTTATCTTGCTGGTGTAATACCTGAAGTAATGAGTACTGCTGCTGGAAGTAAAATAAACCACATGAGGAAAATGGACATGAGGTTGTTTTCAAGATGGGACAGGGTGTTGTCAAAAGAAATGCCAACCCCTGAGAAACTAGTTCCTGAGAAAGAAATTCCACCTAAGAAGAAAAGGAAGACTGCACCAGTGGCACAAGAGTCCACTAGCAGTTCTGATAGTGAAGAACAAGTTATCTTCACTCCAGATGTCCATGAGGAAGAGCCTGCTGAAAAGACTCCTGCTCCTCAAGAGGTTGCTGAGATCCAGGGGGAGCTGCCTCAAGCTAGCCCTATCCACAAGGATCAAAGCCAGGGGGAGCTTCCAGTTGTAGAAGAACCCTCTACACTGGAAAGTGAACAAGCCACCACCATCATACTAGAGATACTCACTGATCTAAATACTTTAGAATTTCTTATAGAAGATGCTGATTTGTCTGATGTTCATCAGCAAACTCAGCTGGATAGTCAAGATCCAGATGCTGTTATAAAAGACACATCTGTTGTACAAGCAGTGGTTCCTGATCCAGTGGTTGAAGAGCAAAGAATGTCTCCAGTTCATTCACCACCAGAATACACCATGGAAGATTTATTTTTAAATCTAGATCAACATGACTTTGACATGGACAAGGCTACTGCTGATGAAGAGAATGCTACTACTGAGGGGGAGCAAATCCACATTATGGAAGAGCCTGTAAGGCAGGAAACTGAGAAGGCACCTTAAGTGCAGAAAGAGAAGTCTCCTAGCCCCAAGGAGAGGGTTGACATAGCCAGCTTCTCAGAATCTGAAGATGAGGAGGCTACTAGGGCTAAGCAAAAGAAACTCTATGTATTCAAAAGAAGAAGCCAAAGTTATAAGAAGGCTTTACAATCCATTGCACCACAGCCTATAGTTCAGCAAGTTCCAACTGTTGATTATAGTGCTTTAATGGTTGCACTGCAGATAAAATTGGATGAGCAAAGGCAGGCCATTGAGAAGTATGTAGATGAAGGGCAGAAAACATTGCAATTTGATCTGGCCCAAGATATAAAATCTATAAGGTTTGAAATGAACCAAAATAAGAAGGAGATGACAGACTGCTTCCACAAGGGTGGCAATGCAGTGGTGTACTTGGCAACCCACCAGGAAAAGATAAAGGCACAAGTGGATGACATAGCATTGAAGCAAGGGTATGTGCTTGAAAATCAGCTAAGAATGAATGACAATTTGACTGCTTCCCATAATGCTATTGTCACTGAGTTAAAGAACAAGGCTGCTGAACCTTCTACTTCCAATGCTACTATTAATGATGAATTTGACAAAGCCTTTCAAGAAGAAATTTCTGCTGTTAAGACTGCTATCCAAGCCTCCCAGAAAGCCATATCTGACCAACTTCAAAAGCTCAAACCATTCTTTAAAGATGGAATCAGATACTTGGATAGTCAAATCAGATTTCAAAAGGATGATGTCATAGATCATATGGCTAGAGAAGTCATAAAGGGGGAGAGAGTGTTAGTCAAGGCAAGCTCTGAACATGCTAAGTGGATATCAAATTCCATCAGAGCTACACTTGGGTATCCTCCTCTGTGTGATGACAATGATGTTGCTGAATCTGACATTAATCCTGCCTATCTTGGAGGTGAGCAACCAGAAGTAGCTCAGGTCATTTATCCACCTTCAGATTTTGAAATGATTCATGCTGAGGTACAGACCATGTACAGCCCATTTGGGGGCAAGGACAATGTCCATATTGAAAAGGTTGTTCAGCCTATATCAAAAGCCATGCAAGAGGCATTGCAGAAAGAGGAAGAGACAAGACTATCTAAGAAGAGGTTTAGGGAATAAGCAGAACAAAAGCCAGACTTTGAACAGTGGAGCCCTACCTCTAGGAATATTATATTAACTGCCTGGAAAGCTGCCAAGGATAACACTCATGACAGGAACAAGTGGTTCTCTGAAGCTGAATGGAGAAAGCATGAATCTAGACAAGAGGCCATTGTTCAATACAGAAGGAAGACAAAGATGGGAAAGCTACCTCCTACAGCTCAGGAGCCTAGCAAGTACTTTCCAAAGCCATATCACTATTTTGAGAGGCAGAAGATCAAAGCTGAAGAGCTTAAAAAGAAAGATCTGAAAGGCAAGAAGCCTGCTGATGCTGAAACTGCTGATGCTGCTGTCCAAGCTAAAGTCCAAGATGGCAAAGGAATAGTTATCAAGGAAACAGAACAAAAATAGATTAAGAATTTACTTGAAGATTATTTTGTAATCTTTTGAATGTAAAACATTTTTGTGAACTACTGAAAATGTATAAGACAAATGTTAGAACAATATATGATCAATATATTTCATGTTTGTTCTGTGAATGTGTCTATGTCTATTTCTTATTTGTTCTAAAATGATGAATTTGTATACATGTGAAATTAATACATGTTTATGTTTACCCTGCTGAATATAATCCTGCTTTACATCATTTTGTAACTTTAATTATAAATGGTGTATATCATTGACTAAGGGTTATGACTTCTCCAAATAGGGGGAGATTGTTGGGTACATTGGTTAAATGTACCTGATTTGAAGAAGCCTCACCCAACTCAATGATATACATCATAATGTATTTGATGTATGTTGAGTTTACTTGTGCAGGTTAAGTAATTACTGGACTGAAGCAAAAGGTTTCTAAGTCTATGTGTCGACACCCAGAGGGAAAGTGTCGACACTCAAGAAGACTTGTGTCGACACCAAGACAAGCAATGTCGACACTTGGAGTCATTGTGTCGACACCTGGGATGCAGAGTTGACACCAGACACAAAGTGTCGACACAGGGAGCTGTGTCGACACTCAGTGAAGAAAAGTGCAGACAGAAAGTGTCGACACTTAACAGCAGTGTCGACACCCAGTGAAGCTGTGTCTACATCATAAAGTCTCGACATAAGGAGCTGTGTCGACACTCAGCAAAAGTCAGCAGAGACTAAGTTAAAGTGTCGACACCAAGAATAATGTGTCGACACTCAACAGAAGAGTCAACACATGAAGTAAGTGTCGACACCTAGAACAATGTGTCGACATTCAGCTGAAGACTCTACACTTGAAGAAAGTGTCGACACATGGATCTGTGTCGACACTTAGAAAAGAACGGAAATATCAACAAAATATTCTAAGTACAAGTGTCGACACTAAGGGAATGTGTCGACACTCAGCTGAAGTCTCAACAGAAGAATCAAGTGTCGACACAAGGAGCTGTGTCGACACTCAGCAAGTATCAACATAGAAGAATATGTGTCGACACCAAGAAGCAGTGTCGACACTTAACAGATTCAACACAAGAAGTTGTGTCGACACAAAGGAGATGTGTCGACACTTAGAAGAATTCAGCAAGTTATAGAAGATCAAGTACTTGTGTCGACACTCAATTTCAGTGTCGACACATGCAGAAGAATCTGTGTCGAGACATAGTATCTACAACACAAGGAGTTGTGTCGACACCTTGTAGACTTGTGTCGACACTTACACAACTGTGTCGACACTTGGTCTATAAGTGTCGACACTTAAAGACAGAAAGTCTCGACACTTTCAGACAGTTAGAGATTTTCAAGAATTGACTGGATGACTTGACAGCTGCCATTCCAGCCGGTCTACAGCACCTGTCAGAGATGTCAGAATTCAGTTATGGACCGGACCAGCCGGTTACCATGGAGAAGGCCTATAAATAGGCCCATACAGTTTACAGAAAAGGTTGTTGAGAAGGTGGATCAGATTGTTGTTGAACAAGTTATTAAAGTGGTTCACAGAGTTATTGATCAAGTATCAAATCAAGAAGATCTAGCTGTGCAGATCTAAGAAGTTGGAGAGAGGGCTCCATTCAAGAAATCAGCCGTTAGAACTAGGCTGAGAAGAAGGGTTCAGATTTATTCTGGATCTTAAGAAGCAGAGATCAAGGATCAACTATATGAGGATTCATTCTTATTCAGTTCTACTTTCAAGAAGCTTTGAAGAAAGCTAAGTCAGATTGAATCCAGCTGAGTTCTTCCAAGAACTCATCAAGAAACTCTCAACTCCCCTCTCTTGTTTCTGAGTTGTTGAGTTATTATTTCTATAAACATTTTTATCTTGTAGGATCCTTTGGATCTGAGTGAATTGTAAGCCTGTAATTATAAAGGCTAAAGGTAGTGCTTGAGAGCCTGAGTGTAGGAGATTGAAATCTCTGAGTGTAGGCCTTTTGTGGCTGAGTGTAGGCCTTGTTGGCTGAGTGTAGGCCTTTGTGGCTGAGTGTAGGCTTTGGGATAAAGCTGAGTTGTAAGGCCTTGGGCCTGAGGTGTAGGAACCAATTTGGGTTCTGAGCTAGTGGAGAAGTTTGGCCGAATCTAGTACACTGCTAGATAGGCGAAGGGGGAAAGTGGATGTACCCATATCTTGGGGAACCACTATAAAACACTGTGTCTGCTGTGCTGTGATTGTGATTTGCTGTGTATGCTTTGTGATTGCTGTGAAACAGTAGAGTAGATTCTGTGATATAACTGTTTGCTGCCATTAAAGTTTCAAAAAGGATTAGGTCACCTATTCACCCCCCCTCTAGGTGATTAGGTACTATATCTTTCAGGTTCCTTTGCTTCGTGAGGTCCAATGCATACATTTGCTCCTGTTTACGTCCTTGGTCGTGATATCCCCGGCCTCGGCCTCGACCTCATCCTCGGCCTCGACCTCGGACCTGCTGTACTAGAGGGGCCACTAAAGGTGGAGGAGGAGGAGGTGGACGGAACTGATGCGGACACTCCGATCTAATATTCTCGGGCTAGTGGCATCCATAACAAACTACTGGCCGGTGGCCACGGTCATCTTTCCTCCTCGGAATAAGCACATGTAGAGGTGGGGGAGCTAACACTATAGGAGGCCCCTGCTCCTGCCTGAAGTTGGGACGATGATGTCCCCCACCCCTCTTATATCTAATGACTCTGCCTCGCTGGGATCCCCTGCTACTCTCCCTTGGTGATGACCCGTCCAGCGGCCTCTTTCCTCTATTCTGCACCATCACCTGATCTGCCTCCAGCTTTTTGGCCATCTCGATGATCTGGGTTGATGTGCCGTGAGAAATGAACAATAGGGCCTGTCTCAAGTCGTCTTTAAGGCCCCGATATAATCTCTTGGCATACCTCCTGTCGTCTGTATCATGTATCCCTGCAAACCTGGCAAGGTGGGAAAACTCCCTTTAGTATTCAATCACCGATCTGCTCCCCTACCTGAGGTTCAGAAACCTCTCTTCCAGTGCATCTCTGTCTATGGTGGATACGAAGTGATCTAAGAATACTTCGCCGAACTCCTCCCAAGATATATCCGACAGCTCCCAGTCAGCATAAGTGGACTCTCGCACGAACTTCCACCATCTTTTTGCATGAGCATCTAATGTAGAGGTGGATAGAGGAACTACCTGGCTGACTGGGCAACTGATGCCTGCCAATATCTCATGTATGGACTCCAGCCATTCCTCAGTCTTCACAGCATCCTCTGTCCTACAGTACATCGGTGGGGATAGGCTCTTGAAGGCACTCAACCAGTTTGACCCCGGATTTGGCTATGGAGCCGGGACCTGCTGGGCTTTGAAGGCTTCCAGGATAGCCGTCAAAGTTTGACCCATCTCTGTCTGTAGAAAGGGCATGGCAGCCGGAGGGGGAGGAACCACATTCTGCGGTGCAGCGACCTCTGGAGGTTACATAAAGGTAAGGTTAAAATAGAACTGGCCTAACTCATTGTATTTAATGGACTGTTTTATATGACTTTTACACATGGTCACACCATTGCTTCCGCTGCATAGTTTGTCTGCAAACTAATGCTCGAGCGGGGTGGTCCATTTTTGTGGACTTCTTTCTCATATGATCGTTTGTTCAAGTGATACCAGTTTGTAAGACCCCTCCCCTTACCAAGGAGGGTTCCGGTCTTATGCCTAGAACCGTCGTCTTACGGTGGCACTAACGCACAGGTTAGTCGACACCGCAACATGCCGATTCTACTGGATAATACGATCATATAACCTGTAGGCCAATATGAGAAATAGAAGTATAGCGGTAATGTAGAAATAAACTACAACCAGTCCATAGTCACAGTACATATCAAATAACAAAATGAAAGTACATCCAGTCCACAATGAGTTCAAAATATGAAGAGTAAAAAGGGCTTATGCCCTGTACATGAATATTAACTCTCCTCACAAAATAAAACGCGAAAGCAAATCTGTCATCCTCAAACTCATCCCACCTGAGGTAGCGCTGTAGTAGTAGTAGGTGGTATCAACTACTCACGCCCTGTCACCTCATCCTATCGGTGGTGCTAGTGCTCCATCTCCTCGAGCTCCTAAAAATAGTTGGTCACCGACCATTAGTCAAAAGACTAAGTCATTTCCTCCGCACCTCGCCCCGCAACTCCTATGCACCGTGCAGGAGGACGAAGCAGAGGACTATCAAGGGGTAACAAAAGGAAGCAGGTGACAAGAAATCTATGCTACCATGTAAGGGTGTAAGAAGTAAATTTACACTAGCAGTTATATGTATATAGTACAAAAGTAAAAGCATGTACAGTACAAGTAAGTAAAGAACTGAAAGTAAGAGCAGAAAAGTTAAGCTATGCTACCGCTACTCTACCATCACAAAAGTACCTTAACTTATAAAAAATGCTCATACAAATTTATAAGTTAAGGTTTCCAGGAATTAAAACTTATCATATAAAAGAGCCCATACTAATTTATATGATAAGGATCTATGAAGCGTATGACCAAATATGAATGAATGTCTATGATGCAATTTATGCAACGGGCAAGTGCAACTCACACACAATGACTCTGTGATCACAGACCTTTAGTTCCCACTTTTTGAGAGCTAGTGTCACTCTCGGGTACCACCGTTGTGGCTAACGGCAGCAGCGGAGCGGGCGTCTCCACTTCTAGGAAGGTATGCACACTACCAAACCTAGACCACCTCTCATACGCTCTTGTACATGTCTAAGGTGCACTCTAGGACCTGCGTACGTATTTTGCTGACTACCAGTCAGTCTTGTTGGGTCGGGTGTGTGTTATCTTGGATCGTCCTCCAGACCGCAGTGTAAAACAACCCACTGTCCCCTCAAACCCTCACACCCACCTGAGTTACCGTACTGCCATCGGTGTGACGATCGGCCCAGTACCGCATGACCCGCCACTAAATTTATGCACATGCAAGTATTTCATCTCGAGCTTTCAGCTCGCAGGACTAACCTGTCCTGACTCCCTCAAACCCTTCACGGGTGAGCCTGTAACATAAATCCCACCAACCCTTGACGGGTGGGATGTTGCCTCAAAACCCTCCAACACTATACGGGTGAGAATATGCAATGTTTACCCTGGGCCTATTATTCTACTCTTGCCTAAGGATTATTATGCTTAGTGACTTGGGGTTAATCCCAGGACTTCCCCCGGCATACCCAGTGAAGGGCTCTCAAAGGGCACTAGGAACCAAGATGGGATGAAGCCCAAAGTTCCCTTTCACGAGGATACTTACTTTTGTTGATGTCTACCCTTGATCAGTACTTTGCTCTCATTATTGCTCTTGAGTGATCCTAATGACTTAAGATATTCTCAAAAGGGTGACGGTCTTCCACCGGCCTCCACTCTAGTTGTTATCCAAGGTCTTGCACCTTTACTCTCATCACTAAAACATCTCTACCCACCAGGGTTATACTCCAATTATAATCTCTAGCTCATCCGTCGAACTATCCCCCGGTGGTCCTTATAGTATAACCTACTTACACTATGCACAGCCCATGACCTAATACCACCCCGAATTAGAACTTCCAATTCCTAGGGCCACCTTCCCCTAACTATTTATCCTAGGGTGGTATGGACTAATGAAGTGAGCATGTTGATTTTCATAATTTTTTTAGGTCATTTAAGCCTCTAATTAAATCATTTAATTAATTCCCTAGGTCAATTAATTCATGAAGTATTACAAATTATAATCCACTGACCTAAGGAATTTCTCCTGAGTTGTATTATGGTAAAATATTGTTGTCTATCAAAATTCATAATTTTCCTTTGAATATTTCTATTTATTCCTTAATTAATACAAAACTCACATAATTATCATTTTTCAAATAAAGTATAATTAATACATTACCCAAAATTCTAGGAAATGTACATAGCATGTATATCATTAATTTAAGTCTAATGCCAGAGTTTCATCAACCTCTATAATGTAATGACATACCAAATTCAATTCCTACTAATTTACCAAAATGCCATTATGTTAGTTTAAAAATTATAGGACATTCAAAAATTTTGAGATAATTATACAAGGCTAATCATACAAATATACAGCACTAGAAATTTTTCCAAAATTTGCTGGTATATATTTCTATCAATTCATAAATAAATGCAATAAGGGTAAAATGGTAATTTTCATGTATTTTGCTCCAAAATTCTCAAACAGTAGGATAAAAATTTTCATGAGTCAAATATGACCTCCCTTTTGTTTTGACAGATTTTGGGGGTTTTGTTTTTGACCAAAACCATATTTTCCAATTTATTTATCAAAAGGCGTAAATTTTTAAAAATCCAAATAATTGGGATTTTTGCTCTCAAAAATCCCATTACTACTATGAGGGGTGAACTTTACTCTAATGAGCCTCTGACATCAATTCCATGATTTTTGAATGTACCAAATATGCTGAATATGCAATATTTCAAAAATTACTATTTACACCCCAAAGCTATATATAGCCAATACATGCAAGTGGGTTAACCCAATATGTAGTGGTCCAAATGTGCTAAAACGTTTACCATGCACATATAATGTCTCTAAGGACCTACCACCAAATGTTGGGGCCATTTAGAGTCATACCACTCCAAATATTCCATTTATTTAATTTTGGGTATTTTAGTAAAAACAATATAAACTTTTTTCCCACAAATTTCCATTTTTAGTCAGGGGCTAAGTATGCCCTAGACATGCATGCACCCAAGATTTTGGGTCATTTTGATGATTGGTTGGGCTTGGGCATCAATTTGAAGTTCTGCCCTACTCAAGGACCAGTCCTAGGAAAACAGACCTACAACCAAATCTACTATACCAAATATAATGTTTAAAGTGCCATATTAAAGTTAACACAATAGGCTACATTGTTTATTTAGGGTTCGTGTTCTGGAAATGCCTCTAAGAGGCCTAAATATTGCTTGAAAATGACTGTAAAAGTGTGACAGTTATATGATTTTAATTAATTTAATTTAAATCAGAATTTGCACGAATCTTAAAGCAAATTGGACGGAATCGGGTTGTATTCAACCTCCAGCCGATGGCTGTGATTCAACCTTCCCGGGCCACCTTTGCTGGTTGTTTCCGGCCACCTGGGGCTGTGCCACTACAAGCGATTATTGCCACCACCTCTGTTGAGGTGGGGGCTAGAGTTTCCCGACGATGAGGTCGTCGGAGGCGGCTCCTCCGGCGATCCCGAGCAAGAAGAAAAACTCGGAATTTTGGCTCTTTTCTCACATGGAATCGGGCTCAATTGAGCCCGATATCTCTCCTAAATGATCAGGGAAGCTAGTACGGGTAGAGGTGAAGTGAAACGAACCTGATTCAGGCCTTGGCGGCGAGTGCGGCGGCGGTTGGCCATGGTTGAGCTGCTCCGGCAATAGCTTGCTCAATTCCTCGTTTCTCCACTGTTTGCTTCGATCCAGTAGTCGATTTCCACTCCTCTCCTCTCTCTGAAGCTAATGCTGGGGGTGATTTGGGCTGGGGTGGGCCATATGTGGAGTTAACTCCAAGGTGAGCTCAGGCTCAACCTTGGATGCTTCACCCATGGTGCCAAGTCGCCACCATGCAGCCAAATTCTTCTGGAATTCTCTTGGGTGGCCGGCCAGCAGTCTTTGGGTAGAAGGAGCCAAGGCCAAGTGGTCTCCTCCTCTTAATTCCACTTTCTCTCTCCTCCTTTTGGGTGAATTCTCCAAAATGCCCCCATGTGATGGCGGCAACCCCCAACGTGTTAAAGTTGAAGATGATGACGGCGACGGCGATGGCGGCAACCCCTAAGTTAAAGTTGAAGATGATGACGGCGACGGCGACGACGATGGCGGCAATCCCCAAGTTAAAGTTAAAGATGTTGATGGCGACGACGACGGCGATGGCGGCAACCCCCAACGTGTTAAAGTTGAAGATGATTACGGCGACGACGACGGCGTTCTCCTACATGTTGAAGATGATGACTACTTCATGTGGAGCTACATGAGATGAAGGCTTTTAAATATTATTTAGTTTATTTCTATTTGAATTTTTATTTTCATCATGTAATGTTTAAGTATTTTAGGCATTGATTTATTTTTATTTAGTGAGCTGCACATAGCCTATGCATTTTGTAAAGCCTATATATAGGCATGAACTTTCATGGTTTTACTTAGAGAATGAAAAAAAATTAAAACTTGAATTCAAAATTTGAATTTCCCTCTCACCTATCTTTTCCCCCTTAGGCAAAATTCGGTCCCCCTCTTCCTCCCTTCCTCTTGGCCGCCGGCTGACCTTCCTCTCCCCTCTTCTTGCTCGGCCTCCCTCCTCTTCCCTCCTCCCCTTTCCTCCTTTGATACCCTCGGTTTCCCCTCAACTACACCTCCCAAGATTCGGCCACCACTCTCAAGCCGAACCTCACTTCCATACCCCAAACCGAAGCACCATCCTCTCCCTTATCCAAAACGTGACCTCCATCAAGTGCCCCAAATCAGCCCCCTTCCATAGTGAAATCGACCAAGATCAAAGGTGTTTTTTTCTCCCTTTGTGGTTTTTTCCTCCATCACGGCGTGAAGCAAAGGAAGAGGACAAGTTTCTCTCCATCCGGCGACACTCCGGTGGAGTCGTGGAAGAACGATCCTTGAAAGTGAACCGGAATCATCTATTCCGGTTGGGTAACGAGATCTTCTACCTCTTGTGTGATTCTTATCTCTTTAGATTTTTAATTGGTGGAATACCTTTGTGTTACTTTGGAATCGTTTTTTCGTTCGTGGCTTATCTTTCCGATCGCATGTGTTGTTCTTTCTAATTGTTTAATTTTACGAGAGGTTTGGCGAGCCTCGCTTTTGTTTTGTTGGGGGAGATCTACCATTTCCGAATTGAACCTTTCGGTAGATCTCTTTTGGTACAACCATCGCTCGGTCGGACCCAAGATTGGTCCTTTTAGCTTGAGAGAACATCGACCTCTATTCGTTTGTTCGATCTTTAATCGGCGTGGCTACCGTACATTAGCGATAGTTGATAACGTTCTTCGTGGGTGTGATGCGTTTAGTTATTGTGTGAGCGTTGTAGTGGAAATTGAGAGGCGTACGTGTTACTCCCTTTGTAGTTATAGCGCCAAACACCGTAGCCTACATCAATTTGGTATCAGAGGGAGGTTCACGTCAATTTCTTAATTGGCACCCTCCCCCTTTTAGTTAGCACGTTAACACGCACTTTGTATGCACGTTCAGAGTCAAAATAATCAAAAAAAAATTTCTGGTCTGCCAATAGCTGCTTAACTTTCTTATTTTTCAGCAAAAAAAAAAACAAAAAATTAATTAATAATCTTCATATTTTATTCTGCAAGAAAATCTATTTTATATTAACTTTACCCTAGTGGTTAAGCGGGAACAATTCCGAAAAACCTATTTTAATTGGGCCAGAAGCGTTTCTCATTGTATGTGCACAAATTCCGGATCGAGTTTTCTCTCCGGTTCTCAAAATATGGCCTACGACGTCAATGTTTCCCAAGAAAAATCATTAGGTTTCATTAGGAATGAAGATAAACCAAACGCCCAGGCCAAACGACAAATAACTGATGATTTGCCTACACTTAAACAAGGGAATAAGTCGGTCTCAGATTATATGCAACTCTTTAAGGATTTGACGATTAGGAGCGGTGTGCAGGAATCGCCTAAGGTCACCCTTTCCAGGTTTTATAGGGGATTAAACCCCTACATCCAGGGTAAATTACTGCGTTATTGGCACACAGATCTAGACTCCACTTTTACCACGGCATTAGAAATTGAGAAGCACCAGATTCCTCGAAGTAAAGTTACCTCATGTCAGACGATTACTATATGTGAGTCTAGTGGCGAATCTAGTCTTGGCTCTATTGTGCGTCCTACCCTGATTACGCCCGTAGACCATTTTGTGTCTCCCCCTGAGTTGCCTGATTTAGTTGTAGACTCCCCTGATGAGTCTAAGGTCGTGCTTAGGATTGTGCCCGTCACTGAGGGCGAGGCTGATATTACTGACGATTGTATTGACGTTGAAGAGATTGGTTACCCTAGTGACCTGGATGAGGATTTCTCCCTCGAGGAATCATCTCCACTTCCCTTCATCGATGTTTCTGAAACCATTACTGAGTCTGATTTGAGTGAAATTTCTAGTGAGGTGATAGAGTCACCCTGTGGCGAATGTTTCTCTGATCGTGAGTTAGGTGATGACGAGCCAGTTGAGTTTTCTGTGAGGGAAAAATCTTCTGTTTGATTTTCCGTTTGATTTTGATGTCTTGCACCCGGAGGATTTTACTTGGAAGATAAATCCGTATTTTGACATTGGGCATGACTTAGCCCCTCCTTCGGAATGTATCGATGCTCCCATTCCTGAGATCTGTACTGCTACTGATGTCGTGATTTATGAGTTGGAAGAATGTTCTAGCGAGAGAGTTATATTTTTGGAAGACGACACAGAAGTAGACCCGGATGAGCGTCCCCTGATGCTAACTCCGTTGCGTGAATTTAAATGCGATCTTAACTCTCTCCTGATTTTAGCTTTACCGACTCTCCCTCCTGATATGTTGACCCGACCAGCGGATCCTTTCGGACATGAATTTATTTTGCCAGATTTGAGTCATGTTATTTTACCATCCATGCTGGACCCTCCTTGGGACATGTCTTTTAGTGTGATAATAGATTTTGTGTTTGGTCATGATGAATGTCTCATTAATTTGGTATTCACTCGACTTTCTAAAACTAACCAAATCTCTGAGAGTACGTTAATGATGTGGCCATCTTTTGTGCCACCAGATCGCATTCTGTTAGTACCACCAGATCTCGTTGGGTTGGTGCCACCATATGTAGTTCCGCTAGTGCCACCCTATTACTTTTCGTTGGCGCCCCCATATTTAGTTCTCTTGGTTCCATCTCAAGTAGTTCCGTTACCGCTATTTTACATGTCAAGTCTGCCTGCAATAGTATTTGCCTCTCACGCTTTCATTTTACATAAGTACAGTAAGGAAGCGCTAGTCGCACACATGTCTTCTTATCAATATATCGCTAACTTACATAAGAGGGCATCTCCCTATAAGGTTTTCAGTTTACTCTTGGTGGGACTCGTCCCTGTACGGATGCCTACGGGAACTATAGAAATGTTGGCAAGTCGGTGAGTTAGAACTTTTCGGATTTTTAATCAGTTAGGAGAAACAACATATCTGTTGAAGTTAACCACTGAATGTGGTAATTCCCCTAGTTTAAATGTTTCCACTTTCACGCATTGTGTTTTTCCACCTTTTGAAATACCTAACTCTACGTTTGGTGCCACTATATTATCATTCGGGTTGGGGGGGTGAGCTTGTTCTTGTATCGTTCTCTCCATTGGTCTCCAACGGAGGTACGTTGACTGTTGATGAAGAAATTTTTCCTCTTTATTTCCCTAATGATTTTCCCAGTTTCCCCAGGACAATCTTTTTGCTAGACAGGTTCACATTTGGTGTTTTGCTCTCCTCTCCAAGCGGTGGTATTCAGCGTTATGCGATACGATGGTGTGCACGCCCGGTCTCTGGTGACCCTTGGATTCCAGACTCGGTGATGGTTATTTTGGATAATGTTCTTCGGCTCCAGCACCGCCATGCCAACTCATCGGTGATGAGTTATTTTGAGCGGGGGAGGATTGATGGCGGCAACGCCCAATGTGTTAAAGTTGATGATGATGCTGACGACGGCGATGGAGGCAACCCCCAAGTTAAAGTTGAAGATGATGACGGCGACGATGATGGCGATGGCGGCAACCCCCAAGTTAAAGTTGAAGATGCTGACGGCGACGGCGACAGCGATGGCGGCAACCCCCAACGTGTTAATGTTGAAGATGATGATGGCGATGACGACGGCGTTCTCCTACATGTTGAAGATGATGACTACATGATGTGGAGCTACATGAGATGAAGGCTTTTAAATATTATTTATTTTATTTCTATTTGCATTTTTATTTTCATCATGTAATGTTTAAGTATTTTAGGTGTTGATTTATTTTTATTTAGTGGGCTGCACATAACCTATGCATTTTGTAAAGCCTATATATATGCATGGACTTTCATGGTTTTACTTAGAGAATGAAAAAAAATTAAAACTTGAATTCAAAATTTGAATTTCCCCCTCACCTCTCTTTTCCCCATTAGGCAAAATTCGGCCCCCCTCTTCCTCCCTTCCTCTTGGCCGCCGGCCGCCCTTCCTCTCCCCTCCTCTTGCTCGGCCTCCCTCCTCTTCCCTCCTCCCCTTTCCTCCTTTGCTCCCCTCGGTTTCCCCTCAACTCCACCTCCCAAGATTCGGCCACCACTCTCAAGCCGACCCTCACTCCCACACCTCAAACCGAACCACCATCCTCTGCCTTATCAAAAACCCGACCTCCATTAAGAGCCCCCAAATCAGCCCCCTTCCATAGTGAAATCGACCAAGATCAAAGGTGTTTTTCTCCCTTTGTGGTTTTTTCCTCCATCCCGGCGTTAAGCAAAGGAAGCAGACAAGTGTCTCTCCATCCGGCGACACTCCGGCGGAGTCGTGGAAGAACGATCTTTGAAAGTGAAACAGAATCATATATTCCGGTTGGGTAATGAGATCCTCTACCTCTTGTGTGATTCTTGTCACTTTAGATTTTTAATTGGTGGAATACCTTTGTGTTACTTTGGAATCGTTTTTTCATTCGTGGCTTATCTTTCCGATCGCATGTGTTATTCTTTCTAATTATTTAATTTTCCGAGAGGTTTGGTGAGCCTCGCTTTCATTTTGTTGGGGGAGATCTACCATTTCCGAACCGAACCTTTCGGTAGATCTCTTTTGGTACAACCATCGCTCGGTCGGACCCAACATTGGTCCTTTTAGCTTGAGAGAACATCGGCCTCTAGTCGTTTGTTCGATCTTTAATCAGCGTGGCTACCGTACGTTAGTGATAGTTGATAACGTTGTTTGTGGGTCTGCTGCGTTTAGTTATTGTTTGAGCATAGTAGTGGAAATAGAGAGGCGTACGTGTTACTCCCTTTGTCGTTATAGCGCCAAACACCGTAGCCTACATCACCATGCATGCACTCTCTCTCCAAATCTAGAGGGGTAGGGCTGGTCTTTGACACCTTGGGCTGATAATGGGCCATGTTTGGTGGGCTTGACCCAAGGGGAATGGGCTTAGCCCTTATTTTATTCTTTAGGCCACATGTTTGACCAAGTTGACTTTTTAGGGTGACTTGGTCAACATGGCTAGTGGGCTGGCACCACTTGAGGGTCATGGACCATATGACATCACCCAACATGGGTTAGGCCATGGTGATGTCCCACTTGGACCATTTGGGCCTTTAGGTGTAGTTTTGACCAATTTAAGGTTTAGGGTTGACTTGGTCAAATTGGGTCAATGGATGACCCAATGACATGCTTTAGGGTTCACTTAGATTGTCCTTAGGGTTATGGCAATGTGGTGGAGGTCATGGTTGAAAGAATTAGTCCCTAACCACCTAGAGGGGGGTGAATAGGTGTAATTCCTTTTTATTTTTAAGGCAGCAAATCTATTCAATTAATTACTTAACAATAGATAATTCTATAACTAACACAACATAGATTCACAGAATTATCACAACACAGATTGTACACAGATTTTTATAGTGATTCCCCAAGGTCTGGTTACATCCACTTTCCCCCTTCGCCTATCTAGAAGTGTGCTAGATTCGGCCTAACTTCTTCTCTTCACCTCAGATCCTCAGATCTTACAACTCAGAACCCAACAAGGCTCCTACAGCTCAGGCAATCTACCCTACCTCAGCCTACATAATGCCTACAACACAGAGATATCAATCTCCTACAACTCAGGCTCACAGCCCTACCTCAGCCTTCAACAAGGCCTACCACTCAGAGAAAATATTCTCCTACACTCAGCCTTCATAAACACAGGCTTACAACTCAGATCTATAAAGATCTTACAGAAAATTGATTTAACAAAATGTTTTACCACCACCCTGGTAGAGAGAGAATGGATGGATGGCTTCTTGATCAGTTCTTGGAAGAATCTGATGGCAGAGAACAACCTCTCTTATCTTTCTTCAAAGCTTCTTGAATCTGAACTCAGTAGGGTTGAACTCTTGAGAAGTTGATCTTCAATCAGCTTCTGACTTGAGATTCAGATCTCAATCTGAATCTTTCTTGTCAGCCTGGTTCAGTAACTGCACTTCAGTAGATGGAGCTCTCTCTCTCCAACTTCTTCTTCTTAGATTTTCTGAAGAAAATCTTCTTCTGTCTTCTATTATAACTATTGTGTTTAATGATCTGTTGTTGTTCTTGTTCTTCTATATCTTATTTCTATTGAAGGAGTAAGCCTTTATATAGCCTTCCTCCATGGTAACCGGCTGATCCAGTTTCTAACAAACTTCTGACAGCTTTGGCAGTTGCAGTAGACCGGTTGGTAACAGCAGTTGTCAAGTCATCCAGTCACTTCTTGAAATACTGTCTCTGTCCGAAAGTGTCGAGACTGAACTTAATCATGTGTCGACACACGTAGACTAAGTATCGACACAAGTGGACTAAGTGTCAACACAAGCCTTGGGGGTGTCGACACATCTCCTTTGTTGTTGTTAATGCTTCTCAACACAACCTTCTGTAGAATGTGACGACACTGATTCTGTGTGTCGACACAATCACTTCTCTTCTATAACATAGTTAAAACTTTGATGTGTGTCGACACAAGTCCTGTGTGTCGACATAGTTGATGTCGACAAGGTTTTCTGTGTGTCGACATTGCCTCTTGGTGTCGACACAATTGATGTCGACTAAGTATTCATGTGTGTCGACATTGCCTCTCGGTGTCGACACAGTTGATGTCGACAATGCTTCACTGTGTGTCGACACTGCCTCTACATGTCGACACTGCTGATGTCGACTAAACTTCTCTGTGAGTCGACACAGCCTCTGTATGTCGACTTAGTTTCTTCAGGTGTCGACACAGCCTTTCCAAGTGTCGACACAATTAGCTCCAAGTGTCGACACAGCTTTTCTCCAGTGTCGACACAAGCCTTCATAAGTGTCGACACAACTTTTCCTGGTGTCGACATATGGACTTAGAAATTTTTCTGCATTCCTGCATTTACTTAACCTGCACATATAAACTCAAAACACATCAAATACACCTTGATGCATATCATTGAGTATGGTGAGGCTTCTTCAAATCTGGTACACATTTTCTAATGTACCCAACAATCTCCCCATATTTGGAGAAGTCATAACCCTTAGTCAATGATATACACCATTCGTAACAAATACACATTATGATGTATAACAATATTATATGACAGGGTAATTACTAAACAAAATATATATAAACAATCATCACAGAATAATAATGCTAACAGAATAAGCATTAATCATGTTTTGCTTCAACTTCAAAAGTTTCTTTAATAAAAATTTACATAGATTTTAAACACCAAAGTTTACAATGATATAAAATCAAGTAAAACTATTCTAAGGCTGCTCTGGCTCCTTGATGACAATTCCTTTGTCTGATTGGACCTTGGCTTGTATAGGAACATCAGTGTCATCAGCTGGCTTCTTTCCCCTTAGATCTTTCTTCTTTAGCTCTTCAGCTCTTATTCTTTGTCTTTCAAAGTAATGAAAAGGCTTTGGGAAATATTTGCTAGTGAAAGATATAGTACCTAAACACCTAGAGGGGGGTGAATATGTGACCTAATCCTTTTTAAACTTTAATGGCAGCAAACAGTTATATCACAGAATCTACTCTACTTTTGCACAGCAATCACACAGCATACACAACAAATCACAATCACAGCACAGCAGACACAGAGTTTTATAGTGGTTCCCCAAGATTTGGGTACATCCACTTTCCCCCTTTGCCTATCTAGCAATGTACTAAATTCAGCCAAACTTCACCACTGTCTCAGAACCCAAACTGGTTCCTACACCTCAGGCCCAAAGCCTTACAACTCAGCTTTTCCACAAAGCCTACACTCAGCCACAAAGGCCTACACTCAGCCAACAAGGCCTACACTCAGCCAACAAGGCCTACACTCAGAGATTTCAATCTCCTACACTCAGGCTCTCAAGCCCTACCCTCAGCCTTTATAATTACAGGCTTACAATTCACTCAGATCCAAAGGATCCTACAAGATAAAAATGATTATAGAAATAATAACTCAACAACTCAGAAACAAGAAAGGGGAGTTGAGAGTTTCTTGATGAGTTCTTGGAAGAACTCAGCTGGATTCAATCTGACTTAGCTTTCTTCAAAGCTTCTTGAAAGTAGAACTGAATAAGAATGAATCCTCCTGCAGTTGATCCTTGATCTCTGCTTCTTAAGATCCAGAATAAATCTGAACCCTTCTTCTCAGCCTAGTTCCAACGGCTGATTTCTTGGATGGAGCCCTCTCTCTCCAACTTCTTAGATCTGCACTTGGACAGCTAGATCTTCTTGATTTAATACTTGATCAATAACTCTGTGTACCACTTTAATAACTTGTTCAACAACAATCTGAACAATAGTTTCTGTAAACTGTATGAGCCTATTTATAGGCCTTCTTCATGGTAACCGGCTGGTCCGGTCCATAATTGAATTCTGACATCTCTGACAGGTGCTGTAGACCGGCTGGAACGACAGCTGTCAAGTCATCCAGTCAATTCTTGAAAGTTCTCTAACTGTCTGATAGTGTCGAGACTTTCTGTCTTTAAGTGTCGACACTTATAGACCAAGTGTCGACACAAGTTGTGTAAGTGTCGACACAAGTCTATAAGGTGTCAACACAATTCCTTGTGTTGTAGATACTATATCTCGACACAGATTCTTCTTCATGTGTCGACACTGAAATTGAGTGTCGACACAAGTACTTGATCTTCTATCTTTTGCTGAATTCTTCTAAGTGTCGACACATCTCCTTTGTGTTGACACAACTTCTTGTGTTGTATCTGTTAAGTGTCGACACTGCTTCTTGATGTCGACACATAGTCTTCTATGTTGATACTTGCTGAGTGTCGACACAGCTCCTTGTGTCGACACTTGATTCTTCTGTTGAGACTTCAGCTGAGTGTCGACACATTCCCTTAGTGTCGACACTTGTACTTAGAATATTTTGTTGATCTTGCTGTTCTTTGCTAAGTGTCGACACAGCTCCATGTGTCGACACTTTCTTCAAGTGTTGAGTCTTCAGCTGAGTGTCGACACATTGTTCTGGGTGTCGACACTTACTTCAAGTGCTGACTCTTCTGTTGAGTGTCGACACATTGTTCTGAGTGTCGACACTTATACTTAGTCTCTGCTGACTTTTGCTGAGTATCGACACAGCTCCAAGTGTCGACACTTTCTGGTGTAGACACAACTTCACTGGGTGTCGACACTGCTCCCTGTGTCGACACAGCTTTACTGCACTTTTCTTCACTGAGTGTCGACACAGCTCCTTGTGTCGACACTTTCTGTCTGGTGTCGACTCTGCATCCTAGGTGTCGACACAATGACTCCAAGTGTCGACACTGCTTGCCTGGGTGTCGACACAAGTCTTCTTCAGTGTCGACACTTTCCCTCTGGGTGTCGACACATGAACTTAGAAACTTTTTCATCATTTCCTGCAAATACTTGACCTGCACAAGTAACTCAAAAACACATCAAATACATTTTGATGTATATCATTGAGTTGGGTGAGGCTTCTTCAAATCAGGTACATTTAACCAATGTACCCAACAATCTCCCCCTATTTGGAGAAGTCATAACCCTTAGTCAATGATATACACCATTCATAATTAAAATTACAAAATGATGTAAAGCAGGACAATGTACAGCAGGGTAAACATAAACATGTATCAATTTCACATGTATACAAATTCATCATTACAGAACAAATAAGAAATAGACATATTCACAGAACAAACATGAAATAGATTAATCATATATTGTTCAAATATCTGTCTTATACAGTTTCAGAAGTTCACAAAATGTTTTTCATCAAGAAAATTACAAAGTAAATTTCAAGAAAATGCTAAATCTATTTTTGTTCTGGCTCCTTAATCACTATACCTTTGCCAGCTTGAACTTTAGGTTGGACAGCAGCATCAGCAGTTTCAGCATCAGCAGGCTTCTTGCCTTTCAGATCTTTCTTCTTAAGCTCTTCAGCTTTGATCTTCTGTCTTTCAAAATAATGGTATGGCTTTGGAAAGTACTTGCTAGGCTCCAGAGCAGTAGGAGGTAGCTTTCCCATCTTTGCCTTCCTTCTGTGTTGAACTATGGCCTCCTGTCTGGTTTCATGTTTTCTCCATTCAGCTTCAGAGAACCATTTGTTCCTGTCTTGAATGTTATCCTTGGCAGCTTTCCAGGCAGTTAATATAATATTCCTAGAGGTAGGGCTCCACTGTTCAAAGTCTGGCTTTTGTTCTGCTTGTTCCCTAAACCTCTTCTTAGACAACCTTGTCTCTTCTTCTTTTTGTAGAGCTTCTTCTTCTTTCTGAAGAGCTGCTTGCATAGCTTCAGACATAGGCTGAACCACTTTCTCCAGAATAACATTAGACTTCCCTTCAGTTGGGCTATACATGTGATGAATATCAGCTTGCACCATTTCAAAATCTGGTGGAGGATAGATCACTTGAGCTACCTCTGGTTGCTCACCTCCAAGATATGCAGGTTGAATTCCAGATTCAGCAACATTGTCATCATCACAAAGTGGAGGATAGCCCAGTGTAGTTCTGATGGAATTAGATATCCATTTGGCATGATCAGAGCTAGCTTTGACTAAAACTCTCTCCCCCTTTATGACTTCTCTAGCCATATGATCTCTGACATCATCCTTCTGGAATCTGATTTGATTTTCCAAGAATCTGACTCCATCTTTAAAGAAAGGTTTGAGCTTTTTAAGTTGTTCAGATATGGCCTTCTGGGAGTCTTGAATAGAAGTCTTAACAACATTGATTTCTTCTTGAAATACCTTGTCAAAGTCAGCTTTAACAGCAGTAGAGGTAGAGGGTTCAGCAGCCTTGTTCTTTAACTCAGTGACAATAGCATTATGAGAAGCAGTCAAATTGTCATTCATCCTTAGCTGATTTTCAAGAACATACCCTTGCTTCAATGCTATGTCATCCACTTGGGCCTTTATCTTTTCCTGGTGTGTTGCCAAGTACACCACTGCATTTCCACCTTTGTGGAAGCATTCAGTCATCTCCTTTTTGTTAAGGTTCATTTCAAACCTTATAGACTTGATATCTTGGGCAAGATCAAACTGTAAAGATTTCTGCCCTTCATCCACATAAGCCTCTATGGCTTTTCTATGTTCATCCAATTTTATCTGCAGGGCAATCATTAAAGCACTATAATCAACAGTTGGAGTTTGCTGAACTATAGGCTGTGGGGCAATAGATTGAAGAGCCTTCTTATAACTTTGACTTCTTCTCTTGAATACATAAAGTTTCTTCTTCTTAGCCCTGGCAATCTCCTCATCTTCAGAGGCAGATGTGCTGGCAATATCCACCCTCTCCTTAGGGCTTGAAGGCTTCTCAGTTTGCACATCTTGTGCCTTCTCAGGTTCTGTCCTCACAGGCTCTTCCAGAATTTCCATCTGCTCCCCTCAACAGCAGCATTCTCTTTATCAGCAGTAGCCTTGTCCATGTCAAAGTCATGTTGATCTAGATTTAAAAATAAATCCTCCATAGTGTATTCTTGTGGTGATGGAGCTGGAGGAATACTAGGTTCTTTAACCACTGAATCAGTAATATCTTGAGCAACAGCAGATGTGTCTTCTATGACAGCATCTGGTACTTGACTATCCAGCTGAGTTTGCTGATGAACATCAGACAAATCAGCATCTTCTATAAGAAATTCTAAAGTATTTAGGTCAGTGAGTACCTCTAGTATGATGTTGGTGGCTTGTTCACTTTCCAGTGTAGAGGGTTCTTCTACAACTAGAAGCTTCCCCTGGCTGTGATCCTTGTGGATGGGGCTAGCTTGAGGTAGCTCCCCCTGGATCTCAGCAACCTCTTGAGGAGCAGGAGTCTTCACTGCAGGCTCTTCCTCATGGTCATCTGGAGTGAAAACAACCTGTTCTTCACTTTCAGAGCTGCTAGTGGACTCTTGAGCCACTGGAGCAGTCTTCCTTTTCTTCTTGGGAGGAATCTCTTTCTCAGAAACAATCTTTTCAGGGGTTGGCAGTTCCTTTGACAACACCCTGTCCCATCTAGAAAAGATCCTCAAATCCATCCTTCTCATATGATTTATCTTGCTTCCTGCAGCTTGTTGCATTACCTCTGGTATGGCACCAGCTAGGTATAGACTTATAATTCTGCCCAGGTTGGGCTTCTTCAAGATTTCCTTAATCTTCTCATAAACTACCATAGACCAGTCAGTTTTTAGAGAGAAGATAATCCTTGTCATTATTCCAAACATATAGGCAGACACTCTGTCATGCCCTCCTGGCTTGCTGAGTAAGACCTCACCAACAATTTCAGACATGAATTTTCCTTGGCTGTTCATGCCTTTCCTGTTAAACACAGATCCCAGCTTCATCTTAGGATCAAGTCCACACCAGGTTAGAGCTTCCCTGGTCCTTGATGCAGTAACTTCATCTTCCTCTTGAGTTCTTGGAAGCTGTAGAATCTTCCTCAGACTTTTTGGGGATACCTTAACCCTTGCTCTATGAACTCTGGATTTGATTTTTGTATCCAGATTCATCCACCTTGGCTCCATTGAGGAATTCCAGTACCTCTTTCTTCCATATCTTTGTGGGTTCAGAAACTAAATATTCTAACCCAGAATCGGCTACTAGGGTTACGACAGACTTGATTTCTTGATCAGCATCTTCGAAAGCGCCGCGCACCAGCTCATATCCTTCGTTGACGTTCTCCTCAAGCTTAGGCGCCATTAGGGTTTGTAGAATTTGTCTTGAGAGAAGAGAGGTGTCGACACAGTAGTTTTGGTCTCGAAACTTTGAAAGCGTGTCGACAAACAAAGACAAAACCCTATTTATACCTGTCTAATTTTGAAGATGAACATGCGGGACAGCTAACTTAAAATGTGTCGACACTGGCAATAAGTGTCGACACTGACTTATAATGTCTCGACACATATGTGTCGACACAAGTTTAGTCAACAGATTTTATGTGTCAACACTGACTTAAAATGTGTCGACACTGACTTAAAATGTGTCAACAGATTTTATGTGTCGACACTTGGTTATGTGTCGACACAACATAACTCGACACATTGTCGAGACTTTACTTAGAAAATTCTGAGTAAATACTAAGTGTCGACACCACTCTGGATGTGTCGACACCTACTTGGCATGTGTCGACACTAACATTCTGAAGTGTCGACACCAACTTCTTAGATGTGTCGACACCTTTTTCCTGAAGTGTCGACACCATTTTTCTGTGTCGACATAGACTTGTCTATGTGTCGACACCTTTTTACTTAGCCAATTTCAATTATGTAAACTTACTCTAAGTTTATCATTCCTAGTTCAATTTTGAATCTATTGAACTTAGCTTCTTCTAGGGGCTTAGTAAACATATCAGCTACTTGATTATCAGTTTTAACATATTCAAGTAAAATATCTTCTTTTTCTACATGATCCCTAAGAAAATGATATTTAATTTCATTATGTTTAGTTCTACTATGAGATACAGGATTATTAGCTATTGAAATAGCACTAGTAGAATCACAGAAGGGTGAAGTTCTACTTACCTGAAATCCATAGTCCTCTAGCTGATGTTGTATCCACAGAAGTTGAGCACAGCAACTTCCTGCAACCACATACTCTGACTCTGCAGTGGAAATAGCCACACTGGTTTGCTTTTTGCTACTCCATGAAATTAGTCTCCCACCTAGGAATTGACAGGTTCCAGTAGTGCTTTTTCTATCTTCTTTGCATCCTTCAAAGTCTGCATCTGAATAACCTGTTAGATCAAAATCTCCATTCCTAGGGTACCAGAGGCCTAGATAGGGAGTGCCCTTTAGATATCTCAATATTCTTTTGACTGCTGTCAAATGAGACTCTTTAGGGCAGGCTTGATACCTTGCACAGACACATGTAGCATACATGATATCTGGTCTACTAGCAGTCAAGTATAATAGGGAGCCAACTATCCCTCTATACAAGGTTTTATCTACAGGTTTCCCTACAACATCCTTGCTAAGAGACATACTTGACCCCATAGGAGTCTTCATGGTACTGGATGAATCGATACCATACTTCCTTATGAGTTCTAGGGTGAACTTGGACTGACATATGGATAAACCACTTTCAGTCTGTTTAACTTGAAGACCCAAGAAAAACTTTAGCTCTCCCATACTACTCATCTCAAATTGACCTTGCATCAGTTTTGCAAACTTTTTGCAAAGGCTGCTTTCAGTAGACCCAAATATAATGTCATCGACATATATTTGGACTAGTATAACTTTTCCTCTAGATTCCCTAAGGAATAGAGTCTTATCTATTTTCCCCCTTGAGAACTTGTTCTCAATGAGGAAACTAGATAGGGTTTCATACCAAGCCCTAGGGGCTTGCTTTAACCCATATAATGATTTCCTAAGTCTATAGACATGATGAGGTAGAGTTGGATCAACAAAACCTGAAGGTTGTTCCACATAGACTTCTTCCTTAAGATTACCATTCAGGAATGCTGACTTGACATTCATTTGGTAAACTTCGAATCCTTGATAGGTTGCATAGGTCAAGAACATCCTTATGGCTTCCAGTCTGGCTACTGGATCAAATGTTTGATCAAAGTCAATACCTTCTTCTTGCCTATATCCTTTAGCAACCAGTCTTCCTTTATTCTTAATGATGACCCCTTGTTCATCCATCTTATTCCTATAGATCCACTTGGTTCCTATTATATTGTGGTCTTTAGGTTTAGGAACAGGTTCCCAGACCTTGCAGCTCTTGAACTGATTAAGCTCTTCTTGCATTGCTTCAGTCCATTGTGGATCTAGTATGGCTTCTTCAAACTTCTTAGGTTCAACTTGAGATAGAAAACTGGAGTAGATTGCTGCATTCATGTATCTGCTCCTGCTTTGTACTCCTTGTCTTGGATCTCCAATAATCTACTCTACTGGATGATCTCTAAGATGCCTATTGGCTGGAGGCATCCTAACTTCTGGTTGAACCTCTTCAGCATCTCCATCATGCTGTATTCCTTGTACTTCATCAGCAATTGACACATATAGTTCTCCCCCTGGACAACAGCTACTCTCCTCTACTTGCTGTCTTGCAGCAGGTACTTCTTCTATAGTAAGCTTGTCCATTTTCTTTGTTAAACCTGTGGGGCTGCATACAGTACTAGACAACTCATTGTTAATAAGTTTAGTCTCATCAAAAACTACATGCACAGATTCTTCTACAACTTGAGTAGACAAGTTGTAGACTCTATAAGCCTTACTATTATTGCTGTACCCAACAAAAATTCCCTCTTGGGACTTGGCAGCAAACTTAGTCAAGTAAGACTTCCCATTGTTAAGTATGAAGCATTTGCAACCAAAGATCCTGAAGTAGGATAGGTTTGGTTTCCTGCCTTTCACAACTTCATAGGGGGTCTTGTTGAGGCCTTTAGTGATGGTAGCCCTATTTATAACATGGCATGCAGTGTTAACTGCTTCAGCCCAGAAATACTCTTTCAGTGATGTATCACTTAGTAGGGTCCTACCAGCCTCTATCAAGGTCCTATTCTTCCTCTCAGCAATGCCAATTTGCTGAGGTGTTCTAGGTGAAGAGAATTCTTGAAATATCCCAAAGTCTTCACAAAGTTTTGTCATGCTATCAGACTGAAACTCAGTACCATGGTCACTTCTAATCTTGACCACTGTACTGTCTAGTTCATTCTGAATTTGCTTGACAAAGCTTTGGAAGACACTAGGTGTTTCAAATTTCTGTCTTAAGAAGAACACCCAGGAAAACCTTGAGTAGTCATCTACAACTACAAGGGTATAGACCTTCCTACCTAAGCTGTGAACTGGCATTGGACCAAAGAGATCCAAGTGAAAGAGGTATAAACACCTCACAGCATCTTTGTTTTCTATGCTTCTAAAGGTGGATTTAGTCTGCTTGCCCTTTTGACAAGCTGAGCAAATACCATCTTTAACACACTTAACTTGAGTACCATTCCTCACTAACTCTTTGCTAAAGAGTTTGCTAATAGTCTTGTAGTTAAGATGGGCTAGCCTCTTGTGCCATTTGACACAATGAGTGACTGTCTCATCAGCTACAAGACAAACTGGAGAACCATTGTTCTCAACCATAATGTCGAGGCAGTAGACATTCCTCTTCCTATAACCTGTCAAAATGATCTCTTGATCACTTGACCTCTTGATATGACAACCATTTTTAACAAATGAGATGTCATACCCTACATCACTTAATTGACTTATACTTATTAGGTTGTGTTTCAACCCTTTAACATAAGCCACTTGTGTAATGGTAACCAAGTTGCTAGAAATGTTACCAAATCCTTTGATGATTCCTTTTTCAGAACCACCAAAGGTGAATTTTGGACCATCTTTTATTGGTATGTATTCCTTTAGTAATCCTCTAGTTCCAGTCATTTGTCTGGAACATCCACTGTCCAAGTACCATGTTGGGGTATGAACACTTGGACTCACCTGCAAAACAGATTAATGAACCTTAGAACCTAAAGAATTCTTGGGTCCTTGGTACTTGTTAGTTTGCAATCTGACAAAGCTACCTACTGGCTTTCCAATAGGTAGTTTGGTACTCACTTTGGCACTAGCATTGTGCCAACAGTCCACTGCAAAATGGCCAACTTTGCCACAGCACCAGCATTCAAACTTATTGTACCTTTGCTTAGGTACTGTCTTTGCTGTCTTATCTACAGCTGACTTGTTGAATGTTGGGGCTTTGCCCTTGGACTTGGGCTTGGACTGCTCAGTCCTTGCAGGTTTAATAAAACCCAGTCCAGCCTTGCCTTTATGATGAACAAATTCATCAATTAAAGATAGCACTGACTTAGGTTTAGAAAACCTAGCAACAAGCTCTCTCTCTTTCTGAAGATTGATCTCCAGAATCTTGATTTGATCATTCTTAAAGGTGATAGTCCCCATCTGAATCACTGTTATGTGTTTCAGCCTGGCTATCTCATTAAGCTTTTGATCAAATTGCTTCTCAGAATCTGTTACAGCAGCTTTTAGATCGGCAATTTCCATTGCCTGACTTTTGGCTAGGGTCTTGCTTTTCTTGTAACCTTACAACAACACTTTATATTCATCTATAAGCTGATGAATATCATCCTCAGACTCAGATACACTTCCATCACTTGATGAAGATGAATCTGATTCTGTACTAGAATAAGAAACTGAACTTAGAGTTGAACTTTGTACCTTACTGGGTAGTGGCTGCTCCAGGATTTTGTCATTCTCTGTCAAAGCCATTAGCCCTTGGCATTGACTGTCTTCTTGTTCATAAATAGACTCCATTATCTGCATGAATTCTTCTTCTTCTTCTTCAGCAAACAGCCTTATGTATGCCTCAGCATCAGACTCAGTTTCTGAAGAGATATCTGATAGAGTCTTCTCTTTCTTGGCTACAAAAGACTTCTCTTTCTTGCCTTTAAAATGAGTCTTTTTCCTGTCACTAGACTCTTTTCTCTTTTCAGGACAATCTGCAATAACATGGCCTTGTCTATTGCAGCAATATCACACTATCTTAGAAACAGTTGCCTTACTAGATTTAGTTCTCTTCCTGTCCTTCTTTGAGGACTTTTTATTCTGATATAGGTCTTCTTTTTCTTGTGAAGTAGACGGCCTTGTCCTCCACTGTTTCTTCTTCAAGAATTTCTAAAAGTGTCTAGTGAAGGCAGCAAAGTCTTCATCACTTTCACTGCTTTCAGATTTTGTGCTGACTGACTCATCTGACTCTGATTCAACTACCTTTGGAGGTGGAGTTGATGACTTATTCCTGCACTTTCTGGAGGCTTCTGTCTTGAAGGCTACAGTTCTTTCCTTGTGTTCAGTTCTTGTTGACTTCTCCTCCTCTTTCCTCACTGTCAATTGCATTTCATATGACAACAATTTGCCAAACAGTGTAGGAGGAGGAATTTCTCCCAACTTAGCCATTTCTCTAATGGCACAAATCTTTGTGTCCCAATCTTTAGTTAGGGACCTTAGGAACTTGTCATTTAGTTCATAGTTACTGAACTCTCTTCCATAAGACATGAGTTCATTCACTATCCTGTAGAACTTCTTATAGCACTCAGTTATGCTATCACCCTTTCCTTGTCTAAAACTTTCATACTCCTGATTTAGCAAGGATTTTCTATCTTGTCTAACTTCTTCAGAACCCTCCATATACACAATAAGAGTGTCCCACATCTCTTTGGCTGTCTTACAGTGTATAATATTCTGAAATGTTGCATCATCTATGGCACTCACTATAATGTTTTGTGCCCTTTTGTCCATGGTGGCTAGGACAATCTCATCCTTAGTCATTTCAGAGAAATCCTTTGGTGTTCTCTGATTTGCTTCTAGAACAGATATCTTTATGGGCACATAAGGCCCTTCCTTTACTGTGATGTAGATTCTAGGGTCTGAGGCCTCCATAAACAGCCTTACCCTTTCCTTCCAAATCGCAAAGATTTCCTTTCTGCATATAGGTAATTTCATGGAACCCAATTCCTTGTAATTCTCAGAAGAACCCATGTTTCTTGATTTTCTTGAATCTATAATTTGCCTTAGACTGAATCTGCCAATCAGGATCTCCTCAGACTGTTAGTCTTTTTTTTGAGGAACCTCGCTCTGATACCACTTGAAAGATATAGTACCTAAACACCTAGAGCGGGGGGGGGGGGGTGAATAGGTGACCTAATCCTTTTTAAACTTTAATGGCAGCAAACAGTTATATCACAGAATCTACTCTACTTTTGAACAACAATCACACATCATACACAGCAAATCACAATCACATCACAGCAGACACAGAGTTTTATAGTGGTTCCCCAAGCTTTGGGTACATCCACTTTCCCCCTTCGCCTATCTAGCAGTGTACTAGATTCGGCCAAACTTCACCACTGTCTCAGAACCCAAACTGGTTCCTACACCTCAGGCCCAAAGCCTTACAACTCAGCTTTTCCACAAAGCCTACACTCAGCCACAAAGGCCTACACTCAGCCAACAAGGCCTACACTCAGCCAACAAGGCCTACACTCAGAGATTTCAATCTCCTACACTCAGGCTCTCAAGCCCTACCCTCAGCCTTTATAATTACAGGCTTACAATTCACTCAGATCCAAAGGATCCTACAAGATAAAAATGATTATAGAAATAATAACTCAACAACTCAGAAACAAGAGAGGGGAGTTGAGAGTTTCTTGATGAGTTCTTGGAAGAACTCAGCTGGATTCAATCTGACTTAGCTTTCTTCAAAGCTTCTTGAAAGTAGAACTGAATAAGAATGAATCCTCCTGCAGTTGATCCTTGATCTCTGCTTCTTAAGATCCAGAATAAATCTGAACCCTTCTTCTCAGCCTAGTTCCAACGGCTGATTTCTTGGATGGAGCCCTCTCTCTCCAACTTCTTAGATCTGCACTTGGACAGCTAGATCTTCTTGATTTGATACTTGATCAATAACTCTGTGTACCACTTTAATAACTTGTTCAACAACAATCTGAACAACAATTTCTGTAAACTGTATGAGCCTATTTATAGGCCTTCTTCATGGTAACCGGCTGGTCCGGTCCATAACTGAATTCTGACATCTCTGACAGGTGCTGTAGACCGGCTGGAACGGTAGCTGTCAAGTCATCCAGTTAATTCTTGAAAGTTCTCTAACTGTCTGATAGTGTCGAGACTTTCTGTCTTTAAGTGTCGATACTTATAGACCAAGTGTCGACACAAGTTGTGTAAGTGTCGACACAAGTCTACAAGGTGTCGACACAACTCCTTGTGTTGTAGATACTATGTCTCGACATAGATTCTTCTTCATGTGTCGACACTGAAATTGAGTGTCGACACAAGTACTTGATCTTCTATCTTTTGCTGAATTCTTCTAAGTGTCGACACATCTCCTTTGTGTCGACACAACTTCTTGTGTTGTATCTGTTAAGTGTCGACACTGCTTCTTGATGTCGACACATAGTCTTCTATGTTGATACTTGCTGAGTGTCGACACAGCTCCTTGTGTCGACACTTGATTCTTCTGTTGAGACTTCAGCTGAGTGTCGACACATTCCCTTAGTGTCGACACTTGTACTTAGAATATTTTGTTGATCTTGCTGTTCTTTGCTAAGTGTCGACATAGCTCCATGTGTCGACACTTTCTTCAAGTGTTGAGTCTTCAGCTGAGTGTAGACATATTGTTCTGGGTGTCGACACTTACTTCAAGTGCTGACTCTTCTGTTGAGTGTCGACACATTATTCTGAGTGTCGACACTTATACTTAGTCTCTGCTGACTTTTGCTGAGTGTCGACACAGCTCCAAGTGTCGACACTTTCTGGTGTAGACACAGCTTCACTGGGTATCGACACTGCTCCCTGTGTCGACACAGCTTTACTGCACTTTTCTTCACTGAGTGTCGACACAGCTCCTCGTGTCAACACTTTCTGTCTGGTGTCGACTCTGCATCCCAGGTGTCGACACAATGACTCCAAGTGTCGACACTGCTTGCCTGGGTATCGACACAAGTCTTCTTCAGTGTCGACACTTTCCCTCTGGGTGTCGACATATGAACTTAGAAACTTTTTCATCATTTTCTGCAAATACTTAACCTGCACAAGTAACTCAAAAACACATCAAATACATTTTGATGTATATCATTGAGTTGGGTGAGGCTTTTTCAAATCAGGTACATTTAACCAATGTACCCAACAGCTAGGCTCCTGAGCATTATGAGGTAGCTTCCCAAGTTTTGCCTTTCTTCTATACTGAACAATTGCTTCTTGCCTGGCTTCGTGCTTTCTCCATTCTTGCTCAGAATACCATTTGCCCCTCTCAATTAGGTCTTGTCCTTTACAGCTTTCCAAGCAGTCAGTATAATGTTCCTGGAGGTTGGACTCCACTGCTCAAAATAAGGCTTCAACTCTGCCTGTTCTCTGAATATTTTCTTAGACAATAGAGTTTCTTGCTCTTTGTTCAAAACTTCCTCTGACACTGGCTTGTCTACTTTCTCAAGGATAATATTTTGATTATCTTCTAGAGGGATGTACATAGAATGTACTTTTTGATGTATCATCTCAAAATCTGCTAGAGGATAGATAACTTGAGCAACTTCAGCTTGAACCCCTTCTAAGTAAGCAGGTTGTATACCAGACTCAGCCACATTGTCATCATCACAGAGGGGTGGAAATCCAAGGGTGCCTATGATGCTGTTAGATATCCATTTAGCATGATCAGATCCAGCTTGGACTAATACTCTCTCCCCCCTTTATGACTTCTCTGGCAACATGATCCCTGATGTCATCCTTTTGAAATCTGATTTGCACATCAAGAAAATTAACACCATCTTTATAGAATGCCTTTAACTTCAGCAGCTGTCCTGAAATGGTCTTTTAAGATTGCTCAATAGCTATTTTGACAGCAGCTAGGCCTTCCTGTAATTGCTTATCAAACTCCCCCTTATCTAACTCTGGCTTGGCTTTAGCCTTGTTCTCAGTCTGGACAGTTGCTACATTTTTCAGTTCTGTAATAATCACATTATATGATGCTGTCAGATTATCATTCATTCTAATCTGATTCTCTTATACATAGTCTTGCTTCACTGCTATATCATCCACTTGAGTCTTGATTTTCTCTTGATGTGTTGTAAGGAAAACCACAGCATTTCCACCCTTGTGGAAACAATCAGTCATTTCCTTCTTGTTTTGATTCACTTCAAATCTTATAGATTTGATGTCTTGAGCCAAGGAGAATTGTAAATCCTTATGGCTTTCATCCATATATTTTTCCATAGCAATCCTTTGCTCATCTAGCTTTACTTGTAGTGAGATTAATAAGGAGCTATAATCTATTGCTGTGGCAGGCTGAGAAGCAGCAGTTTGTAATGCCTTCTTGTAGATTTTGCTTCTCCTTTTGAAGACCATTAGCTTCCTCTTTTTAGCTCTTGTAGCTTCTTCATCCTCAGAATCTGAGGTACTGGCTATATTAACTCTATTCTTAGGACTAGGAGGCAAGTCTTGTGCAGTTTTAGGTTGCTCCCCTTGAGTCCTTTGGCTCCTCCTCAGTTCTTACATTCTCTCCCTGAGACCCTACTTGCTCCCCCTCAAGGTAAACTTACACTCCCTCAAAAGCAGTTTTATCCACCTCAAAACCAGCGTGCTCCCCCTCAATATTAGCTTACACTAAATCAGGAAACAGCTCTTCTAAGGTAAACTCTTGTTGAGAAGGCACTGGAAGATTCTCTTATCTCTGGAGCAGCAGCAACTGCTGATGTATCCTCCATGATTACATCTTGAACTTGACTGTGTAGTTGTGTTGGCTGGTCAACATTAATCAAAAATTCAGTTAGTGTCTCATCCTTATCATTAAGAATGGATAGATTAACCTCATGCATTACCTCAAGTACAGTCTGAGTAGCCATATCACTTTCCAAGAGTATTGGCTCTTCCTCAACATGGGGCTCCCCCTGCACTTGTGCACCATCTGGAGAGTCTTGTGCAGGAATTTCTTGTGCTGTAGATTTCTCAGGAACCTCTTGCCTTTCCTCATCAGGCTTGTCCTTAGTTAGGACCCTATCCCATCTTGAGATAATCCTTAAGTCCATTCTCCTCATATGATTAATTTTAGAACCAGCAGCTTGTTCCATAACTTCAGGTATTATTCCAGCTAAATACAAGCTCATAATTCTTCCCAGATTTGACTTCTTCATACTTTCCTTAATCTTTTCAAAAATGACTGCGACCAATCAGTGTTTAGTCTATAGATGATCCTGGTCATTAAGCTGAACATATGGACAGAAATCCTATCATGCCCCCTGGCTTACAGATAATGACTTTGCCAACTATTTCTGAAAGAAATTTCCCTTGCTGATT
Source organism: Platanthera guangdongensis (assembly GCA_039583875.1). Lineage (NCBI taxonomy): Eukaryota > Viridiplantae > Streptophyta > Magnoliopsida > Asparagales > Orchidaceae > Platanthera > Platanthera guangdongensis. Next base: position 102,827,112 of record CM077166.1, on the reverse strand, counting down.
CATCCCTTTTCTATTCAAAGTTGAGCCAATCTTTATGGTGGAATCCAGTCCACACCATTGAAGTGCTTCCCTTAGCTTAGATGCAGGTACATCTTCTTCTTCTTGTGTTCTTGGCAGGTGAATAACTTTCCTTAGACTCTTCTGTATGATTTTCACCTTTACTCCATGGACTGTGGATCTAATTTTGAGTCCAGTTTGATCTAGGGTAGCAGCACCAAAGAATTCTAGTATTTCTTTCTTTCAAATCTTTGTTGGTTCAGAAACTAGAAACTCCAACCCATTCTCAGCAATTAGGGTTACAACAGCTTTAATTTCAGGTTCCGCATGGTCAAAGGCATTGCGTACCAGCTCATATCCTTCATTGACATTGTCTTCAAGCTTGGGCGCCATTAGGGTTGAGAGAAATCTTGAATTTAGATGAGAGAATTTGTCGACACAAAGTTTTGGTCTCGAAACTATGGAGAGCGTGTCGACAGACAATGTTGTTGACCTATTTATACATTTCTAAAAATGAAGGTGAAACGACACGTCATAATCCTCTAAATGTGTCGACACTGTTGAAAAGTGTCGACACAGACTTATAATGTCTCGACATAAGTGTTGACTTCTATGTGTCGAAACTTATATATTTGCGCTCGACGATTAGTCGATACTCCACTCGACGAAATCTGTGTTGAACCTAAGTGTCGATACCATCTCTGGATGTGTCGACACCACTCTTGGATGTGTCGACACAACTTCTCTGAAGTGTCGACACCAATATTCTAGATGTGTCGACATCATTTCCTCTGGAAATGTCGACACCACTTCTATGTGTCGACACAGACAACTGCTTGTGTCGACACAATTTTACTTAGCCAATTTTGTTAAACTAATCTATGTTCAACATTCCTAATTCAATTTTAAACTCATTGAATTTAGTTTCATCTTGAGGCTTAGTAAACATATCTGCAATTTGATAATCTGTTTTGACAAATTCTAGTGAGATGTCCTCTTTCTCTACATGTTCTCTAAGAAAATGGTATCTAATTTTTATATGCTTAGTCCTACTATGTGAAACAGGATTATTAGCAATAGAAATAGCACTTATAGAATCACAACGCAAAGGTGTTCTACTTACCTGAATACCATAGTCTTCTAGCTGGTGCTGAATCCACAACAGCTGTGCACAGCAACTTCCTGCTGCCACATATTCAGACTCAGATGTGGAAATTGCCACACTGGTCTGCTTCTTACTGCTCCAAGACACCAATCTTCCTCCAAGAAATTGACAGGTTCCTGTAGTACTTTTTCTATCTTCTTTGCAACCTGTAAAGTCTGCATCTAAATAGCCTGTTAGTAGAAAATATCCATTCATAGGGTACCAAAGGCCTAGATTAGGTGTGCCCATAAGATATCTCAAAATCCTTTTGACTGCAGTCAGATGAGATTCTTTAGGGCAGGATTGGTACCTAGCACAGACACATGCAGCATACATGATATCTAGTCTACTAGCAGTCAGATATAAGAGGGAGCCAACTATTCCTCTATACAAAGTTTCATCTACAGGTTTCCCTGCATCATCTTTGCTAAGAGATACACTTGACCCCATAGAAGTTCTCATGGTAGTGGATGATTCCATACCATACTTCTTTATTTACTCCAGGGTGAACTTAGACTGGCATATGGACAAGCCATCTTCAGTCTGTCTTACTTGGAGACCCAAGAAGAACTTAAGTTCTCCCATACTGCTCATTTTAAAATTTCCTTGCATAAGTTTTGCAAACTTTCTACAAAGATTACTTTCAGTAGACCCAAATATTATGTCATCAACATATATTTGAACTAGGATTATCTTTACTTTGGATTCCCTAAGGAATAGAGTCTTGTCTATTTTTCCCCTTGAGAATTTATTCTCAATGAGGAAATTAGACAGGGTTTCATACCAAGCCCTTGGGGCTTGTTTCAACCCATACAAAGCTTTCCTAAGTCTATAAATATAATCAGGTTTGAGAGGATCAACAAAACCCGAGGGCTGCTCTACATAGACTTCTTCTTTTAGATTTCCATTTAGGAATGCTGATTTTACATCCATTTGGAATACCTTGAAGCCTTGATATGTTGCATAAGCAAGGAATATCCTAATTGCTTCTAGTTGAAAGAACTAGTGCCTAAACACCTAGAGGGGGGGGGTGAATAGGTGCACTTAATCTTTTTAAACTTTAATGGCAGAAACATAGAATTATATGCAATTCTTCACAGCAATACAACACAACAATCACAGAATAAAGCACACACAGAGAACACACAGATTTTATAGTGGTTCCCCAAGGTCTGGGTACATCCACTTTCCCCCTTCGCCTATCTAGTAGTGTACTAGATTCAGCCCAACTTCTCCACTATGCCTCAGATCCTCAGATCTTACACTCAGAACCCCAAATAGGTTCCTACAGCTCAGATTGATCCCACTCTTACAACTCAGGCTCAAAATCCCTACCACTAAGTCTTCACAAAGACCTACACTCAGCCTCAACAAGGCCTACACTCAGCCCTCAACAAGGCCTACACTCAGAGAAATGAATCTGCTACACTCAGGCACACAGGCCCTACCACTCAGCCTTTATAATTTCAGGCTTACAACTCATATCCCTTAGGATCCTACAAGAAATTAAAATTACAAAGTATAAACCAACAACTCAGAATGAGAGAGAAGAGTTGACTGGTTTCTTGATGAGTTCTTGGAAGAACTTTGCTGAGATCAACCTCCCTTGACTTCCTTCAAAGCTTCTTGAATTTAGAACACAGTAGGGTTGAGTCTCTATGCAGATGATCTTCAATCACTGCTGACTTAAGAATCAGATCTCAATCTGAAACTTTCTTCACAGCCTGGTTCAACAGCTGTCTTCTTAGAAGGAGCTCTCTCTCTCCAACTTCTTAGATCTTCACTTGAAGGTCTTCTTCTTTTAGTGTTATTAGATATTTAATCTGATTGTTGTTGATCGTCGTCTTTTGTTGACAGAATAAGCCTTTATATAGACTTTCTTCATGGTGACCGGCTGATCCGGTTTCTAACAACTTTCTGACAGCTCTGACAGTTGCAGTAGACCGGCTGGAATGGCAGTTGTCAAGTCATCCAGTCACTTCTTGAATTTTCTGTAACTGTCTGAAAGTGTCGAGACAGTCAGTCTTTAAGTGTCGACACAAGTAGACCAAGTGTCGACACAAGTAGACTAAGTGTCGACACAAGCCTTCATGGTGTCGACACAACTCCTTGTATTGTAGAATCTGCTTCTCGACACTGCTTCTTCAACATGTGTCGACACTGATCCTGTGTGTCGACACAAGTCCTTCTTCTTTGATACTTAGTTGATTTCTTGTAAGTGTCGACACAACTCCTTTGTGTCGACACATCTTCTTGTGTTGATACTTGCTAAGTGTCGACACATCTTCTTGGTGTCGACACATGCCTTCTGTGTTGATTCTTTTGCTGAGTGTCGACACATCTCCTTTGTGTCGACACTTGTACTTAGACATTATTGAAATTTGCTGAGTGTCGACACAGCCTCCTAGTGTCGACACTTTCTTCATGTGTTGAGTCTTTTGCTGTGTGTCGACACATTCTTCATTATGTCGACACTTGTACTTAAACTCTGTTGAAGTTTACTGAGTGTCGACACAGCCTCCTAGTGTCGACACTTTCTTCATGTGTTGAGACTTTTGTTGTGTGTCGACACATTCTTCATTATGTCGACACTTGCACTTAAACTCTGTTGAAGTTTGCTGAGTGTCGACACAGCCTCCTAGTGTCGACACTTGTACTTGAGCTTTGTTGAACTTTTGCTGAGTGTCGACACAGCCTCCTAGTGTCGACACTTTTGATGTCGACAAAGTTCCTCGAGGTGTCGACACTGCTTTTAAGTGTCGACACAGCTTCTTTGAACATTTCTTCATTGAGTGTCGACACAGCCTGTATGTGTCGACACTTTCCTTTTGGTGTCGACTCTGCATTCCTGGTGTCGATATAATTACTCCAAGTGTCGACACAGCTTCTCTGGGTGTCGACATAAGTCTTCTTAAGTGTCGACACTTTTCTTCTAGGTGTCGACACATGGACTTAGAAACTTTTAAGCTTTCCCTGCAATTACTTAACCTGCACAAGGTAACTCAAAATACATCAAATACACTTTGATGTTTATCATTGAGTAGGGTGAGGCTTCTTCAAATCAGGTACATATTTTCCAATGTACCCAACAATCTCCCCCTATTTGGAGAAGTCATAACCCTTAGTCAATGATATACACCATACATAACAAATTCACAGTATGATGTAAAACATGATTATATAACAGGGTAAGTACATAAACATGTATAAACAAACATGTATACACAAATATCTCAGAACAGTAATGTAATAAATTTAACACATATCACATTGTTCTAAGAACTTCAACATTTTCATTATTCAAAAGTTCACAGAAAGTTGAATGCAACTGATTACACATAGTAAACTTAAGAAAATTCCTATCCTAAGGCTGCTCAGGCTCCTTGATCACAATGCCCTTTCCTGATTGTATCTTTGCTTGGACAGGAGCTTCAGTATCTTCAGCAGCAGCAGGATTCTTTCCCTTAAGATCTTTCTTTTTCTGCTCTTCAGCCTTTATCTTTTGCCTTTCAAAATAATGATAAGGCTTTGGAAGTACTTGCTAGGCTCCTTGTGTAGTAGGAGGTAGTTTTCCCATCTTAGCCTTCCTTCTATATTGAACAATAGTCTCTTGCCTGTTCTCATGTTTCCTCAACTCCAGTTCAGAATACCACTTGTTTCTATCCTGGATATTGTCCTTGGCAGCCTTCCATGCAGTCAAGATGATATTCCTAGAAGAAGGGCTCCATTGTTCAAAATCAGGCCTAAGTTCAGCTTGCTCTCTGAATCTTTTCTTAGACAATTGAGTCTCTTGTTCTTTTAATAAGGCCTCTTGTTCTTCCAAAATTGCCTTTGGTACTGGCTGAACTACTTTCTCTATGATGACATTCTGATTTCCCTCAGGAGGGCCATACATTGATTGTATGTCTTGATGTATCATATCAAGTCTGGTGGAGGGTATATCACTTGAGCTACTTCAGCTTGCTCCCCTCCAAGATATGCAGGATTAATGCCAGACTCTGCAACATTGTCATCATCACATAATGGAGGATATCCAAGGGTGGCTCTGATGGAATTTGAAATCCATTTGGCATGATCAGAGCTGGCTTTGACTAACACCCTCTCCCCCTTTATGACTTCTCTTTCAATGTGATCCCTAAGATCATCTTTCTGAAACCTTATCTGTGCATTCAGATAGTTTACTCCATCCTTATAGAAAGGTTTCAACCTTTGGAGCTTGTCAGTTATAGCCTTTTGAGAGTCTTCAATAGCAGTTTTAACAGCAGTTAAGCTCTCATGCAGTTGTTTGTCAAATTCTTCTTTGGCAGTGGTCAGGGCTGCATTCTGGGCAGTTGCTATATTCTTCAGTTCAGTTACAATGGCATTGTGTGAAGATGTCAAATTATCATTCATTCTTATCTGATTTTCCAGAACATAGCCTTGCTTCACTTCTAGCTCATCAAGTTTTGTCTTTATTTTTTCTTGATGTGTGGCCAGATAGACTACTGCATTTCGTCCCTTATGGAAGCAGTCAGTCATTTCTTTCTTATTCAGATTCATTTCAAATCTAATTGACTTGATGTCTTGGGCCAGATCAAATTGCAGTGACTTATGCCCTTCATCCATATAAGATTGCAAAGCCTGTCTTTGCTCATCCATCTTTATCTGCAATGCTACCATCAGAGAACTAAAATCAGTAGATGGGGCAGGCTGTGGTGCAATGGTCTGCAGTGCCTTTTTATATGTCTGGCTCCTCCTCTTGAAGACTTGAAATTTCCTCTTCTTGGCTCTTGCATCCTCTTCATCCTCTGAAGCAGATATTCTAGCTATATCTACTCTTTCTTTAGGACTAGGATGTGAATCATTCTCAGTCCTTGGTAGTTGCTCAGCATCCTTTGGCTTCTCAGTTTCTTTGCCTGCAGTTTCTTATTCTATCTCCACATGCTCCCCCTCAATAATTACTTTCTCCCTCTCAGCAGCAGCTTTTTCCCTCTCAAAGTCAGTTTGTAGAAGGTCAGGGAACAGTTCTTCTAAAGTAAATTCCTATTGAGGATGGGGTGGAGAATCTCTTATATCATCAACCACTTGATCAGCAACAGATGTGTCTTCCATGACAACATCCTGAGGTTGACTAAGAATCTGAGGTTGCTGATTAACATCAGATAATGTGTCAGTCATAACTTCATTCTCAATAGGGAAATCTAATTGGTTGATTTCAGTTATTACCTCAAGTATAGTTTGAGTAGCTTGTTCACTCTCTAGTGGAGTTGGTTCTGCCACAAGTAGAGGCTCCCCCTGGATTGAATCCTGGTGAATTGGGCTTACTTGAGGGTAGCTCCCCCTACCCCTGTGTATCTTCTTGTCTAGCAGGAGATTGTCCAGCATTTCCAGTTTCTTCCTCATCAGGAGTAAAAACAACTTGCTCTTCAGAGCTGCTTGAGGATTCTTGAGCCACAGGGGCTGTCTTCTTCTTCTTCTTCAGTGGTGTTTCCTTCACTGGAGATGGCAGTTCTTTGGTCAGTACTCTATCCCACCTAGAGAAGATTCTCATATCCATCTTCCTCATGTGGTTAATCTTTGAACCTGCAAGCTTGGTTCATTACCTCAGGTATACTGCCAACTAGGTAAAGACTTAGTATTATACCCAAATTGGGCTTCTTCATACTTTCTTTAATTTTTTCAAACACAACTGTAGACCAGTCTGTATCTAGTTTGAATATTATCCTTGTCATGAGACTAAACATATGAGCTGAGATTCTGTCATGGCCTCCAGGCTTGCTCAGGATGACTTTGCCCACAATCTCAGATAGAAACTTGCCTTGCATATTCATTCCTTTTCTGTTGAATACAGATCCTATTTTCAGATTTGAGTCCAAACCACACCATGTCAATGCTTCTCTAGTCTTAGAAGCAGAAACATCTTCCTCTTCCTTTGTCCTTGGTAGTTGAAGAATTTTTCTTAGACTTTTAGATGAGACCTTCACCTTTGCCCCATGAACTCTGGACTTAATCTTGAGTCCTGATTCATCTAGTGTTGCTGCATTCAGAAAATCCAGACCTCCTTCTTCCAGATCTTGATCGGTTCTGAAACAAGAAATTCTAACCCAGTCTCTGCTATTAGGGTTATGACGCCTTTGATCTCAGGTTCTGTGTCATCAAATACGTGTCGCACGAGTTCATATCCTTCATTCACATTCTCTTCTAGCTTGGGCGCCATTAGGGTTTGAAGAAATTTGAATTTAGAGAAGAGAGATGTCGACGCACAAGTTTGGTCTCGAAACTTTGGTGAGCGTGTCGACAAACAATGGCGAAAACCTATTTATACCTTTCTAGAATCGAAGATGAAAGGGCGCGTCAAAATACTTAAATTGTGTCGACACTGTTGAAAAGTGTCGACACAAACTGCGAATGTCTCGACAACAATGTGTCGACACAAGTATAGTCGACAGAATATATGTGTCGACACTTGTTTATGTGTCGACACCGCTTAGCTCGACACTTAGTCGAGACTTTACTAGACTAATTCTGAGTAAAGCCTAAGTGTCGACACTACCTTGGATGTGTCGACACCTACACTGCATGTGTCGACACAGATTCTCTGAAGTGTTGACACAGACTTCCTAGATGTGTTGACACCATTTCTCTGAAATGTCGACACCACTTCTATGTGTCGACACAGACAACTCTGTGTGTCGACACCATTTTACTTAGCCAAATTTTGAAAACTTATTCTAAGTTTATCATCCATAATTCAATTTTAAATTTATTGAATTTGGTTTCATCTAAGGGCTTAGTATACATGTCAGCTAGCTGATTATCTGTATTAATATATTCTAGTGAAATATCTCCTTTTTCCACATGTTCTCGTAGAAAATGGTATTTTATTTCTATGTGCTTAGTCCTACTATGGGAGACAGGATTGTTTGCAATAGAAATAAGCACTAGTAGAATCACAAAATAGAGGTGTTCTACTTACTTGTATACCCTAGTCTTCTAGCTGATGTTGTATCCAAAGAAGTTGAGCACAGCAACTTCCTGCAGCCACATACTTTGATTCTGCTGTGGAGATAGCCACACTTGTTTGTTTCTTGCTACTCCATGATATCAGCCTTCCACCTAGGAATTGACAGGTTCCAGTTGTACTTTTCCTATCTTCCTTGCAGCCTGCAAAATCTGCATCTGAATAACCTGTCATTTCAAAGTCTCCATTCCTAGGGTACCAAAGGCCTAGATAAGGAGTGCCCTTAAGATATCTCAGAATTCTTTTGACTGCTGTCAAATGAGATTCTTTAGGGCAAGCTTGGTACCTAGCACAGACACATGTAGCATACATGATATCTGGTCTACTTGCAGTCAAATATAGTAGGGAGCCAACTATCCCTCTATACAAAGTCTCATCTACAGGTTTCCCTGCATCATCTTTGCTAGGAGACATACTTGACCCCATAGGAGTTTTCATGGTACTGGATGATTCCATACCATACTTCCTTATCAATTCTAGGGTGAACGTAGACTGGCATATGGATAAACCATCCTCAGTCTGTCTAACTTGGAGACCCAAGAAGAACTTAAGTTCCCCCATACTGCTCATTTCAAATTGTCCTTGCATTAGTTTTGCAAACTTTTTGCAAAGACTACTTTCAGTAGACCCAAATATGATGTCATCTACATATATTTGGACTAGAATGATCTTGCCTCTGGATTCCCTAAGGAATAGAGTCTTGTCTATTTTCCCCCTTGTGAATTTATTCTCAATGAGGAAACTAGACATGGTTTCATACCAAGCCCTAGGGGCTTGTTTTAACCCATACAAAGCCTTCCTAAGTCTATAAACATAATTAGGTTTGATAGAATCAACAAAACCTGATGGCTGTTCCACATAGACTTCTTCTTTAAGATTTCCATTCATAAAAGCTGACTTAACATCCATTTGGTATACTTTAAACCCTTGATAGGTTGCATAAGACAGGAACATCCTTATAGCTTCCAGTCTGGCTACTGGAGCAAAGGTTTGATTAAAGTCAATACCTTCTTCCTGCCTATATCCCTTAGCAACCAGTCTAGCTTTGTTCTTCACAATAACTCCATGTTCATCCATCTTGTTCCTAAAGATCCACTTAGTTCCTATAATGTTGTGGTCCTTGGGTTTAGGAACAAGCTCCCATACATTGCATCTTTTGAACTGGTTCAGCTCCTCTTGCATTGCCTCAATCCAATGAGGGTCTAGGATAGCTTCTTCAAATTTCTTTGGCTCTACCTGGGATAGAAAGCTGGAGTAGAGTACTGAACTTAGATTTCTGCTCCTTGTTTGTACCCCTTGTCTGAGATCACCAATAATTTGATTGGCTGGATGATCTTTTAGATGCCTATTTGCTGGAGGCATCCTATTTTCTGGTTGTACACCTTCAGCTTCTTCAACTTGTTGCACTCCTTGGTCTTCTTCTGCATCAGGTGCATCTAGTACTCCCCCTGGACAACAGCCACTATCATCCACTTGCTGTCCTGCAGTAGAACCTTCTTCAATAGTGAGCTTGTCCATCTTCTCAGTCACACCTGTGGAGCTGCAAATACTTCTAGACAATTCATTGTTAATGAGTCTAGCTTCATCAAATACTACATGTACTGACTCTTCTACAACTTGAGTAGTCAAGTTGTAGACCCTATAAGCCTTACTGTTATTGCTGTACCCAACAAAGATCCCCTCTTGGGATTTGGCAGCAAACTTAGTTAAGTAAGACTTACCATTGTTAAGTATATAACATTTACAACCAAAGATCCTGAAATAGGATAGATTTGGTTTTCTGCCTTTCACAATCTCATAGGGGGTTTTATTGTGGCTCTTGGTAATGGTAGCCCTATTAATCACATGACATGCAGTATTAACTGCCTCAGCCAAGAAATATTCAGGGAGAGATGTGTCACTTAATAGGGTTCTACCAGCCTCAATCAAGGTTCTATTTTTCCTTTCAGCAATGCCATTTTGCTGAGGTGTTCTTGGTGAAGAAAATTCCTGAAATATCCCAAACTCTTCACATAGCTTTGTCATACTGTCAGGCTGGAATTCAGTACCATGGTCACTTCTTATTTTGACCACTGTACTGTCTAAGTCATTCTGAATTTGTTTGACAAAACAATAAAAGATACTAGGAGTTTCAGATTTCTGTCTAAGGAAGAACACCCAGGAAAACCTTGAGTAGTCATCTACAACTACAAATGTGTAGACCTTCCTACCTAGGCTGTGAACTGGTATAGGACCAAAGAGATCCATATGCAAGAGGTATAGGCACCTCACAGCATCTTTGTTCTCAATGCTATTAAAGGTGTATTTGGTCTGCTTGCCCTTTTGACAAGCTGAGCATATCCCAACCTTTTTACACTTAACTTGAGGACCATTCCTCACTAACTCTTTACTATAGAGTTGACCAATTGTCTTATAGTTAAGATGGGCTAGCCTCTTATGCCATTTGACACAATGAGAGACTTTCTCATCAGCTACAAGACACACAGGAGAAACATTGTTCTCACACATAATGTCTAGACAATAGACATTTCTCTTCCAATAACCTGTCAGAATGATCTTTTGATCATTTGACCTCCTGATATGACAACCATCTCTGACAAATGAGATGTCATATCCTAAATCACTCAGCTGACTTATACTAATGAGGTTGTGTTTCAAACCTTTAACATAAGCCACTTGAGTAATTGTAATAAAGTTGCTAGAAATGTTACCAAAGCCTTTGATGATTCCTTTTTCAGAACCATCAAATGTGACTTTAGGACCATCCTTGATTGATGTATAGTCCTTTAGCAATCCCCTAGTTCCAGTCATGTGCCTGGAACATCCACTGTCCAAGTACCATATTGGGGCATGGTCACTTGGACTCACCTGCAAAACAGATTAGTTAACCTTAGAACCCAAAGAATTCTTGGGTCCTTGGTGCTTGTTAGTTTGCCTCTTAACAAAACTACCTGTAGCTTTTCTAGCAGGCAGATTGCTACTCACCTTGGCACTTGAATTGTGCCAACAGTCTATGGCAAAGTGGCCTTCCTTGCCACAACACCAGCACTCAAATCTGTTGTACCTTTGTTTAGGTACAACCCTGGCTGTTTTGTTTACAGCAGGCTCCTTGTTGAGTACTGGGGCTTTGCCCTTAGACTTGGACTGTATAGTCCTGGCAGGTTTAGTAAACCCCAATCCAGTTTTACCTTTCTGAGAAATGAACTCATCTATCAAAGGTAGAACAGACTTTGGTTTAGAAAACCTTGCTACTATATCTCTCTCTTTCTGAAGATTAATCTCCAGATTTTTGATTTGATCATTTTTAAATGTTATATTCCCCATCTGAATAACAGTAATGTGCTTCAGTCTGGCTATTTCATTTAATTTCTGATCAAGCAACTTGTCAAAATCTGTTGCAGCAACTTTAAGACTAGCAAACTCCTTAGCCTGACTCTTGGCCAAGGATTTGCTTTTCTTCAAAGCTTGCAACACTACTCTATATTCATCAATTAATTGATGAATGTCTCCTTCAGATTCAGATCCACTAACATCACTTGATGCTGATGTATCTGAATCTGACTCAGTACTAGAAATTGAACTAATAGAAAAATTTTGTACCTGACTTGGTCCAGGCTGATCCTGGATTTTGTCTCCTTCTGATAAGGCCATCAGTCCTTGGCACTAATTGTCCTCATGCTCATATATAGAGTTCATTAACTGGATGAACTCCTCTTACTCTTCTTCAGCAAACAGTCCAATATAAGCTTCAGCTTCTGAATCAATTTATGAAGAAGACATGTCAGACAGACTTTTGTCCTTCTTAGCAACAAAGGACCTTTCCTTTTTGCCCTTGATCTGAGTCTTCTTCTTATCAGTTGACTCTTTCCTCTTCTCTGGACAGTCAACAACAACATGTCCCTATCTGTTACAACAATAACAAACTATCTTTGAAGATGTAGTTTTACTTGACTTGGGCTTTCTCCTGTCATTCTTTGATGACTTTTGTGAAGTGGATGGCTTAGACCTCCACTGTTTCTTCTTTAGAAACTTCTGAAAATGTCTAGTGAAAGCTGCAAAATCTTCATCACTCTCACTGCTTTCAGAATTCTTGCTTTCTGACTCATCTGTCTCAGTCTCAATAACTTTTGGAGGTGGAGATGGAGACTTACTTTTATATTTCCTAGTGGCTTATGTCTTGAAAGCCACAGCTCTTTCTTTGTACTCAACTCTGGTAGTCTTTTCTTCCCCCTTCCTAATCATTAGCTGCATTTCATAGGATAACAGCTTTCCAAACAATGTTGGAGGAGGAATGTCTGCTAATTTGGCCATTTCCCTTATGGCACAAATCTTAGTATCCCAGTCTTTAGTTAGAGATCTCAAGAACTTATCATTCAGCTCATAATTGCTGAATTCTCTTCTATAGGACATTAACTCATTAACTATCCTATAGAATTTCTTGTAGCACTCAGTTATCCTATCAGACCTTACTTGTCTGAAGCTCTCAAACACTTGGTTTAATAAAGACTTTCTGTCCTGTATAACTTCTTCAGAGCCCTCCATGTACACTATCAGTGTGTCCCACATTTCCTTTGATGTTTTACAGTGAATTAAATTCTGGAATGTGGCATCATCTATTGCACTTACAATTATATTATGGGCCCTCTTGTCCATAGTGGCCAAAATAATCTCATCTTTAGTCATCTCTGAAAAGTCTTTTGGAGTTCTCTGATTTGCATCTAACACAGATACTTTCATTGGCACATATGGACCTTCTTTAACAGTAATATAAATTCTAGGGTCAGAGGCTTCCATAAACAGTCTAACCCTTTCTTTCTAAATGCAAAAGATTTCCTTTCTACAGATTGGCAACTTCATGCATCCAAGCTCTTTGTGATTCTCTGTTGAACCCATTTTCTTGATTCTTGATTATGCTGAATCTACCAACAGGATCTTTACTCAGACTGTTATGTCCTTTTTGAGTAACCTCGCTTTGATACCACTTGAAAGAACTATTGCCTAAACACCCAGAGGGGGGGGGGTGAATAGGTGCACTTAATCTTTTTAAACTTTAATGGCAGAAACACAGAATTATATGCAATTCTTCACAGTAATACAACACAACAATCACAGAATAAAGCACACACAGAGAACACACAGATTTTATAGTGGTTCCCCAAGGTCTGGGTACATCCACTTTCCCCCTTCGCCTATCTAGTAGTGTACTAGATTCGGCCCAACTTCTCCACTATGTCTCAGATCCTCAGATCTTACACTCAGAACCGTAAATAGGTTCCTACGGCTCAGAGTGATCTCACTCTTACAACTCAGGCTCAAAAGCCCTACCACTCAGTCTTTACAAAGACCTACACTCAGCCTTCAATAAGGCCTAGACTCAGCCCTCAACAAGGCCTACACTCAGAGAAATGAATCTCCTACACTCAGGCACGCAGGCCCTACCACTCAGCCTTTATAATTTTAGGCTTACAACTCAGATCCCTTAGGATCCTACAAGAAATTAAAATTACAAAGTATAAACCAACAACTCAGAATGAGAGAGAAGAGTTGACTGGTTTCTTGATGAGTTCTTGGAAGAACTTTGCTGAGATCAACCTCCCTTGGCTTCCTTCAAAGCTTCTTGAATTTAGAACACAGTAGGGTTGAGTCTCTATGCAGATGATCTTCAATCACTGCTGACTTAAGAATCAGATCTCAATCTGAAACTTTCTTCACAGCCTGGTTCAACAGCTGTCTTCTTAGAAGGAGCTCTCTCTCTCCAACTTCTTAGATCTTCACTTGAAGGTCTTCTTCTTTTAGTGTTGTGAGATCTTTAATCTGATTGTTGTTGATCATCGTCTTCTGTTGACAGAATAAGCCTTTATATAGACTTTCTTCATGGTGACCGGCTGCTCCGGTTTCTAACAACTTTCTAACAGCTCTGATAGTTGTAGTAGACCGGCTGGAATGACAGCTGTCAAGTCATCCAGTCACTTCTTGAATTTTCTGTAATTGTCTGAAAGTGTCGAGACAGTCAGTCTTTAAGTGTCGATACAAGTAGACCAAGTGTCGACACAAGTAGACTAAGTGTCGACACAAGCCTTCATGGTGTCGACACAACTCCTTGTGTTGTAGAATCTACTTCTCGACACTGCTTCTTCAACATGTGTCGACACTGATCCTGTGTGTCGACACAAGTCCTTCTTCTTTGATACTTAGTTGATTTCTTGTAAGTGCGACACAACTCCTTTGTGTCGACACATCTTCTTGTGTTGATACTTGCTAAGTGTCGACACATCTTCTTGGTGTTGACACATGCCTTCTGTGTTGATTCTTTTGCTGAGTGTCGACACATCTCCTTTGTGTCGACACTTGTACTTAGACTTTATTGAAATTTGCTGAGTGTCGACACAGCCTCATAGTGTCGACACTTTCTTTATGTGTTGAGACTTTTGTTGTGTGTCGACACATTCTTCATTATGTCGACACTTGTACTTAAACTCTGTTGAAGTTTGCTGAGTGTCGACACAGCCTCCTAATGTCGACACTTTCTTCATGTGTTGAGACTTTTGCTGTGTGTCGATAGATTCTTCATTATGTCGACACTTGGACTTAAACTCTGTTGAAGTTTGCTGAGTGTCGACACAGCCTCCTAGTGTCGACACTTGTACTTGAACTTTGTTGAACTTTTACTGAGTGTCGACACAGCCTCCTAGTGTCGACACTTTTTATGTCGACAAAGTTCCTCGAGGTGTCGACACTGCTTTTAAGTGTCGACACAGCTTCTCTGGACATTTCTTCATTGAGTGTCGACACAGCCTGTTTGTGTCGACACTTTCCTTCTGGTGTCGACTCTGCATTCCTGGTGTCGACATAATTACTCCAAGTGTCGACACAGCTTCTCTGGGTGTCGACACAAGACTTCTTAAGTGTCGACACTTTTCTTCTAGGTGTCGACACATGGACTTAGAAACTTTTAAGCTTTCCCTGCAATTACTTAACCTGCACAAGGTAACTCAAAATACATCAAGTATACCTTGATGTATATCATTGAGTAGGGTGAGGCTTCTTAAAATTAGGTACATATTTTCCAATGTACCCAACACTAGTCTTGCTACTAGGACAAAGGTTTGATCAAAATCAATACCCTCTTCCTGCATGTATCCTTTTGCAACAAGTCTTGCTTTGTTCTTCACAATGATCCCATTCTCATCCAGTTTGTTCCTAAAGATCCACTTTGTTCCAATGATGTTGTGGTCTTTTGGTTTAGGGACTAACTTCCAGACCTTGCACCTTCTGAACTAATTCAGCTCCTTTTGCATAACATCAATCCAATGTTTGTCTAGAACAGCTTCTTCAAATTTCTTGGGTTCTACTTGTGATAAGAATCTAGAGCAAAGAACTGTATTCAGATTCCTTCTCCTTGTTTGTACTCCTTGTCTTGGATCACCAATTATCTGATTTGCTCGATGATCCTTTAAGTGTCTAATAGCTGGAGGTAGACTAACTTCAGGTTGAACACCTCCAGCCTCTTCATTATGCTGCACCTCTTGGTTTTCATCAGCATCTGGAGAGTCTTGTACTCCCCCTGGACAGCAGCCACCATTTTCCACTTCCTAATTTGCAGTTGAATCTTCTGTAATGGTAAGCTTGTCCATTCTCTCATTTATACCTGTTGAACTGCAAGAACTACTTGGCAACTCACAGTTAATCAGTCTTGTTTCATCAAAGACAACATGTACAGACTCTTCTACAACTTGAGTAATCAAGTTGTAGACCCTATAAGCCTTACTATTGTTGATGTACCCAACAAATATCCCATCTTGGGATTTGGCAGTAAACTTAGTTAGATAAGACTTGCCATTGTTAAGTACATAGAACTTGCAACCAAAGATCCTAAAATAGGATAAGTTTGGTTTTCTGCCCTTCATAATCTCATAGGGAGTCTTTTTGTGGCTCTTGGTGATAGTAGCCCTATTGATCACATGGCATGCAGTGTTTACTGCCTCAGCCCAGAAATATTTTTCGGAGAGAAGTGTCACTCAATAGAGTTCTACTAGCCTCAATTAGTGTCCTATTCTTTCTTTCAGCAATATCATTTTGCTGTGGTGTTTTAGGTGAGGAGAATTCTTGGAAAATCACAAATTCTTCACACAGTCTTGTCATACTCTTAGATTGAAATTCAGTGTCATGGTCACTTCTAATTTTGACTACTGTACGGTCCAGTTCATTCTGAATTTGTTTGACAAAACTATATAAAACACTTGGGGTTTCAGATTTTTGTCTCAGAAAGAGCACCCATGAATATCTAGAATAGTCATCTACCACCACAAATGTGTAGACCTTCCTACCTAGACTATGAACTGGCATAGGACCAAATAGATCCATATGCAAGAGGTATATACACCTCACTGAATCCTTATTTTCAAGGCTATGAAAGCTGGATTTGGTCTGCTTGCCTTTTTGACAAGCTGAGCATATCCCATCCTTTATACACTTAACTTGAGGATCATTCCTCACTAACTCTTTACTAAAGAGTTGGCCAATAATCTTGTAGTTAAGATGGGCCAGCCTCTTGTGCCATTTAACATATTGAGAGGCTCTCTCATCAGCTACAAGATAAATAGGAGAAACATTGTTCTCACACACAAAGTTAAGACAATACACATTTCTTTTTCTATATCCTGTCAATATGATCTTTTGATCACTTGACCTTTTGATATGACATCCATTATTAATAAATGAAATGTCATATCCTAAATCACTCAACTGACTTATGCTTATAAGGTTGTGTTTCAAACCCTTCACATAGGCCACATGAGAGATAGTAGTCTGGTTATTAGAAATGTTACCAAATCCTTTGATGATTCCTTTTTCAGAACCACCAAAGGTTACTTTAGGCCCATTCATGATATGTGAGTAGTCCTTCAGCAACCCCCTTGTTCCAGTCATGTGTGTGGAACATCCACTATACAAGTACCATATTGGGGCATGACAACTTGGACTCACCTGCAATAAAGAATTACTTAACCTTAGAACCCAAATGAATTTTGGGTCCTTGGTTCATATTAGCCTGAAATTTAACAAATTTGCCTGCAACTTTTCTAACAGGCAGACTGCTACTCTCCTTGACACTAGAATTGTGCCAACATTCTAAGGCAAAGTGTCCTACCTTGCCACAGCACCATCACTCAAACTTATTATACCTTTGTTTAGGTACAATCTTAGCTGAATTGTTTACAGCAGGTCTCTTGTTTTGTGCTGGGACCTTGCCTTTAGAATTGAATCTAGCAGTCCATATAATTTTCTTAAACCCTAACCCTGCCTTACCCTTTTGAGGCACAAATTCATCAATTAAGGGTAATACAGATTTTGGTTTAGAAAAACTAGCTACAATCTCGTTTTCTTTCTGAAGTCTATTCTCCAGATTTTTAATCTGATCATTCTTGAAAGTGATTGTTCCCATTTGAATAACAGTTATGTTTTTCAATCTGTCAATCTCATTCAATTTTTGATCCAGCAACTTCTCTGAATCAGATGCAGCCATCTTAAGATCTGCAATTTCCTTAGCCAGAGTTTTGGCCAGGTTTTTGCTTTTCTTTAGAGCCTGCAACAAGTCCTCATATTCATCTAGCTGAAGAATATCACCTTCAGACTCAGACCCATCCACATCACTTGATGCAGATGTTGCTGACTCTGACCCAGTACTACAATCTTAATTTCTAATAAAACATTGTACCTTACTAGGACCAGGCTGATCCTGACACTTGTCTTCTTCTGACACACCCATTAGTCCCTTGTACTGATGGTCTTCTTGTTCATAGATAGAGTTCAGCACTTGCAGAAACTCTTCTTCTTCATCTGCTGCATATAGACCAATGTATGCCTCAGCTTCAGATTCTGACTCTGAAGATGATTGGTCTGTCAAGCTCTCCTCCTTCTTAGCAACAAAGGATTTCTCCTTCTTGATCTGATGTTGAATCTTCTTTTTATCAGCAGATTCTTTTCTTTTGTCTGGACACTCAGCCACAACATGTCCAGGCCTATTACAGCAGTAGCAAACTATCTTTGATGTTGTAGATTTGCTTGCCTTAGACCTGCTCCTGTCCTTCTTGGATGACTTCCTCTTTTGATAATAATCATCCTTAGACTGAGATGTGGAAGGTTTACACTTCCACTGCTTCTTCTTCAGGAATCTCTGAAACTGCCTTGTGAAGGCAGCAAAGTCTTTATCTGAGTCACTGCTTTCTGAACTTTGGTTGTCTGAATTATCTGAAGCAATTTCAGCAACAATCTTAGGAGGTGATGGTGACATCCTCCTATTCTTCCTAGTGGCTTCAACCTTGAAGGCCACAGACTTTTCTCTATGCTCCCCTTTTGCACTTTTTTCTTCCTCTTTCCTAGTCATCAACTGCATCTCATATGACAGTAATTTTCCAAACAAAGTTGGAGGTGAGATATCTGCAAGTTTGGCCACTCCCCTAATGACACAAATCTTAGTGTCCCAATCCTTTGTCAAGGATCTTAGGAATTTATCATTCTGTTCATATGTACTGAAAATTCTTCCATAGGACATCAACTCATTTACTATTTTATAGAACTTTTTATAACACTTAATTATACTGTCAGACTTTCCTTGTCTGAAACTCTCATATTCCTGGTTCAGCATAGATTTTCTATCTTGTCTGACTTCTTCAGAACCCTCCATGTAGACTATCAAAGTATCCCATATTTCCTTGGAGGTCTTGTAGTGAATCAAATTCTGGAAAGTTGCATCATCAATGACACTTACTATGATGTTCTGGGCTCTTTTATCCATAGTTGCCAGGATGATCTCATCCTTAGTCATCTCTGAATAATCATTGGGAATTCTTTGGTTTGCATCTAGAACTGAAATCTTCATAGGAATATAAGGACATTCCTTTACTGTAATGTAGATCCTTGGATCAGAAGCCTCCATAAATAGCCTGACCCTCTCTTTCCATATTCCAAATATCTCCTTCCTGCATATAGGTAATTTCATAGAACCTAGTTCCTTATGATTTTCTCCTGAACCCATTTTCTTGATCTTGAATCTACCTTAAGGATCTCACTCAGACTGTTAAGTCCTTCTTTGAGGAACCTCTCTCTGATACCACTTGAAAGAATTAGTGCCTAACCACCTAGAGGGGGGGGGGGTGAATAGGTGTAATTCCTTTTTCTTTTTAAGGCAGCAAATCTATTCAATTAATTACTTAACAACAGATAATTATATAACTAACACAACACAGATTCACAGAATAATCACAACACAGATTGAACACAGATTTTTATAGTGGTTCCCAAAGGTCTGGGTACATCCACTTTCTCCCTTTGCCTATCTAGCAGGGTGCTAGATTCAGCCTAACTTGTTCTCTTCACCTCAGATCCTCAGATCTTACAACTCAGAACCCAACAATGCTCCTACAGCTCAGGAAATCTGCCATACCTCAGCCTACACAAGGCCTACAACTCAGAGATATCAATCTCCTACAACTCAGGCTCACAGCCCTACCTCAGCCTTCAACAAGGCCTACCACTCAGAGAAAATATTCTCATACACTAAGCCTTTATAAACACAGGCTTACAACTCAGATCTATAAAGATCTTACAGAAAATTGATTTAACAAAATGTTTTACCACCACCCTGGTAGAGAGAGAATGGATGGATGGCTTCTTGATCAGTTCTTGGAAGAATCTGATGGCAGAGAACAACCTCTCTTAGCTTTCTTCAAAGCTTCATGAATCTGAACTTAGTAGGGTTGAACTCTTGAGAAGTTGATCTTCAATCAGCTTCTGACTTGAGATTCAGATCTCAATATGAATCTTTCTTGGCAGCCTGATTCAGCAACTGCACTTCAGTAGATGGAGCTGTCTCTCTCCAACTTCTTCTTCTTAGATTTTCTGAAGAAAATCTTCTTCTGTCTTCTATTATAACTATTGTGTTTAATGATCTGTTGTTGTTTTTGTTCTTCTATATCTTATTTCTGTTGAAGGAGTAAGCCTTTATATAGCCGTCCTCCATGGTAACCGGCTGATCCGATTTCTAACAAACTTCTGACAACTTTGGCAGTTGCAGTAGACCGGTTGGTAACGACAGCTGTCAAGTCATCCAGTCACTTCTTGAAATACTGTCTCTGTCTGAAAGTGTCGAGACTGAACTTCATCATGTGTCGACACAAGTAGACTAAGTGTCGACACAAGTGGACTAAGTGTCGACAAAAGCCTTGGTGGTGTCGACACATCTCCTTTGTTGTTGTTAATGCTTCTCGACACAGCCTTCTGTAGAATGTGTCGACACTGTTTTTGTGTGTCAACACAATCACTTTTTTTCTATAACATAGTTAAAACTTTGCTGTGTGTCGACCCAAGTCCTGTGTGTCAACACAGTTGATGTCGACAAGGTCTTCTGTGTGTCAACACTGCCTCTTGGTGTCGACACAATTGATGTTGATTAAGTATTCCTGTGTGTCGACACTGCCTCTTGGTGTCGACATAGTTGATGTCGATAATGTTTCACTGTGTGTCGACACTACCTCTGCATGTCGACACTGCTGATGTCGACTAAACTTCTCTGTGAGTCGACACAGCCTCTGTATGTCGACTTAGTTTCTTCAGGTGTCGACACAGCCTTTTCAGGGGTCAACACAATTAGCTCCAAGTGTTGACATAGCTTTTCTTCAGTGTCGACACAAGCCTTCATAAGTGTTGACACGACTTTTTCTGGTACCGTCATATGGACTTAGAAATTTTTCTGCATTCCTGCATTTACTTAAGCTGCACATATAAACTCAAAACACATCAAATACACCTTGATGCATATCATTGAGTAGGGTGAGGCTTCTTCAAATCTGGTACACATTTTCCAATGTACCCAACAATGGTGTGTCTAGGGTTCCTATTTAGGCTAGTTTGACCTAGTTTGACTTGGGCCCTATAGTGGGCCCCACATGGCTACAACCCACTACCTAGGGTCAAACCTAGCTAATTTCCCTAACACCCACCCCATGCCCAACCCAATCTAAGTTAAGGGGTCTAGAAGTAACATGGGATGTTACAAAGCGAGTCTGTGATTTGCGTTGGAGGCCAGATCGCGGTAGACGGATTCGATAATCTTTGGGATGGACTTGGCCTTCTTGGCTTGCTTGTGTTTTTGTGACTATCATGGCAAAGGACCGGGGGATAAACAGACCAACGCTGCAGCCCGCGCAGTATGTGATTCCCGGGTGCAGCTGATCCTCTCTTGGAACTCATTAGAGAGAGGTATCTCGGCAAGATCAGAGAAGGGAAAACGACAAGGGTCTCACACGCAGGGAGGCATATATATAGTAGCTTGTGGACCCCACCAGGATATTCCCTCCCGCTCTCGCAACACTCATCAAATACCTGGGGTTGGATGTTTCTTTCTAAAATTCGTAGAAGCTCGCAAAGAGCGGGGATTTTGTACAACCCCGTATTCGATGAGTGGGTCTCCCTCCAGGAACTGTGCTTTGCGAGATCTTCAGGAGCAGAGTCGCTCAAGAAGCGAGACCCCCAAAGTGTTCAACGAGCAGGCCGTGTGATCCAGGATCTTGGCATCAGGTGAGGCGAGATGACTAAGTGCCTTCTGCGCTTAGCGGTGAGTGAGGCGTGTTCACTCATTGTCTTCCGCCTTTTGGCATTGAGCGAGGCAAGTTCACTCGGTGGCTTTCGCCTTTAATGTTGAGTGAGGCAAGTTCTGTCGATGCCTTCTGCCTCAGGCGTTGAGTGATGCGAGTGGGATCGACTGGAGCCGGGTGGGCCAAGTCATACAGTCAAAGTCCCAGGAGAGTTGAGAAGGAGGCTAGAGCTTGGCATCCTCGTCGACTCGCCTAGGCAGGGTGGGATGGAAGAGAGGTAAGTGGACCAATTGGGAACACACTCGCCCCTAGCACCGGTATGAGCAGGCGAGTGGGGCTGTCTTGGCATGTGTTGAAGTTGGAGACCGGGCGGTCTGTCTTAGCGGGTTGGAGACCGCGCGGTCTGGCGGTTTGTCTCGGCGACTTGTAAACCGGGCGGTCTAGCAATCTTCACAGGCGACCTCTCTGCATCTCTTATTGTAAGCCGTGCGGTTATTCCTTCTGTCTAACCGCGCAGCCTGTGCGGTTTTCTTAGGCCACATGTACAGTCCGCTTAGCTTGTAAATTTTAGTCCCACATCTCTTATTTGTATTCTCTCTTCTCTCCTCCATTCTATATAAGGGAGGGCATACCTTTGTAATAGAACATCCACTTATCATTTTTGGATAATAAAATTTCGATTATTCAAAAGTTTATTCGGCTTGTTCTCTTCTTTTCGCTTCTTTTCTCTACTTTCTAACATGGTATCAGAGGACACGGTCTTTTCCTCCTGATTCTGTGCGCTCTCTGTTGTTCGCGGCTTGTCTTCCGCGTTCTGCGGCTTGTCTTCCGCGTTCTGCGGCTTGTTCGCGGCTTGCCTTCTCCTCTGTCCGCGCGGCTTGTTTCTATCCGCGCGGCTTGTTTCTGTCCGCTGCCTGTTTGCGCGGCTTGCTCTTCTCGTTTCTCTTCTCCTACTGCTCTTTGTCGCAGCGACCTGTTTCCGTGTCGCCGCGCTCCTTGCTTTTTCCTGCCGCTCCGACCTCCTAGTCGCTGCGGTCTGTCTCTGTCCGCGTGTGTTGTCTCTGCACTCGCGGTTTGCAGCTGTGATCTGCCTGACCGTGCGGGTTGTACCTTTCTTACCCGCATCTTGGTCGCGGTCACCTGCTCTTCTCCTCTCTTCTGTTCGCTCGGCCTTTTCAGTCCGCGCGACCTCTTCCCCGTTGTGCCCTTGACCGCATTCTCGCCCCTGCTGTGATCTGCCTGACCGTGCGGGTTGTCCCTTTCTTACCCGCATCTTGGTCGCGGTCACCTGCTCTTCTCCTCTCTTCTGTTCGCTCGGCCTTTTGCAGTCCGCGCGACTTCTTCCCCGCTGTGCCTTGATCTGGATCCTAGCCGCTCGTGTTCACGCGGCTTCTTCCCTTTTGTTCCCGCCGCGGTTTCACGCGGATTCTTCCTTGTTTGCGCGGCCTCTCCGCCTCTTCGCTCTTAGCTGCTTCTCTTGTTAGTCGCCGCGACCTCCTGGTTTAGTCGCGCGGCTTGTGCTCTGCACCTTGGTCGTGGCCCTTCGTGCCGCTGGTGTGCTGTCACCGAGACCGCTGCAGTTTTCTTCTTCCTCCCTTCATGGCTTTCGCCTCGGTTGTCACGTCTTCTGGTCGTGCACACGTTGTTACTCAGGGCAAATGGCTGATCGACACTGGTGCTACGAATCATATGACCGGCCATCTCCCGTGTTTCTCTCTCCTAGAAAAACATGCTCGCTTGCCCCCAGTTACTCTCGCTGACGGCTGTTCATCATCAGTTCATGGCACAGGGATAGTTCATGTCACCCCGTCTCTTCACTTGGCGGATACTCTATACGTGCCCCAGTTCCCGTGCAACTTATTATCTGTTACATCTCTTTGCAAGCAATTACAGTGTTCCGTCACATTTACTTCTACTTCTTGCTCTTTCAGGATCCGGACTCCCAACGGACGATTGCTACTGGGACTGAGAGTGGCGGCTTATACTTCCTCGACAACATTTCTGCTTTTTCCACCTTCTCCTCCACCTCCACAGATCTTCTCCAATGGCATCTCCGCCTTGGTCATGCTCCTCCCCGTCTTCTTCGTCAACTTCTGCCTCACCTTCCTCCTCAAAGTCCTCCGCTCAACTGTGAGGCCTGTCAGCTTGGCAAGCATCACCGCTCCTCCTTCCCTCCAAAGCACGTTCGTAGCTCTACCCGTCCGTTTGATCTTATCCACTCCGACATCTGGGGTCCTTCTCCTACTCTTACCATTGGTCGGGGTAGTTCCTATTTTGTCACGTTCATTGATGATTTCTCTCGCTGTATGTGGGTGTATCTGTTAAAAGATCGCTCCGATTTATTCTCTGTATGGACATCCTTCTATCTCATGATCAAAACTCAGTTTGATGTTTCTATCAAAGTTTTTCGGTCTGATAATGCCGCAGAATATCTCAGTCGTGACTTCTCTACATTCTGCATGCAAAATGGGATCCTTCATCAAACTAGTTGTGTCTATTCTTCACAACAAAATGGTGTAGCCGAACGCAAAAACCGACACCTGCTCGATGTCGCTCGCACCTTGATGACCCAGATGCATGTTCCTCGCTCCTATTGGGGCTATGCTGTTCTCCTTGCCTGCTACCTCATCAATCGCATTCCCTCCACCGTTCTCCATGGCCAAACCCGTTCTCCATTTTGTATCCGGGCAAGGAGCCGTTTCCTCTCCCTCTCCAAATCTTTGGATGCACTGCCTTTGTGCATGCCCCTTCTGCCACCCGTGATAAGCTCTCCCCTCGCTCCACCAAATGTGTCTTTCTGGGGTATTCCACCACTCAGAAAGGCTACTGTTGCTTTGATCCCGTCCTTCGTAAGCAGTTCGTCTCTGCTGACGTCACCTTCTTCGAGAATACCTCCTACTTCTCGGATGCCTCTTCTCCTCCTCTCCCAGCTTCTGATTCTCCTGCCGTTCCCTTCGTTCCCTCGTCTCCTCCTACACCGTCTCCACCCCCTCCTCTTCCTCCACCTCTCTCTCTCCCTTCCCCACCACCCTCTCCCTCCTCTCCGCTGCCGTCGCTCTCTTCTCCCGAGGCCGTTTACATGGAGCAACCTCCTGGGTATGTTGCTCAGGGGGAGACACGAGTATGTCGGCTGCAGAAGGCAATTTATGGCCTCAAGCAGAGTCCTCGAGCTTGGTTTGACAAGTTCAGCGGTATTGTGGCGGCTGTTGGTTTGTGCGCAGCTCTGCTGATCACTCTCTCTTTATTCGCAAAACTCCTTCTGGGCTGGTTGTTCTTGCTGTATACGTCGATGATATTCTTCTCACTGGCGATGACCAGGAAGGGGTAGCCCTGACAAAGCGACATCTTCGCCAACATCTGATCACTAAAGATATGGGCTCTCCAAAGTACTTTCTGGGGATCGAACTCTCTCGGAAGCCCGACTCCTTAGTTCTCTCTCAGCGTAAGTATGCCCTTGATCTTTTAAAAGAGGCAGGATTGACTGGAGCTAAACCTGCCCGATGTCCCATGGCTATTGGGGAGGACAAAACCTGGACAGATGATTCGCCTCTTCTTTCAGATAGTTCGCGGTACAGGCGTCTGGTTGGTAAGCTCATATATCTCACGGTGACCAGACCCGACATTTCTTATGCTGTGGGCAAGGTGAGTCAATTCATGCAAGCGCCCAGGGAATGTCATCTTCAGTCCGCCTTGCGGATCTTGGAATATGTCAAAGCAGCGCCTGGGAAATCTGGATTACTGTTTCAGAAGAATGGTCAGGGTTCTATTTGAGGCTAGTTTGAAGCCTAGTTTACTCAGATGGGCCCAAGTTATGCTGGGATGCTACAACCCACTAAGGGGATCGCAAGTCTACCTCAGGTTTTAACACCCACCCCATGCACCTTTGTTGGGGGAAATCTGGTGAGCTGGAAGAGTAAAAAGCAGTCTGTTGTCTCCAGGTCCAGTGCAGAAGCTGAGTATCGCAGTATGGCGTCAACCACTTGTGAGTTGAAATGGTTGCGGGCTCTCATGCTAGATTTAGGAGAGGTGTACAACCATCCTCTACCTATGTTCTGTGATAACAAGGCCGCCATATACATCTCCAAAAATCCGGTATTCCATGAAAGAACAAAGCACATTGAGGTTGACTGCCATTTCATTCGTGAAGAGATTTTAAAAGAACAGATTTGCAGGGTCTCCGTTTGTCAGGGACATCTGATAAAGAGCTAGCTGACATATTCACCAAGCCAGTCTCCGCCTCGTTTTTGCATGTTTGCGACAAGCTGGGCATGATTGATATATATGCTCCAGCTTGAGGGGGAGTGTTGAAGTTGGAGACCGGGCGGTCTGTCTTGGCGGGTTGGAGACCGCGCGGTCTGGCGGTTTGTCTCGGCGACTTGTAAACCGGGCGGTCTAGCAATCTTCACAGGCGACCTCTCTGCATCTCTTATTGTAAGCCGTGCGGTTAGTCCTTCTGTCTAACCGCGCAGCTTGTGCGGTTTTCTTTGTACAGTCCGCTTAGCTTGTAAATTTTAGTCCCACATCTCTTATTTGTATTCTCGATGCCTTCTCTCCTCCATTCTATATAAGGGAGGGCATACCTTTGTAATAGTTATCATTTTTGGATAATAAAATTTCGATTATTCAAAAGTTTATTCGGCTTGTTCTCTTCTTTTCGCTTCTTTTCTCTACTTTCTAGCAGGCAGCATGTACTCATCCAGGGCCCTAGGGAGGCGGCGAGTGCTAGGCACATCGAGCACTCATCACCACATGGGCGTGGAGGTTTTTAAGGGTCACTCTCCCATTGATGTGTCATGTATTTTTACCATTCCACCCCCACTGTCCTGCCCATAGACATTCAAAACAGCAGAGTTTGGCTATTGGCAGACAACTTTGGGCTACCTATAGCTGTTTAGAACAGTGGATTTTGGCTGTTGGCAGACCACTTTGGGCTGCCTATAGCTGTTTAGAACTGCGGAGGTGAGCTGTTGGCAGACCAAATTCAGAAAACTATAAATAGACCCAAGAGGGTACCTCAAAAGGCAAGCTTTTAAGCATTCCAATTCTCGTACTCTCTGATCTTCTAGTGCTTTCTGAGGTTCCCTTAGCTCAGCACCGAGTAAGGAGGGGAAGCGCACTAAGATCTTTCAAGTGTATAGTGTGACCTCTGTGCTGGAGGCTTGCGTCAGTTTCTGGTTCCTAGTCTTTGGTCGTTCAAGTCTGCTAGGGAAAAGTAAGTGTGCGGTCACCCCTTTCCCAAAGGGTTTGATCTCCACAAGAAGCTGCTTTCTGGTTTAAACATGGATGATATTGATCATAGCCGACAGGATAGGTGTCTTGAAGTACTGGTCGACCCGTGTGTTGGCGCTACCGCAAGGCGGCTGTTCTGGGCATAAGACTCCCCTCGGCCGTGTCTTGTGTTCTGGGAGGGGGGTCTTACATTAGTGATGAAGGACAATGGTACCTTTGTGTTTTATATTAACACCAACACCCCAGTGTAATGTGGAGTAGCCGTAGGATAGCATAGAGCACATGCAAAAGATTTAAGCCGAAAAAACAAAACAACTCATATGGATGCATGTTTTTAAGCTTTCTACTTTGCTTATCCCCACACTAACCCAAAGGAGCGAGAGTCATGCAAATACCATTATGAGTTTTAGAGGAGAAATTGGAATCCCACATTAGCTGTGATTATAGTTCCGGTGAGAACGATCAAGGAATTTGGTAACACTGAAGGAGTTTGGCGATGAAAAAAAATATGGCATTGACGAATTAATTTGGCATATTAGAACATGAAATTTAGTGCACAAATAAAATTATAGTTTTGAGCAAAGAACATTGCACTCTTTAATATAAAAACACATGCAAGATAATGTCAACAAATATAGCCGTTTCTTCTCGCAGGAAGAGCTGCTGCGTCAATCAACATTTAAATCTTCTACAATCGGGCATGGTTGGTGCGGAGGACATAGAAGAGGAGTAGAAAATTGTATCGTTTGAGATATTTGGAGCCGAGCTCGGGAGAACGACATTGATTCCGTAGGGTTTTGGAATGAAGAGGGACCATCTCGGGATTTTCCAATGTCACTGAATATCATGTAGAGAAGCATATACATGCGAGGCCAGCGATTTTGTAGATATTATGGACGAAGAGATTGAGCGAGGGAGCAAGAAGGAAGATGAGGGGTTATGGACTAAGGCTGAACTGAATCGCCTAACCTTGAACTAAGACCGAGCTAAATCGCCTTTAGTCCCATTTCCCCCACTGTTTTGATTAACCGGTCTTTGGGCATTCCTTTCGTCAATGGATCAGCGAGATTATCCTTCGAACGCACATCGATCAAAGTGATAATTCCTTGTTCTTTTAGATAATTCAACAAAACATGTCTCAGTCATACATGTCTCCTCTTAGTGTTATAGAGAGCATTCTTTACAACCTAAGCTGCTGCTTGATTATCACAATACAAGCTCAACGAGTTGACTTGTAACTTAGACAAGGGTATGTCTAAAATCAGGTTCCTGATCCAATCTGCCTCTTCACCAGCTGAAGCTAAGACAAACAACTCGGCTTCCATGGACGACAGGGCTATACACGTCTGTCTTTTGGATTTCCAAGTGATAGCAGCTCCACCCAAAGTGAATATATATCCACTGGTAGACTTGCTATTCCCAACTTCTGAACACCACGAGGCATCAGAGAATCCATCCACAGTAGGAGGATAACCAGTATAGCACAAGGCATGATCTTTAGTACCTCTCAGGTATCTCATCAGCCTATCTAGTGCATCCCAATGCTCTTTGCTTGGACTACTGGTAAAGCGGCTCAGCATGCCAACCGTGAAGGCAATGTCTGGTCTTGTACAACTTGTGGCATACATGAGACTACCAATTATTTTAGAATATTTTAATTGATCTATGATGATCTCTTCATTAGGACTCAACTTAACATTATGATCAAACGGTGTCTCAACAGGCCTACAGTCTTTGTATCCCCAAGTAGAAAATAGTTGCTCTATATAATGAGTCTGCCTAAGGGTGACTCTACCCTTGTCAACTCTAACTTTCATACCTAATAGGGTATCCACAGGACAAAGGTCCTTCATGTCAAAAGCTTCTGCGAGAGTGGATTTGACATCCCTCATTGCAGCAAGATCTGAACCCAGAATCAACATGTCATCCACATATAGGCATATGATGACTGTTTGATTTGCCATCGAGCGGTAGTAGAGGCATTTGTCTGAGAGACTGGACTGAAATCCAACGCTCTTTACCACTTGATCAAATTTAATGTGCCACATCTTAGGTGCCTATTTAAGCCCATTGATCGATTTATCGAGCTTGCACACTTTGTCTCTTAGATCCTTATGTACATAACCTTCAGGTTGTGCTATATAGATCTCTTCATCAAGCTCTCCATTTAAGAAGGCTGTCTTTACATCCATCTGATGAAGTATAAAGTTCTTGATAGAAGTTATGGCAAGAAGAATCCTAATAGTGGATAGGTGACAAGCAGGTGAATAGATGTCAAAATAGTCAATTCCCCCCTGTTGTTTATAACCCTTAGCTACTATACGTGCTTTATATCTGGCTATAGACCCATCACTGTGCAATTTCTTCTTCAGTACCCACTTGCATCCTAAGACTTTAGCTCCTTTCGGCAGGTCAACTAGATGTCAAGTGTTATTTTGTAGTAGCGAGTTCATCTCATTGTCGATGGCTTCTGCCCACATTAACGCATCTCTAGATCTCATTGCTTCCTGATAGGAGAATGGATCGTCCTCTAAGTGTTAGGTGACGAAATTCTCACCAAAATTTTTTAGGGACTCTATCTCTTGTAGACGTTCTAACAGGAACAGGTTCCACCTCTAGAGGTTGAGGAGCAGTGCCAGAGGGGCCAGCTTCAGGTTCTACAGTAGATTCTGCAATCACGTTAGTAGACCCGTGGACGGTTAAGCCATGATTTTTGATAAATTTATGTTCAAAGAAAATAGCATCTCTAGACTCTATCACTGTATTAGTGGATAGATCAAGAAACCTGTCAGCTGCACTATCTTCTGCACTACCTAGATAAACACATGTTGTTGTTCTAGGTCCCACCTTAGGTCTCTTAAGGTCTTGTAATCGCACATATGCGATACAGCCCCAAGTCTTTAGAGTATCATATCTACAAGTATAATCATGCCACAACTCATACGGGATAGAAACGAGTTTTGAGTGAGGCACTCTATTCAGAATGTGATTTGTCGTAAGAACTGCTTCTCCCCAAAAGGAGTTGGGCATGCCAGCTGTTAGGAGCATAGAGTTCAACATCTCTGTTAAAGTTCTATTCTTACGCTCGGCAATGCCATTAGACTGGGGTGAGTAAGGAGCTGTGGTTTCAAGGATTATGCCCTCAGAGGCATAAAATTCCTTAAACTCAGTTGCAGTGTATTCTCCTCCTCGATCACTTCTGAGTCTCTTAATTTTAAGGTTCAACTGATTTTCCACACGAGACTTAAAAATTTTAAAAGTCTCAAAGGCCTCATCTTTCGATCTCAACAAATACACATGACAATATCTCGAAAAATCGTCTATGAAGGTAATTAGATACTTCTTTCCCCCTCTAGTGATATGACTCCGGAAATCACAAAGGTCTGAATGTATCAATTCCAGAAGTTGTGTGCTTCTAGACACCGACTTGAAAGGTGTTCTAGTGATTTTGGTTTGCGCACACACCTCACATTTGTCAAATCGAATAGATAGATCTAAGGGAATGTTTTGACTCTTAGCTAGGTCTAGCATTTTCCTATAGTTCACATGTCCTAGTCTGTTATGTAACAACTTGGGATCAATAAGGTTAGAACTCACTTGGTTAATGCTATCGTTATTCAGGCTAAGTCTATACATTTCGTTGATCATGTACGCACATCCAAAATAATGTGAATTGACCATTAAGGTCATTCTACCGTTTTGAGTAGTAAAGGTCATCCCAGCCTTAACTAATAAGCTTATGGAAATCAAATTTTTAGTTAAATTAGGAACTACTTTAACATGTTGTAAAATTAAAGTTTTACCTGAGGAGAGGACTAGCTCTGAGTCCCGGCATGAGTAACATCAGTCGCTCCTCCATTGCAGTTTTCGACTCTGTCCTTGACCGCTGTGACCTTTGAGAGAAGACCTCTGTCATTTGTGACGTGACAGGTAGCACCACTGTCCAGCCACCACTCAGAAGACGCACTGCGGTGACTACTCCCAATCATAGCCACGAAGGACTTAGGATCGGAGTTGTCGACCACCATGTGCGCCACATTTTGTGGGGCATCCTCCTTTACCTTCTTCGGACCCCTGCATTCAGCGGCCCAGTGACCCCATTTGCCGCAGTTGTGGCACTTGCCCTTCTTCCTTTTGATAGAAGGCGTTTTGACCGCCAACGGTGCTGGAGTATCACGCTTAGGTGCCGGGGGCTTCCGAGAAGGCTTACTAGGACGTGAAACGAAGTTGACAACATGTGAGGGCTGCGCAACCTGCTCCAAGCCTTTCCCAGCAATATTCTGGTCTTCAATATGGAGGAACCTTTTGAGTTCGTCCAAACTGATCTTCTCTTTCAGTCGGTGCATCTCGGTCTTGAAAAAGAGCCATTCAGGAGGCAGTTTACTCAGGATCATATACACAAAGAGGCTGTCGTCCATCTTCGAATGATCATCATCCAGCTTCTGACGAAGGTTGACCAGCTCCAAGAGTTGAGAAGTGATAGGCACGTTCGCTTTGAATCTGAAGTTGAAGAACTTCTCTCCAATGAGCGACTTAGACAATCCTTACTCCTTATGGAAATGCGCATTCAGGCGATCCCATATTTCCTTTGCAGATTTGTACGCGTGGTAGGTCAACACGATTCGGGGATTCAGAGAATTTAACAGATAATCCCTGCAAAAATCTTCATCCTTGTTCCACTGGTACTCGTCCACGTCCTCGACGGTAGAAGCAAAATCGCTCTGAACAGTATAGAAAATCTCGCGTTCCTCATTCCTAGTTGGACTTGAATTTTCCAAATAAGAAAGTCGGAGGCGTCGAACGATTGCAATTTTATGGTGTCGAGCGCGCTTTTCTTCGACATAGTTCTAGATTTAAAACAGAAATAAAAATGCTAGAACGGGGTCACCTGAGCCGTGTGAAGACGTCAGAAAAACCTTCGGATCCAATCCAATAATTATTTGCACTTCCTGTCTGACTGAAGTACTGAACGCGGTCACCGAATTCCAGATTCGATCACAACTGAAGCTGAGATATCATAGGACAACTAGTAATGCTCTAGAAATAGAATCTTCAGTTGGATTAATCCTGCAATTGAGTAGATCTGGAATGAGTTGATCTAATTTGCCAAGCAATCTTCCTACAGGAAAACGTCCACTTAGGTCACGGGATAATGGCTTGAGTGTCCATCATTTCCCTGGATTTAATCTTCCAAGTGGCGTGAGACTGGATCTGCAAACATGAATAACCCCAGATTTCTTGTAGGCTGGAGAAAGGTAGGTATACTTCCTGGTTTGATCGGCAGAGGACCACCTCTTACAGCAAAGAGAAACGCACGATCTGATAGTGCGAAGGAGAAAAACGCGCAATGGACTTGCGCCGCCCAGATCCACGAACGGCGAGGGAAACCAGAGCCGTTTTCACTGATCGATGGAGACCAGCGGCAAAATATTAGATCGGCAACAGAAACGGCAAGAGGCTGGCGGATCTGTGCAGGAGACGACCGGATCTGCGATTCCTCCTTCCTCAAGAAGCGACGACAGGCGATCTGCAAGCGGAGAAAACTCCCAGTCGGCTTCGGCGCACAGAGAAACCAAGCGAGATTAGCGAATTGCGGAGGCAGCGAGCGGTACTCGTGATTTCTCCCTGCTGATCCTTGACGGAGACGGGATCGCAAAACGGGGAAAAAGATCTCGAGCGGCGGTGAGCGGCGAAATTGGGAGCGGCGGTTTCGTGAAATCGCAGAACAACGAGCGCCGGCGGAAAAAACGAGAGCGGACGGGAGCGGAACCCTAAACGGTTATCTTGAGAATGTAAGAGAGGGTTTGCTCAAGATAGTCCACATAACCCTATCAAGTTTGGAATAGGGATTATATAGTATCTCCAGCGTAGAGCCAAGCCCCAGAGCGACACGAACTCAATAACCCGTTCCGAGTCGGACCCGACACGAGCGGACATAAAACTAAATATCACTAACAAGGGGCACAATCAAAAATGGCCTGGCCAGAAGCTATCGGAGATGCAAGCCCTAATGTACGTGACTTGAATAAGCGGGAGGGTTTTACCGATCTTCGGAGTGCCCTTATGGGCCTCATTCTTGCCAAAGTCCACTTGGATGGTATTGTTGGAATTATTCTTGAGGGTGACTCAGCTTTTGCTTGCTTCACGATTAACCGAATTCGGGCGGGTTCATATGACGGGAACATTGAATCATTCCTTGCTAAGGAAATGAAGAATTGCCCAAGACTTATTGTTGTGCAAATTGACCGAAGAGCCAACTCTGCTGCCGACTACATCACCAACGTTGTTTGTGATAGAGATTTTGTGTGGGAAAGGGGAATGCCCTTAACCCAAGCTCTTTCTTTCATTCTCTCCCGAGCCTTTTTGCCGCCTTAGGCTTGTTGTTTTATTTCTTATTTAGGGGCATTTATCGGGACCTCCCCCTAATTTTGCTAAAGTACTGACAACACCGCTCTTATTTTCGAAATTACAAAAATTTCCCCTAACCTTTTCATTTCATTACAAAAATCTCCCCTGAAGTTTTAATTTCATAACATCCATGCATAACCCCCCCCCCCCCCCCCCCCCCCTCGGTATACAGTGTTCAGGAGGGTATTTTCTTCAAGAATGCAATGAAATGAAAAATCGAGGGGAGGTTTTTGTAATGAAATGAAAACTTAAAGAAACTTTTTTGTAATTCTGAAAATAAAAGGGATGCTCTCACTAATTATGCTACTTTAGAGGGGAGGTATGAGTAATTATTTCTTATTATATATATATATATATATATATATATATATATATATATATATATATAGGCTAAGGCCAAATTCAAGGATAGGATTTGATGGTGATTTTGATCTAATGAAAGAAAATGAAAGATATGGTGCGAGTGTAAGGCTTCATTTAGTTTAGCGGTGGCGGGTGGAGCAAGCTGGTGTTGAAATTTGTGAAGTGAAAGTGGTTGATGGGGCAGGCCGGGCGGCCTGAGGGGACAAAGTCGGTGGACTGGGCGGACTGCTGTTATGCGGCCTGGTGATAGGCCTAGTTGGATCTGGCTGTTCTTCTGAGCGGCCTGTGCGGACTAAGTCCGCGGTTTGGGCGGACTGTTGTCTGCGGGTAAGGCATTGGCTGCCTTGCTGGCCTGTCCCTGTTGTGCGGCATGGGCGGCCTGTGTCCGCGGCCTGGGCGGACTGCTGTCTGCGGACAGGGTGTTGGCTTTCTTAGAGGCTTAACTGTTTGAGGAAGCGGCATGTGCGGATAGAGGTTTGCATGCTATAGGCAGTGCTCTGTTCAGTGGCCGTGTTGCAAGCTTGTGCGTTAACCGACGGATTGGGTCTTATCCGCGGGAGGCTGGCGGACTGGCGTGTCCGCGGTGTACGCTATTGCGGACTGGCTTTAGGAGTTTGGCTGTGGCCTTGCCAAGCTCTAGTAGTACAACAGATGCTGTGGAGGTCTGCGCGGATTGGTGTGTGGAGTCCGGCAGTTGACCGTTTGGGTAACTGTGCGAGTTGGCTTGCGGACTCTGCCTAACTCTGGAGGAGAGTTGGCGTTTTTGTTTTGGGTGTTGGCGGATGGAGCCTTGTCCGCTGAGCTCGCGTTAGCCCCTGTGTGATTCTGGACTTGGTCACATTCTGTGACAAGTCCAGTGTGTCCGCGGTATCCGCCGAGTCCGCTGTGACCGGGCGGACTGTTGCTAACTCTTCCTTTTGTCGTGGGCTTGTGGCGGATGGAGGCGTGGTCTTGTACTATGCGTAATGCCTCTTTTGTGTGCGGACTATTGCTGAAGGCGGTGTGGTTGTCCTTATGGTAATGTTGTGGACTTTGCGGACTGTGCGGACTGTGCCTTGTCCGCATAGTGTGAGACAAGTCCGCCTTGTTGTGACTGTGCCTTGCTCCTGGCGTTTTCTTCCTTGGAATCCGACTAAGTCCTTGTGGAGTCAGCGGACAGGTGTTTGTTAGCATGCGTGCTGGGGCGGTGCCTCTATCCACTAGGGCGGTGACCACACTCCTCACCTCGCCTATAAATAGGACCCCTCCGGCACGTCTACAGTAACTGAGTGAACAGTAAGTGGGGGCTCGTCAAAGTGTTGCGGTCTCAGTTTTCTGTCCGCGCGGATTGAATCAGAGTTTACTGTTTGTTGTGTGCAGGTCGCGCGGCTAGCTTCAAGGAGCCAGGAGTTTGGCTTTGACTTCGGTCAAGTACTTCGAAGTGTGCGGTCTCTGCGGTTTCAGCAGGTCGCTCTGCGGCTTGTCAATTCTCTACTTCAACTTTGCAAGTTCCATTAACCTGTCCGCCAATCTCAGGCGGGTAGGCGGTATGTTCATCAGTTCATCAGCAGTAGGCAAATAACGGTGTGTCAGCGCGGCCTCGCCGCTTCGGCGTACTCCATGTCTATTCGGCGTGTTGCAGCTTCAGCTCGGGCGGCTTCAGCAGACTTGGCGACTTCGGCGGTCTCAGCGGTTTCCAGTGCTGTCCGCCCACCTTGGTGTTTGTGCTTTCTGTTATAGCTGTTGTACTAGCGAAATCATGTCTCGCTACGTATACCTCGTCTTGTAAAGAAGTATAATGAATATAAGATCTATTTGTTCTTCCATATGCTTGGTGTGTTGAGCTTGCTCCCTGGTTTTCCGCTAGATCAAAGTGTGAAATGGGTAGTGCCGAGAATATTAATTTAGCTTTGGGCTATCTTGCTGACCACTTTGAGAAAATTTAACTTGATATCAGAGAGAGGTTCAGTTGCTTGAGCGGTGTTCAAGCAGTGTTGTTACTCTATGGTTGAGTGGTGATCAACCTGTGTTGGTGCTCTATGCTTCTGAAGGCTTAAACGAGCAGTTGTTGCAATGGAAGGGAGTTATACAAGGGGTCTTGGTATTGAACTCTTGGCCACGACTAACTTCAAGAAGTGGAAGTCGTGTATGAAGAGTTTTCTTCTTGGCGAGGAACTGTGGGAGGTCGTCTGTGGTGACGACAGATAGGAAGTTACTGTTGTGTTTGGTACTGCTGAGCAGGTGAGGCTCTGGAGAAAAACAAATGCAAAAGCGGAGTTTGTTCTCAAGAGAGCCGTTTCACCAGAACTGTTTGATCACATCATTGGATGTGAGTCTGCTGCTGATATTTGGACAACTATCGATGAGTTGTTCAATAGGAAGAATGTGGCCAGACTTCAGTTTCTGGAGAATGAGTTGGCCAGAACAACTCAAGGAGACCTTACTATCTCAAAGTTCTTCTTGAAGATGAAAAGCTTGTGCGCAGAGATATCAGCGCTTGACCCTGATGAGCCTATCTCGGAGGCTAAGTTGAAAAGGCACATCATCCGCGGCTTGCGGAAGGAATATGTTGCCTTTGTAACATCTGTTCAAGGATGGGAAACTCAACCATCCTTGCTGGAGCTTGAGAACCTGCTTTGAAAGTGCAGCTAGATCTGATATACTCTAGAGGGGGGGTGAATAGAGAATATGGTGATTTTGAAACTTTTACAACTGCTGTTGTATTTTAGGTGCGTGTGCAGGGAAGCAAATACAATAAACCAAGATGCAGCAATTAACTAATCACAGCACATTCACAGAGCAAGGCCAGAAAACAAAAAGGAAAAGAAAGCAACCAGACGACACAAGAATTTTATAGTGGTTCCCCAAATCTGGGTAGTCCACTCTTCTACCACCCTGGTAGGAATCCACTGCAGGAAGGGGTTGATCAGGTGTCCTGGCACCAATGGGGTTTTGATCAGGTTCCCAAAAACCAAACCCTCAAGTCTTTTGGAGGGAGACTTGCAACCAGAATAATTTTGAAGGAAATTAAAACCCTGTACAGAGGTGGAGTGAGAGGGTGATGAGGTCTTCTCTTTCTCAAGTCAAATGAGAAGACTTGTGGATTGTTGTTTAGCAGCTTTGCTCCCCCTGAGATGTAGAATGAATCAGGAAGAATGCTGGAGCACTGCTTCAGGGTGATAGGTCTTCAAAGACCTAGAATTCCAGGTCCAGAGAAAGTCTTCAGGAACTTCTTGTAACTGATATAAATGTATTGTTTTTGAAGTTATCCTGAGTAAAGGCAGATGAAGAAGACTCTTGATATTGATGCAGTGTTCTTCTTCTTGATCAGTTTCTCTCTGGGCCAAGAATGAATTCCTTTTTCTTGTGTTGTCGGAATCACTGTCAATATTTTTCTAGTTGTTGTGTCTCTCTGTATTACTAACTGTTTTTGTATATCTCTATGTCTCATAAGAACACATTCGAATTTTGAATATCGAGCAGTAATGGCAGACGGCCTGGAAAGGAAGCAACAATTAATTATTTCCCCAACTATTTCCATGGGAAAATGGTATGTAATAATCCAGAATTAACTTCACATTCTAACAGTAGTATTCTGTGAAGAACTGCCATTAAATGTTCAGGAATCAGCG
The DNA here is from genome assembly GCA_039583875.1 of Platanthera guangdongensis. NCBI lineage: Eukaryota > Viridiplantae > Streptophyta > Magnoliopsida > Asparagales > Orchidaceae > Platanthera > Platanthera guangdongensis. Next base: position 102,789,768 of record CM077166.1, on the reverse strand, counting down.
CTATGGAATGAGACGGGAACGAAAGACGACCTAGTCTGGAATCGTCGACCGAAGAACATAATTCGTCGAACTGAGTTTTGAGTTCGTCGAGCTGAGCCTGAGTTCGTCGAGCTGACAGTCTTCATTCGTTGAACAGACAATCTTCAATATCAGACAATCTTTATTCGTTGAGCAGAGGACTAAATTCGTCGAGCTGAGAACCAAATTCATCGACCTGAGAAAAGTTCTGGACTTGGACGAAATACTCTACATCTGTTGAAATGCTGAGTCGACACAGATTGTTGTCGACAGATTGATCTTGGTGTCGACACAAATCCTCTGGTGTCGACATAAGCTGGTGTCGACTGAAATCCTGGTGTCGACATAAGTTGCTGTCGACTGGAGTCCTGGTGTCGACAAAAATCGTCTGGTGTCGACTCAAACCCTAAGTGTCGATACAGATTCTCTGAGTACAAAAATCATCGAGTAGAGATTAGTATTCGTCGACCTCAGAAGCTGTGAACTTGAGGTCCAAGTTCGTCGAGCTTAGAATGTAATTCGTCGACCGAAGCATGAAACTGGACTTAGAGAAATTCTGAAGTAGTCCTGATAAGCTTGAGGTAGAATCCCGGTGTTCGTCGAGCAAAGAACATAGTTCATCGAGCTCAGCACTGCGAATTGTCTCACGATCATCGAGAGCAGAATTCCCTTCGTCGAGCTGAGTTCGACGTACGTCGAACTCATTTCACTTAGTCTGAAAAACTGATAGATCTAGAGTTCCTGATGGTCTTGAGGAAGGCTGGTCCATCTGAAGTTGAGATAGAGGACTATCCTAGACTCTAAGACATAAACTTGACCCAGACTATACATGATGGGTCACATCCTAAGTCAGTGAACCTAGCCCAAATCAACTAGGGATCCAACAATCTCCCCCTATTTGGGTGAGGTCACTAACAGAGACTCCAAGCAAAGAACAAACAGAAAAACAAAGAAAAATTAAGAAATATATCTGGCAGAGAATTTACAACACATGCAACAGATATATATATACATACAGGCTTTGTTTCAATGCAAGATATAATCTGAAATAGAAGCAGAAATGAAATAACCAAAAAATTACTTCTCTGTCTTCTTTTGTTTTAGCTTGTCTTCAGGTGCTTTATCTCCTGGCTTTTTGAAAATGATTTCCCTATTGGGATCTGAAGCTTGAGCCTTGGTCATAGTCATGTCAGCTGCCCCTATGATGTTCAGTGAAGTGGCTCTGGGGACAACTGCTTGTGGGTGTAGATGCATGTACTCATCAACATTGAGTAGCTTGTTTGCTTTCCCAAATCTCTTTAGCTTATCTCTCCTGTACTGAGACATAGTAGTTAAGCCTGTTGTGTCCTTGCCTTCAGCTTTAGCTTTGTTGATTAGAGATAAGCCAATGATTTCTTGGAACCTTGCCATTCTGGCTGTGTTGGCTGTTTCTGGATCTTCAGGAGGAGAATAGGTCCTTTCAGCTTCATGTTCCTTAGATTCCTGGTGCTGCTATTACTGTTGTTGAAGGTGTTGTCTGCCTGAAGATGGTGGCCTTGGCTGACTGCCACCAGAGGATCTCCCTGATTGTCTCTGATAAGTTTGAATATGGACAGATCTCTGAGAGCCAGAGAAACCTGCTGCTGGAGGAGGAGGAGGAGGAGGATCCTTTCTGTATCTATGAACTGGGTGAGGAGAGTATCTCCTACTCCTCTTCCTCTCTTTTTGCTGGTTCTTTGATAGCCACATCCATGCAGACATCCCTTTGTAAGGAGCAACATTGTGCATAATATAGTATGGAGTGTCTGCAGTGGGATTAGGCTTGGGAGCAGGAGGAGGAGGAGCCTTCCTTTTCTTAGAGAGCAACTTATTTTTCTTTTTAGCAGCCTCCTCATCTGATTCATCATCATCATCATCACCAGAACCTGAACTCTGAGGATTGTCATACAGAGCATTCAACTTCCTCAGAGTTTCATCAGACATGATAAGAGGTTTTTCTTGAGGGGGGATAGAAGGTTCAGAGGGTGAGGGTTCAATAGCAGTAGAGACAGAGCTTTCAGCTGCTGCCTTGTTCTCTTCTTCAATGTCTGCCAGAATGAGCTCATCCAGATCAGACATGGGAGAATCATCCATGACAAAATCTGGGACAGAGCAGATTGCTGGAATAGTCATAGGAATTGGAGCAGCAGTAGGAACAGCAAGGGTGTCATAGAGTTGCTTGGCAACTGCTGGACTAGCTGGAGAGGTATACTGGACAATAGCCAAATATGGCTTAGCAACCTCTACTGAAGGAAGCTTCATATATACAGAATCAAAGGTATAAAGAATCTCAGATAAATTAACTGTGCGATTTATAAAGAAATCACCAACAGGTGTTATTGTATCTACTGGCTCATCAAAGCTAATGTCACTGTCCATAAATTGAATAAAATCAATAGTTGTATCTGTAACTACAACTGCATTATCAAGCACTGTATCAACTGTATCTATAGTATCAAAAACTATATCTGCAGTATCTGTATCTGTATCAATTGTATTAACTTCTGCAGCTGCTGCACCAACTTCATCATGGAGCATCTCCCCCTGCCTGGGTTCAGGAGAACCTGGAGCCAGGCCCCTAAATGAAGAGGGGGCAGCAGAAAGGGCTGAAATTTGTGCAGATAAAGAATTAATGGAATTCACCAGAGGTGTAATGGACTCTGTGATGAGTGCTTGAATGAGAGGAGTCAGAAGAGAGATGATGGAGGGAATGGTGGAGGAGTCCATAAGTGGAGAAAGAATAGTGGAGGGGAGAGAAGCAGAGGAGGAAGGGGGAATGTGTGGAGGGGATAATGGAGGGAGAACAGTGTGTGGTTCAGTGGGTATTGTGTAGGATGGAATAGTGGATAGGTGTGGGGGAAGAGGGGATTGAGGAGGTGAGGGAATATGTGTTTCAGTGGGGGAAACTGGAGGTGTAGGGATATGTGCAAGATCAAGCGGTGGAGATTGATGTTGAGGTGGAGTCAATTGAGGTACAGGAGGAGTGGGAAGAGATTTGGGAGGTGGAATGTCCTCTTCAGTATCAGGGTGGAGAGTGACCTTGATGGTCCTTGTGCTCTCAGAAGCATTGATGGAGGAGGAGGAACCCTTGGAGGGTTTGGTGATTATCCTCTCCCATCTGCCAAACAAGGCGCATGTGAGGCGCTTGCTGGCATTGATGAATGTGGTCGGGGAGACCAAACATTCACTGGCCTTTTCCTGGAGGAAAATCCCCAGGATTCTACCGTAGCAGACTTCCTTCTTGCTTGTTCTCTTCTTGATTAGGTCAAAGAAAACCATGCCCCAGTTGACCTGTCGCTTGTTGAGCACTGCGCACATAATCAGGAATTGATGGCGAGTGATATAGTCATGTGCCGAGTGCTTGCCCATCAGAATTTTCCCTTCAATGTCGACCAAAAATTGATAGGCGGCTGACAGTTGCTTCTTTAGAAGCTTATTAGGGTTCCTGCCGGAGAAACCCATTACTTTCAACATATCAGAATATTCCTCAGCGTCCATTTCCAAATTGTCTTCACTGTTGATCAGTCCAAAAATTTCAGAGAGAACTGCTGGAGACAGGGAAACGACAGTGTTTCCAATATGTCCTGTCAGATTTCGTCTTCAGAAACGGTTGCAGTGTATACCCATTCTCTTATCTCGGTTGAGTGTAGCTTGATGCTGCGAGTCATGAAGTCCTTGAGATGCAATTCTTCAAGTAATTCCAGGATATAAAGAAAAATTGGATTGGAATGTTGGAAGGACTCAAAATCCATGGAGAATGCTGCATCAAACTTCATCGCTGCAAGTGCTCCTTGAGGAATCGCCATTGATGACCTGCAAAGAAAGTCACAGAGAAAACGACGATCAAGAGCAAAGGAACTGAAAGCGCGGGACGGAGGTCGAAGAAAACCTAGATATAAGATTTTCAGAATATGAATCGACAAGCTTCGTTCCACGAAAAAAGACAGATCTTCGAACTGAGATCGACGAAATAAGTTAGAGGTGAGTAGTTCGTCGAACTCATTTAGAAGAAATGAAAACAGTTCGTCGAACTCCATTCGATGAAATGGTTTCTGAAGCAAGGTTCGTCGATCTCCGGTCGACGAAAATTGTTTCCTCACAGAGAATTCGTCGATCTCCGTTCGACGAGAATCTCTCAAACTTTCCCTAATTCGTCGAACTCCGTTCGACGAACTCTGGAAAATTCGTCGAATGCAGACAGAATTTAATTTAACTCTTCTCCATTAATCATTCCCAGTTGATTTATAAAGAACAGATGGGTTTTCTCATCTAAATGTTTGGTGAAAATATTTGCTCTCTGTAAATCAGTAGGAATATGAATCAAGTTAATTTTCTTTTTGTCTACATTATCTGTAATGAAATGATGTCTTATTTCAATATGTTTAGTCCTAGAATGATGAACTGGATTCTGAGCTATAGCAATAGCACTTGTATTATCATAAAATAAGGTTGAATTATTTAAGTTGATACCATAATCTAGGAGTTGGTTTTGTATCCATAGCATCTGTGAACAGTAGCTACCAGCAGCCATATACTCTGCCTCAGCAGTTGATGTAGACACAGATGTCTGCTTTTTGCAAAACCAAGAGACAAGTCTCATACCCAGGAACTGGCAAGTTCCAGAGGTACTTTTCCTGTCCACTCTACATCCAGCATAGTCAGCATCTGAGTATCCAGTTAACTCAAATTCTGACTCTGCAGGATACCAGAGTCCTAAACTAGGACAACCCTTTATATATCTCAAAATCCTTTTTTGAAAAATAAGATGAGATTCTTTAGGATTCATTTGGAATCTAGCACAAAGGCATGTGACAAACATTATGTAAGGACTGCTAGTTGTTAAGTATAATAGGGATCCAATAATTGCCCTATAATTTTTCTGATCTACAGGCTTCCCTGCTGCATCAGAATCCACAATAGCATTGGTAGCCATGGGTGTGTTCATTCCTGAAGCATCACCCATCCCAAACTTTTTAATAAGCTCTTTAGCATACTTAGATTGGGAGAGGAAGATACCATCAGAGAGCTGCTTCACTTGGAGACCAAGGAAGTAGGAAAGCTCACTCATGCTACTCATCTCAAATTTGGAATGCATGAGGTCAGCAAACCTCTTGCACAATTTGGGATCAGTAGACCCAAAAATAATGTCATCCACATATATTTGTACTAATAAGATTTGGTCCTTATGATGTCTAGTGAATAGAGTTTTATCTATGGTTCCTCTTGTAAATTTATGCTCTAAAAGAAAACTAGCTAGGGTCTCATACCAAGCTCTTGGAGCTTGCTTTAAACCATAGAGAGCTTTATGTAATTTGTAAACATAAGAGGGTTGAGTTAGAGAGATAAAACCTGGAGGTTGTTCTACATAAATCTCTTCTTGAAGTACACCATTTAGAAAGGCACTCTTAACATCCATCTGGAATACTTTGAACTTTTTGTAGGCTGCATAGGCTAGGAATATTCTAATGGCCTCCAACCTTGCAACAGGGGTAAAGGTTTGGTCATAGTCTATTCCTTCCTCTTGTCTATAGCCTTGAGCAACCAGTCTAGCCTTGTTTCTTACTATATTCCCTTGTGCATCCAATTTGTTCCTATAGACCCATTTGGTTCCAATAACTGGGTAGTTATGGGGTCTTGGAACCAAATCCCAAACTCTACATCTCTCAAATTGATTTAGTTCCTCTTGCATTGCAAGAATACAGTGGGGATCTTGCTCAGCTTCATGGATGGTGAGAGGTTCAATTTGAGAGAGAAAACAGGCATGCATCAAGTCTTGATTGAGCTGATGTCTTGTCTGTACACCAACTGAATTGTCTCCAATCACTTGAGATCTGGGGTGATCTCTAAGTGTGACAAGATCAGTTTGTGGAGTTGGTTGAGCAACAGCTTCTGTAAATAATTCCTCTTGAGGAATGGTACTGGATGTTGATGGAAGTTCAGTTACTTCCTCTTGGACTTCTTCTTCACTATCTTCAGCAGCCTGTGGAGTGGGATGAGTTGGAACCTCTTGGGTAAGGTTTAGTCCATCGATAGACTCACACATTGGTGAAACCTGCAAAAGACTGTTGGTAGAAATGTCTTTCTCCTTATAAGACATGTTAGCTTCATCAAAAGACACATGGACAGATTCTTCAATTTTAAGCGATGATTTGTTGAAAACCCTATAGGCCTTGCTTACTTGGGAATATCCTAGAAAAATCCCTTCTTCAGCCTTAGCCTCAAATTTTCTAATGTATCTTTTGTTATTAGTGTGGATGTAACATATGCAACCAAAAACTTTAAAGTAAGTGATTTTAGGTTTATTTTCTTTAAGTAATTCATAGGGGGTCTTATGTCTTAGTTTATGTATAAGACATCTGTTCAGGACATAGTTAGCTGTGTTTACAGCTTCTGCCCAAAAGGATAGAGGCATGTAAGCATCTGCTAACAATGTGCCTGCAGCTTCAATGAGTGTCCTATTTTTCCTTTCAGCAACCCCATTTTGTTGGGGAATTCTAGGAGCTGAGAAGCAATGCCTGATACCTTCCTTCTCACAGAACTCATGCATAAGAAGAGACTCAAACTCTGTGCCATGATCACTTCTGATCATTGCAACATGAGTAGAGAACTCAATCTGTATGGTCCTGAGAAAATCTGTAAGAACTTTGAATGTATCTGACTTAGCTCTCAGAAAGGCTACCCAACTGAATCTGGAGAAATCATCAACAATGACTAAGGTGTAAGACTTCCCTCCTAGGCTTTGTACTGCAATGGGTCCAAAAAGATCCACATGAAGCAGATACAATATCCTAGGTGAATCACTTTTATTAATGGATTTGAAACTAGTTTTAGTTTGCTTGCCTAGTTGACAAGCCCTGCATAGGATTTCCTTCTTGTATGGACCAGAAGGTAAACCTCTAACAAGGTTGTCTTTAGATAACCTAGATATGTTCTTAAGGTTTACATGTCCTAGCCTTTTGTGCCATAACTCATTTTTATTACTAGTAATATTGAGTAAACAAATATTAGTTGTGGCAGAAATGAAATCTACTAAATATATGTTTCCTTGTCTAAGTCCAATTAAAATAGTTTGGTTTTTATCATTTATAATAGAGCAAGAGGTAGAGTTGAAATATACCTGATAACCTTCATCACATAATTGACTTATGGATATAAGGTTATGTTTAAGTCCTCTTACATATGTCACCTTTTTGAAGGTCACTGCTCCAATGCTTACTCTTCCATACCCTTCTGACTGACCACTCTTTGAGTCTCCAAATATCACCTTTGGTCGTAGCTTGGACTTATAGCTGGAGAGATTTGCTTTGCTGCCAGTCATGTGCTTGGAGCAACCACTGTCCAGGTACTAGGTCTGACTTAGCCTTGGACAGCTGTTCACCTGTACCTGCATTAAAAAATAAAGCTCAATTGTTCTTGACCCAGGTTACCTTGGGTCCTTGGTTTGGCTGAAAAGTAAAACTAGAAATGACTGATAAGGCAGGTTGAGACTTATACCCTAGAGGGTGATATCTCCTAGGTGGGATTATCCAATCAGCTACTGGGTTAAATGTCTTGTTAGCTACTTTAAAATTTCTATAAGAGAAGTGATTTATATTTGGTCATTCTGGGATCGACGAATTATTGTGAGTTCGTCGACCAGAGTTCGACGAATGGGGATGAGATCGTTGACCTCCACTCAGAGAATGACCATTGTCATTTTCTGCGTCCCACGTTTGTCGACCTCTGCTCGACGAACCATACACAGTTCGTCGGTCGCAGTAGGACGAATAATTATTTCTGAAGTTTGCGTTCAGCGTTCGTCGATCGGGGTTCGACGATCTTGCAGGATTTCGTCGATCTAAGTTCGACGAATTCTGCTGAACTTGGTTTTTAACAGCTTTCTTCTGTTTTCTGTTTCTATTGTCTAGGGGATTTGACTTGTTTTCTGACCTGGGTTTTTCAGTTAGTTTCTCTTTACCCTTAGCAGTGATAAACTTTATGGGAGTAGAAAGTATATTCTTCTTTATTATGGGGGGTAAACTTGATGAAGCACCCAAGCCCAGCCTGCCATTTAATCTGGCATTTACTCTGCTTATGATATCCATCAGCTTGAGGCTTCTCCCATTGAGAGATTGCTCAAGTTGTTTTGCCTCACATAATTCAGATTTTAACTTGATTATCTGTTCATTAGCTAGTGTCAATTGGTCAGTTAGTTTTCTATTTTCTGTGCTGACAGATTCAAGGTTTTCTAGTCTAGTCCTAAAGGTTCTTATTTCTTTTTCTGAGTTTATTAGATCCATGCACATAGTTTTAAATTCTACTTTAAATAAGTCATAATTGAAATCAAAACTAGAAATCACCTGATCAGCCTCTGAGTCTGAGGCACCTTCATCTTAAGAATCCTCTTCTGATCCACATTTGCTTCTGGAGGCATCTATTTCCATTAGACACACCTCCTTGGATCTGGCTTCTTCCTCTTCTTCACTGGAGCTGGAGGAGGATGTTTCCTCTTCTATGTCACTCCAGGACTCAGCAACAAATCATTTGTCTTTCCTTTTATATTTGTTGGAGGAGGGTCTGCTGCTTTATTTTCTTCTGGAATCCTTGTCCCTGCCCTTGTCCTTTTTCTGATTCTCTGAGCATTCTGAAATATAGTGCCCAGGCTTTCTGCATCCAAAACACACAACCTCCTTAGTTGGTGTCTTGTCATATTTGGGCTTATCATCCTGCCTGGATGATTTTATTCTAAAGTCCTTTCTTGCCATTTTGTAGAATCTTTTGGCAAAAAGACTCATCAACTCTTCATTGGATGTAGATGTTTCATTGTCTTCAGAAGCTTTGAGGGCCAAGCTGTGCTCCTTCCTAACTGGGGTAGTTGCCTTCTGTTCTGCTGCCTCTCTTGATTTGATAAGCTGCTCATATGACTTCAGCTTGCCAAGCAAGGATTCGATTGAAATCTCATTTAGGCTTCTGGCTTCTTTGATTGGCAAGATTCTGGAATCCCATGAACTGGGGAAACACATCAGTATCTTGTCATTCACCTCAGTTAAGGTGATGTCCTTGTCAAGAGTCTTGAGTTCACTGATGATTGAACTTAATCCATTATACATCTCAGCCACAGATTTTGTCTCATCCTTTTTGAAATTCTCATAGAGAGAAATAAGTCTGGATCTCCTATCTTTTCTTTCATCAGCTGAGCCTGCTACCATTTCGTTGAGAGAGTCCCAAATGGCCTTGGCTGAGGTGCACTCAACCACTTTCTGAAATATGTCATCTGACATTGTTTGGGCCAGAATGTTCATAGCCTTTGCATCAGCCATCTTGGCTTTCTTATAGGCTTCAGTATTGTCTGGAGGTGGTACTGCACTCAGATTAGTTGAGGTGCTGGAAATGGTTGCAGGAGCTGGAGGAACACCTGTTGAAATGACAGAAAAAATATCATCATCAATGGAGTTCATATATAATCTGATTCTTGCCTTCCAGATGGCAAACTTATTAAGATTGCACACTGGAGGTCTGATGCTTGTATAATCCTTGTTTTGGGCCATGTCTGTGAGAAGGATAAGTCCAATAAAAGAATAAAAACAAACAGATCTAACTAAGGGATCTTTGGGTTCAGGTGTTAGCCTGTACAACCAATCAGGTATGGTATGTTAACCAACCTGTACGATGTGGTATTATTAACCAACCTCCCTCTGATACCAATTGAAAGTGCAGCTAGATCTGATATACTCTAGAGGGGGGGCGGGGGTGAATAGAGTATATGGTGATTTTGAAACTTTTACAACTGCTGTTGTATTTTAGGTGCGTGTGCAGGGAAGCAAATACAATAAACCAAGATGCAGCAATTAACTAATCACAGCACATTCACAGAGCAAGGCCAGAAAACAAAAAGGAAAAGAAAGCAACCAGACGACACAAGAATTTTATAGTGGTTCCCCAAATCTGGGAAGTCCACTCTTCTACCACCCTGGTAGGAATCCACTGCAGGAAGGGGTTGATCAGGTGTCCTAACACCAATGGGGTTTTGATCAGGTTCCCAAAAACCAAACCCTCAAGTCTTTTGGAGGGAGACTTGCAACCAGAATAATTTTGAAGGGAATTAAAACCCTGTACAGAGGTGGAGTGAGAGGGTGATGAGGTCTTCTCTTTCTCAAGTCAAATGAGAAGACTTGTGGATTGTTGTTTAGCAGCTTTGCTCCCCCTGAGATGTAGAATGAATCAGGAAGAATGCTGGAGCACTGCTTCAGGGTGATAGGTCTTCAAAGACCTAGAATTCCAGGTCCAGAGAAAGTCTTCAGGAACTTCTTGTAACTGATATGAATGTATTGTTTTTGAAGTTATCCTGAGTAAAGGCAGATGAAGAAGACTCTTGATATTGATGCAGTGTTCTTCTTCTTCTTCTTCTTGATCAGTTTCTCTCTGGGCCAAGAATGAATTCCTTTTCCTTGTGTTGTCTGAATCATTGTCTATATTTTTCTTGTTGTTGTGTCTCTCTGTATTACTAAATGTTTCTGTATATCTCTATGTCTCATAAGAACACATTCGAATTTTGAATATCGAGCAGTAATGGCAGACGGCCTGGAAAGGAAGCAGCAATTAATTATTTCCCCAACTGTTTCCATGGGAAAATGGTATGTAATAATCCAGGATTAACTTCACATTCTAACGGTAGTATTCTGTGAAGAACTGCCATTAAATGTTCAGGAATCAGCGCCATGGAATGAGACGGGAATGGAAGACGACCTAGTCTGGAATCGTCGACCGGAGAATAGAATTCGTCGAACTGAGTTTTGAGTTCGTCGAGTTGAGCCTGAGTTCGTCGAGCTGACAGTCTTCATTCATTGAACAGACAATCTTCAATATCAGACAATCTTTATTCGTTGAGCAGAGAACTAAATTTGTCGAGCTGAGAACCAAATTCGTCGACCTGAGAAAAGTTCTGGACTTGGATGAAATACTCTGCATCTGATGAAATGCTGTGTCGACACAGATTGTTGTTGACAGATTGATCTTGGTGTCGACACAAATCCTCTGGTGTCGACATAAGCTGGTGTCGACTGAAATCCTAGTGTCGACAGAAGTTGGTGTCGACTGGAGTCCTGGTGTCGACACAAATCGTCTGGTGTTGACTCAAACCCTAAGTGTCGACACAGATTATCTGAGCATAAAAATCGTCGAGTAGAGATTAGCATTCGTCGACCTGAGAAGCTGTGAACTTGAGGTCCAAGTTCGTCGAGCTTAGAATGTAATTCGTCGATCGAAGCATGAAGCTGGACTTAGAGAAATTCTAAAGTAGTCATGATAAGCTTGAGGTAGAATCCCGGTGTTCGTCGAGCAAAGAACATAGTTCATCGTGCTCAGCACTGCGAATTGTCTCACAATCGTCGAGCGCAGAATCCCCTTCGTCGAGCTGAGTTCGACGTATGTCGAACTCATTTCACTTAGTCTAAAAAACTGATAGATCTGGAGTTCCTGATGGTCTTGAGGAAGGCTGGTCCATCTGAAGTTGAGATAGAGGACTGTCCTAGACTCTAAGACATAAACTTGACCCAGACTATACATGATGGGTCACATCCTAAGTCAGTGAACCTAGCCCAAATCAACTAGGGATCCAACATGATTGCTTCGCAGGAAAGTCTGGCAAGACATATGGTAGGAGTGACTGTCTCTGAAGGTGGTAGTGAAGCGCTGTTCACAAGCAAGAAGACGAATAGATGGGAAGGGAAGAAGAAGAAGCAGGTCGCTGCTGAGAATGAGCCTTCAACTTCTTATCAGTCAGAGAGGAGCGATGCTCCGAAGAAGGACTGAAAGAAGAACTTGAAGTACTACAGGTGCCATCAGCGAGGGCACTTCAAGCGGGACTGCAAGGTCAAGCTGCAGCCTGGGCATGCTACAAGCAAGGAGGAAGCTTGCTCTAAGAGTGAGGAAGCAGAATGGGTTGGAGCCTTCATGACGGGCACTTGTGTCCGTGCCTTGTCTGTTGAGGACTTCAACGGCGAGTGCATCGTGGACTCCGGGTGTGGTCATCACCTCACCGGAGACAAATCAAAGTTCTCTTCCTTGCAAGCATACTCAGGTAAGGAAGCTATCATAACTGCTGATAACACTGTTTATGCAGTAGAGAAAGAGGGGGTCGTGTCTTTGGGTAGTGATCAGGGGCCACTCACATTAAGGAGTGTGTGTCACGTGCCGGGCATGAAGAAGAACCTCTTCTCTGTGACCAATGCAGTAGATGCTGGTTATCACATTCTGTTTGGGCCAACAGATGTGAGGTTCCTTCGCAATGTATCAGCGGTTAAGGCTGATGTTGCTCATATAGGAAGGAGAGTTAAGAACTTATTTGTTCTTTCTACTAATGCTTATATTGATCGTATGATAGCCAACGGTAGCACTGCAATCTGGCATGAGAGGCTGGGGCTTGTAGGAATGGACAAGCTGAAGGGTATGGCTAGTTGAAGTTTGGTGAGTGGCTTGCCTAAGTTATCCTCCTTTGGTGACGGGCATGTTTGCGCGGGGTGTCAATACGGTAAGGAACATCGTCTTCCATTTGCTAAATCACAACCAAGGAGCAAACAACCATTGGAGTACATTCATGGAGACTTTATGGGACCAACTGTCACTGCCAGCCTTGGTGGAAGTAGATACATGCTTGTCCTGATTGATGACTACTCAAGATATACTTGGGTTTATTTCTTGAAGGAGAATTCAGAAGCCTTCCGTTTGTTTGTGGAGTTCAAGGAGTTGGTGGAGGGCCGACTTGGCTTGCGGATCAAGAAGCTTAGAACAAATAACGGTGGTGAGTTTATCTCCTCCGAGTTTTCGAACTTCTGCAGGAAGCACGAGATCCAACGAGAGCTCACTTGTGCTCACACTCCACAATAAAATGGAGTAGCGGAGCGGAAGATCCGTCATTTGACGGAGACTTGCAAATGCTGGCTTCATGCGAAAGACATTTCAAGGTCCTTTTGGGTGGAAGGGATGTCTTGTGCTTCTTATGTCATCAACCGGATACCGCTCAGCCCGATCAACATGAAGACTCCTATTGAGTTGTTACTGAAGGAGAATCCAAGTGTGGAACACCTTCGGGTGTTCAGTTCAACTTGTTATGTGCATGTCCCGGATACTTCACGGACTAAGCTGGATGCAAAAGCAAGGAAGCTTGTCTTTGTTGTCTACGATGAGCGGAAGAAGGGATGGAAATGAATGGATCTTGTGATGAAGAAGTTCGTTATGTCAAGAGATGTTGTCTTTGACGAGCTGACGTCGTATGGAGGTGGCTCGGTTGAGCTAACCAGATGCAAGGTTGATGAAGAACCCTTGGTGGCTGCTGAAGGCCTGGAAGTGGAGCTTGCTGTTTCACCAGCAGCTCCTGTTGCTTCAAACTCTGAGGCTGAACCTTCTGGTTCAGGAAGCAGGGGGAGCATTGCTCAAAGCTTGCCCCAAGTAGGAGTTGAGCCTGAAGAAGCAACAGAGGTAGTAAGCAAGGAGCCGACCCTTCAGAGATCGAAGAGGGTTATTAAGCCACCGGCTTGTTACTGTGATAAGAATGCAGTGAGCTTTGTCTCCTGCTTCTTTGCAGGTCCTCTGGATGAGCGAGAGCCTGCAAACTTCAATGAGGCCACTGGAGTCAAGGAGTGGGAAGATGCCATGAAGGAAGAGATTGTAGCTCTCAAGAAGAATGAAACCTGGGATCTTGTGCCCAAGGTTGATGGCATTACTCCAGTGACTTGCAAGTGGGTGTTCAAGTTGAAGAAGAAGGCTGATGGGAGAATTGATAGATACAAAGCTCTCCTGGTCGCTCGAGGATTCTCATAGCAGTATGGAGAGGACTATGAGGAGACGTTTAGTTCGGTTGCAAAGATGACTTCAGTTAGAGTGGTGATCGCCTTGGCTGAAAGCAAGGGATGGAGGATGTGGCAGCTTGATGTGAAGAATTCTTTTCTTTACGGAGAGATCGACAAAGACATCTTCATGGATCAGCCACTTGGTTTTGTTTCTGAAGATCATCCGGACTATGTCTGCAAGCTCAGGAAGGCTCTCTATGTGTTGAAGCAAGCTCCTAGAGCTTGGTATGGGAAGATAGCAGAGTATTTACAATTCTGCGGTTATCTTGCTTCCAACTCATATTCTAGCTTGTTCGTCAAGATGAAAGGGGAGCTTCAAGTCTTGGTCCTGCTGTATGTGGATGATATGATCATCATAGGGAATTCAGAGGAGGAAGTAGCAAGGCTCAGGGCTGAGCTTGTTATACGCTTCGAGATGAAAGACATGGGAGAGCTTCATCACTTTCTCGGTCTTGAAGTGGAGAGGAAGAAGAGCGGTATACTCATTTGCCAAAGAGGATATGCAGATCGTATTGTGATGCGGTTCGGCATGGGTGAAGGGAAGAGTTGCTCTACTCCACTGGAACATGGACTGAAGCTTCGACGAGATGAGGGAAGGATTCTTCCTGACCCCTTCGTGTTCAGAGCTCTTGTTGGGAGCTTGATCTACCTGACGATTACAAGGCCAGATATTACTTATGCTGTTGGCCGAGTAAGTCGGTTTATGGCTGAACCAAGGAAGTCTCATCTAGTGGAGGCAAAGAGTATTTTGAAGTATGTCAAGTCAACTTCTGACATGAGACTTCTCTATAAAAGGGCCTCAGACTTTGCTTTGCTTGGGTACACGGATGCTGACTATGGTGGTGATTCGGATGATCGAAGGTCAACTTCCAGTTATGTGTTCACTTGCGGATCAGCTTGCATCTCATGGTGTAGCAAGAAGCAGGACTCGGTGTCCGTCTCAACTACGGAGGCGGAGTATAAGGCTTCGGCCTTGGCTGCTTGGGAAGCCATCTGGTTGAGGAGGCTTATAGAGGATGTACATGAAGAAGTGCAAGGGCCAACTTTACTCCGGGGTGACAACGATAGTGCTCTCAAGCTGGTAAACAATCTGTTGTGTCACGCTAGGACCAAGCATATAGAGATCGATCACCACTTCATACGGGAGAAGGTGTTGGAGGGATCTCTTCTGGTCGGGCATGTTCGGAGTGAAGATAATCTTGCTGACATCTTCACGAAGCCACTGTCGAAGGGACCTTTTGAGCGGTTGCGCAGCTTGTTGGGCTTGGTCACCACTTCTCACTTCTAGGGGGAGTGTTGAAATTTGTGAAGTGAAAGTGGTTGATGGGGCAGGCCGGGCGGCCTGAGCGGACAAAGTCGGCGGACTGGGCGAATTACTGTTATGCGGCCTGGTGATAGGCCTAGTTGGATCTGGCTGTTATTTTGAGCGGTCTGTGCGGACTAAGTCCGCGGCCTGGGCGGACTGTTGTCTGCGGGTAAGGCGTTGGCTGCCTTGCTTGCCTGTCCCTGTTGTGCGGCCTGGGCGGCCTGTGTCTGCGGCCTGGGCGGACTGCTGTCTGCGGACAGGGTGTTGGATTTCTTGGAGGCTTAACTGTTTGAGGAAGCAGCCTGTGCGGACAGAGGTTTGCAGGATGTAGGCAGTGCTCTGTACAGTGGCCATGTTGCAAGCTTGTGCGTTAACCGGCAGATTGCGTCTTATCCACAGGAGGCTTGCGGACTGGCGTGTCCGCAGTGTCCGCTATTGCGGACTGGCCTTAGGAGTTTGGTTGTGGCTTTGCCGAGCTCTGGTAGTATAGTAGATGATGTGGAGGTCTGCGCGGACTGGTCTGTGGAGTCCGACAGTTGACTGTTTGGGTAGTTGTGCGAGTTGGCTTGCAGACTCTGCCTAACTCTGGAGGAGAGTTGGCGTTTTCATTTTGGGTGTTGGCGGACGGAGCCTTGTTCGCCGAGCTCGCGTTAGGCAATGTGTGATTCTGGACTTGGTCACATTCTGTGACAAGTCCAGTGTGTCAGCGGTATCCGACGAGTCCGCTGTGACCGGGCGGTCTGTTGCTAACTCTGCCTTTGGTCGTGGGCTTGTGGCGGATGGAGGCTTGGTCTTGTACTATGCGCACTGCCTCTTTTGTGTGCGGACTATTGCTGAAGGGGGTGTGTCTGTCCTTATGGTGATGTTGTGGACTGTGCGGACTGTGCCTTGTCCGCATAGTGTGACTCAAGTCCGCCTTGTTGTGACTGTGCCTTGCTCCTGGCGGTTTATTCCTTGCAATCCGGCTAAGTCCTTGCGGACTCAGCAGACATGTGTTTGTTAGCGCGCGAGCTGGGGGGTGTCTCTATCCACTAGGGCGGTGACCACACTCCTCACCTCGCTTATAAATAGGACCCCCCCGACACGTCTACAGTAACTGAGTGAACAGTAAGTGGGGGCTCGTCAAAGTGCTGCGGTCTTAGTTTTCTGTCCGCGCGGATTGAATCAGAGTTTACTGTTTGCTGTGTGCAGGTCGCGCGGCTAGCTTCAAGGAGCCATGAGTTTGGCTTTGTCTTCGGTCAAGTACTTGGAAGTGTGCGGTCTCTGCGGTTTGAGCAGGTCGCTCTGCAGCTTGTCAGTTCTCTGCTTCAACTTTGCAAGTTCCATTAACCTGTCCGCCAGTCTAAGGCGGGTAGGCGGTCTGTTCATCAGTTCATCAGCAGTAGGCGAATAACGGTGTGTCCGCGCGGCCTCACGGCTTCGGCGGACTACGTGTCTATTCGGCGTGTTGCAGCTTCAGCTCGGGCGGCTTCAGCAGACTTGGGTGACTTCGGCGGTCTCGGCGGTTTCCAGTGCTGTCCGCCCAGCTTGGTGTTTGTGCTTTCTGTTATAGCTGTTGTACTAGCGAAATCATGTCTCGCTACGTATACCTCGTCTTGTAAAGAAGTACAATGAATATAAGATCTGCATGTTCTTCCATGTGCTTGGTGTGTTAGCTTGCTCCCTGGTTTTCCGCTAGATCAAAGTTTGAACTGGGTAGTGCCGAGAATATTAATTTGGCTTTGGGCTATCTTGCTGACCACTTTGAGAAAATTTAATAGCGTGTGCAAAGGGAACTTTTGAACCGGAGGGGTGGAGGTGGGGGTCGAAACGGAGCGGTAGGGGGGCGTTTCCTCCTTGTTGCGGGTACAAAAAGAGCAAACAGAGACGAAGTTACGTTTGGTTACCCTCCGTCCGGTGGTTTTTGCTCCAAAACGGCGCCCGAAAACGCTAAACAAAATGAAATCTAAATCTTCATATTGTCTTTATATAATAAAGAGTGCATCAGAGGTCTAGCAGTTGTGGAGTAAAAGAGTAGCTGATGGTAGAAGTAAATACTAACCTAAAAAGCACAATGAATATAGAGTAAAGGAATAATGCACTTTTAAAAATAATTACCTTCTAATCTCACCCACAACTTCACCTTAAAGATAATGCAGTTTTAAAAATAATTCAATTAATGAAAGTGACAACATGATTTATTAGTAAAGGAATATCGTAAAGAGCATGATGCTGAAACAACATGATAATGAAACGCTAAAAGAAATAAATCTTCTCATTCAAAATATAATAATGAAACGCTATCATAATCTTATGATCAAAAAAAAAATAACTCAAGATCTGTGTGCTCTTAATAGATCCATGTATTGAATGAATTAAAGCTTATGATGACCTTTTTCATACACCGTCTTCCTAGAAAATAACTAGATCTTATAAGTAAATGTGAAAGTTGACACATTCTTAGGCTCCGTTTGGGGAACTTATTTTCACCGGTCAAGCGATTACAATTAATCTAGCGGAAAACATCCTCCGTTAGGGTCCTTCCTCTGACTTGGCGAGAGCATCTCAGGCAACCTAATATAAAATGTGATCACCATTGTTGTATGAATTTATCAACCGTGCAGATAGTACATTTAATCAATATTAAAATAAATATATAAACTTCTAAGTAGGTAATTGTTACGTTCCGGGATGGAGCCCGGCTATTTGGGCGTCAATACGCGCTCAGGCAAAAAGAGAAGACAGGTGACAACGGGGCTGAACCAACCGGTTCAACCCCCTCTCTCTGATACCGGCGGGTTGGGGCTGAACCACCCGGTTCAGCCCCATATGTGGGGGGCCAGCTAGCCCCCTCTTGGCCCCGTGAATAAATATCCCCGGGGCAGTTCACCATGGATCATCATGAAAGTACAAGGTATTCTCCTCCTCCATCCTCTAAACCCTAGTTTCTATCTCTCTAGGTCCCTATATCCCTATCTCATTCTCTTAATAATTGGTATCAAAGCATTGCTTCTCCGCCATGGTTACCACACGCACGCAAGAGGAAATCAACCGATTGGAAACCCTAGATGAAAACTTCTTTGAATTGATGGACTCGGTGGCCGCCTTCGAGGAAAATATGAGGCATTCGACACAGCGAGTGGAAGAACAGTTCTGTTGGAACACCCTATTACTAATTTGGGTCAGGATCACTATGTCTCTAGGAATCTCTGCTTGACCTCCTGTATAGCTCAATAGGTCAATTAGAATTGAGTCTAAGGGTTAGAAGTCTAGGTTTGGAAGCTGCCCTGAAGACCAAGATTTTGTATTTGGAGACTAAGTCATATCGTCGAGCTCAGCACGACGATTCGTCGAACTCCTGATCGACGATCGTCTAGCTCAACCTCGACAGATCGTCGATCTCCATTCGATGATCGTCCAGCTCAACTTCGACAGATCGTCGAACTCCATTCGACGATCGCTGAGCTCAACTTCATTATATCGTCGAACTCCATTCGACGATCGGTGAGCTCAGGTCGACGATTTGACTCTGCTTTGGATCTTTATCTCTGAGCTCAGTTCGACGGTCTTTGAGCTCAGATCGACGATATTTTGCTGCTGTTTGTTTCCAGATCGCTGAGCTCAGCTCGACGATAGCAGAGCTCAGTTCGACGATTTCAGATAACTTCCAGGATATTTCTAAATTCAAATTCAAATCAGTTAGGAGTTATTCTGCATTTAATTCAGAGATTTCCTAGCCGTTCTCATTCATTTCTGGACCAAGTTTCAAGGGATTTTTCAAGGAATGTTTCTGTGGACTTTCCTCCAGAAGAGATTATGCAATTAAGGATGCAATCAATGCAGGCCAACGGCTATACTTGACAGAGAATGTTATTCTATTCTGTACCAGAGAATAAAAGATAGAATTTTTTTTGAATCACTCACAGAACAGAGAACAGAGAACAGAGATTACAGAGACACATTCAAAAATTCTTCTATCTAAAAGAATTCTGAAGAACACACATCCAAGGAGATCAAGCTTTCTCAAATCTTCAGATCTCTTTAGTTTTCAAAGTGTTCAAGGACAACATATTTTAAAGACTCCAGACATTCAACATTTCAGCTATTGCTGAAATCATCTATTGCTAGAGTTCAATCTTTGAAGGCCTATCACCCTCAGCAAAGCTTTTCTTCCTGAAGATCATAAGGATTCAGGGGGAGCTTTGACATCAACAATCCACATAGTCTTCTCAGTTGTTTGAGAAAGAGAAGACTTCCATCACTCTCTCACCCCCACTCTGTAAAGGGTTTCTCAAACTCCCTTCAAAAGTTTGAGCTTGGTTTTTGAGCACCTTGTCAAAAGCTCATTGGTGGCAAGACACCTGATCAAAAAATCTGCTTTGGTTTTTGAGCACCTTATCAAAAGCTCATTGGTGTCCAGGACACCTGATCAACTCATCCTGCAGTGGATTCCTACCTAGGGTGGTAGAAGAGTGGATGTACCCAAGTTTAGGGGAACCACTATATTTCCTTGTGTCTTCTGGTTTTGCTTGTTTTCATTTTTGTTTCTGGCCTTGATTTTTCTGTGCTTAGTGTTTGTTTATCTTAGTGCTGTGATTAGATTTATTATTGCTTCCCTGCTCACACATATTACAACAATTGTTGTAAAAAGTTTCAAAGCACCATATACTATATTCACCCCCCTCTAGAGTATATCAGATCTAGTTGCACTTTCAATTGGTATCAGAGGGAGGTTGATTAAACATACCATACCTGATTGGTTGTACAGGCTAACACCTGAACCCAAAGATCCCAAACTAGATCTGCCTTTCTTTGGTATTTTATTATTTGATTTTGTTTTCACAAATCATGGCCCAAAACAAAGATTATGCTAGCACCAGACCTCCAGTGTGCAATCTATCCAAGTTTGCACTTTGCAAAGCAAGGATCAGACTTTACATGAATTCTATTGACGAAGATATCTTTAATTCTGTTTTGACAGTGTGTCCAAGACCCCCAGAGAACACAAGTACAAATGCTGTTCCACCTCCATCAGGAATAGATGCTGATATCAAGAAATGGAAGGTAGCTGATGCCAAGGCTATGAACATCTTGGCCAAGACAATGTCTGATGACATATTTCAAAAGGTAGCTGATGTAATTCAGCCAAGGAAATTTGGGACAAGCTCTCAGAAATAGTCTCAGGCTCAGCTGATGAGAGAAAGGATAGAAGATCCCACCTCATCTCTCAATATGAGAATTTCAAGAAGGGAGAGACTGAGTCAGTGGGAGATATGTACAACTGACTAAGTCTAATTGTCAGTGAACTCAGGACATTGGACAAAGAGATCTCTCTAACAGAACTTAATGACAAGATCCTAATGTGCTTCCCCAGCACTTGGGATTCAAGAATCTAACCAATGAAGGATGGCAGAAGTCTGAATGAGATCACCACTGAAGCTCTATTGGGTAAGCTCAAATCTTATGAGCTACTCATCAAAAATAGAGAGGAAGAACAGAAGGCTGCCTCACCAGCCACAAGAAAAGAGAAGACCATAACATTCAAGGCAACTGAGGATCTACCTGAAGATAAAGCTACAGGCAATGATGAACTACTCAGTCTGCTGGCCAAAAGATTTTACAAGATGGCCAGAAGGGACTTCAGAAGAAGATCATACAAGGAGCAGGATAAGCCAAGGTATGACAAGTCCATTAGTAATAATAAAGATATTATTTGCTTTGGTTGCAAGAAACCAGGGCACATAGTTCCTGACTGTCCAGAGAACAAGAACAAGGACAGAAGGGACATGAAAGAAAGAAGAAAGGAGAAAGACTCCAAAAGGAATGACAATGACAAACCTTTTTCAAGCAAAAATAAGCATACAAGAAAAGGGTTTGTTGCTGAATCCTGGAGTGAGACTGAAGAAGAGTCAGAAGCCTCATCCAGCTCTAGTGATGATGAGGATGATGCAGAAGAAAAGGAGTTCTGCATGATGGCAATCAATACCTCACAGCACAATTCAGAGGAAGAGGAGTCAGAGTCAGACTCAGAGACTCAACCTGAAGAAGATCAGGTAATTGGTTCTTTTGATTTTAGTTCAGAAGATTTTAAATCTGAATTTAAAGCACTGTGTTTAGACCTGCTAAAGTCTGAGAAAGAGATTATCTCTCTCAGAAATCAATTATCTGAACACAATACTTTAAAGTAAGAAAACCTCAAACTCTCTCAGGAGTTGGAGAGCTGTAGGGAACAGATAGCTACACTGAAAATTGAGCTCTCTGAGGCCAATAAGCTTGAAGAATCCCTCAATGGGAGAAGCATCAAGCTGATGGACATCACAAGCACAGTGAACTCCAGATTCAACAGTACACTGGGCTTGGGTGCTTCATCCAGCCAACCTATAGTCCTAACAACTCCAATCAAATTCATTTCTGACAAAGGAAAGGGAGTTGTAGAGGTTGCTATGAAAAATTCTGATCTGCCTCAGAAAACTAAGTCCCAGCAGAAATCGTCGAACGGAGATCGACGATCGCCGAATGAAGATCGACGATCGTCGAACGCAGATCGACGATCTCAGCCAAAGTCGTCGAACGCAGGTCGACGATATCAAATACCTGACCTCAGCCATAGTCGACCGTCGAACGGAGCTCGACGATCTGACCCAAGATCGTCGAACGCAGCTCCAAGATCGTCGAACAGAGGCCAGAGCTCTGGAAAATTTTTCAAAGGCAAATCAAAATTCAATCCTAAGGGTCCTTCATCCCAAATATTTAACCCTTATACTGAATGAATTTTACCTCCAAGGAGATATCATCCTGAAGGATATAAGAGTCAACCAGGATGTCTTTCATTTCAGAGTTTAAAGGTTATCAACCTAGGCCCAAGGTAAACTGGGTCAAAAACAAATGAATTGTCTTATGTGCAGGTGAAGACCTATCCAACATCTAACCAGCAATGGTATTTGGATAGTGGGTGCTCTAAGCACATGACAGGGAACAAGGACAACCTCACATCCTTCAGAGCCAAGCTTGGACCCAAAGTTATCTTTGGTGATTCAAACTTTGGACAAACTAAAGGATATGGTGCAGTCCAGATTGGATCAGTAACTTTCAAGAAGGTAGCTTATGTGGAAGGACTGAAGCACAACCTAATTAGCATCAGTCAGCTGTGTGATGAAGGCTACCAGGTGACCTTCAGCAAAGCCTTATGCAAAATCAAGTCAGAGGACAACACAACTGTGTTGACAGATAAAAGGAAAGGTAACATCTATCTAGTAGATTTTCTTTCAACTGGTGTAGATATCTGCTTGTTTAATTCTGTCTGTAGACCAAATGTTTTATGGCATAAGAGACTAGGACACCTAAACCTTAGAACTATTGCTAGGCTATCCAAGGACAACCTTGTTAGAGGACTACCTTCTGGCCCCTACAAGAAGGAAGGACTCTGCAGGGCCTGTCAATTAGGCAAGCAAACTAAAAACAGCTTTAAGTCACTTAATAAGAGTGATTCACCTAGGATATTGTATCTGTTACACATGGATCTTTTTGGACCCATCACAGTACAAAGCCTAGGAGGGAAATCCTACACTTTAGTAGTTGTAGATGACTTCTCTAGATTCACTTGGGTGTTCTTTCTAAGGAAGAAGTCTGATAACTTTAAGTGTCTGACAGAGTTTCTCAAATGTATACAGATTGAGTTCAATACTCACATTGTCCTGATCAGAAGTGATCATGGGACAGAGTTTGATTCTCTTCTTATGCAAGAGTTCTGTCAGAGTGAAGGGATCAGGCATACTTTCTCAGCTCTTAGAACTCCTCAACAAAATGGGGTAGCTGAAAGGAAAAATAGAACCCTTATTGAATCTACTACTATATTGTTGTCAGATGCTCATCTACCTCTATCCTTTTGGGCAGAGGCAGTGAACACCTCCAACTATGTGCTGAACAAAAGTCTGATACATAAACTAAAGGGAAAGACTCCCTATGAATTACTCAAAGGGAAGAAACCTAAAGTTGACTATTTTAGAGTCTTTGGTTGTATTTGCTACATTCACAATAATAACAAGAAATATTTAGCAAAATTTCAAGCCAAAGCTGATGAAGGAGTGTTTCTGGGATACTCCATGATCAGCAAGGCCTATAGGGTCTATAACAAATCATCTTTGAAAATTGAGGAATCTGTTCACATTTCTTTTGATGAATCTAACATGTCTTTCAAGGAGAAGAATTCTTCTACCCTAAAACCTTTGTAGGAACATTCTCTAGTTGAAGACTTGAACAAGTTACAGGTTACTCAAGAGGATGAAAGCAGTGAAGATGAAGGGAATACTCAACATAATGAAGCACAACTTGAAGAGCCAGTTGTTGTACCACAAGAGGAAACAACAACATAGGTTGGTCAACAATCAACACCCCCTGTTGATTTAGTAACATCAAGAGACCATCCAATTTCCCAAATAATTGGAGAAATCTCAGCTGGTGTGCAAACCAGAAATCAGGTCAACCAAACCCTGTTGCACACCTGCTTCCTATCTCAAATTGAACCTCAGTCCATTCAAGATGCAGAGCAAGATCCACACTGGATCATTGCAATGCAAGAAGAGTTGCATCAATTTGAGAGGAACAAAGTATGGGAACTAGTGTCAAAGCCTAAGGATCACTCAATTGTTGGAACAAAATGGGTATTCAGAAACAAATTGGATGATCAAGAAGTAATTATAAGGAACAAGGCAAGACTAGTTGCTCAGGGATACTCTCAAGAAGAAGGAATAGACTACGACCAGACTTTTGCACCAGTTGCAAGACTAGCATCCGTCAGAATATTTCTAGCTTATGCAGCTCACAAAGGCTTCAAAGTATATCAGATGGATGTCAAAAGTGCTTTCTTGAATGGAGACATCAAAGAGGAAGTTTATGTCAGACAACCTCCAGGTTTTATCTCTCCAACTTTTCCTGATTATGTCTTTAGACTGAACAAAGCATTATATGGTCTCAAGCAAGCTCCTAGAGCATGGTATGAGACCCTAGCATGCTTTCTCCTGGAAAATGGTTTTATAAGGGGTAGAGTAGACCAAACTCTTTTTATTAGAACCCATAAGTCCCATACCCTACTAGTACAGATTTATGTAGACGATATCATTTTTGGTTCTACTGACTCCAAATTGTGCAGAAGGTTTTCTAACCCGATGCATTCTAAATTTGAGATGAGTAGCATGGGTGAGCTATCCTTCTTCCTAGGATTGCAAGTCAAGCAACATGCTGAAGGCATCTTTATTTCTCAAACCAAATATGCAAATGAACTGGTTAAGAAATTTGGTATGTCTGAGGCATCTTGTATGAAAACACCCATGCCTACTAATACTGTATTGGATGCTGATGAACATGGGAAACCTGTTGATCAGACAACATATAGAGTAATGATTGGCTCTTTACTGTATCTTACAGCTAGTAGACCAGATATAATGTTTGCTACATGTATATGTGCTAGGTTCCAAGTTAGCCCTAGAGAGTCACACCTAACATTAGTAAAGAGGATTCTCAGGTATGTTAAAAGTTGTCCAAATCTAGGTCTCTGGTATCCCAAAGATTCAGCATTTGAGTTAACTGGATTCTCAGATGCTGATTATGCTGGATGCAGAATTGACAGGAAAAGCACCAGTGGAACTTGTCAGTTCTTTGGTGACAGACTTGTCTCTTGGTTTTGTAAGAAACAAACATCTGTGTCAACTTCAACTGCTGAAGCTGAATACATGGCTGCAGGCAGTTGTTGTTCACAAATCTTGTGGATTCAAAACCAACTCCTAGACTATGGCTACAACTTAGAGAAGTCTAAAATCTTTTGTGACAATACTAGTGTTATTTCTATAGCTCAAAATCCAGTCCTCCATAGTAGGACAAAACACATAGAGATTAGGCATCATTTCTTAAGGGATAATGTTGAAAAGAATAAAATTGAATTACAATATATCCCAACTGATTTACAAAGGGGAGATATTTTCACCAAGCCATTGGATGAAAAGAAACACACCTTCTTCCTCAATTAGTTAGGAATGTTAGATGGAGGAAGTCTTTAAATAATATCCAAGATTTTGAAAGCTTAAAAATTGACCAAGACTAGGCAAACATTCTGATTTTTCTTAGTGTGTAGAATTTTTCTGATCTCTGAACTGCGCTCGACGATTTGCCCCAAGATCGTCGAACGGAGATCGACGATTTCCAAAAATCGTCGAACTGAGTTCAGCGTTTATCAGATAGTATGAACTATCTCTTCCGGTCAACGATCGTCGAACGACGCTCGACGATTATGTTCTCTGAACGATCGTCGAACGGAGCTCGACGCTCTCCAATATCGTCGAACGGAGATTGACGATGTTGAAGACTCTTCAGATTCCTTTAGTAGCCTCGATCGTCGAACTGAGTTCAACGATCTTTCGAATTCTGCGTCGAACCCTAATATAAAACTCTTTTTTCACCGTCGTTCTCATTTGCGCTTTCGATTTCTCTGCAAGAATTTTCTTTCCCTCCAAACAGTTCTACACTTGGTCATTTTGTTTGTCGAATTTTTGCAGGTACACATGGCTGTGTCAGTTGCTGTTCTTGCTGCTATGAAGTTTGATGCCGGTTTTGACATCGACCTGGAATCCTTCAGCACGACTGACCAGATTTTTCAAGATATACTGAGTTTGTTCAAGGACCAGAATCTGACAGCAATAATGACCACCAGGATCAAGCTGGCTTCTGATGAGATAAAGGAGTGGGTTTATACTGCCCATAATCAAGATAACCACACTATTGTTGGGTCTATAGCTGGAACTCAGGTACCCTTGACCCCAACCATTCTATCAGAAGTTTTGGACTGAGAAATGGAGAAGATTCTGCTGAGTTATCTGGAGAAGAATATTCTGAACTGCTTGCCAGGATGGGTCATCCAGAGGGAAACCCTAACAAGCTCTTCAAAAGGAACCTGTATGTAGAATACAGGTTCATGGCAGATGTGGTTGGGAAAGTGCTACTGGCAAAGCACTCTGCCCATGATACAATATCAAGATATCAGCTCTGTCTCATGGGAGCTCTTGTGGACAAGAAGAATCTGAATTGGGGAGAGGTTTTCTTTGACCTCATCAAAAAGAAAATCAACAAAAGTTTTGTTAACTTTGGGAGAATTATTGGAGTGTTCTTGCAGCACAGGTGCCCTGCCTTGCTGGTCTCCTCTGGAGTTCATATCAATGCCTCCAAGAGATTGTCTTGTGCCCTCTTTGGAAAGTGGGACAGACAAATAAGCAAGCCTAGCAGGCCCTCCTCCAGTGCTCCTTCAGGCACAAGGACTCTAAGAGTCACTCCTCCACAGGTCTCTGCCCCTACAGATGACCTGGCTGCTGTTGCTGCCTCTCCTCCTCCTCCAATTCCATCCCTTCCCCTACCATCCACCATTCTAGCTCCATCCACCATCATCATATCCAGCCCATCTCCAACATCAACACCTTCTCCAGACCCTAATCTACCTCCACCAGCAGACCAATTCCACCCATTATTCTCCTGCCCCCCACCTGATGTCACCTCGTCACCTTCTCATCCATCCTTCACCCTACTTGATGATTCCTTTATGGATGATTCCCCATCATCTCCTCCTGAGTTACCTTCCTCCTCCACTTCATTTCAAGACCTCCTACACCAAATCATTGATCAACCAACTTTCACCCCATCCATATCCATTCCCCTGTCCTCCATATCCACCTTGCCAACACCTCAGCCATCCCTTCCACAATTCTCCAGCTCTCCACTTCCAGAACCTTCAGCTGCTTCCATACCTTCTACCTCTGCTCCAGCTCTTGAGCAAGTAGACCTCTCAGCCCTTGCTGACAGGCTGTATGAGCTGCTTGCCCCCAGGCTCTCTCTACTGCTGGAGACCTCCTTGGCTCCTCTACACCTATCAGTGGCAGCCCTTTCTGTCAGGCTCTCTTCTCTCCTCCCTCAGGCAGCACCTACAGTAGTGTGCCTTGATCCAGACATGTCTGCATCTAGGTAGTGGGAGATGCCATATGAAGTGAATCTTCATGCTGCTGCTGCTGCTTCTATAAGCTCTCTGTCTGCTGCTGTTGTTAGTTCTGCTGCTTCTTCTGCTGCTACTCCTCTTGCTGTTGCTGTGCCTTCAGCACAAAGTCAGATTTCAACTACAGTCCTTGCAATAGACCTCAGGTCTTTGCTATCAGCTTTTGATTCTGCTTTCTTCAGCTGTCTGCCAGAGGTTAATGCTGTCCAGCCTCCAGAAGACTTATCCAAGGCACTTGTGCCATTTTCTTGCTGTGACCCTAGCATTATCACCTCTTTTGTAAATTCAGTAATTGCTGCTGCTGACAATGTTGATGCTGCTACCCCTGAAGAAAGGATTGTTGTTGCTTCTGAGAATGTTGATACTGCTGTTACTGCAAATGTTGATACTGCTGCTGGAGTTCCTATTGTTGCTGATGAACCAATTTATAAGGACATTCTGATGATAGAGGCACCTGAATTTGAGCCTTCTGCAGTCCTTGATGATATTCCCTCTGTTTCTATTGCTGATAGTGAATTTGCTGTTTCTACTATTGTTAGTGAAGCTATTGCTGTTGTCACCTCTCCAGAGCCTGCTGCTGCTGCTATTGTTGTTTCTACTTCTACTCCATCTGCTGCTTCACCCTCAATATCTGCTGCTGTTTCTTCTGTCACTGTTTCAATACCTGCTGCTACAACTTCTGCCTCATCTGCTTCTGCTCAACTTAAGAAGGATCTAATGAAGAAAATAGATGCTCTCTATGATGACCAGAGTTCTGAGAGTGATGAATTTAAAACAGACTCTGATGATTCTTCTGCTACCATTGCCAGGAAAAGGAAGGCAAGGAGCAAAGCAATGAAGAGGGTACCTCCTGCTAAAGTTAAAGATAACAATGATATCCCATATTACATCTTACATAACTGCCCAATTACTGAATACTGGATGCAATACTCTAAAAATCAGCTGAAAGCCATGAAGAAAAAGAGAAAATATGAGAAGGGTTCATCCCAATTTCAACACTCTCATCCTCCTCCACCACCTCCTCCTGATGTAGGTGTAGGTGGAAGCTCTGCAAGTCAACCCCCATCCAGAAGTCAGGCTCCCTATCAACCTCATGCCAGATCCTACCACAGGGAAAGCCAATCCAGGGGTTCACATTCTAGGAGAGGAGGATATAGAGGTAATCAAAGAGATATTCAAGTCTACTCCAAAGGTTATTCCAGGCAGCACCCATATTCTAGGGGAGGACAAATTTCTTCTGATACAACTTCTGGTCCTTTCCCCTACAAGCTGAAAGATACTGTGTTTGCCAGGCCTCCTCAAGACAATCCCTCCAACAGGTATGAGCCACCTGTACCTTTTGAGGACCCTGAAAATAATCCAGCTGCTTGGACTGCCAGATTAAAGGAATTAGCTGCACTGGATCAGATTAAGAAGGCCAGAGAACAAGGAATAGATTCTTCCAACATTTCTACTATGTCTGAACAGAGACAGAAAGAACTAGAGAGATATGCTTCAAGTAAATTCTTTGATGCTGACAGATACATGGAATTACATCCTGAAGCTGTGGTTCCCAGGCCTAAAAAGCAAACATATTTGGGTGCAGCAGATGATACCAGATCCAACAAGGAAGCCCTCAATCCAAACAGAGAAATTAAACTTGTTAAAGGCAAAGAGAAGAAATGATATTGTAAGGTGACAGTTTCTGTGATTTCTGAATACTATCTGGATGATATATATATCTCTGTGATTCTGCTATGTCTAGCTGTTGTTTTTATGTTTTACTGATTGTATGTTGTTATTTAAATTTTTCCAAAGTCTGTAAATAGTAATCCTAACCCAAATAGGGGGAGATTGTTGGAACACCCTATTACTAATTTTGGTCAGGATCACTATGTCTCTAGGAATCTCTGCTTGACCTCCTGTATAGCTCAATAGGTCAATTAGAATTGAGTCTAAGGGTTAGAAGTCTAGGTTTGGAAGCTGCCCTGAAGACCAAGATTTTGTATTTGGAGACTAAGTCATATTGTCGAGCTCAGCATGACGATTCGTCGAACTCCGATCGACGATCGTCTAGCTCAACCTCGACAGATCGTTGATCTCCATTCGACGATAGTCTAGCTCAACTTCGACATATCATCGAACTCCATTCGACGATCGCTGAGCTCAACTTCATTATATCGTCGAACTCCATTCGACGATCGGTGAGCTCAGGTCAACGATTTTGACTCTGCTTTGGATCTTTATCTCTGAGCTCAGTTCGACGGTCTTTGAGCTCAGATCGATGATATTTTGTTGCTGTTTGTTTCCAGATCACTGAGCTCAGCTCGACGATAGCAGAGCTCAGTTCGACGATTTCAGATAACTTTCAGGATATTTCTAAATACAAATTCAAATCAGTTAGGAGTTATTCTGCAATTAATTCAGAGATTTCCTAGCCGTTCTCATTCATTTCTGGACCAAGTTTCAAGGGATTTTTCAAGGAATGTTTCTGTGGACTTTCCTCCAGAAGAGATTATGCAATTAAGGATGCAATCAATGCAGGCCAACGACTATACTTGACAGAGAATGTTATTCTATTCTGTACCAGAGAATAAAAGATAGAATTTTTTTTGAATCACTCACAGAATAGAGAACAGAGATTACAGAGACACATTAAAAAATTCTTCTGTCTAAAAGAATTCTGAAGAACACACATCCAAGGAGATCAAGCTTTCTCAAATCTTCAGATCTCTTTAGTTTTCAAAGTGTTCAAGGCCAACATATTTTCAAGACTCCAGACATTCAACATTTCAGCTATTGCTGAAATCATCTATTGCTGGAGTTCAATCTTTGAAGGCCTATCACCCTCAGCAAAGCTTTTCTTCCTGAAGATCTCAAGGATTCAGGGGGAGCTTTGACATCAACAATCCACATAGTCCTCTCAGTTGTTTGAGAAAGAGAAGACTTCCATCACTCTCTTACCCCCACTCTGTAAAGGGTTTCTCAAACTCCCTTCAAAAGTTTGAGCTTGGTTTTTGAGCACCTTGTCAAAAGCTCATTGGTGGCAAGACACCTGATCAAAAAATCTGCTTTGGTTTTTGAGCACCTTATCAAAAGCTCATTGGTGCCCAGGACACCTGATCAACTCATCCTGCAGTGGATTCCTACCTAGGGTGGTAGTATAGTGAATGTACCCAAGTTTAGGGGAACCACTATATTTCCTTGTGTCTTCTGGTTTTGCTTGTTTTCATTTTTGTTTCTGGCCTTGATTTTTCTGTGCTTAGTGTTTGTTTATCTTAGTGCTGTGATTAGATTTATTATTGTTTCCCTGCTCACACATATTACAACAATTGTTGTAAAAAGTTTCAAAGCACCATATACTCTATTCACCCCCCTCTAGAGTATATCAGATCTAGTTGCACTTTCAAGTTCGACATTCGGATGGTTGAAAAGAAAGCGTTACTAGCGCAAAATCTGAAGGGGAAAGCAATGGCGGGCGAAGAGACTGGTGGATCACCGCGTTACGGACCGGAAACGGCAGGATCTCACCCTTCTGTCCCTACGGGAGGGGAGGCGGTGACCGCGGCAGGGCAGGGCCGCGACACTGGTGGTTGGCCGACTGCAACCGGCGATCGGTTCCGCCCGAACCCGCTTGGAGCGGGATCATCCCATGGGGGAACCGAGGACCCGTTCACAGGCCATGCCCCATGGGGGCCAGTCGAGGAAGATCAAGTAGGGATCGGGCGACCCCCAGGGAAGATCGTGTTTCCTCCGGGGGGAACGACAGGGCTTCTCCCTCATCTGTGAGGTTATGGACCGCAATGTGGCTTCAGGGTCGGCGTTCCGTGGGGAGGCCAACATCCTCCATTAGGGGGAATGCATCAACACGGGTATCCAGGCGATTATCCCGAACCTACGGAGCAAAGGAGACTAGCAGGCTATAGGCATGAGCAGGGGTGGCACGGACTGGTCGCTCCTCGGGCATACATCCCCCCGAAATTAACTCGCATGAATTTTCCTAAATTCAATGGAGGGTGTGTTGGAGTAGATGCAAAAAGTAGAGCTTTTCTTCAGTTATCAAGATGTGCTCGAAGGGCAATGGATGCAACTCACATCGTTCCCCCTGGAAGACGATGCTTTTCAGCGGACGCAGTTGTTTTTGTGAGGCCGGCACTATGTACCGTGGGAAGAATTTATGGAGGGCTTTACTCCCCAGTTCGGGTCGTTGTATTACGAGGATTTTGAGGCTCTCCTCCAGAAGTTGTAGCAGAAGGTGATGCTGATGGAGTATCGCACAAAATTTGAAAAATTGGCGAATAGGGTGCATTGGGAAGAAAGGACGCTGCTTAGCTGTTTTGTCTCGGGGCTCAAGGAGCACCTTTATGATGAGGTACAAGCACACATGCCACGCATCCTAAATCATGCCATCACATTAGCCCGCATTCAGGAAGAGCGCTTCAACAGGCAACATACTCGCACCTCCAGGAGGTCGACAACTGCTCCAACAGGCGTAAAAAGTGAAACCTCGACAGGTGGCAAACCGATTATGATACGACTCTCTTGGGCCGAACTACATCCAGAAAGGAGAAGGGATTATGCATCAACTGTGATGACAAGTTCACACAGGTAAACAAATGCCATAAGATACAAGTCTTTATGCTTCATTAGGATACAGGGGACTGGTGCCCTCCCGAATCAGAGTGGGATGGAGACTTGGACTTGACGGTGTTCGTCATGTCCTTACAAGCGATGGAGGGATGCTACGCCCCTCTCACGATGAGGATGGAAAGGAAAGTCCGCCAGGAGAGGGTGATAATTCTGGTGGATAGTGGGGGCACTCATAACTTCATTCAACTAGATGTGGCATAGATGGTGGTGTATGAGATCGATCAAGCAGCTGTATTCCATATTATGGTGGTCAATGGTAGCTAACTTTAGTGCGAAGGGGTTATGAAAGGAGTGGAGTTGCAGATATAGGGGTACTCATGACGCATAGACATTTATATCCTACCCATCAGAGGGTCAGATATAGTGCTTGGGTTACAGTTGCAACAGCAGCTGCGAATGGTGTCCTTCGACTGGGACCAGATGACGATGGAGTTCCTCCAGCAGGGATGGCAGTATTGTCTGGGCGGCCTCAAATCGTCTCTACTGAAAGAGATATCATCTCGCAGCCTGGAACAACTACGGGAGTAGTACAATATGATGGAAATGATTATGGAGATTATGATGTCTTTCAGAGCATCCCCAGTAGTGCCCTAGTAGATGTGGGCATTGCTGACTCAGTATGCTGACATATTCCAGACACTCAGACCCTTCCACCTCTGAGATTCCGAGATCATCAGATCTAGCTCAAGTTTGGGGTGGAGCCCACCTATATTCGACTGTACCGATATCCCTACATCCAGAAGACCGAGACTAAGTGCACCATCCAGGAAATGCTCACCGTCGGACTCATCCATCCAAGTACTAGTTCCTTCTCATCTCCCATCATCTTAGTCAAGAAGAAGGACAGTTCATGGCATTTTTGTGTAGACTACTGCGGCTTAAGCAGCTCGATCATCAAGGACAAGTTTCCCATATTGCTTATCGAAGAACTGTTGGATGAACTACACGACGCATCTCTTTCTACCAAACTAGACCTCAGGTCGGGTTACCACCAGATTCTCTTGCATGAGGAAGACATACACAAAACATCATTCCGCACACATGATGAGCATTATGAGTTCCCCGTGATGCCTTTTGGGCTAACCAACGCCCCTCCACATTCCAAGCAGTCATGAAGGAGATATTTTGACCTCTTCTCCGCCATTCTGTGTAAATATTCTTTGATGATATCCTCACCTACAGTACTAGTTGGGAGGGGCACCTAACTCATGTGGAGTAAGTCTTCACCATCCTCCAACAACACCAACTTTACGCCAAGCAGTCCAAGTGTTCTTTCAGACACGAGGAGGTAGAGTACTTGGGTCATTTGGTTTCAGCGAATGGCATCAAGGAGGACCCCAAAACAATCGAGAGCATGTTATCGTGGTCGTTGCTCCAGACTATGCGAGCTGTGCAGGGATTCCTGGGCCTTACCGGCTACTACAGGAGATTCGTGATGGACTATGGCAAGATTATCAGGCCACTTACTTAGCTGTTACAGAGGGATGCCTTCATTCGTTAGGATGAGGCAGAGGCGGCTTTCAGTCCCTCAAGGGTGCCATGACATCCACGCCGATTCTTTGTGTCCCGGATTTCACCAAAGAGTTGGTGCATGAGACCGATGCGTCGGGCTTGGGCATTAATGTCATATTAATGCAGGATGGTCGAACACTAGCTTTCTACAACAATACATTGGCACCCCGCACGTTGGGACTCTCCACTTATGGAAAAGAAATGTGAGCCATCATTAATGTGGTGGCCCTGTGGAGGCCATACCTGTTAGGGCGACATTCCAAGATCCGTACAGAACACTAGAGCCTGAAGAATCTTTTTGAATAACGAGTCTCCTCTCCTCTCCAACAAAAGTGGGTAACGAAATTATTGGGCTATGATTATGAGATCCTCTACAGGTAGGGCAAAGAGAACCTGGTTGCTGACTCCTTGTCTCGCTTATCGGAGGGCACCGTCACCCAAATTTCGAGCCCCCTGCTCGACTCCCTCTACGACGTACATGAGGAGGTCAAGCGTGATTCAGAGTTGCATACCATTGTGGAAGCCCTTAGACAGGGACAGGACAATACAATTAGCTATCACCTCAAGAATGATAAGCTGTACTATCAGGGCCGAGTGGTCATTCCCGCCAAGTCCGCTTGGAAGACAGTTATGATGCACGAGTTCCACTCTTCTCCGACTGGAGGTCACGCGGGCATACTCAGCACCCTCCAATGGGAACAAGCAAACATTTTTTTGGAAAGGGCAACAATGCGACGTACAACATTTTGTGCAACAGTGCGAGATTTGTCTGAGACATAAATATGAGATGACTTCCCTAGCCGGCCTGCTTACACCATTGGAGATCTCGCACCATATTTAGGACATAGTGTCCATGGATTTCATTGACTATCTGCCCAAATCTCAGGGCAAGTCCATTATCTTGGTGGTGGTGGACAATCAGTTCAAATACAAACATTTCTTGGCACTAAGTCACCCTTACACCGGCGAGTCAGTCTTCTTAGAAGGAGCTCTCTCTCTCCAACTTCTTAGATCTTCTCTTGAAGGTCTACTTCTTGTTGTGTTATTTTTCACTTCATGGATCGATACTTCCTTCTGTTGAAGGAATAAACCTTTATATAAGCTTTCTTCATAGTGACCGGCTGATCCGGTTTCTAACAACCTTCTGATAGCTCTGACAGTAGCAGTTGACAGGTTGAAATGGCAGCTGTCAAGTCATCCAGTCACTTCTTGAAATCTCTGTCACTGTCTGAAAGTGTCGAGACAGATAGTCTTTATGTGTCGACACAAATAGACTAAGTGTCGACACAAGTAGACTAAGTGTCGACACTAGACTTTATGGTGTCGACACAACTCCTTGTGTTGTTGTAACAGCTTCTCGACACTTCTTCTTCAAAATATGTCGACATTGATCCTGTGTGTCGACACAAGTCCTTCTTCTTCAATACTTAGTTGATTTCTGCTAAGTGTCGACACAACTCCTTTGTGTCGACACATCTTCTTATGTTAAAACTTGCTAAGTGTCGACACATCTTCTTTGTGTCGACACATGCCTTCTGTGTTGAAACTTTTGCTGAGTGTCGACACATCTCCTTTGTGTCGACACATTCTTCATGTGTTGAGACTTTGCTGAGTGTCGACACATCTCCTTTGTGTCGACACTTTTACTTAAACTTTGTTGAAGTTTACTGAGTGTCGACACAGCCTCCTAGTGTCGACACTTGTACTTGAACTTTGTTGAAGTTTGCTGAGTGTCGAGACAGGCTCCTAGTGTCGACACTTTTGCTGTCGACAAAGTTTCTCTGGGTGTCGACACTACCTTCCTGGTGTCGACACAATTACTCCAAGTGTCGACACAGCTTCCCTATGTGTCGACACAAGCCTCCTTAAGTGTCGACACTTTTATTCTGGGTGTCGACACATGAACTTAGAAACTTTTTTGCTTTCCTTGCAATTACTTAACCTGCACAAATAAACTCAAAGCACATCAAATACACCTTGATGTATATCATTCAGTAGGGTGAGGCTTCTTCAAATCAGGTACATATATTCCATTGTACCCAACAATCTCCCCCTATTTGGAGAAATCATAACCCTTAGTCAATGATATACACCATACATAACAAATTTTCAGTATGATGTAAAACAATATTATATGACAGGGAATATACTTAAACATGTATGAACAGAACATGTATAAAACAATTATCTCAGAACAATTAATGTAATAGATTTGAACATGTAACATTGTTCTTATAACTCCAAACATTTTCATTTATCAAAAGTTTACATAGAGTTTAATACAAATGATTACAAATTGTAAACTTAAGAAAATGATATCCTATGGCTGCTCTGGTTCCTTGATTACAATGCCCTTTCCAGATTGAATCTTTGCTTGAACTGAAGCTTCATTGTCATCAGTAGCAGCAGGCTTTCTTCACTTTAAGATCTTTCTTTTTCAACTCTTCAGCCTTTATCTTCTGCCTTTCAAAATAAGGATAAGGCTTAGGGAAATACTTGCTAGGCTCCTGTGCATTAGGAGGTAGCTTTCCCAGTTTAGCCTTTCTTCTATATTGTACTATGGCCTCTTGCATATTCTCATGTTTTCTCCACTCCAGGTCAGAATACCACTTGCCTCTATCCAAGGACATTGTCCTTAGCAGCCTTCCAAGCAGTCAATATGATATTCCTGGATGTGGGGCTCCATTGTTCAAAATCTGGCCTTAATTCACCTTGTTCTCTGAACATTTTCTTAGATAATTGGGCCTCTTGTTCTTTTAACAAAGCCTCTTGCTCTTTTAAGATTGCGTCTGGCACAGGCTGCACAACTTTCTCAAGAATTATATTCTGATTACCCTCAGGAGGACTATACATAGACTGTACCTCCTGATGTATCATGTCAAAATCTGCAGGAGGATAT
The DNA here is from genome assembly GCA_039583875.1 of Platanthera guangdongensis. Classification (NCBI taxonomy): domain Eukaryota; kingdom Viridiplantae; phylum Streptophyta; class Magnoliopsida; order Asparagales; family Orchidaceae; genus Platanthera; species Platanthera guangdongensis. Next base: position 102,753,553 of record CM077166.1, on the reverse strand, counting down.
ATCACGTGAGCCACTTCAGCTTGCTCTCCTCCAAAGTATGCAGGATTTATTCCAGACTCTGCCACATTGTCATCATCACATAAAGGTGGATATCCAAGGGTGGCTCTGATGGAATTTGAAATCCATTTGTCATGATCAGAGCCTGCCTTGACTAATACCCTCTCCCCCTTTATGACTTCTCTCTCTATGTGATCCCTCAGATCATCTTTCTGAAACCTGATCTGGGCATTTAGATAGTTAACTCCATCTTTATAAAAAGGTTTCAACCTTTGGAGCTTTTCAGTGATTAGCTTCTGTGAATCCTGGATAGCAGATGTAACAGCAGTGAGACCTTCTTGTAATGCCTGATCAAATTCTGCCTTGGCTGTAGTCATCGCTGCCGTGTGGGTAGTAGCTAGATTCTTCATTTCATTGACTATCACATTATGTGATTCAGTCAAGTTTTAATTCATTCTTATTTGATTTTCTAGAACATATCCTTGCTTTACTGCTAGGTCATCAAGTTGTGTCTTTATCTTCTCTTGATGTGTAGCCAGATAGACCACTACATTGCCTTCCTTTATGGATACAATCAGTCATTTCTGTCTTATTGAGATTCACTTCAAATCTGATTGATTTGATGTCTTGTGCCAGATCAAATTGCAGGAATTTATGCCCTTCATCCATATATTTTTCTAGAGCTTGCCTTTGCTCATCCAGCTTAATCTGCAAAGCCACCATCAGTGAACTATAATCAGTAGATGGGGGCAGGCTGTGGAGCAATGGTCTGTAGTGCTTTCTTGTAGTTCTGGCTCCTTCTTTTGAAGACCTGAAACTTCCTCTTCTTGGCTCTAGCAGCCTCTTCATCTTCTGAAGCAGAAGTGCTGAATATGTCCACTCTATCCTTAGGACTAGGAGGTAACTCCTTCTCAGTCCTTTGTGGTTCCTCAGCATCCTTTGGCTCCACAGTTTCTAGATTCTCCACTTGCTCCCTCTCAATATTGACCTTCTCCCCCTCAACAACAGCTATTTCTCTCTCAAGGTCTGTCTGTATAAGATCAGGGAATAGCTCTTCCAGTGTAAACTCCTGTTGAGGATGGACTGGTGAATCTCTGATCTCAGGAGCAATTTATTCCCCTTTATAAGTAATTGATGTGTCCTCCATGACCACATCCTGGGGTTGACTATGTATCTGTGTTTGCTGATTAACATCAGGTAATGAATCAGTCAAAACTTCATCCTCAATATGGAAATTTAATTGATTTACTTCAGTAATTACCTCAAGAATGATTTGGGTAGCCCTTTCACTCTCTAATGGAGTTGGCTCATCCATATGTAAAGGCTCCCCCTGGAGTGGATCCAGGAGAATTGGGCTAGCTCATGGTAGCTCCCCCTGCCTTTGTGCATCTTCTTGTCTTGCTGGTGTCTGTCCAGCATTTTCAGTCTCTTCATCATCAGGACTAAAGACCACTTGCTCTTCAGAGCTGCTGGAGGATTCTTGAGCCACAATGGCTGTCTTCTTCTTCTTCTTCTGAGGTGTTTTCTTTTCTAGAGATGACAGTTCCTTTGTCAGCACCCTATCCCACCTCGAGAAAATTCTCAAATCCATTCTCCTCATGTGGTTTATCTTTGAACCTGCAGCTTGGTTCATCACTTCAGGTATACTGCCAGCTAAGTATAGACTCAGAATCCTTCCCAGATTGGGTTTCTTCAAGCTCTCTTTTATCTTATCAAACCTGACTGCAGACCAATCAGTATTAAGTTTGAAGATTATCCTTGTCATCAAACTGAACATATAAGCTGAAATTATATCATATCCTCCAGGCTTGCTCAGAATTACCTTACCAACTATTTCAGATAGAAACTTTCCTTGTATGTTCATTCCTTTTCTGTTGAAAACTGATTCAATTTTCAGATTTGAGTCTAATCCACACCATTTCAATGCCTCTCTGGTCTTAGAAGCAGATACATCTTCTTCCTCTTTTGTTCTTGGTAGTTGAAGTACCTTTCTTAGATTTTTCTATGTGACCTTGACTTTTGTCCCATAGACTCTGGACTTAATCTTGAGTCCAGTTTCATCAAGAGTAGCTGCACTCAAGAATTCAAGGACTTCCTTCTTCCAGATCTTGATTGATTTTGATACAAGGTATTCTAGTACAGTCTCGGCAATTAGGGTCACCACACCTTTGATTTCGGGTTCCGCGTCATCAAAGGCGTGTCGCACGAGCTCATATACTTCATTAATGTTCTCTTCTAGCTTGGGCGCCATTAGGGTTTGAAGAAATTTTGAATTTAGAGAAGAGAGATGTCGACACACAAGTTTGGTCTCAAAACTAAGGTGAGCGTGTCGACAAACAATGGGGAAAATCTATTTATACCTTTCTAAAATTGAAGGTGAAAAGGCGCGTTAACATACTTGAATTGTGTCGACACTGTTGAAAAGTGTCGACACTTACTTATAATGTCTCGACAACTATGTGTCGACACAAATATAGTCGACAGAATATATGTGTCGACACTTATATATCTCAGCTCGACACTTAGTCGAGACACTACTAGACTAATTCTGTGTAAATCCTAAGTGTCGACACCACCTTGGATGTGTCGACACCTACAATGCATGTGTCGACACAAATTCTCGGAAGTGTCGACACAGACTTCCTAGATGTGTCGACACCATTTCTCTGAAATGTCGACACCACTTCTATGTGTCGACACAGACAACTCTGTCTGTCGACACCATTTTACTTAGCCAATTTTTTGTACACTATTCTAAGTTTATCATTCCTAATTCAATTTTAAATTTATTGAATTTGGTTTCATCTAAGGGCTTAGTATACATATCAGCTAACTGATTATCTGTATTTATATACTCTAGGAAATGTCACCTTTTTCTACATGTTCTCTTAGAAAATGATATTTTATTTCTATGTGCTTAGTCCTACTATGGGAGACAGGATTATTTGCAATAGAAATGGACACTAGTAGAATCACAAAATAAAGGTGTTCTACTTACTTGAATACCATAATCTTCTAGCTGATGTTGAATCCATAGAAGTTGAGCACAGCAACTTCCTGTAGCCACATACTCTGATTCTGGCTGTGGAGATAGCCACACTTGTTTGCTTCTTGCTACTCCATGACACCAGCCTTCCACCTAGGAATTGACAAGTTCCTGTAGTACTCTTTCTATCTTCCTTGCAGCCTGCAAAATCTGCATCGGAATAACCTGTCAGTTCAAAATCTCCATTTGTAGGGTACCAAAGGCCTAGATAAGGAGTGCCCTTAAGATATCTCAAAATTCTTTTAACTGCTGTCAAATGAGATTCTTTAGGGCAAGCTTGGTACCTAGCACAGTCACATGTAGCATACATGATATCTGGTCTACTAATAGTCAAATAAAGTAGGGAGCCAACTATCCTCTTTATACAAAGTTTCATCTACAGGTTTCCCTGCATCATCTTTGCTTAGAGACATGCTTGACCCAATAGGAGTTTTTATGGTAGTGGATGATTCCATACCATACTTCCTTATCAATTCTAGGATGAACTTAGACTGGCATATACGGATAATCCAACTTCAGTCTGTCTAACTTGGAGACCCAAGAAGAACTTAAGTTCTCCCATACTGCTCATTTCAAATTGTCCTTGCATAAGTTTTGCAAACATTCTGCAAAGACTATTTTCTGTAGACCAAAATATTATGTCATCTACATATATTTGGACTAAGATAGTCTTGCCTCTGGATTCCCTAAGGAATAGAGTCTTGTCTATTTTACCCCTTGAGAATTTGTTCTCAATGAGGAAACTAGACAGGGTTTCATACCAAGCCCTAGGGGCTTGTTTTAACCCATACAAAGCCTTCCTAAGTCTATATACATAATCAGGTTTAAGAGAATCTACAAAACCTGATGGCTGCTCTACATAGACTTCTTCTTTCAGGTTTACATTCAGAAAAGCTGACTTAACATCCATTTGATATACCTTAAATCCTTGATAAGTTGCATAGGCAAGGAACATCCTTATTGCTTTCAGTCTTGCTACTGGAGCAAAGGTTTGATCAAAATCAATACCTTCTTCCTGCCTATATCCTTTTGTAACTAGTCTAGCTTTATTCTTTATAATAATTCCATTCTCATCCAACTTGTTCCTAAAGATTCACTTAGTTCCAATAATGTTGTGGTCTTTTGGTTTAGGAATTAGCACCCACACCTTGCATCTTTTGAATTGGTTCAACTCCTCTTACATGGACTCAATCCAATGAGGGTCTAGGATTGCTTCTTCAAATTTCTTTGGCTCTACTTGTGATAGAAAGCTGGAGTAGAGAACTGAACTTAGATTCCTGCTCCTTGTTTGTACCCCTTGTCTGAGATCTCCAATAATTTGATTGGCTGGATGATCTTTTAAATGCCTATTTGCTGGAGGCAGCCTGTCTTCAGGTTGTACACCTTCATTCTCTTCATTTAGCTGCACTTCTTGATCCCCTTCAGCTTCAGGAGTATCTTGTACTCCCCCTGGACAGCTGCCGCCTTCTGCTACTTGCTGACTTGCAGTAGGACCTTCTGCAATAGTAAGCTTGCCCATCTTCTCAGTTACACCTGTGGAGCTGCAAACACTTCTAGGCAATTCATTGTTAATGAGTCTAGCTTCATCAAAAACTACATGAACAGACTCTTCTATAACTTGAGTAATCAAGTTATAGACCCTATAAGCCTTACTATTGTTACTATACCCAACAAAGATCCCCTCTTGGGATTTGGCAGCAAACTTGGTTAGATAAGACTTACCATTGTTAAGGATATAGCACTTGCAACCAAATATCCTGAAATAGGATAGATTTGGTTTTCTGCCCTTCACAATCTCATAGGGGATCTTCTTGTGGCTCTTGGTGATAGTAGCCCTATTGATTACATGACATGCAGTATTGACTGCCTCAGCCCAGAAATATTCTGGGAGAGAAGTGTCACTCAATAGGATTCTACCAGCCTCTATCAAGGTTCTATTTTTCCTTTCAGCAATGCCATTTTGCTGAGGTGTTCTTGGTGAGGAAAATTCTTGAAAAATTCCAAACTCTTCACACAGTTTTGTCATACTTTCAGACTGAAATTCAGTACCATGCTCACTTCTAATTTTGACCACTGTACTGTTCAATTCATTCTGAATTTGTTTAACAAAACTATACAAGATGCTTGGTGTTTCAGATTTTTGCCTTAGAAAGAACACCCAGGAATACCTTGAGTAGTCATCAACTACCACAAATGTGTAGACCTTCCTACCTAGGCTGTGTACTGACATAGGACCAAAAAGATCCATACGCAAGAGGTATAGACACCTCACAACATCTTTGTTCTCAAGGCTATGAAAGGTGGATTTGGTTTGCTTGCCCTTTTGACAAGCTGAGCATATCCCAACCTTTATACACTTAACCTGAGGACCATTCCTCACTAACTCTTTGCTAAAGAGTTGACCAATTATCTTATAGTTAAGATGAGCCAGCCTCTTGTGTCATTTAACACAATGTGAGACTTTCTCATCAACTACAAGATAAATAGGAGAAACAATGTTCTCACACATAATGTCTAGACAATAGACATTTCTCTTCCTATATCCTGTTAGAATGATCTTTTGATCACTTGACCTACTGATATGACAACCATCGTTGACAAATGAGATGTCATATCCTAAATCACTCAGTTGACTTATGCTAATGAGATTATGTTTCAAACCCTTTACATAAGCCACTTGAGTAATTGTAATTAGGTTGCTAGAAATGTTACCAAAGCCTTTGATGATTCCTTTTTTCGAATCACCAAAGGTAACTTTAGGACCATCCTTGATTGGTGTATAGTCCTTCAGCAATCCCCTAGTTCCAGTCATGTGCCTGGAACATCCACTGTCCAAGTACCATATAGGGGCATGGCCACTTGGACTCACCTGCAAAACAGATTACTTAACCTTAAAACCCAAATAATTCTTGGGTCCTTGGTGCAGGTTAGTTTGACTTTTAACAAGACTACCTATAGCTCTTCTAGCAGGTAGTTTGTTAATCTCCTTGACACGAGAATTGTGCCAACAATCTATGGCAAAGTGGCCTACCTTGCCACAACACCAGCACTCAAATCTGTTGTACCTTTGTTTAGGTACAACCCTGGCTGTTTTATCTACAGCAGGCTTCTTGTTGAGTACTGGGGCTTTGCCCTTAGACTTGGACCTAACTGTCCTGCCAGGTTTTGTAAACCCCAATCCAGTCTTACCCTTTTGAGGGATAAACTCATATATCAAAGGTAAAACTGATTTTGGTTTAGAAAAACTTGCAACAATCTCTCTCTCCTTCTGAAGTCTAACCTCCAGATTCCTAATTTGATCATTCTTAAATGTAATAGTTCCCATCTGAATAACTGTAATGTTCTTCAGCCTGGCTATTTCATTTAGTTTTTGATCTAACACTTTATTTGAATCAGCAGCTGCCAACTTAAGATTAGCAATTTGCTTAGTCAGTGTTTTGACCAGATTTTTTCTCTTCTTAAGTGCCTGCAATACATCTCTATATTCATCCATCAACTGATGAATATCTCCCTCAGATGCAGACCCACCCAAATCACTTGATGCAGATGTATCTGATTCTGAATCAGTACTATAATCTGAAAAACATTGTACCTTACTTGGTCCAGGCTGATCCTGGATCTTGTCTCCTTCTGTTAAGGCCATCAGTACATTGCACTGATTGTCCTCATGCTCATAAATTGAGTTCATTAGCTGCAAGAACTCATCTTCTTCGTCTACAACAAACAAGCCTATATAGGCTTCAGCTTCTAAATCTGTTTCTGATGATGATTGATCAGTCAGACTTTTGTCCTTCTTGGCAACAAAGGACCTTTCCCTTTTGCCCTTGAAGTAAGTCTTCTTCTTGTCAGTTGACTCTTTCCTCTTTTCTAGACAGTCAGCTACTATATGTCCTTGTCTATTGCAACAATAGCAAACTATCTTTGAGGATGTATTTTTACTTGGCTTGGACTTTCTTTTGTCATTTCTTGATGACTTCCTGTTCTGATAATAGTCATCTTTAGACTGTGAAGTGGATGGCTTAGACCTCCACTGCTTCTTTTTCGGAAATGTTTGAAACTGTCTTGTAAAGGCAGCAAAATCCTCATCAATTTCACTACTGTCTGAGTTCTGGTTTTCTAAATTTTCTAAAGTAGTCTCAGCAACTATTTGTGGTGGAGATGGAGACTTGCTTCTAAACTTCCTAGTGGATTCAGTCTTGAAGGCCAAAGACCTTTCCTTGTGCTCCACTCTAGTAGTCTTCTCTTCCTCCTTTCTAACCATTAACTGCATTTCATAAGATAGCAGGTTTCCAAACAAGGTTGGAGGAGGTATATCAGCTAATTTGGCCATTTCCCTAATGACACAAATCTTGGTATCCCAGTCCTTAGTCAGGGATCTTAAAAACTTGTCATTCAGCTCATAGTTGCTGAATTCTCTTCCATAGGACATCAACTCATTAACAATCCTATAGAATTTCTTGTAGCATTCAGTAATGCTATCAGACTTGCCTTGTCTGAAGCTTTCATACTCCTGATTTAACAAAGACTTCCTGTCTTGTCTTACCTCTTCAGATCCCTCCATGTAAACTATTAGAGTGTCCCACATTTCTTTTGAGGTTTTACAATGTATTAGGTTCTGAAATGTGGCATCATCAATTGCACTTACAATAATATTCTGGACCCTCTTGTCCATAGTGGCCAGAATTATTTTATCTTTAGTCATTTCTGAATAGTCTTTGGGAGTTCTCTGATTTGCATCCAGAACAGATACTTTCATTGGCACATATGACCCTTTTTGACTATGATGTATATTCTTGGGTCAGATGCTTCCATAAAGAGTCTAACCCTCTCTTTCCATATGCCAAAAATCTGTTTTCTGCAGATTGACAATTTCATGGATCATAGCTCTTTGTGATTCTCAGTTGAACCCATTTTCTTGATTCTTGATTCTGACTATAGGATCTTTACTAATACTGTTATGTCCTTTATGAGTAACCTGCCTCTGATACCACTTGAAAGAAACAGTGCCTAATCACCTAGAGGGGGGCGGGGGGGGGGGGGGGGGGGGGGTTGAATAGGTGACCTATCTCTTTTTAAACTTTAAAGGCAGAAATACTGTACAGTAATTGCAATTCTACAAGTATCACAGCACAGCAACCATACAAGCATACATTCACGGAGAGCACACAGGATTTAGAGTGGTTCCCCAAGGTCTGGGTACATCCACTTTCCCCCTTCGCCTATCTAGTAGTGTACTAGATTCGGCTTAACTTCTCCACTTCTCCTTAGATCCACAGATCTTACAACTCAGAACCCCAAACAGGTTCCTACAACTCAGAGTGATCCCACTCCTACAACTCAGGCACCAAGCCCTACCACTCAGTCTTCAACAAGACCTACACTCAGGCACAATAGCCCTATCTCAGCCTTCAACAAGGCCTACACTCAGAGAAATGATTCTCCTACACTCAGGCTCACAGGCCCTACCTCAGCCTTTATAGATTTAGGCTTACAACTCAGATCTATACAAGATCCTAGAGAAATTAGAAAATATAAAGTATATAACCACAACTCTGATAGAGAGAGATGAGTTGACTGGTTTCTTGATGAGTTCTTGAAAGAACTTGGCTGAGATCAACCTCCCTTGGCTTTCTTCAAAGCTTCTTGAATTAAAACACAGTAGGGTTGTATCTCTATGCAGATAATCTTCAATCAACTGCTGACTTGAGATTCTGATTTCAATCTGAATCTTCCTTATCAGCCTGGTTCAACAGCTGGTCTTCTTAGAAGGAGCTCTCTCTCTCCAACTTCTTAGATCTTCTCTCGAAGGTCTACTTCTTGTTGTGTTATTTTTCACTTCATGGATCGATACTTCCTTTTGTTGAAGGAATAAGCCTTTATATAAGCTTTCTTCACGGTGACCGGCTGATCCGGTTTCTGACAACCTTCTGACAGCTCTGACAGTAGTAGTTGACCAGTTGAAATGGCAGCTGTCAAGTCATCCAGTCACTTCTTGAAATCTCTGTCACTGTCTGAAAGTGTCGAGACAGATAGTCTTTATGTGTCGACACAAATAGACTAAGTGTCAACACAAGTAGACTAAGTGTCGACACTAGCCTTTATGGTGTCGACACAACTCCTTGTGTTGTTGTAACAGCTTCTCAACACTGCTTCTTCAGAATGTGTCGACACTGATCCTGTGTGTCGACACAAGTCCTTCTTCTTCAATACTTAGTTGATTTCTGCTAAGTGTCGACACAACTCCTTTGTGTCGACACATCTTCTTGTGTTGAAACTTGCTAAGTGTCGACACATCTTCTTTGTGACGACACATGCCTTCTGTGTTGAAACTTTTGCTGAGTGTCGACACATCTCCTTTGTGTCGACACATTCTTCATGTGTTGAGACTTTGCTGAGTGTCGACACATCTCCTTTGTGTCGACACTTGTACTTAAACTTTGTTGAAGTTTACTGAGTGTCGACACAGCCTCCTAGTGTCGACACTTGTACTTGAACTTTGTTGAAGTTTGCTGAGTGTCGACACAGCCTCCTAGTGTCGACACTTTTGCTGCCGACAAAGTTTCTCTGGGTGTCGATACTGCCTTCCTGGTGTCGACACAATTACTCCAAGTGTCGACACAGCTTCCCTAGGTGTCGACACAAGCCTCCTTAAGTGTCGACACTTTTATTCTGGGTGTCCACACATGGACTTAGAAACTTTTTTGCTTTCCTTGCAATTACTTAACCTGCACAAATAAAATCAAAGCACATCAAATACACCTTGATGTATATCATTGAGTAGGGTGAGGCTTCTTCAAATCAGGTACATATATTCCAATGTACCCAACAAAAATGACTAAGTCAATAGGCATTGAGTGAAGCCAGTTTACTCAACGCCAAATAACTAATAGTGCTGCGTGAAGTCAGGACAGTCATACCCAGCAAGTTACAGCACAAAAAAAGACTAAGTCCATAGGCATTGGGTGAAGCAAGTTCACTCAACGCCATAAAATTAACAGCACTGAGAAAGGGAAGGCAGTCAAAGCTTTAAGTGTTGACAAGGAGAAAAAGTGGCAAAGTCCACAGGCATTGAGTGAAGTCAACTCACTCAACGTCATATAGCCAGAAGCGTTGAGTGAAGCTTGATCTCTCAATGTCATGCTCTTTCTGTCAAAGAGAAAGGAAAAGGAGACTAAAAATCGACAAAGTCCAGAAGCGTTGAGTGAAGCCAATTCACTCAACACCAAGATCAAAAGGCTTTGAGTCAAGATAATGCAGTCAGCCTAAGATGAAATAGAGAAATTGGCTAAGTACAAAAGCGTTGAGTGAAGTCAATGCACTCAATGCCAGATTTTGGAGGCAAAGGCAGAAACCATTGAGTGAGGCTAGCTCACTCACCGCCTTCAGGCAGAAGGAGATTTAACTAAGTATAAAAGCATTGAGTGAAGCTTATCCTCTCAACGCTCTCAATGCTTTCAGACAGAAGGATGCAGAATGTTGGCTAAGTATAAAAGCATTGAGTGAAGCCAGTTTACTCAACACTCTCAACACCTTCATGCAGTGCAAAATTATTCTAAGTCCAAAATCTTTGAGCGAAGCCAGTTCACTTAATGTCATAGTTGTAGAAAGACCTGATAATTATTCTAAGTCCATAATCATTGAGTGAAGCCAGTTCACTCAACGCTCTCAACGCCTAGGATACATAAAGGGCTGAAGATCAAGCTAAGGCAAAAAGCATTGAGAGAAGCTTATACACTCAATGCTCTCAATGTGTGGACAAGCTAAAGAATTGAATAAGTGCAGAATCATTGAGTGAAGCCCATTCACTCAACTCCCTCAACGCTTGGAGTGATTTTGTGAAATTGGCTAATTCTATAACTGATGACGTCAACAAAGTCAACAAAAGTCAACAAAATTCTAAAATGATCATGGAAGAGTGACAACTCATCACTAACGTCACCGTTAGTCTCATTCTGTAAAACTAAGGATATAATCAGTCATTAAAGTAATGACATGTTTCAATCAACTCACTGGATGATAAGATTATAAATAGAAGATGAGATCTAGATCGAATCAAATTTCTGAGGGATCAATTAATTACGAAAATGTTGTGCAGGACTTCGACTTTTTCCTCCGCCATTTTTGTAGAGACTAGAGCTTCAATTCAAAAAATCTGAAGTATTTTTGAGTTAGCTACGACAATCAACATCTGCTACACCAAGATCAATCTCTGGATCTGTGAGGAAGAGGTAGAGCAATCTGTATTCTACAAAACAGGTTAGCTAGTAGAAGATCTTTCTTCTCACTCCTTCGTTAGCAGAATCAGAATCAAGGTTCTGATTTACTTCCAACACAAGCAGTAGATTCTTGAAGATTGTTATTCTTGTTGCTGTGAAGAAGATAGGACTGAGATTCTCTCAGCTTAGGAGGCAATTAACTCAGAGATTAATTTCACTTGAGTCAAAATAACTTTTATGTTCAAATTCTGTAGGATCTGTTCAAGATCAGCATTGTAAGCCTAAATTATAAAGGTTGAGTGGTAGGATCCAATCTTGGATCTGTGTGTGATAGAGATTTTTCTCAGCCTGTGTTATTGGGTATTTGTGCTTGTGGTAGGTGATCAGGTGATTACTGAGTGGTTGGGTTGTGTGCCTGTATTGTAACTCTCTATGGAGATTGTGTGATCATGTAGGATCGTGTGTAATCTCTGAGGAGCCAAGTTATTGGAGAAGTGCCTTGTCTAAAATTCAGTTAGAAAGGCGGGAGGGACAGTGGATGTACCAATATACTGGAGAACTACTATAAAATTATGGTGTGCTGTACGTGAATGTCTTGAAAGGTGAACTAATCTTGGCCTAAATTAGTTAAAGGGCCTAAATTAGTTAAAGTTCAAAAGAATATGAAAATACCTTAATAACCTATTCACCCCCTCTAGGTGATTAGCTACTCTTACATTCAAAGACTTTCAAGTGATATCGGATGGAGGTTGCTCAATAAAGGCTTAACTGTAACATCCCTCAAACAACTAGACCCCTAGGAGTGGTTTTGTCATGACTAGGTCATGACAAAACCCTAGGAAGCCCAAGAAGGCCAAGTAGACCTAGGGATGTAGGTGAGCCACAATGGTCTGCAAATAGTAGATTTATGAACCCTAGTTAAGCTGATCATGGGGCTTCACCAAGACTTCAAGACCCCACCATGGCCTCACCAATCCATTGTAAAGTTCATATGAACTTTAAGGGCCCATTGGATTTGACTTAGGGTGGCCAAGTTGATCTAGGACCATTCTATGCCTAAATTGGGCAAGGTGCCCTAATTAAGGGCAGTGTGCCCTAGTTAAGCCCAACTAACCCTACCAGGGTCTTACTAGACCTAAAATGGGGTCAAGGGGTCACTAAGGACTCTTGGAGGACAGTCAAGGTGGTTAAGTTGACCAAAGTCAACTCTAGTCCTAAATGGGTCAAACTGAACTATATTGGGTCAATTGACCATCCCCTAGCTAGGTGGACCCCATTTATACCCCCTAACCCTAAGGTGAGGTCCATGGGTCACCAAGGCCCCATTGGGGTCAGCCCTAGTGGCTAAATTGACCAAAGTCAACCCTAACCTTAATTTGGGCAAAGTACCCTTCCTAAGGGCAGGTGACCTCTAGAGTGCCAAGTCAGCCCTACCCAACCCTACCTAGGTCATAGGGGAGATCAATGGGTCACCAAGGATCCATTGGGGGCAACCCAAAAGGTCAAAAAGATCAAAGTCAACTCAAACCTACTTTGAGTCAACCTAGCCCAAAAGGGGCTACCCCAAGCCCAAGCCTCCTCATGTGGCTCCTTTAGGGAATAATGTGCATAGATGGGCTACAAATAGCTCTCCAAATTGACCAAGTCAACTTGGTGACTAGGAAAGAGGGTGAGCTCCATTCCATGTTAATGGAGGAGAGAGAAAGAAGAAGGATGGGGAATGAAGGGGGCTCGACCAAGGGGAGGCCAAAGGCCACCCTTCATGGTTGAATTCACCTCCCCTGAGGAAGGGCAGAAGTTTCCAGTCAATTCCCTGGCCACCATGGCCTGGTTCAGCCCCCTCCTCCATGGCCGAACCTAGCCATTAATGGCTTTAATGGGCATTGATAATCCAGCCTCTCACCAACTGAGGCTTTAAACACCATCAGTGGGTCGAGAGAAGGCTTTCCCAATCCTTACCTGAAGAAATCAAGCCCCCCACTGTGCAGTTGTAGAAACCGAGCGGCGCCACCTTCAGGAATAGCTTTCTGGCGATCTTCTCGACTTCAGGCCGCCGACAATGTCCTCCTCCTCTCCTTACCTCATGGCTAGATCATGCCAATGTTTAGGTCCAAGGTTCGGGCTCAATTGAGCCCGAACCAGTTCCTTGTTTTCATGGTTTCGGGCCGAGACGTTTCTTGGTAGAACTGTCGGAATAAGCCCCTCCGGCGGCCAAGCCGCCGCCTGGCGACAGCTACCACCTCAACGGAGGTGGTGGTGGCGGTGGCCGGTCGGGGAGGTGGCCGGATGACCGGCGATAGCGGCTAGAAGATGCTCCAGGAAGATCCAATCCAGGCCATCGGCTGGAGGTGGAATACGACCAGATGCCGTCCAAATTGCATCAAGATTCGTGCTTAAATGATTTTCAAACTATAGGATTAAATAATGCATCTTAATGATTTCGGTCACACTATTTGTAATTAATGGTTTTAATTTTTAAAAATACTGAGGCCCCTCTACTGAAAAGGTCACCAACATGAAATTTGTAGCCCTAAGTGTCTACTTTAATTCAAAATTGATTTGAACCTAATTTGGACCTTGGTTTGAGTAGGGCACACATTTTGGTTGGACCTATACCTAGGGCTATCCTAAAATTAAAAAGGGTGCCCACTCTTCATCCCTTGTCCAAATGACTTGAAATTTGGGCAAGGGGTCACCCATAGCTATATCTAGTGCCTGTCCAAATATGGGAATTTTTTGAGATACTTTGTCTATGGTTGTATCATTTATTTTATAATACTAAGGTAATTTAATTAGGTGGTCTAATGACTTCCAAACCCTTCTAATTTTTGGTGAGTGGTCCCTGGCCTCATGATATGTATTTGTATAAATTTTCACCTTCATTTGGATTTGTTTTGGATAGGGAATGAACTAACCCTAAGTTTTACCTTAATGAGGGGTTCTTAAGTCAAAAGTACACCTTGAGGTTGAGTGGCCAAGTCACCTCAAAAGAGGCTGAGAGTTTGACCACTGACTTGAAATGACCTTTAGCACCCTCAAAGGGATTATGGGGTGGTCTAGGGTAGCTTTGCCCTAGGATCCAAACTAAAACCCTAAGGAGGGGCTTTTGAGTGTTGTGAAGGGCGTGGGGTCAAATACCCTTGTGGGATCTTGCAACTTGGTAGAAATGATTCTAGGGTAGCCAAAGCCCTCTTATATGAATCTTAGAGGATTTGGAGATGGATGAACCTCTCAAATCCCAAACCCTAGTTTAGGGCATATCCACCTTTTGTGTAGAATAAGCCACCAAAACTTACTAAAAGGTGTGAAACTTAGGTAGCATGGATTTTAAGTTAGTGAGGACCTCTGGTTAATTTATTGGAATTTTATGAGTATATTACTAGCACCCCCTTTGTTATACACGATGTGGCTCTAAATGGTATTTTATTTATTATAATCATACTATTCATTCTAGATGCATGAAACTTGGGCAGGAGATGTTTTAAGTCAACATGGTTGTTTCTAAATTTTGTTATAAATTTTAGTTGAAAAACTTTAGTATTTCTTTCACAAGTTTTAAAAAGGCAATTATGGTCAATAATTTATTTAGAGCTATTTACTTGTTGCAAAATTATTAAATTGGGGCTCTAATAATATTTAGGTCAATATCCACTTGGAGAAATTAATTCATGATTTTTAGATGATTATTTGCAATATATACTTTACTAACCCATAATTTTGGGGATTTGATATATAATTTATTCAGAGCTTATTTCCTTCTAGAAAATTTGGAGACACTGGATTTTAAGTTGAATAGTCATTTTGAATTTATCATAAATTTTGTAGAGCATTTGTTTGTATTAAATGGGTACTTCATGTTCAAATTTGGATTTTTTGGATTACTAGAATAAATAAAAAAATTATCTGATAATTTAGAAAAATTATGAATTTCTGGGTTTAGGCTAAAAATGTCATTATAGCCCTTCAATAATTATTATAGGGGTACTGGGTGATTATTTTGTGTACCTCACTTTATACACTTCATATAGCTTAGGTTGGTCTGCATTTAGTAAAATCGCAGAAATTGTGTTGGAGTAAGAATTGGGGCACACGAGTTGGGGTTATATGTTTGCTGATTTGGATGAATGAAAAGAGTTTGTCGTTGCAAGTTGTGATGAGTAAGGGGTTGGAATGGCTAGTGTTCGGTGGTGCTCGGGATCGGCGAAAGATCGTCCTTCCCGTAAGGAGGAAGTGTCTAATGCACTAGGGTTAGATCAAGTAAATTAATTAAGGGTTGAGAAATCTAGTAGCAACCAATAATAGTAAGTGCCTTGCGAAAGGGAGCTTTGGGCGTAATCCCATCGTAGTTCCTAGTGCTTTCGAGAGCCCTTCACGGGGTATACCTTGGGCAGTCCTGAGCTAACCTAAAGTAGTAGGTAAAACTGAAATGCAATAGTAAGTAGATGTAATCTAGGGTTGCACTTACCCTGGAGTTGTGGGAGTTAGGTTAGGTCACTCGGGCAGTAGGCTCCGTGGGTTTGGAGATGGGTAAGTTGGCCCGATGAGCTTTGGCTCAGTTGCAGTTGGTGACGGATGGTTTGGTCAGGCGAGCTTTGGCTCGGTGGTTTACATCAAGGTTGCATGTGCATAAAATAAAGGTGGTGGGTCTTCGATATTGGTGAGTCGATGCACCGACGCCAATACGTTGACTTGACAAGTGTGGTTTAGCACTTGGCCAAGTAAAGCCCGGTGCGCTAGCCGGCAAGAGTATGCAGGAGCTCCGCTTAGTGCACCAGCATTGAGGCGTACGATAGGTCTGACTGGTAGTGTAATTACCGGTTTAGAGGTGTGCGAGGCCCGACCCATCGCTTCCGTTTGCCACTACGGAGGTATCCTGGGAGGTTCGGCTCCAGAAAGGGGGAACTAAAGGTCTGTGTACACCGAGTCAAGTGGGTGTGTTGCACTTGCATGTTCACAACAAGGCATATTTGTGTTTCATAGCATAACCATTGCATTCAACCCTGACACCTATTGTATAAAGTGGTATGGGACGCTTTATACAATAGGCCTTGCAAAATGGCCCCTTAGTTTATAATCTCGTGCAAACGTGCTTATATGTTAAGGTTTATTTCATAAATCTTATATGCATACTTAACAGAAAACCGACACCCTATCGTATAAACAGGTATGAGACTCTTTATAAGATAGGAGCCCTGCAAAAGACCCCTCAGCTTATGTGTTCTCGCATAAGTTAAGGTTATTTTTCCTGCTTAATTTCCCTTGCTTTTATCACAGCCATATATACTATTGGACTGCTAGTTTAGTTCGGCCGCAATCTGATCATTTGTTATTCTCCACCTTTATGTCCTCTCCTTTCCTCCTCTCCGCTCGGTGCCTAGGTGCCATGGGGGAAGGGGCGGGGGATGATAGGACTTAGTCTTTTAGGCTAACGGTTTTCGAACCACATCATTTTAGCGAACCGTGGAGCCCAGCATGGAGGAACAACCCCGGATGTCGACGCGCTTGGAGATGGGGCAGTCTAGTACCGGTATTCAGACGGCAGGGACTATGAGTCCTGGCCCCTACTAGTTGTATTAGTTTTGCTTCCGCGATGAGAGATTTGTAGTGAGGACATTTATGTACTGGGCATGAACCCAAGATTCTCAGTATTTTTATTATATTTGTGGACACTGCCTTCGTGGAGATTATATTTACTATATATGTGATTTTCTATGGACCTGTCTTTTAATTATTTGCTACAGAGTGATCGATTCGGCTGGCAAGGATCGACGTTTTGTAGTGATGACCTTTCCGGACGTGGCGGTGTCACCACAAAACGGCGGTTCTGGGCCTAAGACCCCGTGGTTTTAAAAAAGAAAAAAAGGGGGTCTTACAAGTGGTATCAGAGGAGACCTCGATCGAAAAGTAGCAGTCCACAACCCCTGGGTCACCCCCACACGAGTTTAGTTTGGGGACAAACTAAGCAGCGGAAGCAGTGGTGTGCCCATATGGGGGATCACATGTAAATTGTCCACCGTTAATTAGGTTTGAGTCGATTATTTACTATTGGCTTTGTCATGCAGCCCCCAACACAGCCTAAACCACAGGGCAGAGTCCAGCAGACTCCCGAGGTTGCACCACCTCCTCCGGTTCCCACTCCGTTCCTACAGTCAGAGATGGGTCAGACTCTGATAGTTATCCTGGAGGCATTTAGGGCACAACAGGTTCTGGCTATGCAGCCAAACACGGGGGCCAACTAGCTGAGTATTTTCCGAGGACTTTCTCCCCCATCCTACTTGGGGACAAAGTCAGCCATTCGGATGGGGGAATGGTTGGACATTATGTATGAGATGCTAACTGGGATCCGATGCCCGTGGGAGGAGAGAGTGTCCTTGGTCGTCTCTTGCCTGGAGTCCCATGCTAAGAGATGGTGGAAGACTTCACTGTACACGACGTTTGCCGACAAAGAGGTTGCTAAGATAGCTTGGGGGGAGTTCAGGGCCGCACTACTGGAGCATTTCGTTCCGCAGTCAGCCAGAGACGAGCTGGAGGATAGATTTTTACAGTTGAGACAGGGTAGCAAGACAGTGGTGGAGTATCATCGGGTGTTCAACCATCTGGCCCGGTTTGCGGATTCTTACCAGTTGGATGAGGCAGGTTACACCAAGAGGTTCTATAAGGACCTGCTAGAGGATCTAAGGGAGGCTCTATTGTTCGTGTCCGATGGACCCATTCCACGAATATTGGAGATGATGAAAAGGATCGAGGCAGATTAGCATACCACCCGTGGCCGGAAGAGGCCAGCTGAGGACCAGGGCCGGGGGGCCCGAAATGATCAACGGCGGGGCCGCACCACATATGGGAGAAGAGTAGAAGACTAGCCTTGGCAGGAGGCGAGACATGAGCAGAGGGAACCAGTAGTGGTGGCCCCTCAGCCACCCTAGATGCGGGTGGCATAGAGACCCGGGGGAATGGCATATACCCCGCCAGAATGCTTCAATTGTCATCAGGTGGGGCACATCCTAGAGGAACTGCCCCATGAGGGGCTGCCCCGCCAGCTCAGTATTTTGGAGGCCGAGGATATGGCCGAGGTCTTGGATACCATGGAAGAGACCAGCAGGCAGGAGAGGCAGAAGGTATATGCATTGGATCTGACTCAACAACGGACCCAGAGGAAGTGATCACAGGTATGCCAGTTAATTTTTAATCTTTTCTTTCCTAGATAATTAAAGCTATGAATATAGGACTGATAGACTTGGGAAGAAAACCATAATTAGATTTCTAAGAAATTTAAGTTAAATGCCCAGGCATAGTCTTCATTAGCGGCAAGCCCGCCTATACACTGTTCGATACGGGTGCTTCGCACTCGTTCGTGTCGAAAGCCTTCCTGGAAGGGCAGGAAGGTGTGGAGCGGTTCACCAGCCTGATGATGAGGATACAGCTACCTGACGGATCAGAGTTATTCACCACCGCCCGCTGCAACATGGAGGGTGAGATCGATGAAAAGATATTTGAAGCACCGATGACGATCATGAAGATGTCATTCTTTGATTTGATCCTGGGAATGACATGGTTGTGCTGGAACCATGCTCAGATCGACTGCATGTCAAAGAGGATTACTGTAAGACATGGGAATTCCTTCATCGTCATCGAAGGTATTAGATCTATTCCCCCTCTCTTGCTGACTTCCGTGCAGGCCGTAAAGGCACACTTATAGGGGGAGGAAGTCTATCAAGTGTTGTACGGGATGGCCGAGGCTAAGGGTTCCATCTCGGATATTCCGGTGGTGAGAGATTTTGCCGACGTATTTCCAGAGAAGCTGCCGGGCTACCACCGCACCGAGAGAAGGATTTCCGGATACAGCTGGTGCCTGGGGGCTAAGCCAGCATCTAGATCCCCTTACCGCATGGCCCTGAAGGAGCTGACAGAGTTTCGGAGCCAGCTCCAGGAACTAGTGGAAGCCGGTTTTGTCTGGCCAAGATCTTCACCATGGGAGGCCCCGATGTTATTTGTCAAAAAGAAGGACGCTCAGATTGTGCATCGACTACCGGGCACTGAACCGACTGACAGTCCGGAACACCTATCCACTGCCAAGGATAGATGAGCTGTTTGACCAGGTGGAGGGCACACATTTCTTTTCAAAGCTGGATTTGAGGTCGGGCTACTATCAGATGTGGATCCAGGAGGTGGACATACCGAAGACTGCCTTCAGTAGCAGATATTGGCTGTTCGAGTTTACTGTGATGCCCTTCGGGCTCACGAATGCACCGTCGGCATTCATGAGCCTCATGAATCGGGTGTTCGAGGCATATCTGGATGTGTTCGTCATTGTATTTATTGACGACATCCTCATCTACTCTAGGATAGAGGAGGAGCACACACGACATCTGATGCTGACCCTAGAGAGACTACTGGAGTACCAGCTCGACGTGAAGTTCATCAAATGCCAGTTCTAGTTGAAGGAGGTGGCTTTCTTAGGCCATATCATCAGTGGTGCCGAGTTGGCAGTAGACCCGACCAAGATTCAGGGAGTTCGGGATTGGCCACAGCTGAAGTCGGCCTTAGATGTGCGGAGCTTCCTAGGACTTGCCGGTTACTACTGGAAGTTCGTGGATTGATTTTCTCGTATTGCCCTTCCCCTCACGTCCCTGGCAAGGAAAGAAGGGCCCTTTGTCTGGACCCCGCAGTGCGAGGTGGCTTTTCAGGAGTTAAAGAATCGACTCACCTCAGCTCCTATACTAGCCCGTCCATCATTGAAGGAAGGATTCCAGGTCTACACCGACGCTTCCTACCGAGGCATGGGTGCGGTGCTGATGCAGAATGGTCACGTGATAGCATACGCTTCTCGACAGCTGAAGAAACATGAGCTGAACTACCCAGTTCATGACTTAGAGATGGGAGGGGTCATATTTGCGCTGAAAGTCTGGAGACACTATCTATATGGTATCCACTGTGACATTTACTCCGATCATAAGAACTTGAGGTATGTGGACACACAAAAGGAGCTGAATATCAGACAGAGGCGATGGGTGGAGTTTCTAGCAGATTACCAGTACGAGATGCACTACTATCCGGGAAAGACGAATGTGGTGGCAGATGCGCTAAGCTAGAAGGCCACAAACTCTGGAGCAGGAATGTATTTGATGGCCTTGGAGTTGGTCCAGATGTTCGAAAAGATGCAGATATCCTTTGTGTCTGAGGATCACCCTGAGCTATACCGAGAGTACCTAGCATCGTTGATTGCCCCACATGACATTCGAGACCGAGTCAGAGATGGGCAGAGGCAGGATACCCAGCTTGAGCCAATATTCCGGGCCTTGGAAGCAGGCACTGCTGGAGATTACTCACTAAGGGACGGGCTAGTGAGTTTCAGGGGACGAATTTACATACCAGAGGGAGGCAAAGTCCGAGAGGATATCATGACAGAGGCTCATTGCAGTCGGTGTTCAGTACATCCGGGTGTTACGAAGATGACTACGGACCTAAAAAAGACCATGTACTGGACATGCATGAAGAAGGATATCACCTACTTTGTGACCCACTGCGAGGCATGCAAGTTGGTGAAGGCAGAGTGCAGGAACACCGCAGGACTATTGCAGCCACTCCCAGTGCCGGAGTGGAAGTTTGACGATGTTGCGATGGACATCATACATGGGCTTCCCCAATCGCGGACGGGAAACGATTCGATCTGGGTGATTGTCGACCGGCTGACAAAGGTAGCCAGATTTATTCCGATCAGGAAGGATGACTCGGTTGGTGTGCTGGTTCGGAAGTTCGTGGAACAGTTCATCCGTTATCATGGCGTACCCAGGTCGATTGTATTGGATCGGGATGGACGGTTCATGTCCAAGGAGTGGAGATCAGTGCGAGCGTACTTGGGCACCCGGCTGACGTTCAGTACAACATTTCATCCCCAGACTGATGGACAGACCGAACGCACCAATCAGACCTTGGAAGATCTACTGCGACTTTGCATATTGGATCGCGGTGAGTCCTGGGAAAGCTGTTGCTACTGATCGAGTTCTCATATAATAACAGCTACCAGTCTAGCATAAGGATGGCTCCTTATGAGGCCCTGTATGGGCGGAGATGTAGGACTTCGCTGTCATGGATACAAGACAAGGATCTGAAGGCTTTGGGTTTGGAGTTTGTTGAAGGACACCGAGGCTCAGGTGAGATTGATACGGGAGAGGATGCTAGAGGCACAGAGCCGATAGGCTAAGTATTATGACGCTCTACATCGTTAGGTGGAGTTCCAAGTGGGGGACCAGGTGTCCTTGAAAATCCGACCAAAGCATGGGGTTTCAAGGGTGCGCGGTCGGAAGAAGAAGCTCAGCCCAAGATATATGGGGACTTATAGGATTCGAGAGCGGATCGGTCCCTTGGCATACAGGCTGGAGCTGCCACAAGAGCTGGCAAGCCTGCACGACGTATTCCATGTATCGTCACTCAGGAGGGCTTTACTACGCCCGAAGCAGCAGATTATGACCACGGATGGGCTAGTAGCCTCTGATCGATCAGTTCACCTGGAACCGGTCCGGATTGACGATAAGGGAATATGAGTCTTGCGTCGCAAGAAGGTTCCATTAGTCAAGGTCCTGTGGAGGAATCACGGGCGAGAGGAGCACACCTGGGAGCCCAGGACTTGATGCAACAAAGGTACCCGGACCTTTTCAGTCAGGTATTACTCACAACCTCTCGGGGTGTTACAATTTTCCTTTCATATTTGAAACCCCGTAGGCCTAACTAGAATTTCGAGGATGAAATTTTTTTGTTATTTATTGGGATTTGTAACATCCCTCAAACAACTAGACCCCTAGGAGTGGTTTTGTCATGACTAGGTCATGACAAACCCTAGGAAGGCCAAGAAGGCCAAGTAGACCTAGGGATGTAGGTGAGACCACTATGGTCTACAAATAGTAGATTTATGAAACCTAGTTAAGCTGATCATGGGGCTTCACCAAGACTTCAAGACCCCACCATGGCCTCACCAATCCATTGTAAGTTCATCTGAACCTTAAGTGCCCATTGGAGTCGACTCAGGGTGGTCAAGTTGATCTAGGACCACTCTAGGCCTAAATTGGGCCAAGTTGCCCTAATTAAGGGTAGTGTGCCCTTGTTAAGCCCAACTAACCCTACCATGGTCTTACTAGACCTAAAATGGGGTCAAGGGATCACTAAGGACCCTCAGAGGATAGTGAAGGTGGTTAAGTTGACCAAAGTCAACTCTAGCCCTAAATGGGTCAAACTGAACTATATTGGGTCAATTGACATCCCCTAGCCAGGTGGACCCCATTTATACCCCCTAACCCTAAGTTGAGGTCCATGGGTCACCAAGGACCCATTGTGGTCAGCCCTAGTGGCTAAATTGACGAAAGTCAACCCTAACCTTAATTTGGGCAAAGTGTAACATCCTGAATCGCTCTAGGCCCCTCGTGTGTGTTTTTGAGTCAGGAGGGTTGACTCGAGTCCTGGGAAGTGCAGGAAATTGGACTGCACTTGCTGAGGAATGGAGAAATCAGTGCAGAGAAGGATATGGGTAGTGACACGGGCGTGTCACTACCTGTGTGAATGTGACACGGGTAGAGACACGGGCGTGTCCCTACCCGTATGGCAATGCGTCGAGTTGAACTCGACGAGAGGTGTCGAGATCGACGAACTGCGCGTCGACTTCGACGAATTTACATGACACGGGTAGAGACGCGGCATGTCTCTACCCGTGTGGCATTGTGTCGAGTTGAACTCGACGAGGGGCGTCGAGATCGACGAACTGCGCGTCGACTTCGACGAATTAACATGACATGGGTAGAGACATGGGCGTGTCCCTACCCGTGTGCTCCAGTCGACGATTTTGATCGAGATTGACGAAGTGTTGAGATCGTCGAAATCCATCCAGAGAAGGACACGGCCAGGGAACACGGCTATGTTATGTGGACACGGGTCGGGACACGGGTCGGGACACAGGCGTGTCCCTACCCATGTCAACTTTTGAACCGACACGGAAACTGTCGTTGCCGCTTCGCCCAAGCACGACACGGGTAAGGAAACGGCCGTGTCCCTACCAGTGTCGCTTTTCATATATAAGGGGGAGAGAAAGCCCTAGCCGTTTCCACGCTCACTTAATCCCTGTTTTCTGAGAGAACTTCTATAGAAGGAGAACTGCAGGAGCAAGTTCTAGGGAGGGAAAATCTTCCATCGCCGTTAAGGAGAAGATGCCCCCAAGGAGAATTACGAGATCCATGGCCGGAAATGGAGGAACCACTGGAATCGATGTGAGTTTCCTACCCTCTCCCTTGGTGCTAGATCTGTATATATCTAGGAGAGACGCGACTCAAAAGAGTCTCGACATGTGAGAAGATGTTTCTCTAGGGTGAGGCCAATCCGGGGCTTGTGCTCTTGGTTAGTGGTGTCTTCAACCTCTCCGATCTTCTATGAGGAGATGGGGGATGGTTTCGTGAAGAGAAAAGGTCTCATGAGGGTGAATAATGGTGGTGGAAATTCTAGAATGTCTTGGGAAGATCGCCTTGAGGAGGAAGATGAACCGATGCCGTTCATTCCGCCTTAAGATGCGTGCAGAATCTGTATTCTACGCGCAGCGAACTTCGTGGCCATTTTTTTTAGGTGTGATATGGCCAGATCTGGGATTTCGGCTAAACACGAAAGTCGAAGACCTTGAAAATACCTGTCCAACGAGTGGCTACATGACTTCAGGCGAAGTCTGTAGCTACGGGAAAGTCTAAACGAAAATAGTGTTCAACAAATCCTGCATGCAGAAATTGTGTTCTGTACGCAGCAGACTTCAAGTTCGATTTCAAATAGGATAACCTCAAATCTGGGTTGAGGTTTGAAAACGAAAGTTGTGGACTACGGAAAGACCTTTCCATCGTGGGGTTACACGTCTTCACCGGATTCCTGTAGCCTCGGGAATCTCCGGTTGAAGCCGCAGTCCAGATTCAATCTGCACCTAAATTCTGGGCTTTTTATAAGACGGATTTGGATTCGGTGGAATTATTATTGCAAGTTACTTGGCTTGGATGAACTCTTATGATTAATCACTTGTTGCATGATTGACGAAGCTTATTAACTAGATTTCATATAATCAAATTGTGAAGCAATCTTATTTAAATGAATTGACTTGATAGGAATTGAAGGATTGTTATTTGTGCGGATCATGTATATAATATGTTGTTAACATATGGAAAGTGTGATGGATCTTTACACGCGCATCATGTTCATACTAGGATAGTAATTTTGGAAAGATTGATAGATTTTTCATATGCGTAACATGTTTATATTATGTTGTCATCATTTGGGAGTCATATAGAAGAATAAATCATGGCCATGAGTATGTTTGATTAATGAATTGAGTTTAGTAGTCCAATACTTAGAGCGTCGTCTCCCCACGGGTAGTATTGTGAAGGGATGTAAGTGCGGTGTTGACCGTCACTTATTTGGTTGTATTGTGATAAGACATGGATGGATGGTTGGGCTGTGTCCTCGTGCTTACTTCCGAGGCCCCTTCCATGTTATGTTGGTGTGGCATTTGCATGCGGTGTGAGTTGACAGACGGTGTCGTAATCCTGGGTTAAGGATAGTGTGGCAGGTCTACGGGCTCGCCAGTCGTCACACCGACGGGAGTCGACATTTAGACTTTGGGCGGTTGGACTTGGTCCTCGGTGTTCATGTCCCGGGGCTCCTTCCGTGCCAAGTGAATGGTTGGGCTGTGTCCTCGTGCTTACTTCTGAGGCCCCTTCCGGGTCACACAAGGCCAGTTCGGGCTGTGTTCTTGGTGCACATCTACCCAAGACCCCGCTGGGCCATAGTATGTGAAAGCACTAGTGCCTAAACCACCTAGAGGGTGGGTGAATAGGTGCACTTAATCTTTTTTAACTTTTATGGCAGAAACACAAAATTATATGAAATTCTTCATAGTAATTCAACACAGATAACACAACAATCACACAAGCATACAATCACAGAGAGCACACAGGATTTATAGTGGTTGCCCAAGGTCTGGGTACATCCACTTTCCCCCTTCGCCTATCTAGTAGTATACTAGATTCGGCCTAACTTCTCCACTACTTCTCAGATCCACAGATCTTACAGCTCAGAACCCAAACAGGTTCCTACAACTCAGAGTGATCCCACTCCTATAACTCAGGCACAAAGCCCTACCACTCAGTCTTCACCAAGACCTACACTCAGCCTTCAACAAGGCCTACACTCAGCCTTCAACAAGGCCTACACTCAGAGAAATGTATCTCCTACACTCAGGCACATAGGCCCTACCACTCAGCCTTTATAAATATAGTTTTACAACTCAGATCCCTTAGGATCCTACAGAAAATAAAGAGTACAAAGATTAATAACCACAACTCTGATTGAGAAAGTTGAGTTTACTGGCTTCTTGATGAGTTCTTGAAAGAACTTTGTAGAGATCCACCTCCCTTGGCTTTCTTCAAAGCTTCTTGAATTAGAACACAGTAGGGTTGAATCTCTATGCAGATGATCTTCAATCAACTGCTGACTTGAGAATCAGATCTCAATCTGAAACTTTCTTAGCAGCCTGGTTCAATAGTTGTCTTCTTAGAAGGAGCTTTCTCTCTCCAACTTCTTAGATCTTCACTTGAAGGTCTTCTTCTTGTTTGTTGTTTCTCACTTCAATGATTGCTTCATCTGATTCGATTGATTTCACTTCTGTTGAAGGAATAAGCCTTTATATAGGCTTTCTTCATGGTGACCGGCTGATCCGGTTTCTAACAAACTTCTGACAGTTCTGACAGTAGCAGTTGACCGGTTGAAATGGCAGCTGTCAAGTCATCCAGTCACTTCTTGAAACCTCTGTCATTGTCTGAAAGTGTCGAGACAGATAGTCATTAAGTGTCGACGCAAATAGACTAAGTGTCGACACAAATAGACTAAGTGTCGACACTAGCCTTCATGGTGTCGACACAACTCCTTGTGTTGTAGAAACTGCTTCTCGACACAGCTTCTTCAAAATGTGTCGACACTGATCCTGTGTGTCGACACAAGTCCTTCTTCTTCAATACTTAGTTGATTTCTGCTAAGTGTCGACACAACTCCTTTGTGTCGACACATCTTCTTGTGTTGAAACTTGTTAAGTGTCGACACATCTTCTTTGTGTCGACACATGCCTTCTGTGTTGAAACTTTTGCTGAGTGTCGACACATCTCCTTTGTGTCGACACATTCTTCATGTGTTGAGACTTTTGCTGAGTGTCGACACATCTCCTTTGTGTCGACTCTTTTGCTGAGTGTCGATATATCTTCTAGTTCGACACATGTACTTGAACTTTGTTGATGTTTTGCTGAGTGTCGACACAGCCTCCTAGTGTCGACACTTGTACTTGAATTTTGTTGATGTTTTGCTGAGTGTCGACACAGCCTCCTAGTGTCGACACTTGTACTTGAACTTTGTTGATGTTTTGCTGAGTGTCGACACAGCCTTCTAGTGTCAACACTTTTGATGTCGACAAAGTTCCTCTGGTGTCGACACTGCTTCTAAGTGTCGACACTTGTACTTTAGGCATTTATTCATTGTGTGTCGACACTGCCTGTATGTGTCGACACTTTCCTTCTGGTGTCGACTCTGCATCCCTGGTGTCGACACAATTACTCCAAGTGTCGACACAGCTTCTCTGGGTGTCGACACAAGCCTTCTTAAGTGTCAACACTTTTCTTCTGGTGTCGACACATGGACTTAGAAACTTTTCCTGCAAACATGCAGTTACTTAACCTGCACAAAGAAACTCAAAGTACATCAAATACACCTTGATGTATATCATTGAGTAGGGTGAGGCTTCTTCAAATCAGGTACATATATTCCAATGTACCCAACAATCTCCCCCTATTTGGAGAAGTCATAACCCTTAATCAATGATATACACCATACAAAACAAATTCTCAGTATGATGTACAACAATATTATGTGACAGGGAAAATACATAAACATGTATGAACAGAACATGTATATACCATTAGCTCAGAACAATTAATGTAATAAATGAACATATAACATTGTTCTTACAAATTCCGAACATTTTCATTAGTAAAAAGTTTACATAGAAATTTAATACAAAAAGATTACAACTTGTAAACTAAAGAAAATGCTATCCTAAGGCTGCTCTAGTTCCTTGATTACAATCTCTTTTCCAGATTGAATCTTTGCTTGAACTTGAGCTTCAGTGTCATCAGCAGCAGCAGGCTTCTTCCCTTTAAGATCTTTCTTTTTCAACTCTTCAGCCTTTATCTTCTGCCTTTCAAAATAGTGATAAGGCTTGGGAAAATACTTGCTAGGCTCCTGTGCATTAGGAGGTAGCTTTCCCAGTTTAGCCTTTCTTCTATATTGTACAATGGCCTCTTGCCTATTCTCATGCTTCCTCCACTCCAGGTCAGAATACCACTTGCCTCTATCCAGGACATTGTCCTTAGCAGCCTTCCATGCAGTCAAGATGATATTCCTGGAAGTGGGGCTCCATTGTTCAAAATCAGGTCTCAATTCAGCTTGCTCTCTGAATCTTTTCTTAGACAATTGAGTCTCTTGTTCCTTTAATAAGGCCTCTTGCTCTTTGAGTATTGCCTCTGGCACAAGCTGAACAACTTTCTCTATGATGACATTCTGATTTCCCTCAGGAGGACTATACATAGACTGTATCTCTTGATGTATCATGTCAAAGTCTGGTGGAGGGTAAATCACTTGAGCTACTTCAGCCTGCTCTCCTCCAAGGTATGCAGGATTAATTCCAGACTCTGCAACATTGTCATCATCACATAAGGGTGGATATCCAAGGGTGGCTCTAATGGAATTCGAAATCCATTTGTCATGATCAGAGCCTGCCTTGACTAATACCCTCTCCCACTTTATGACTTCTCTCTCTATATGATCCCTCAAATCATCTTTCTGAAACCTTATCTGTGCATTCAGATAGTTAACTCCATCTTTATAGAAGGGTTTTAATCTTTGGAGCTTGTCATTAATTGCCTTTTGAGAGTCTTCAATAGCAGTTTTAACAGCAGTTAGGCTCTCTTGCAATTGTTTGTCAAATTCAGCCTTGGCAGTAGCACTTGCTGTAGTCTGAGCAGTAGCCATATTATTCATTTCAGTTACTATGGCATTATGAGAGGCTGTCAAATTATCATTCATCCTGATCTGGTTTTCCAGGACATAGCCTTGCTTCACTTCTAGCTCATCAAGTTTTGTCTTTAGTTTCTCTTGATGTGTGGCCAGATAGACTACTGCATTGCCTCCCTTATGGAAACAATCAGTCATTTCCTTTTTGTTAAGATTCACATCAAATCTGATAGATTTGATGTCTTGTGCAAGATCAAACTACAGTGACTTATGCCCTTCATCCACATATTTTTCCAGAGCTTGCCTTTGCTCATCAAGCTTAATCTGTAAAGCCACCATCAGAGAACTGAAATCAGTAGATGGGGCAGGCTGTGGAGCAATTGTTTGTAGGGCTTTCTTATAGTTCTAGCTTCTTCTCTTGAAGACCTGGAACTTCCTCTTCTTGGCTCTAACAGCCTCTTCATCCTCTGAAGCAGATGTGCTGACAATGTCTACTTTGTCTTTAGGACTAGGAGGTAACTCCTTATCAGTCCTTTGTGGTTCCTCAGCATCCTTTGGCTTCTTTGTCTCTTGTGTAGCAGTTTCCTCTATATTCTCCATATGCTCCCCCTCAATATTGATCTCCTCCCCCTCAACAGCAGCTTTCTCTTTCTCAAAATCACTTTGTAGAAGATCAGGGAATAGCTCTTCTAATGTAAATTCCTGTTGAGGAAGGGCTGGAGAATCTCTTATCTCATCAACCACTTGATTAGCAACAGATGTGTCCTCCATGACAACATCTTGGGGTTGAGGTTGTATCTGTGTTTGCTGATGAATATCAGGTAATAAATCAGTCAAAACTACTTCCTCAATAGTGAAATCTAATTGAGTAATTTCAGTGATTACCTTTAGTATGGTTTGGGTAGCCCTTTCACTCTCTAGAGGAGTTGGCTCTTCCACAAGTAGAGGCTCCCCCTGGATTGTATCCAGGTGAATTGGGCTTGCTGGTGGTAGCTCCCCCTGCCTCTGTGCTTCTTCTTGTCTTGCTGGAGACTGGCCAGCATTTCCAGTCTCTTCATCATCAGGAGTAAATACTACTTGCTCTTCAGAGCTACTTGAAGATTCTTGAGCCATATTGGCTGTCTTCTTCTTCTTCTTCTGAGTTGTGTCCTTTACTGGAGTAGGCATTTCTTTTGTCAGTACTCTATCCCACCTAGAGAAAATTCTCAAATCCATTCTTCTCATGTGGTTTATTTTGGAACCTGCAGCCTGGTTCATTACCTCAGGTATACTACCAGCTAGATATAGACTCAGGATTCTACCCAGATTGGGCTTCTTCATACTTTCTTTTATCTTATCAAACATAACTGCAGACCAATCAGTATCTAGTTTGAAGATAATCCTTGTCATCAAATTGAACATCTGAGCTGAAATTCTGTCATGTCCTCCAGGCTTGCTCAGAATGACCTTGCCAACTATTTCAGATAAGAATTTCCCTTGGATGTTCATTCCTTTCCTATTGAACACTGATCCAATCTTCAGGTTTGAATCCAGTCCACACCATCTCAATGCCTCTCTATTATTAGAAGCAGATACATCTTCTTCTTCTTTTGTTATTGGTAGATGAAGTACCTTCCTCAGACTTTTCTGTGTGATCTTAACTTTGGTTCCATGAACTCTGGATTTAATCTTGAGTCCAGAGTCGTCAAGTGAAGCTGCATTCAAAAATTCTAGGACCTCCTTCTTCCAGATCTTGATTGGTTCTGAAACAAGGTATTCCAGGCCAGTCTCGGCAATTAGGGTCACCACACCTTTGATTTCAGGTTCCGCGTCATCAAAGGCATGTCGCACGAGTTCATATCCTTCATTTATGTTCTCTTCTAGCTTAGGCGCCATTAGGGTTTGAAGAAATTTGAATTTAGAGAAGAGAGATGTCGACACACAAGTTTGGTCTCGAAACTTTGGTGAGCGTGTCGACATACAATGACAAAAACCTATTTATACCTTTCTAGATCGAAGGTGAAAAGGCGCGTCAAAATACTTAAATTGTGTCGACACTGTTGAAAAGTGTCGACACTTACTTATAATGTCTCGACAACTATGTGTCGACACAAGTATAGTCGACAGAATATATGTGTCGACACTTGTATATGTGTCGACACCACTTAGCTCGACACTTAGTCGAGACTCTACTAGACTAATTCTGTGTAAAGCCTAAGTGTCGACATCACCTTGGATGTGTCGACACAAATTCACTGAAGTGTCGACACAGACTTCCTAGATGTGTCGACACCATTTCTCTGAAATGTCGACAACACTTCTATTTGTCGACACAGACAACTCTGTGTGTCGACACCATTTTACTTAGCCAATTTTTGTAAACTATTCTAAGTTTATCATCCCTAATTCAATTTTAAATTTATTGAATTTGGTTTCATCTAAGGGCATAGTGTACATGTCAGCTAGCTGATTATCTGTATTTATATACTCTAGGGAAATATCTTCTTTTTCCACATGTTCTCTTAGAAAATGGTATTTTATTTCTATGTGCTTAGTCCTACTATGGGAGACAGGATTATTTGCAATAGAAATAGCACTTGTAGAATCACAAAATAAAGGTGTTCTACTTACTTGAATACCATAATCTTCTAGTTGGTTTTGTATCCATAGAAGTTGAGCACAACAACTTCCTGCAGCAACATACTCTGATTCTGCTGTGGAGATAGCCACACTTGTTTGTTTCTTGCTACTCCATGATATCAGCCTTCCACCTAGGAATTGACAGGTACCTGTTGTACTTTTCCTATCTTCCTTGCAGCCTGCAAAATCTGCATCTGAATAACCTGTCAGTTCAAACTCTCCATTCCTAGGGTACCAAAGGCCTAGATAAGGAGTGCCCTTAAGATATCTCAAAATTCTTTCGACTGCTGTCAAGTGAGATTCTTTAGGACAAGCTTGGTACCTTGCACAGACAAATGTAACATACATGATATCTGGTCTACTAGCAGTCAAATACAATAGGGAGTCAACTATCCCTCTATACAATGTTTCATCTACAAGTTTCCCTACATCATCTTTGCTTAGAGACATTGTTGACCCCATAGTAGTTTTCATGGTAGTGGATGATTCCATACCATACTTCCTTATCAATTCTAGGGTGAACTTAGACTGGCATATGGATAAACCATCCTCAGTCTGTCTAACTTGGAGACCCAAGAAGAACTTAAGTTCCCCCATACTGCTCATTTCAAATTGTCCTTGCATTAGTTTTGCAAACTTTTTGCAAAGACTACTTTCTGTAGACCCAAATATGATGTCATCTACATATATTTTGACTAAGATAATCTTGCCTCTGGATTCCCTAAGGAATAGAGTCTTGTCTATTTTCCCCCTTGTGAATTTATTCTCAATGAGGAAACTAGACAGGGTTTCATACCAAGCCCTAGGGGCTTGTTTTAACCCATACAAAGCCTTCCTAAGTCTATAAACATAATTAGGTTTAGTAGAATCAACAAAACCTGATGGCTGTTTTTCATAGACTTCTTCCTTCAAGTTTCCATTCAGAAAAGCTGACTTAACATCCATTTGATAGACCTTAAATCCTTGGAATGTTGCATAGGCAAGGAACATCCTTATTGCTTCCAGTCTGGCTACTGGAGCAAAGGTTTGATCAAAATCAATACCTTCTTCCTGCCTATATCCTTTAGCAACTAGTCTAGCTTTGTTCTTTATAATTACTCCATTCTCATCCAACTTGTTCCTAAAGATCCACTTAGTTCCTATAATGTTGTGGTCTTTTGGTTTAGGAACAAGCTCCCAGACTTTGCATCTTTTGAACTGGTTCAGCTCCTCTTGCATTGCCTCAATCCAATGAGGGTCTAGGATTGCTTCTTCAAATTTCTTTGGCTCTACTTGGGATAGAAAGCTGGAGTAGAGAACTGAACTTAGATTCCTGCTCCTTGTTTGTACCCCTTGTCTGAGATCTCCAATAATTTGATTGGCTGGATGATCTTTCAAATGCCTATTTGCTGGGGGCAGCCTGTCTTATGGTTGTACACCTTCAGCTTCTTCATTCAGCTGCTCCTCTTGGTCTTCTTCAGCAACAGGAGTATCTTGTACTCCCCCTGGACAGCAACCACTATCATCCACTTGCTGACTTGCAGTAGATCCTTCTTCAATAGTAAGCTTGTCCATCTTCTCAGTCACACCTGTGGAGCTGCAAACACTTCTAGACAATTCATTGTTAATGAGTCTAGCTTCATCAAACACTACATGTACTGACTCTTCTACAACTTGAGTAGTCAAGTTGTACACCCTATAAGCCTTACTGTTGTTGATGTACCCAACAAAGATCCCCTCTTGGGATTTGGCAGCAAACTTGGTTAAATAAGACTTACCATTGTTAAGTATATAGCATTTACAACCAAAGATCCTGAAATAGGATAGATTTGGTTTTCTGCCCTTCATAATCTCATAGGGGGTCTTATTGTGGCTCTTGGTGATAGTAGCCCTATTGATTACATGACATGCAGTATTAACTGCCTCAGCCCAGAAATATTCTGGGAGAGATGTGTCACTCAACAGGGTTCTACCAGCCTCTATCAAGGTTCTATTTTTTTCCTTTCAGCAATACCATTTTGCTGAGGTGTTCTTGGTGAGGAAAATTCCTGAAATATCCCAAACTCTTCACATAGCTTTGTCATACTATCAGACTGGAATTCATTACCATGGTCACTTCTTATTTTGACCACTGTACTGTCTAACTCATTCTGAATTTGTTTGACAAAACTATAAAAGATACTAGGAGTTTCAGATTTTTGACTTAAGAAGAATACCCAGGAAAACCTTGAATAATCATCTACAAACACAAATGTGTAGACCTTCCTACCTAGGCTGTGAACTGGCATAGGACCAAAAAGATTCATATGCAAGAGGTATAGGCACCTCACAACATCTTTGTTCTCAATGCTATTAAAGGTGGATTTGGTCTGCTTGCCCTTTTGACAAGCTGAGCATATCTCATCCTTTATACACTTAACCTGAGGACCATTCCTCACTAACTCTTTGCTAAAGAGTTGGCCAATTATCTTGTAGTTAAGATGAGCCAGCCTCTTGTGCCATTAAACATAATGTGAGACTTTCTCATCAGCTACAAGACAAATAGGAGAAACTATGTTCTCACACATAATGTCTAGACAATAGACATTTCTCTTCCTATATCCTGTCAGAGTGATCTTTTGATCACTTGACCTACTGATATGACAACCATCTTTGACAAATGAGATGTCATATCCTAAATCACTCAGCTGACTTATGCTAATGAGGTTATGTTTCAAACCCTTTACATAAGCCACTTGAGTAATTGTAATTAGGTTGCTAGAAATGTTACCAAAGCCTTTGATGATTGCTTTTTCTGAACCACCAAAGGTAACCTTAGGACCATCCTTGATTGGTGTATAGTCCTTCAGCAATCCCCTAGTTCCAGTCATGTGCCTGGAACATCCACTGTCCAAGTACCATATTGGGGCATGGCCACTTGGACTCACCTGCAAAACAGATTACTTAACCTTAGAACCCAAATAATTCTTGGGTCCTTGGTGCAAGTTAGTCTGATTCTTAACAAAACTACCTGTAGCTTTTCTAGCAGGCAGTTTGCTACTCACCTTGGCACTTGAATTATGCCAACAATCCATGGCAAAGTGGCCTACCTTGCCACAACACCAGCACTCAAATCTGTTGTACCTTTGTTTAGGTACAACCCTGGCTATTTTATCTACAGCAGGCTTCTTGTTGAGTACTGGGGCTTTGCCCTTAGATTTGAACTTTACTGTCCAAGAAGGTTTTGTAAACCCTAATCCAGTTTTACCCTTATGAGATACAAACTCATCTATCTAAGGTAGAACAGATTTTGGTTTAGAAAAACTTGCTACAATATCTCTCTCCTTCTGAAGACTAATCTCCAGATTTCTTATTTGATCATTTTTAAATGTAATAGTCCCCATCTGAATAACTGTAATATTCTTCAGTCTGGCTATTTCATTTAATTTCTGATCTAATAACTTGTCAAAATCTGTTGCAGCCACTTTAAGACTAGCAATCTCCTTAGCCTGAGTCTTGGCCAAGAGTTTGCTTTTCTTCAAAGCCTGCAACAATACTCTATATTAATCAATCAACTGATGAATGTCTCCTTCAGATTCAGATCCACTCACATCACTTGATGCTGATGTATCTGATTCTGATCCAGCACTAGAAATTGAACTTGAAGAACAATTTTGTACCTGACTAGGTCCAGGCTGATCCTGGATCTTGTCTCCTTCTGATAAGGCCATTAGTCCCTTGCACTGAATGTCCTCCTAGTCATAAATTGAGTTTATTAGCTGCATGAACTCATTTTCTTCTTCTTCAGCAAACAAGCCAATATAGGCTTCAGCTTCTGAATCTGTTTCTGAAGATGACATATCAGTCAGACTTTTATCCTTCTTGGCAATAAAGGACCTTTCCTTTTTGCTCTTGAACTGTGTCTTCTTCTTGTCAGTGGACTCTTTCCTTTTTTCTGGACAATCAGCTATTACATGTCCTTGTCTATTGCAATAATAGCAAACTATTTTTGAGGATGTAGTGTCACTAGACTTGGACTTTCTTCTGTCATTCCTTGATGACTTCCTTTTCTGGTAGTAGTCATCTTTTGGCTGTGAAGTGGATGGCTTGGACCTCCACTACTTCTTTAGAAACTTCTGAAAATGCCTAGTAAATGCAGCAAAGTCTTTATCACTTTCACTGCTTTCTGTCTTCTTGCTATCCGAAGTATCTGATACTGTCTCAACAACTATTTGTGGTGGAGATGGAGACTTGCTTCTATATTTCTTAGTGGCTTCAGTCTTGAAGGCCACAGCTCTTTCTTTGTGCTCCACCCTAGTAGTCTTTTTTTCCTCCTTCCTTACCATTAACTGCATCTCATAAGATAACAGTTTTCCAAACAATGTTGGAGGAGGTATATCAGCTAGTTTGGCCATTTCCCTTATGACACAAATCTTAGTATCCCAGTCCTTTGTCAGAGATCTCAAGAACTTATCATTCAATTCATAATTGCTGAACTCTCTTCCATAGGACATCAATTCATTGACTATCCTATAGAATTTCTTATAGCATTCAGTTATGCTATCAGACCTGCCTTGTCTGAAGCTTTCATACTCTTGATTTAATAAAGACTTCCTATCTTGTCTAACTTCTTCAGATCCCTCCATGTAAACTATCAGTGTGTCCCACATTTCTTTTGATGTTTTACAATGAATCAGATTCTGAAATGTGGCATCATCAATTGCACTTACAATAATATTCTGGGCCCTCTTGTCCATAGTGGCCAGAATTATTTCATCCTTGGTCATTTCAGAATAGTCTTTGGGAGTTCTCTGATTAGCGTCTAGAATAGATACTTTCATTGGCACAAAGGCCCTTCTTTGACTGTAATGTAAATTCTTGGGTCAGAGGCTTCCATAAAAAGTCTAACCCTTTCTTTCCAAATGCCAAAGATCTCCTTTCTGCAGATTGGCAACTTCATGGATCCTAGCTCTTTGTGATTCTCAGTTGAACCCATTTTCTTGATTCTTGATTATACTGAATCTTCCTACAGGATCTTTTACTCAGACTGTTATATCCTTTTTTGAGTAACCTCCCTCTGATACCACTTGAAAGCACTAGTGCCTAAACCACCTAGAGGGGGGGGGGGGGTGAATAGGTGCACTTAATCTTTTTTAACTTTTATGGCAGAAACACAGAATTATATGCAATTCTTCACAGCAATTCAGCACAGATAACACAGCAATCACACAAGCATACAATCACAGAGAGCACACAGGATTTATAGTGGTTCCCCAAGGTCTGAGTACATCCACTTTCCCCCTTCGCTTATCTAGTAGTGTACTAGATTCGGCCTAACTTCTCCACTACTTCTCAGATCCACAGATCTTACAGCTCAGAACCCAAACAGGTTCCTACAACTCAGAGTGATCCCACTCCTACAACTCAAGCACAAAGCCCTACCACTCAGTCTTCACCAAGACCTACACTCAGCCTTCAACAAGGCCTACACTCAGCCTTCAACAAGGCCTACACTCAGACAAATGTATCTCCTACACTCAGGCATATAGGCCCTACCACTCAGCCTTTATAAATATAGGCTTACAACTCAGATACCTTAGGATCCTACAGAAAATAAAGTGTACAAAGATTAATAACCACAACTCAGATTGAGAAAGTTGAGTTGACTGGCTTCTTGATGAGTTCTTGAAAGAACTTTGCAGAGATCCACATCCCTTGGCTTTCTTCAAAGCTTCTTGAATTAGAACATAGTAGGGTTGAATCTCTATGCAGATGATCTTCAATCAACTGCTGACTTGAGAATCAGATCTCAATCTGAAACTTTCTTAGCAGCCTGGTTCAATAGCTGTCTTCTTAGAAGGAGCTTTCTCTCTCCAACTTCTTAGATCTTCACTTGAAGGTCTTCTTCTTGTTTGTTGTTTCTCACTTCAATGATTGCTTCATCTGATTCGATTGATTTCACTTTTATTGAAGGAATAGGCCTTTATATAGGCTTTCTTCATGGTGACCGGCTGATCCGGTTTCTAACAAACTTCTAACAGTTCTGACAGTAGCAGTTGACCGGTTGAAATGGCAGCTGTCAAGTCATCCAGTCACTTCTTGAAACCACTGTCACTGTCTGAAAGTGTCGAGACAGATATTCTTTAAGTGTCGACACAAATAGACTAAGTGTCGACACAAATAGACTAAGTGTCGACACTAGCCTTCATGGTGTCGACACAACTC
This sequence comes from Platanthera guangdongensis, assembly GCA_039583875.1. Classification (NCBI taxonomy): domain Eukaryota; kingdom Viridiplantae; phylum Streptophyta; class Magnoliopsida; order Asparagales; family Orchidaceae; genus Platanthera; species Platanthera guangdongensis. The sequence goes on along the minus strand of CM077166.1, from coordinate 102,716,422 downwards.
CTTGTGTTGTAGAAACTGCTTCTCGACACTGCTTCTTCAAAATGTGTCGACACTGATCTTGTGTGTCGACACAAGTCCTTCTTCTTCAATACTTAGTTGATTTCTGCTATGTGTCGACACAACTCCTTTGTGTCGACACATCTTCTTGTGTTGAAACCTGTTAAGTGTCGACACATCTTCTTTGTGTCGACACATGCCTTCTGTGTTGAAACTTTTGCTGAGTGTCGACACATCTCCTTTGTGTCGACACATTCTTCATGTGTTGAGACTTTTGCTGAGTGTCGACACATCTGCTTTGTGTCGACTCTTTTGCTGAGTGTCGACATATCTTCTAGTGTCGACACATGTACTTGAACTTTGTTGATGTTTTGCTGAGTGTCGACACAGCCTCCTAGTGTCGACACTTGTACTTGAATATTCTTGATGTTTTGTTGAGTGTCGACACAGCCTCCTAGTGTCGACACTTGTACTTGAACTTTGTTGATGTTTTGCTGAGTGTCGACACAGCCTTCTAGTGTCGACACTTTTGATGTCGACAAAGTTCCTCTAGGTGTCGACACTGCTTCTAAGTGTCGACACTTGTACTTTAGACATTTCTTCATTGTGTGTCGACACTGCCTGTATGTGTCGACACTTTTCTTCTGGTGTCGACTCTGCATCCCTGGTGTCGACACAATTACTCCAAGTGTCGACACATCTTCTCTAGGTGTCGACACAAGCCTTCTTAAGTGTCGACACGTTTCTTCTGGGTGTCGACACATGGACTTAGAAACTTTTACTGCAAACCTGCAGTTACTTAACCTGCACAAAGAAACTCAAAGTACATCAAATACACCTTGATGTATATCATTGAGTAGGGTGAGGCTTCTTCAAATCAGGTACATATATTCCAATGTACCCAACAGTATGCTTGGGTTCCGCTGTTGTGTTCTTAGAGTTGAGGCGTACAGAGGCCTAGGTGAAGTAGTGTGGATACCCGCCTAGTAGTAGAAGTGCCCGTTCTACTGTCACCGCCTGGCAATGGCGGCTGATGCTTGAGAGGTTAGCTACCTGCTCGAAAAGTGGGAACTATAGTCTGTGTTGATATAGCAATTGCATGTGTGTGAACTTGGGTGAGTCATTGCATAGCATACATAATATTTCATAACATTGCACAACAAGATCCTCATTGTATAAGTTTGTATGGGCACTCTTATACGATGAGTTACATTTATGTAACTTGATCCTTAACTTATAAGTTAAGTTACTTTCCTGCTATTACTTATACATGTTAGTTTGTTGTAGCCCTTAAATATTTGCTTAGATCATGTTATTGTTACTCTTACACTACTGCCACCTACTTGTACTTCTTTTACTTGCATACATATATATTACCCTTGTTCCTTCTCTCCGCCCGGTGCCGAGGAGTCGCCGGGGGAGCGGATGTGAAACCACTTAGTCATTTCGACTAACAGTTGCTATGTCTTCCTTTTAGGAGGTCATGCCGCAGGTAGAGCAGCCGCAGACTACGCAGTAGGACAGCCAGGCCAGGACAATAGGGCCTGAAGTGACGGTGCCGTCGATACCATCGGTTACTGATGTTAGTATTTTGATACTCTGATGTAGCCCGTTTGGGCAATGATTAGTTGTACTCTGATATATTGTAGAAGCATGTTTTAGCTTCTCCTTTATTGATGTATTTGGACATTATATTACTTAGTGTGGATTTTGACTTCTCTTGCTTATTATATTTGGTTAGGTTGTCATGTTCTATTGTTATTGTTGTAGCCGGCAGAGTAGGGGTCTTGTGGTACAGGTTAGACCATGTGCTAATGCTACTGCAAGGCGGCTGTTACGGGCATAAGATCCCCCTTGTGCCGTGTTTTGAGATCCGAGAGGGGGGGGGTCTTACAAATGGTATCAGTTTGCCACGATCCTCAACTAAGGAAGTCATTCAACAATGGTGCCACCCCGTTTGATTAGTCAGTTTGGGGACAAACTGACTTAGCGGAAGCAGTGGTGTGCCCATATGTAATTCACATTAAGTTGTCCAACTTTGACCTTAAGTTTAGCCAACCTGACCACAAATTTGTCATGTACGTGTAGGTTCCACTGCATGTTGAACCGATGGGGGGTACTCCTACCCCTCACATACCCACTCAGTTCCAATAGTCTGAGTTGGGGCAGACGCTCACCGCCATTCTTGATGCTTTTAAGGCGCAACAACCTCCGGTGCAACAACAGGCCCCGGGCTCTAACTGGCTGAGCACCTTTCGGGCTCTCTGCCCTCCCGCCTACCTTGGGACAGAGTCAGTCGTACGTATAGAGGAATGACTAGACACAGTTCAGGAGTTGTTGGCTGGTATCTGTTGCCCGACCAATATGGCAGTGACATTGGCGGTGTCCGTCTTGGACTCACATGCTAAGAGGTGGTGGAAGTCCCTCATGGGCTCTACCTTCCAAGGTCGGGTCTACACAGAGATAAGTTGGAATGAATTCTCGGGTGTTTTCTTGGAGCACTTTATCCCTACATCGGCCAAGATGAGCTTGAGCAGAGGTTTCTTCTACTAAAGCAGGGATCAAAGTCGGTTACGGAATACCAGCGGGAATTCTAGCATCTCGTAAGGTTTGCAGATTCTTACGAGTTAGATGACAGAGGTTATGCCAAGCGCTTCTACAAAGGGCTGCGATATCCCCTAAGGTAGTCCCTTTTGTTTATAACGGATGGAAGCTTGGCGGAGATCATTGATATGGCGAAAAGATTGGAGGCGGACCCGTTGGGATGCAGTAAGAGGCCTGCGGAGGACGTGATGGAAGCCGACCCATGGAATAGAAGAAGGCGAGACTTCAGAGGAGGAAGAGGATATCAAAGAGGTGGAGGGCGTGTCCACCGGAACTATAGAGTGGAGCATCTGGTTCCGCAGCCGCCTACGTTGCCTCCACCACCACAGCCTCAGCAATTTCAACAACCTGAAGGGCGTCGTGGTCTGCTGTGCTTCGAAGGCAACCAGCTGGGCCACATCCGACATTTCTGCCCGTAGCTATTTGGGAACGTCCCTCCCACTCTCCCTCCGACAGCTCCTCGAGGGCGGGGTCACGTGCGTGGTCGAGGACGAGGACCGCATGGAGGTAAACCCGGCCCTGCTAGGGATCAGGTGTACGCGCTTGACATGACGCAGGAACGGAACCCCCAAGATGTGATTGCAGGTATGATTTAATTAATTAACATATTTTCATGGTCTAACTTGAATTGATTAAGACTTACTAGACACCTAGCAATAAGTTTTGGTTGTTGGTACTTAGGCACCATGATTATTGGCGGGAAGACGGCCTATGTGCTGTTCGATACTGGTGCCTCACACTCCTTTGTGTCCGAGGATTTCATAAAAGACGTGGAGGGTGTACAGTACTTTACTGGCATAGCCCGACGAGTACGTCTTCCGGATGGCTCGGAGATGATCGCAACCGCCAAGTGTGAGTTGGAGCTATTTATTGATGGGAAGGCCTTTGATATGCCGGCCATGGTTCTGAGAATGCCGGAGTTCGACATCATTTTGGGCATGGCATGGCTAGACTGGCACTTCGCGAGGATCGACTACGCAGAGAAGCAGATCTACTTGAGACATGGAGACTCCGACGTTATCTTCCAAGGTGTTGGCTTTGCGCCGCGTATGATATTATCTTCTGTTCAGGCTGTAAAAGCCCATATGAAGGGGGACGAGGTCTTCATGGTCTGGTTCGAGTTGATGGAAGAAGCATTGTAAGTGAAGGATGTACGGGTAGTGTGGGATTTTCCCGAGGTATTTCCTGAGAAGCTGCCAGGATTTCCCCCGCATAGAGAGGTTGACTTCCAGATTAATCTAGTACCAGGTGCCGAGCCTGTATCAAAGGCTCCGTATAGAATGGCCCTGAAAGAACTCGCGGAGTTTAGAGTTCAATTGCAAGAACTGGTGGAGTCGGGGTTCGTTCGCCCTAGTTAATCGCCCTGGGGAACTCCTGTACTGTTCGTGAAGAAGAAGGATGGAACCCTGCGGTTGTGCATAGATTATCGGGAACTCAATAGGTTGACGGTGCGGAACACTTATCCACTACCTCGGATCGACGAGTTGTTCGATCAACTAGTGGGAGCACATTGGTTTTCCAAACTGGATTTGCGCTCTGGATACTATCAGTTGAGGATTCGAGAAGGAGACATCCAGAAAATGGCCTTTAGCTCAAGATATGGTTTGTATGAGTTCACGGTAATGCCATTTGCGCTCACAAATGCCCCTTCGGCCTTCATGAGCCTGATGAACAAGGTGTTTGAACCGTGTTTGGACATCTTCATCATTGTTTTTATCGACGACATCTTGGTCTACTCAAAGACGGAGGAGGAGCATGTCGAGCATCTAACCTTGGTATTGAAGAAATTGAAGGAGCACGCCTTATACGCCAAGTTTAGCAAGTGTGAATTCTGGCTTAAGGAGGTTGCTTTCTTGGGGCATGTGATCAGTGGGGCAGGATTAGCAGTGGATCCAACAAAGGTGCGACCCGTGAAGGAGTGGTCGCCCTTGAAGTCGGCGGCTGATGTACGAAGCTTTCTTGCACTTGCTGGGTACTACCGCAAGTTCGTGAAAGGATTCTCCAAGATTGCCCTTCCTCTTACTTCGTTGACGAAGAAATGTGTGTCATTTGAGTGGACTCCCCAAGGTGAAGTGGCATTCCAAGAGCTAAAGAATAGGCTTACCTCCGCCCTCATCCTTGCTCTTCCGTCTGGGAAGGAAGGATTTCAGGTTTACACGGACGCGTCATATCAAGGGATGGGAGCGGTATTGATGCAGCACAGGCACGTAATCGCTTATGCTTCAAGGCAGTTAAAGAAACATGAAATCAACTACCCGGTTCATGATTTGGAGTTGGGAGCAGTGGTGTTCGCTTTGAAGGTTTGGAGGCATTATCTATATTGCGTCCACTACGAGATCTTTTCCAATCACAAAAACTTGAAGTATGTCCACACTCAGAAGGAGTTGAACCTGAGATAACGGCGGTGGTTGGAATTTCTATGCGACTATTAGTTCACCATGAACTACCACCCCGGGAAAGCAAACTCGGTAGCCGATGAATTGAGTAGAAAAGTGTCAGGCTCTAGCCCAGAGTCTCGGTTGATGAGTATGGAGTTGGCTCGAATGATCGCAGAGATGGAAATTACTCTAGTATTCAAGGCTCCTTCGGCAGAGTATGCGGGGTATTTGGCCAGCATGAGCAAAGTTTGTGATATCCGAGACCGAATTCAGGTGGAGCAAGGAATGGATGCAGCCTTGGCCCCAGCAATCAAGGATATTGAAGATGGGACCACCGATGAGTACACACTAAAAGACGGCCTCGTTAATTTTCATGGCCGACACTATATTCCCAAGGGCGGCAAAATCCGGGAGGATATCTTGAGAGAGGCACATTCCTCTCAATATTCTGTACACCCGGGTATTGCCAAGATGTACGCCGGCTTACGGAAGACCATGTGCTGGCCAGGAATGAAGAAGGATGTTCGTTACTATGTTACACATTGCGAAGCTTGTCATAGGGTGAAGGCTGAATGCATGAGTCCCGGTGGTTTGTTGCAGTTGTTGCCCATCCCCGAATGGAAGTTCGAGGATATCTCCATGGACTTTGTCCATGGGCTACCTCGCTCCTGCTCCGGGAATGATTCGGTGTGGGTTATTGTTGATCGACTGACAAAGGTGGACCGGTTCATTCCAATGAAGAAGGAAGCACACGTGGATGTTTTGGTACGCCTTTTTGTGGAGCAATTCGTACGGTATCATGGTGTGCCCAAGACAATTGTTTCGGATCGGGATGGTCGGTTTACATCCAAGGAGTGGAAGGCGGTACAGGCGTATTTGGGCTCGCAACTAACCTTTAGTACAACATTTCACCCTCAGACGGATGGGCATTCTGAGTGGACCATCAGAACACTGGAGGATTTATTGAGATTGTGTGTGCTGGACAGAGGAGAACCATGGGAAAGGATCTTGCTACTAGTGTAATTCTCCTATAATAATAGCCATCAGGCGAGCATCGGCATGGCGCCCCATGAAGCCCTTTACATAAGAAGGTGCAGGACTCCCTTATCTTGGGTGCAGGATGAAGATCCGAAGGCATTGGGAAATGAATATATAGATGATACTGATGCGGCGGTCAGACTGATATGGGATCGCATGTTGGAGGCTCAAAGTCGGCAGGCGAAGTATTATAATGCAAATCATCGAATGGTGGAGTTCCAAGTGGGTGATAAAGTGTTCCTCAAGATTCGGCTGATGCATGGAGTGTCGCGGGTGCGTGGGGTGAAAAAGCTCAGCCCAAGGTATGTTGGGCCTTATACTATACTAGAAAGGATTGGCCCGTTGGCCTATCGGTTGGAGTTACCACCAGAACTAGAGAATCTCCACGACGTGTTCCATGTGTCGTCGCTTCGAAAAGCACTGTTGCGGCCCGACCAATATATTTCCACTACTGATGGTGCAGTGGCGTCAGATAGGTCTGTGCGACTAGAGCCGGTGCGGATTGTTGACAGCGAGACAAGAACATTGCGCCACAAAAGTGTTCCCTTGGTGAAGGTACTATGGTACAACCATGGGAAGGAGGAGTACACATGGGAGCCTATGGATTTGATGCAGCAACGCTACCCGGAGTTGTTTGCCCAAGGTAATTTTATTTAAAATCATATGCTAAATTTCCTGTTATGCTTTTTTCCCCCACAGCCTAAGACTGATTTCGGGGACGAAACCTTTAATTTTGTTTATAGGATTTGTAACGTCCCGAATCGCTCTAGGCCCCTCGTGTGTGTTTTTGAGTCAGGAGGGTTGACTCGAGTCCTGAGAAGTGCAGGGAATTGGAATGCACTTGTGGAGGAATGGAGAAATCAGTGCAGAGAAGGACACGAGTAGTGACACGGGCGTGTCACTACCCGTGTGAATGTGACACGGGTTGTAACACCCCCTATCCGTCGCATAGCATATAACAGTAGGTCCGGCCGGGGCCCGACGCCGTGTGCCACAGACAGACCGGGTGGTTACTCATGGAAACCATCCAAACAATCATAACGTCCTACACAGAGCATTCTTGCGGAAGTAGTTTTATAAAAGTTGCAAATAAGAACCCAGCACTAAAGCATGAATGTCCACTAATCCAAAATAGGAATGTTATACAAATACCAACACAAGCCTTAAGGCCTTACAAAATGTTTCACTTGATATTACATGATTTACAAACCACGGCACGCAGGCCGGTCATACATGAATAAAATAGTGAACACTTCCATTTAGGCCTTCGAGGGCCGGCTTCGCACTTGGGCTTTAGCCCGCTATTGACCGCTTGGTCCAGCAGCACCTACAAGCAACAAACCACCGCATGGTGGCAAAATAAGGCAACGGTCAGCAATGCTGACCAAATTATAATGATCTCGCCCCCAACTCGGGGCGGCGATGCTCATTCCCTGCATTTCATTAGCATAAGCGAGCAATATATAACAATATTCATTTCATCACAGATGTTGGCTCGCACGGCCACACGCCCCGTGCTCTCAGGGCACATTCTCGGTGAACCGGTCGATGTCACGTCAATTAAAGCCATAGACATTCCGGACTCACCACCGCCACTTTGACGGCCAAACCTATGAGTATTTTGTCTTCTTGGCCTAGGTCACGACAATTTAAGCCATCGACCGCCGAAGACCCTAATCTATGCCAACGGCAAGTGCCACGTACCCTTAGGTCTCTTTAACCGAACGACATAGAATGAGTACGGTTACATCTAACCCGTGCTCACATCGCAACGACAATTTAAGCCATATGCACGGGTCAAACTTTTCCCGAGTCCCATTTCCATCACAATTCACATAACCCGGCTATGTTCAAGTTGGCTCTCAGGCCACCAATTTGGCAAGATCACGTATCCGCCCAGTTTTTCGGTTGCACCTTTGGGTTAATCCCAAAGGCTCCCTGTTGCAATCTACCGTGTAGAAAACCCGAAAAACAACCAATAGCACGGATTCTTCTCCGGCATTATGCAATGTAACATCACCGATCTAGACAAACATGTCTGGATAGGCTTCGCACATCATGCCTATGTCCGTTCTCGCTTACAGACTCTAAACAATGGGGACTTCACATATTTACCCGAAGGAACGCCTCCAACTCACCGCAAACTCGCGAGAGCGGGCTTCCTATGCAAAGAAGGAGAGCTACTCATGCTCAAGAAGAGAATCGTTACCCTTGCGTTCCTCTTTGGCGCCATGGAAAAGTAAGCGGATGAAAAGCACCGGACTAGATTTGCCTCCATGGATCCGGAGTCGGCTCGTGATTTGGAGCTTCGAAGCTCCTCCAATGGCCGGATCTAGCTCTTTCTTCCTTCCTTGGCTCTCCTCTCTCTCTAAGCTTTTAAAAAGATAACAACTTATGAAAAGTCAGGGTTTCTAAGGCCCAATCCCGGGTATATCCCTTCAGGAACAACCCCCAGTCGTTGGATCATCAATTAAACAAAATGAACGGCTTTGATTCGGGACTGAAATGCCCAATCTGGACCGCACACGGACTAGAACACGCCCATGTCCAGGGTCGTGTGCCTCATTCGCCGTCAAAAACGACTCGTCTGGAACAACACACGGGTATCTAACACGCCCGTGTTCGACCTGACACGCCCGTGTTCGACCTGACACGCCCGTGTTCCACATGACACGGCCGTGTGACCGGCCGTGTACCCCCATCATTTTCCCCCGAAAACAACCCGAGCACTGCACGGGTTCTAGGACATGCCCGTGTCCTTGCCCGTGTCACCTCAACACGCCTGGGATCCAGGCCGTGTACACGGTCTCGACACTCGACACTTCATTGAGCAAAGATCGTCGACCTGATGACACGGCCTTGGACACGCCCGTGTCCTAGGCCGTGTGCCTTGTCTCGACACATCGTCGAGCAGAGTGTCGACTTCCCGGGACGAGTGTCGACACGGGTTGACATGCCCTGCGACACGCCCGTGTCGCAGACCGTGTTCCCTGTCTCGACGATCGTCGACTCCAAAATCGTCAATCTCGACCAACTCGACGACACAAGCCTGACATGCCCTGGGACACGCCCGTGTCCCAGGCCGTGTGCCTTCAGCCAGAACCCAAAACTAGCCTAAAACATCCCCCGTCGCTCCTTTGAGGTTCGGGGCGTTACAACTCTCCCCCTCTTAAAAGAATTTCGTCCACGAAATTACATAAAGGAAAGACATGTACAAAACCAAAATTTGTACCTGAGCGGAACAACTCCGGATATTCGTCAAGCATAGTCTGCTCTCGCTCCCAAGAGAGCTCCTCATGACCGCAATTATCCCACCAGACCTTGACCATCCTGATCTCTTTATTGCATAGCCGCATGACCTCCGAGTCCTCAATCTGCACGGGCTTGACCTTTGTCGTCAACCCACTATCCACCGGCACTTGATCGACTGCGATCACTTGCGTAGGCTCTTGCACTGCCTTCCGAAGCACCGAAATATGGAATACATCATGTAAACCACTAAGCTCCACTGAAAGCTTCAACCGATAGGCCGCTTCACCGACTCGCTCCAGAACCTCAAATGGCCCACGGTACCTCGGGCTTAGCTTTTTCAGTCGTCGCACCCGCGAGACACCCTTGAACGGCTTGATCTTTAAGTATACATAATCGCCCACAGCGAACTGCACGTTCCTGTGCTTGGCATTATAGTACTTTGCTTGCCGGTCCTGAGCGATAAGAAACCTTTCCCGAATGGTTCTCACCAAAGAAGTAGCATCCTCCACTTCCGATCGCTTATACAACTTTGACTCACCCATTTCTAACCACGACAACGGCGTGCGACATTTTCTACCATATAGGGCCTCGAATGGCGCCATCTGAATACTCGCTTGGTAGCTATTATTGTATGCGAACTCCACCAAATAAAGGTGGGCTTCCCATTGCTTTCCGAAATCCAAGACAAACATGTGGAGCATTTATTCCATGGTTCTATTGACCCTCTCAGTCTGCCCATCCGTTTGCGGATGGAAGGCTGTGCTAAATTTCAACTTTGTTCCCAACATTTGCTGCACTAGCCTCCAATCATTGGACGTGAACCGCCCATCTCGGTCACTCACGATGCTGCGGTGCACACCATGAAGCCGCACTATGTTATCCACATAAAGCTTTGCCAACTTCTCCACCGGATCATCCTTCCTATGCGGAATAAAATGCGACACCTTCGTTAACCGATACACGACCACCCAAACAGCGTCGTTCCCCTTTTGCGACCTTGGCAAACCGTGCACAAAGTCCATAGAGATGTCGTCAAATTTCCACTCCGGAATAGGCAAGGACTTAAGAAATCCTCCCGGCTTTTGGCACTCCGCCTTCACCAAGGCGCAAGTTTGGCACTTCGCTACGTAGAGCGCCACATCTTTCTTCAAACCCGGCCACCAAAACAGTTTCTTCACATCACAGTACATCTTCGTGCTCCCCGGGTGAATCGAGTACTTGGTATGGTGTGGCTCGTACAACAACTCCACCCGCAAATTACCCACACTTAGGATGCACAGACGACCGTCCTTCCAAAGTAATCCGTCCTCCACGACGAATTGGGAATTTGACCCATCCAGAGCCTCTACCATGAACTGCTTCATATGAGCATCCATATCCAAAGCCTGCCGAATACGATCAGCCAGGTCATATTGGACTTCCATCCAATTCAGAACTGCTTCAGCACTTGATTGCCTGTCCACACAAACAATCTCCAACGCCTCCAACTCCCGCACCAACCGCTCATCATGCACCGATAGCCAATTGGCTTGAGCTGGGGCTCGGTGACTCAACACGTCCGCAACCGCATTCCCTTTACCAGGCACATAGTGGATCTTGAATGTATAGTCCCCCAGGAACTCCATCCATCTACGCTGCCGCATATTCAGATCTTTCGGATCAATAAGTTACTTCAGGCTCTTGTGATCGGTGTAGATATCAATCTTCACACCGTACAAATAGTGTCTCCACAGCTTCAAGGCAAAAATCACGGCCGCTAACTCCAAGTCATGGACTGGATTGTTCCTTTCATGCAATTTTAGCTGTCTCGAGCCATAAGCTATTACACTTCCGTGTTGTAGTAACACGCAACCCAAACCGCTGCCCGAAGCATCACTATAAATCTCATAGCCTTCGGTCCCACATGGCGAACTCAGCACAGGCGCCATGGTCAACCGTCACTTCAACTCCTCAAAAGCTCGCGCGCACTCCGGCGTCCAAACGAACTTATGCTCCTTCCTCGTCAAAGTAGTGAGAGGTAACGCTATCCGCGAGATGTTCTCTACGAAGCGCCTATAATAGCCGGCAAGCCCCAAAAAGCTCCGGACTTCCGCTACCGTAGCAAGCTCAGGCCACTCCCATATCGCAACAATCTTCGCCGGATCCACAGCAATACCCTCTCCACTCACTATATGCCCGAGGAACGCCACTGAGGATAGCCAAAACTCGCACTTCGAGAACATGGCATACAACTGATTTCTCCTTAGCGTCTCCAGAACCAAGTGAAGATGCTTGAAGTGATCTTCCTCACTTTGCGAGTACACCAAAATATCGTCGATGAAGACGATCACAAAATGGTCCAAGTACTCCCTGACAGTCCTGTTCATCAAATCCATGAACACTGACGACACATTAGTCAGCCCAAACGGCATGACCGTAAACTCATAATGCCCGTATATCGTACTAAACGCTGTCTTAAGGATATCACTCTCCCTTATTCGCAGCTGATAGTACCCAGTCTTGAGATCCAACTTCGAGTATACCGTCGACCCGACTAACTGATCAAAAAGATCATCAATCCGGGGGATCGGGTACTTGTTCTTCTCCGTCAGCTTGTTGATCTCCCGATAATCAATACACAGCCTCAAGCTTCCGTCCTTCTTCTTAACAAAGAGGACCGGTGCGCTCCAAGGCAAAGAACTCGGGCGCACATACCCTTGCTCCAACAACTCTTGCTGTTGAACTTTCAGATCCGCCATTTCTTTAGGCGCTAGCCGATAAGGAAATCGTGATACAGGATTTGCACCTAGCACTAGCTCAATCGTGGAATCTATCTCCCGCTGAGGCGGGGCTCCAGGAAGATCTGCGGGGAACACATCAGGGTATTCCGATACCACTGAAATACTATCCAACGCGGGCTTCGGCTTTGCAACCTCCACTAGTATAAAGAACAGTTCTGCACCGGCATGAACCGCCTTCACCACCTGAAGAGCAGACATCAACGTCTTGCTCGACCCCTTTAAGCCCGTAAAAGTCATCTCACGACTAGCTCCAAACTTGACTTCCTTGCGACCGCAGTCAATATAGGCGTGCTGCTCTGAGAGCCAGTCCATGCCAAATATATCGTCGAACTCCACCAACGGAAGTAAAGACGCCTGCAGGTCGAACTCCTGATCCCCAATACGAATCTTAACATCGCAGATCCTATCCGCTCGCATCGAACACCCATTGGGCAACAACACATCCAACTTATCCTTTGCCATCGAAGAAGGGACTCCGATGCGTGATATAAATCCCTCAGACAAGAAGGAGTGTGAAGCTCCCATATCGAAGAGTGCTCTTGCCGGATTTTCACAAATCAAAACAAATCCTAAACAAGCAGTGGTAAGGTAACATGTGCATAACAAGTATTTAAAGAAATTGACTTGCTATAAATTAAACCGTACCTGTCACCACATCAGCCTGTTTGATGGCCTCCTGTTGGCCAAGATTATAGACCCTCGGTTGGGCCGGAGCATAGTGGGATGCGGTCGACTCCACCGCCTTGCCCTTCTCTTCATAAGTCACTCCCGACCTTCTCTCAGACTTAGGACGTCCGCTTCAACAGTCACGGGCAAAGTGTCCCGTCTTTCCACAAGTAAAATACGCGCCCGGGGTCCGACTCGTAGTCGCCCCAGAAGCACCAGAAGGAGCTGGACCCGAAGTCCTATGCTTCTTGAAAGTCCTCCGATAGCCGGACTTTGAAGTAGTCGGCACTTTGATTTCAGACTTCTTCTCACCCAAGCTTTTATTTGCTTGGACATTCTTCATGTCCTTCTCCAAGGACCGGGCAGTATTGACCAAGGTTAAGAAACCCTGCGTCATCGGCCACAAAAGTAGTAATCTCAACTCATCTCTCAAGCCTTCATAGAAGCGATTCGTTTTGCACTCCTCATCCGCGAAAGTGGAGCTAGCATAATGACTCAGACGAGTAAACTCGTGGAGATATTCATCCACGCTCCTCTCACCCCGAACCAACTTCAGAAACTCATTCTCCGACGCTATCTTCTGTATCGAAGGCAGGTATCTAGCTAAGAACAATCTCGAGAACTCTTCCATCGAGACATCACCAAGTTGCCTACCTCTCAATAAGTGCAGCTCCAATCCTTCCCACCACATTCTCGCTTCACCGTCCAGAAGGAACGTAGCGATAGTGGTCATTTGCCACTCCTCCATCTCCGTTGCTGTCATGACTCTCTTCAACCTGGAGAGCCAGTCTTCTGCCTGAAATGGGGTTCCCAACCCCGAGAATACCGGAGGGTTAAAGCTCATTACATGCTTAAGCTGCCTCTCGGTTGCCCTCCTTGGCACCACCGGTTCCACAACCACTTGCTCCACTCTCCTCGTCTCAGCCTCTTGAAGAGGTTCCTACTCCAACGCAGGAGCGGGCTGCTACGTTTGCCTTACAGGCTGCGCATTTATCATGGCCAACACCGCTTCAGCCACCAATCATATGTTCTCAGCCGATAGAGGTGTTGCAGGAGCAACATCCGGTGCACTACTAGCCTCAGAAACTCGACGTTCCGACGGCCCAACACCACTTCTGGTCACCTATAGTGGTACAAAACACCGTTAAGCGACCAAATAAAATTACAAACAACAATTATAGGAACACTCAGGTTCCTCAAACACGTGTATATTCATTCCTAAGTGGACATTCATGGGTTCTTTTACCGTTATAACGATGACACACACAATGTGCTCACCACCCCTTAAAAAGAACTCGCCCACGAATTCATGTTAAGCCCGACCAAAACCAGTAGTCTGATACCAAATTGTAACACCCCCTATCCGTTGCATAGCATATAGCAGTAGGTCCAGCCGGGGCCCGACGCCGTATGCCACAGACAGACCGGGTGGTTACTCATGGAAACCATCCAACCAATCATAACGTCCTACACAGAGCATTCTAGTGGAAGCAGTTTTATAAAAGTTGTAAATAAGAACCCAGCACTAAAGCATGAATGTCCACTAATCCAAAATAGGAATGTTATACAAATACCAACACAAGCCTTAAGGCCTTACAAAATGTTTCACTTAATATTACATGATTTACAATCCACGGCACGCAGGCCGGTCATACATGAATAAAATAGTAAACACTTCCATTTAGGCCTTCGAGGGCCGGCTTCGCACTTGGGTTTTAGCCCGCTATTGACCGCTTGGTCCAGCAGCACATGCAAGCAACAAACCATCGCACGGTGGCAAAACAAGGCAACGGTCAGCAATGCTGACCAAATTATAACGATCCCGCCCCCAACTCGGGGCGGCGATGCTCCTTTCCTGCATTTAATTAGCATAAGCGAGCAATATATAACAATATTCATTTCATCACAGACGTTGGCTCGCACGGCCACACGCCCCGTGCTCTCAGGGCACATTCTCGGTGAACCGGTCGATGTCACGTCAATTAAAGCCATAGACATTCCGGACTCACCACCGCCAATTTGACGGCCAAACCTATGAGCATTTTGTCTTCTTGGCATGGGTCACGACAATTTAAGCCATCGACCGCCGAAGACCCGAATCTATTCCAACAGCAAGTGCCACGTACCCTTAGGTCTCTTTAACCGAACGACATAGAACGGGTACGGATCCATCTAACCCGTGCTCACATCGCAACAACAATTTAAGCCATATATGCGGGTCAAACTTCTCCCGAGTCCCATTTCCATCACAATTCACATAACCCGGTTATGTTCAAGTTGGCTCTTAGTCCACCAAGTTGGCAAGATCACGTATCCGCCCAGTTTTCCGGGTGCACCTTTGGGTTAATCCCCAAGGCTCCCTGTTGCAATCTACCGTGTAAAAAACCTGAAAAACAACCAATAGCACGGAGTCTTCTCCGACATTATGCAATGCAACATCACCGATCCAGACAAACATGTCCGGATAGGCTTCACACATCATGCCTATGTCCATTCTCGCTTACGAACTCTAAACAACGGGGACTTCACATATCTACCCGAAGGAATGCCTCCAACTCACCGCAAACTCGCGAGAGCGGGCTTCCTATGCAAAGAAGGAGAGCTACTCATGCTCAAGAAGAGAATCGTTACCCTTGCGTTCCTCTTTGGCACCATGGAAAAGTAAGCGGATGAAAAGCACCGCACTAGCTTTGCCTCCGTGGATCCGGAGTCGGCTCGCGATTTGGAGCTTCGAAGATCCTCCAATGGCCGGATCTAGCTCCTTCCTCCTTCCTTGGCTCTCCTCTCTCTCTAAGATTTTAGAAAGATAACAACTTTTGAAAAGTGAGGGTTTCTATGGCCCAATCCCGGGTATATCCCTTCAGGAACAACCCCCAGCCGTTGGATCATCAATTAAAGAAATGAACGGCTTTGAATCGGGACTGAAATGCCCAATCTGGACCGTACACGGCCTGGCACATGCCCGTGTCTAGGGCCGTGTGCCTCATTTGCCGTCAAAATCGGCTCGCCTAGAACAACACACGGGTATCGAACACGCCCGTGTTTGACCTGACACGGCCGTGTTCCACCTGACACGGCCGTGTGCCCGGCCGTGTACCCCCATCATTTTTCCCCGAAAGCAACCCGAGCACTGCACGGGTTCTAGGACACGCCAATGTCCTTGCCCGTGTCACCTCAACACGCCTGGGCTCCAGGCCGTGTACACGGTCTCGACACTCGACACTTCGTCGAGCGAAGATCATCGACCTGATGACACGGTCTTGGACACGCCCGTGTCCTAGGCCGTGTGCCTTGTCTCGACACATCGTCGAGCAGAGTGTCGACTTCCCGGGACGAGTGTCGACATGGGTTGACACGCCCTATGACACGCCCGTGTCGCAGGCCGTGTGCCCTGTCTCGATGATCGTCGACTCCAAAATCATCGACCTCTCGACCAACTCGACGACACAAGCCTGACATGCCCTGGGACACGCCCGTGTCCCAGGCCGTGTGCCTGCAGCCAGAACCCAAAACCGGCCCAAAACATCCCCCGTCGCTCCTTTGAGGTTCGAGGCATTACACGGGTAGAGACACGGGCGTGTCCCTACCCGTGTGGCAATGTGTTGAGTTGAACTCGACGAGAGGTGTCAAGATCGACGAACTGCGCGTCGACTTCGACGAATTTACATGACACGGGTAGAGACACGGGCGTGTCTATACCCTTGTGGCATTGTGTCGAGTTGAACTCGACGAGGGGTGTCGAGATCGACGAACTACACGTCGACTTCGACGAATTAACATGACACGGGTAGATACACGGGCGTGTCCCTACCCGTGTGCTCCAATCGACGATTTTGATCAAGATCGACGAAGTTTTGAGATCGTCGAAATGCATCCAGAGAAGGAAACGGCCAGGGAACACGGCCGTGTTATGTGGACACGGGTCGGGACTCGGGTCGGGACACGGGCGTGTCCCTACCCGTGTCAACTATTGAACTGACATGGAAACTGTCATTGCTGCTTCGCCCAAGCAGGACACGGGCAAGGACACGGCCGTGTCCCTACCCGTGTCACTTTTCATATATAAGGGGGAGATAAAACCCTAGCCGTTTCCACGGTCACTTAATCCCTTTTTTCTGAAAGAACTTCTGTAGAAGGAGAACTGCAGGAGCAAGTTCTAGGGAGGGAAAATCCGCCATCGCCGTGAAGGAGAAGATGTCGCTAAGGACAATTACGAGATCCATGGCCGGAAATGGAGGAACTGCTGGAATCGATGTGAGTTTCCTACCCTCTCCCTTGGTGCTAGATCTGTAGATATCTAGGCGAGACGCCGACTCAAAAGAGTCTCGACATGTGAGAAGATGCTTTCTCTAGGGTAGGCCAATTCGGGGCTTGTGCTCTTGGTTAGTGGTGTCTTCAACCTCTCCGATCTTCTATGAGGAGATGGGGGATGGTTTTGTGAAGAGCAAAGGCCTCATGAGGGTGAATAAGGGTGGAGGAAATTCTGGAATGACTTGGGAAGATTGCCTTGAGGAGGAAGATGAACCGATGCCTTTCATTCCGCCTTAAGATGCGTGCAGAATCTGTATTCTACGCGCAACGAACTTCATGGCCATTTTTTTAGGTGTGATATGGCCATATCTGGGCTTTCGGCTAAACACGAAAGTCGAAGCCCTTGAAAATACCTTTCCAATGAGTGGCTGCATGACTTTAGGAGAAGTCTGTAGCCATGGGAAAGTCTAAACGTAAATAGTGTTCAACAAATCCTGCATGCAGAAATTGTGTTCTGTACGCAATGGACTTCAAGTCCGATTTCAAATAGGATAACGTCAAATCTGGGTTGAGGTTTGAATACGAAGGTTGTGGACCACGGAAAGAACTTTCCATCATAGGGTTACACGTCTTCACCGGATTAATGTAGCCTCGGGAATCTCCGGTTGAAGCCGCAGTCCAGATTCAATCTGCACAAAAATTCTGGGCTTTTTAACAGATGGATTTGGATTCGGTGGAATTATTATTGCAAGTTACTTGGCTTGGATGAACTCTTATGATTAATCATTTGTTGCATGATTGACGAAGCTTATTAACTAGATTTCATATAATCAAATTGTGAAGCAATCTTATTTAAACGAATTGACTTGATAGGAATTGAAGGATTGTTATTTGTGCGCATCATGTATATAATATGTCGTTAACATATGGAAAGTGTGATGGATCTTTACACGCGCATCATGTTCATAATAGGATAGTACTTTTGGAAAGACTGATAGATCTTCATATGCGTAACATGTTTATATTATGTTGTCATCATTTGGGAGTCATATAGAAGAATAAATCATGGCCATGAGTATGTTTGATTAATGAATTGAGTTTAGTAGTCCAATACTTAGAGCGTCGTCTCCCTACGGGTAGTATTGTGAAGGGATGTAAGTGCAGTGTTGACCGTCACTTGTTTGGTTGTGTTGTGATGATGCATGGATGGATGGTTGGGTTGTGTCCTCGTGCTTACTTTTGAGGCCCCTTCCATGTTATGCTGATGTGGCATTTGCATGCGGTGTGAGTCGACAGGCGGTGTCGTAATCCTGGGTTAAGGATAGTGTGGCAGGTCTACGGGCTCGCCAGTCGTCACACCGACAGGAGTCGATAGTTAGACTTTGGGAGGTTGGACTTGGTCCTCGGTGTTCATGTCCCGGGGCTCCTTCCGTGCCAAGTGAACGGTTGGGCTGTGTCCTTGTGCTTACTTCCGAGGCCCCTTCCGGGTCACACAAGGCCAGTTTGGGCTGTGTTCTTGGTGCACATCTACCCAAGACCCCGCTGGGCCATAGTACGCATGGGATCCGCTATTGTGTTCTTAGCGTTGAGGCGTACGGAGTCCTAGGTGAAGTAGTGTTGATACCCGCCTAGTAGTAGAAGTGCCCGTTCTACTGTCACCGCCTGGCCACGGTGGCTGATGCCTGAGAGGTTAGCTACCTGCTCGAAAAGTGGGAACTATAGTCTGTGTCGACATAGTAATTGCATGTGTGTGATCATGGGTGAGTCATTGCATAGCATACATAGCATTTCATAACATTGCACAACAAGATCTTCATCGTATAAGTTTGTATGGACACTCTTATACCAGTTACATTTATGTAACTTGATCCTTAACTTATAAGTTTGTATGGGCATTTTTATAAGTTAAGTTACTTTCCTACTGTTACTTATACATATTAGTTTGTTGTAGCTCTTAAATATTTGCTAGATCATGTTATTGTTACTCTTACACTACTGCCACCTGCTTGTACTTCTTTTACTTGCATACATATATATTACCCTTATTCCTTCTCTCCGCCAGGTGCCGAGGAGTTGCCGGGGGAGCGGATGTGAAACCACTTAGTCGTTTCGACTAACGGTTTCTACGTCTTCCTTTTAGGAGGTCACGGCGCAGGTAGAGCAGCCACGGTCTACGCAGCAGGACAGCCAGGCCAGGACGATAGGGCCTGAAGTGACGGTGTCGTCGATACCGTCGGTTACTGATGTTAGTATTTTGATACTCTGATGTAGCCCGTTTGGGGAATGATTAGCTGTACTCTGATATATTGTAAAAGCATGTTTTAGCCTCTCCTTTATTGATGTATTTGGACATTATATTACTTAGTGTGGATTTTGACTTCTCTTGCTTATTATATTTGGTTGGGTTGGCATATTTTATTGATATTGTTGTAGCCGGCAGAGTAGGCTTCTTGTGGTACAGGTTAGCCCGTGTGCTAATGCTACCGCAAGACGGCTGTTCCGGGCATAAGATCCCCCTTGTGCCGTGTTTTGAGATCCGGGAGGGGGGGGGGGGGGTCTTACACAAAGTACCCTTCCTAAGGGCAGGTGACCTCCAGAGTGCCAAGTCAGCCCTACCTAACCCTACCTAGGTCGTAGGGGAGATCAATAGGTCACCAAGGATCCATTGGGGGCAACCCAAAAGGTCAAAAAGACCAAAGTCAACTCAAACCTACTTTTAGTCAACCTACCCCAAAAGGGGCTAGCCCAAGCCCAAGCCTCCTCATGTGGCTCCTTTAGGGAAAATGTGCACAGATACGCTGCAAATAGCTCTCCGGATTGACCAAGTCAACTTGGTGACTAGGAAAGAGGGTGAGCTCCATTCCATGTTAATGGAGGAGAGAGAAAGAAGGAGGGGGAATGAAGGGGGCTCAGCCAAAGGGAGGCGAAAGGCCACCCTTAATGGTTGAATTCAACTACCTTGAGGAAGGGGAGAAGTTTCCAGTCAATCCCCTTGCCACCAAGGCCCGGTTCAGCCCCCCTCCTCCCTGGTTAAACCTAGCCATTAATGGGTTTAATGGGCATTGATAATCCAGCCCCTCCCCTCCCCAACTGAGGCTTTAAACACCATCAGTGGGTCGAGAGAAGGCTTTCCCAATCCTTACCTGAAGAAATCGAGCCCCCCACTGTGTAGTTGCAGAAACCGAGCGGCGCCGCCTTCAGGAATGGCTTTCCGGTGATCTTCTCGACTTCAGGCCGCCGGCAAGGTCCTCCTCCTCTCCTTACCTCATGGCTAGATCATAGCAATGTTTAGGTCCAAGGTTCGGGCTCAATTGAGCCC
The DNA here is from genome assembly GCA_039583875.1 of Platanthera guangdongensis. NCBI lineage: Eukaryota > Viridiplantae > Streptophyta > Magnoliopsida > Asparagales > Orchidaceae > Platanthera > Platanthera guangdongensis. Next base: position 102,696,137 of record CM077166.1, on the reverse strand, counting down.
GAACCAGTTTCTGGTTTTCATGGTTTCGGGTCGAGAATTTTCTTGGTAGAACCGCCAGAATAAGCCCGTCTGGGGGCCAAGCTGCCGCCTGGCGACAACCACTACCTCAATGGAGGTGGTGGTGGCGGTGGCCGGCCGGGGAGGTGGCCGGATGACCGACCGCAGCGGATAGAAGATGCTCTAGGAAGATCCAATCCAGGTCGTCGGCTGGAGGTGGAAGATGACCAGATGCCGTCCAAATTGCGTCAAGATTCGTGCTTAAATGATTTTCAAACTATAGGATTAAATAATGCATCTTAATGATTTCTATCACGCTATTTGTAATTAATGATTTTAATTTTTAAAAATACTTAGGCCCCTCTACTGAAAACGTCACCAACATGAAATTTGTAGCCCTAAGTGTTTAACTTAATTCAAAATTGATTTGAAGCAATTTGGACCTATGGTTGGACTAAGGCACCCATTTTGGTGGGACCTATACCTAGGGCTATCCTGAAATTAAAAAGGGTGCCCACTCTTCATCCCTTGTCCAAATGACCTAAACTTTGGCAAGGGGTCAACGTTAGCTATATCTAGGGCCTGTCCAAATATGGGAATTTTTGGAGGTACTTTGTCTATGGTTTTATCATTTATTTAATAATATTGGGTAATTTTATTAGGTTGTCTAATTACTTCCAAACCCTCCCAAATTTTGTTGAGTGGTCCCTAGCCTCATGATATGTCTCTGTATAAATTTATACCTCATTTGGATGCGTTTTGGATAGGGAATGGACTAACCCTAATTTTACCTTAATGAGGGGTTCTTAAGTGAAAAGTGCACCTTGAGGTTGAGTGGTCAAATCATCTCAACAGAGGCTGAGATTTTGACCACTGATTTGAAATGACCTTTAGCACCCTCAAAGGGATTATGTGGTGGTCTAGGGTAGCTTTGCCATAGGATCCAAACTCAAACCCTAAGGAGGGGCTTTTGAGTGTTGTGAAGGGCATGAGGTCAAATACCGTTGTGGGATCTTGCAACTTGGTAGAAATGATGCTTGGGTAGCCAAAGCCCTCTGATATGAATCTTAGAGGATTTGGAGATGGATGAACCTCTCAAATCCCTAACCCTAGTTTAAGGCATATCCACCTTTTATGTAGAATAAGCCACCACAACTTACTAAAAAGGTGTGAAACTTAGGTAGCATGGATTTTATGTTAGTTAGGATCTCTGGTGAATTTATTGGAATTTTATGAGTAATATTACTAGCACCCCCTTTGTTATACATGATGTGGCCCTAACTGGTTTTTTATTTATTATGATCACACTATTCATTCTAGACTCATGAAACTTGGGCAGGAGATGTCTTAAGTCAAAATGGTTGTTCTTGAATTTTATTATAAATTTTAGTTGAAAAACTTTAGTATTTCCTTCACAATATTTAAAAAGGGCAATTATGGTCAATAAATTATTTAGAGCTATTTACTTGTTGCAAAATTGTGAAATTGGGGCTCTGATAATGTTTAGGTCAATATCCACTTGAAGAAATTAATCCATGATTTTTGAATGATTATTTGCAATATATACTTTACAAACCCATAATTTTGGGGATTTGATGTATAATTTATTCAGAGCTTATTTCCTGCTGGAAAATTTGGAGACACTGGATTTTAAATTGAATAGTCATTTTGAATTTATCATAAATTTTGTAGAGCATTTTCTTGTATTAAATGGGTACTTCATGTTCAAACTTGGATTTTTGGATTAATAGAATAAATAAATAAATTATCTGATAATTTAGGAAAATTATGAATTTCTGGGTTTAGGATAAAATGTCATTATAGCCCTCCAATAATTATTATTATAGGGGTACTGGGTGATTATTTTGTGTACCTCACTTTGTACACTTCATATAGCTTAGGTTGGTCTGCATTTACTAAAATCGCAGAAATTGTGTTGGAGTAAGAATTCGGGCACACGAGTTGGGGTTATATGTTTGCTGATTTGGATGAATGAAAAAGAGTTCATCGTTGGAAGTTGGGGTGAGTAAGGTGTTGGAATGGCTAGAGTCCGGTGGTGCTCGGGATCGGCAAAAGATGGTCCTTCCCGTAGGGAGGAAGTGTCTAATGCACAGGGGTTAGATCTAGTAAATTAATTAAGGGTTGGGAAATCTGGTAGCAACCAATAATAGTAAGTGCACTGCGAAAGGGAGCTTTGGGCTTAATCCCATCGTAGTTCCTAGTGCCTTCGAGAGCCCTTCACGGGGTATACCTTGGGCAGTCCTGGGCTAACCTAAATACTAGGTAAAACTGAAATGCAAGAGTAAGTAGAAGTAACCTAGAGTTGCACTCACACTCTGTGGAGTTGTGGGAATTAGTTTAAGTCACTCGGGTAGTAGGCTCGGTGGGTTTGGAGATGGGTAAGTTGGCTCTATGAGCTTTGGCTCGGTTGTAGTTGGTGACGGACGGGTTGGTCCGGCGAGCTTTGGCTCGGTGGTTTACATCAAGGTTGCATGTGCATAAAGTAAAGGTGGTGGGTCTTCGGTATTGGTGAATCGATGCACCGACACCAATACATTGACTCGGCAAGTGTGGTTTAGCACTTGGCCAAGTAAAGCCAAGTGCGCCAGCCGACAAGAGTACGCAGGAGCTCCGCTTAGTGCACCAGCGTTGAGGAATACAATAGGTCTGACTAGTAGTGCAATTACTGGTTTAGAGGTGGGTGAGGCCCAACCCACCGCTTCTGTTTGCCACTACGGAGGTATCCAGGGAGGTTCGGCTCTATAAAGGGGGAACTAAAGGTCTGTGTACACAGAGTCGTGTGGGTGTGTTGCACTTGCATATTCACAACATGGCATATTTGTATTTCATAGCATAACCATTGCATTCAACCCAGACACCTATTGTATAAAGTGGTATGGGACGCTTTATACAATACTCCTTGCAAAACGACCCCTTGGTTTATAAGCTCGTGCGAGCGTGCTTATAAGTTAAGGTTTATTTCAGAAATCTTATATGCATGCTTAACAGAAAACTGTGTCCCTATCGTATAAATAGGTATGGGACTCTTTATGCGATAGGAGCCCTGCAAAAGACCCCTCGGCTTATGTGTTCTCGCATAAGTTAAGGTTATTTTTTCTGCTTAATTTCCCTTGCTTTTATCACTGCCTTATATACTATTGGACTGCTAGTTTAGTTCCGCCGCCATCTGATCATTTGCTATTCTTCACCTTCATGTCCTCTCCTTTCCTCCTCCCCGCTCGGTGCCTAGGTGCCATGGGGGAAGGGGCGGGGGATGATAGGACTTAGTCTTTCAGGCTAAAAGTTTTTGAACCACATCATTTTAGGGAACCGTGGACCCCAGCATGGAGGAGCAGCCCCGGAGGTCGACGCGCTTGGAGATGGGGCAGTCTAGTACCAGTGTTCAGACGGCAGGGACTGTGAGTCCTGTCCCCTACTAGTTATATTAGTTTTGCTTCCACGATGAGAGATTTGTAGTGAGGACATTGATGTACTGGGCATGAGACCAAGATTCTCAGTATTTTTATTATATCTGTGGACACTCCCTTCGTGGAGATTATATTTACTATATATGTGATTTTCTGTGGACTTGTCTTTTAATTATTTACTACAGACTGATCGATTCGGCCGGTAGGATCGGCATTTTGTAGTGATGACCTTTCCGGACGTGGAGGTGTCACCGCAAAACAGCGGTTCTGGACCTAAGACCTAGTGGTTTTAAAAAAGAAAAAAAGGGGGTCTTACATTAACAGTCTGAGTAGATCTCAAAGGGTAGCCGAGAAAAGATAAGTATGGGTTCAGGAGAGAATCATAAGAAACTAAGTTCTATAAAGCTTCCTCTATGCAGGAAAGAAAATTTTGGAATATGGAAAGAAAAGGTAAGATTGTTTATTGAATCATCAGAACCTAGGATTTATGTTACTGTACAAGAAGGATCATTCATTCCTCTGAAGGTGTCAGTTCTTGATGCAAATATCAAGACTCCTAAGAGTGATGCAGAAATGACTAATGATGAAATCATCTTGGCTGCAATGGATAAAAGGGCACAGAACATTATAGTTAGTTCGATAGATGACTCTACTTTTCGAAAACATGGTGCACTGCAAAACCTCGAAGGAAATGTAGGACACTCTGGTGATATATATGGAGGGTACTGAGGAAGTTAGAGTTGATAGAAAGTCTATGCTCAATCAAAAGTATGAGGCTTTCACGCAGATCAAGGAGGAGACAATAGATAGCTGCTATGAAAGGTTTTTTAGAACTGTAAATGAGCTAAGGACCTATGGCTGGGTCTTTAGTAACTATGAGCTAAATGATAAGTTTTTTAGGTCTCTTAATAGAGACTGGGACACTAAGATAGGTGTCATTACATAAGTGGAAAATCTGACAGATACTCCACCATCCACTTTCTTTAGGAAGCAGCTGTCATATGAAATGCAGCTAACTGTAAGGTAGGAGGAAGAGAAGACTAGCAAAGCTCTGGCCAAACAATCAACTATGGCCTTCAAGGTAGATAGTTCCAAGAGGAGCAAAGAGAAGAATCCTTCTCTCCTAAGAAGTTCAGCTGAGTTTGAAGATTAAGATCAAGATACATCAGAATACAATATGTCTGATGAGGAATTTGCTGCCTTCTCAAGGCAGTTCATGACGCTGATGAAGAAGAAGGTGCAGAGGAGCATACCTTCTTCTTCCTTACAAAATAAGGAGGTGGACTACAGAACCAAGAAGAAACCTTCTAAGGAAGGCAGTTATGACTCTGTTGGAACACCCTATTACTAATTTTGGTCAGGATCACTATGTCTTTAGGAAACCTGTTTTTGACCTCATTGTATAGATCTAAAGGTCAGTTAGAATTGAGTCTAAGGGTTAGTAGTTATGTTTGGAAGCAGCCCTCAAGACCAAGGTTTTTCAGTTTGGAGACTAAGTTATTTCATCGAGCTCAGTACGACGAATCGTCGAACTCCTATCGACGATCGTTTAGATCACTTCGATGGATCTTCGAACTCCATTCAACGATCGCTGAGCTCAACTTCAACAAATTGTCGAACTCCATTCGACGATCTTCGAGCTCAGTTCGACGATCATGACTCCAGTTTGGTTCTCAATCTCTGAGCTCAGTTCGACGATAGTTGAGCTCAGATCGACGATCTCTGTTTCTGTATAAGTCCAAATCACTGAGCTCAGTTCGACTATAGTAGAGCTCAGTTCGACGTTTTTCTGAAGAGTTCAACGAATTTCAAGATTCAAATTCAGAACAGTTAAGGAGTTATTCTCGGCAATTAATTCAGAAGATTTTGTAGCCGTTTTAATTTATTCTGGAGCAAGTTTCAAGGAATTATCAATGAATGTTTCATTGGACTTTCCCCCAGAAGACAAAAACAATTAAGGAAGTCATTTATGACAGGCCAACAGCTATCTTGACAATGGATCATTTCTATTCAGACATCAAGAGAATAAAAATCAATTATCAAAAACTTCTGTAATAGCAATCCAGTAAAGAACAAAAAAGTAGAACAAGGGAGACGCACATATTCTGCAATATTCATCCTCTACAAATCTTCTTCTGCAACAACTCTCACATTACACAAGAGAAAGAAAAAGAGTTGTAGACATTATCTGTCTAAAAGGATTCATACAAGAACACCATCACTAAAAGAGATCAACCATCTGAAATCTTCAGATCTCTTTTGATTCAAGTGTTCAAGGCCATCATCATTCAAGACTCCAAACACCTCACATTTCAGCTGTTGCTGAAATCATCATTTGTTGGAGATCAATTTTCTGAAGGCCTATCACCCTACTGCAAAGCTTCAATTCCTGAACAACTATAGATCTCAGGGGGAGCTTTGACAACATCAATATCCACATAGTCTTCTCAGCTGCTTCGAGGAAGAGAAGACTTCCTTCACTCTCTCATCTCCACCTCTGTAAAGGGTTTTTCAAACTCCCTTCAAAAGTTTGTGTGTGGTTTTTGAGCACCTTATCAAAAGCTCATTGGTGGCAAGACACCTGATCAAAAAAACTGGTTTGGTTTTTGAGCACCTTATCAAAAGCTCATTGGTGCCCAGGACACATAATTAACTCATCCTGAAGTGGATTCCTACCTAGGGTGGTAGAAGAGTGGATGTACCCAAGTTTAGGGGAACCACTATAGCTCCTTCTGTCTTCTTGTTGCTTGTCTTTATTTTTGTTTCTGGCTGTGATTTTTTTGTGACTAGGTTGCTCTGTGGTTCACATTAGAATACAACAACTGTTGTAAAATGTTTTAAGCACCATACTCTATTCACCCCCCTCTAGAGTATATCAGATCTAACTCGCACTTTCAATTGGTAGCAGAGCCAGGTTGGTTAAACATACCACACCTTGGTGGTTGCACAGGCTAACACCTGAACCCAAAGATTCATAGTCAGATCTGCTTGTTGTAGATTTTGTTATTAGAATTATTTCCTCACAAATCATGGCCCAAAACAAAGATTATGCTAGCACCAGACCTCCAGTGTGCAATCTGTCTAAGTTTGCACTTTGGAAAGCAAGGATTAGACTCTACATGAATTCTATTGATGGGGATATTTTTAATTCTGTTTTGACAGTTTGTCCAAGACCTCCAGAGAACATAGGCACAAATGCTGTTCCACCTCCATCAGGAACAGATGCTGATATCAAGAAGTGGAAAGTAGCAGATGCAAAGGCTATGAATATCTTAGCCCAGACTATGTCTGATGACATTTTCCAAAAGGTGGCTGAATGTAATTCAACAAAGGAAATCTGGGATAAGCTCTCTGAAATAGTCTCAGGATCAGCTGATGAAAGAAAGGACAGGAGATCCCACCTCATATCACAATATGAGAATTTCAAGAAAGGAGAAGCTGAGCCAGTAGCTGAAATGTATAACAGGCTCAGTCTGATAGTCAATGAACTGAAGACTCTGGACAAGGAGATCTCATTGACTGAGCTAAATGACAAAATCCTAATGTGCTTCCCAAGCACTTGGGACTCAAGAATCTGGCCAATCAAGGATGCCAGAAGTCTGAATGAGATCACCACAGAAGCTCTCTTAGGCAAGCTCAAATCTTATGAGTTGCTCATCAAAAATTGAGAAGAAGAGCAGAAGGCTGCCTCACCAGCCACAAGAAAGGAAAAGACAATAGCTTTCAAATCCACTGAAGATCAGCCTGAAGATAAAATCCCAGGCAATGATGAGCTACTTAGTCTGCTGGACAAAAGATTTTACAAGATTGCTAGAAAGGACTTCAGGAAGAGATCATACAAAGAGCATGACAAGCCAAGGTATGATAAATCAAACAATAAAGAAATTGTCTGATTTGGTTGCAGGAAACCAGGCCACATTGTGCCTGACTGTCCAGAGAACAAAAACAAGGACAAAAAGGATAAGAGAGAAAGAAGAAAAGATAACGACTTCAAGAAGAGTAGCAATGGCAAACCCTCCTCAAGCAAGAATAAACACACAAGCAAGGGATTTGTTGCTGAATCTTGGAGTGAAACAGAAGAAGAATCAGAAGCTTCATCCAGCTCCAGTGATGATGAAGATGATGCTGAAGAGAAGGAGTTCTGCATGATGGCAATCAATGCCTCTCAACACAACTCTGATGCAGAAGACTCAGAGTCAGACTCAGAGACTCAACTTGAAGAGGATCAGGTAATTAGTTCCTTTGATTTCAATTCTGAGGACTTTAAGTATGAATTTAAAGCATTGTGCTTAGACTTATTAAACTCTGAGAAGGAAATTATCTCTCTTAGAAATCAATTGTCTGAACGCAGTTCCTTAAAATCAGAAAACCTCAAACTCTCTGAGGAGTTGGAGTGCTGCAGGGAGCAGGTAGCTTCACTGAAAAGTGAACTATCAGAGGCCAAAAAGCTTGAAGAATCCCTTAATGGGAGAAGCATCAAGCTAATGGACATCACAAGAACAATGAATACTAAATTCAATAGTACACTGGGCTTGGGTGCTTCATCCAGCCAACCTATAGTTGTAACAACCCCAATTAAGTTTATTTCTGATAAAGGGAAGGGAGTTGTAGAGGTATCTAGGAAAAATTCTGATCTGCCTAAGAAAACCAAGTTCCAGCAGAAATTGTCGAACGGAACTCGACGATCGCCGAACGCAGATCGACGATATCAGGCAAAATCGTCGAACTCAGGTCGACGATCTCTAATTCCTGAACTCTGCCACAGTCGACCGTCGAACGGAGCTCGACGATCTGACCCAAGATCGTCAAACGCAGCTCCACGATCCTCGAACAGAGATCAGAGCTTTGGAAATTTTTTCAAGGGTAAATCAAAATCCAATCCTCGGGGTCCTTTATCCCAAAGCTTTAACCCTTATATTGAATGGATAATACCTCCAAGGAGATATCATCCTGAAGGTTATAAGAGTCAACCAGGGATGTCATTTATTTCTGAGTTTAAAGGTTATTAACCTAGGCCCAAGGTAAACTGGGTCAAAAACAAGTGAATTATTTTATGTGCAGGTGAAGACCTATCCAACATCAAACCAATAATGGTATTTGGATAGTGGGTGCTCAAAGCACATGACAGGAAACAAGGACAACCTCATATCCTTTAAAGCCAAGCTTGGACCCAAAGTCATATTTGGTGATTCAAACTTTGGAAAACCTAAAGGTTATGGTGCAGTCCAGATTGGCACAGTCACATTCAAGAAGGTAGCCTATGTGGAAGGACTGAAGCACAATTTGATCAGTATCAGTTAGCTATGTGATGAAGGCTACCAGGTGACTTTCAGCAAAGCCTTATGCAAGATCAAGTCAGAGGACAACACAACTGTGTTGACAGGTAAAAGGAAAGGTAACATTTATTTAGTAGATTTTCTTTCAACAGAAGTAGATATTTGCCTATTTAATTCTGTTAGTAGACCTAATGTTTTATGGCATAAGAGACTAGGACATTTAAACCTTAGAACCATTGCTAGGCTATCCAAGGACAACCTTGTTAGAGGACTACCTTCTGGCCCCTACAAGAAGGAAGGACTCTGCAGGGCTTGTCAATTAGGCAAGCAAACTAAAAATAGTTTCAAGTCACTTAATAATAGTGATTCACCTAGGATTTTATATCTGTTACAAATGGATCTTTTTGGACCCATTACAGTACAAAGCTTAGGAGGGAAATCTTACACTTTAGTAGTTGTAGATGACTTCTCTAGATTCACATGGGTGTTCTTTCTGAGAAAGAAGTCTGATAACTTTAAGTGTTTGACAGAGTTTCTCAAATGCATACAGATTGAGTTCAATACTCACATTGCCCTGATCAGAAGTGATCATGAGACAAAGTTTGATTCTCTTCTTATGCAAGAGTTCTGTCAGAGTGAAGGGATCAGGCACACCTTCTCAGCTCCTAGAACTCCTCAACAAAATGGGGTAGCTGAAAGGAAAAATAGAACCCTTATTGAATCTACCACTACATTGTTGACAGATGCTCACCTTCCTCTATCTTTTTGGGCAGAGGCAGTGAACACCTCCAACTATGTGCTGAACAGAAGTTTAATACATAAACTAAAGTACAAGACTCCCTATGAATTACTCAAAGGGAAGAAACCTAAAATATATTATTTTAGAATTTTTGGTTGTATTTGTTATATACATAATAATGACAAGAAGTATTTAGAAAAATTTCAAGGTAAAGCTGATGAAGGTGTGTTTCTGGGATACTCCATGATCAGTAAGGCTTATAGGGTATATAATAAATCATCTCTTAAAATTGAAGAATCTGTTCACATATCTTTTGATGAATCTAACATATCTTTCAAGGAAAAGAACACTTCTACCATAGAACCTTTGCAGGTACATTCTCTTGCTGAAGACTTGGACAGATTACAAATCACTCAAAAAGAGGAAAGCAGTGAAGATGAAGAAGACATTCAACATCATGAAGAGAAACTTCTTGAAGAGCCAGTTGGTGTATCACAAGAGGAAACAACAACACAGGTTGGTGAACAATCAACACCCCCTTTTGATTTAGTAACATCAAGAGACCATCCAATTTCCCAAGTAATTGGAGACATCTCAGCTGGTGTGCAAACCAGAAATCAGGTCAACCAAAACCTGTTGCACACTTGCTTCCTATCTCAAATTGAACCTCAATCCATTCAAGATGCAGAGCAAGATCCACACTGGATCATTGCAATGCAAGAAGAGTTGCATCAATTTGAAAGGAACAAAGTTTGGGAACTAGTACCAAAGCCTAAGGATCACTCCATTGTTGGAACAAAGTGAGTGTTCAGAAACAAATTGGATGATCAAGGAGTAATTGTAAGGAACAAGACAAGGCTAGTTGCTCAAGGGTACTCACAAGAAGAAGGCATAGATTATGACCAGACTTTTGCACCAGTTGCAAGGTTGGAGGCTATTAGAATCTTCTTAGCATATGCAGCACACAAAGGTTTCAAAGTATACCAGATGGATGTAAAGAGTGCTTTTCTAAATGGAGATATCAAAGAAGAAGTCTATGTCAGACAAACTCCAGGTTTTATCTCTCCAACCCATCCTGATTATGTTTTTAAGCTGAACAAATCATTATATGGTCTCAAGCAAGCACCTAGAGCATGGTATGAGACCCTAGCATGCTTCCTTCTGGAAAATGAATTTATAAGGGGTAGAGTAGACCAAACTCTTTTCATTAGAACCCATAAGTCCCATACCCTACTAGTACAGATCTATGTAGATGACATTATCTTTGGCTCTACTGATTCAAATTTGTGTAGAAAGTTCTCTAACTTAATGCATTCTAAATTTGAAATGAGTAGCATGGGTGAGCTATCCTTCTTTCTAGGATTGCAAGTCAAACAACATGCTGAAGGCATCTTTATTTCTCAAACCAAGTATGCAAAAGAATTTGTCAAGAAATTTGGTATGTCTGAAGCATCATGTATGAAAACACCTATGCCTACCAATACTGTATTAGATATTGATGAACATGGGAAACCTGTTGATCAGACAACATATAGAGCAATGATTGGCTCCTTACTGTACCTTACATCTAGTAGACCAGACATAATGTTTGCTACATGCATATGTGCTAAGTTCCAAGTGAGCCCTAGAGAGTCACACCTAACATTAGTAAAAAAGATTCTCAGGTATGTTAAAAGTTGTCCAAATCTAGGTCTCTGGTATCCAAAAGATTCAGCATTTGACTTAATTGGATTTTCTAATGCTGATTATGCTGGATGCAGAATTGACAGGAAAAGCACCAGTGGAACTTGTCAGTTTCTTGGTGACAGACTTGTCTCTTGGTTTTGCAAGAAACAAACATCTGTGTCAACTTCAACTGCTGAAGCTGAATATATGGCTGCAGGTAGTTGTTGTTCACAAATATTGTGGATTCAAAACCAACTCCTAGATTATGGCTACAACTTAGAGAAGTCTAAAATCTTTTGTGATAATACCAGTGCTATTTCTATAGCTCAAAATCCAGTCCTCCATAGTAGGACAAAACACATAGAAATTAGGCATCACTTCTTAAGGGATAATGTTGAGAAGAATAAAATTGAACTTCAATATATCCCAACTGATTTACAAAGGGAAGATATTTTCACCAAACCCTTGGATGAAAAGAAACACACCTTCTTCCTGAATCAGTTAGGAATGTTAGATGGAGGAAGTTTAAAATAAGTTCCAAGATTTTAAAACTCTAAAAATTGACCAAGACTAGACAAACATCTTGATTTTTCCTAGTGTCTAAAGTGTTTCTGGTCTCTGAACTGCGCTTGACGATTTTCCCCCAGATCGTCGAACGGTGATCGACGCTTTCCGAAATCGTCGACCTGAGTTCAGCGCTTCTCAGATAGTGTTCAACTCTCTCCAGGTTAATGATCGTCGAACGGCGCTCGACGATTTTATTTTCTGAACGATCGTCGAACAGAGCTCGACTCTCTCCAATATCGTCGAACGAAGATCGACGATATTGAAGACCCTTCAAATTCCTTTAGAAGCCCCGATCGTCGAACTAAGTTCAACGATCTTTCCTTTTCTACGTCAAACCCTAATATAAAATTCATTTTTTCGGCCGTCGTTCTCCTTTTGCGCTTTCAATCTCTCTGAAAATTTTCTCTTTCCCTCCAAACATCTCTACACTTGGTCATTTGGTTGTTTATTGTTTGCAGGAAACCATGGCCTTCTCTGTCGCCGTTCTTGCCGCCATGAAATTCGATGCAGGTTTCGATATTGACATGGATTCTTTCAGCACAAGTGATCAAATTTTCCAAGACATTCTAGAACTATTCAAGGAGCAAAAGCTAGTCACTATCATGTCTACCAGAATCAAGCTACCTGTAGATGAAATCAAGGAGTGGGTGTATACTACCCACAACCAAGACCAAAATACAGTTGTTGGATCAATTTCAGGAACCCAGGTACCACTTACACCTGCTATTCTGACAGAGATTTTTCAATTAAATTCTGGAAGAGATTCTGTTGAAATGTCTAGAGAAGAATTTACTACTATGCTTGATAGAATGAGTTAATCTGATGCAAACCCTAGCAAGCTGCTGAAAAAGAATTTAGCTGTTGAATACAGATTTTTAGCTGATGTAGTGGAAAAAGTTCTTTTGGCCAAGCATTCAGCCCATGATACCATCTCCAGGTATCAGCCGTGCTTGATGGGAGCCTTAGTGGATAAGAAACAATTAAACTGGGGAGAGATCTTCTTTGATCTGATTAAGAAGAAGATCAATAAGAACTTTGTGAATTATGGAAGGATTCTAGGTCTATTTCTCCAAAACAGATGCCTTGCCCTGCTTGTATCAAATGGGATGCATATCAATGCCTCTAAGAGGCTCTCCTGTGCCCTCTTTGGTAAGTTGGACAGACAGATAGTGAAGCTCAGCAGGCCCTCTACAAGCACTACTTCAGGTACAAGGACTGTAACAGTCTCTTCCCCTCAGGTCTCTGCCCCTGCAGAAGACTTGCCTGCTGCTTCTCTTCCTCCTCCTCTTATTTCATCTCCACTAGTCACCTCCACCATTCAAATTTCATCCACCATCATTATTTCCAGCCCATCTCCTACTTCAATTCCATCTCCAATCCCTACTCTCACAGAAAAAATCTTCCATCCTTTACATCACTACCCTCAACCAGATCTTGACACATCATCCAACATTCCATCATTCAATCTTCTAGATGATTCCTTCATGGATGATTCACCTTCATCCCCTCCTGATCTACCCTCCTCATCCACATCTTATCAACAGCTCCTGCAAGACATCATTGCTCAACCCTCCTTCACACCTTCTATCTTCATACCACTGTCTTCCATTTCCACAATCCCCACACCTCAACCTTCCTTTCCCCCATACACCAGCTCTCCACCAACATCACTAGTTGCTCCACCATCCTTCTCTACCTCTGCTCAAGTGCCTATTGAGCATGTAGATATTCCAGCCTTAGCTGACAAACTGTATGAGCTGATAGCTCCCAGGCTCTCACTTCTGTTGGAGACCTCCTTGGCTCCACTCTTCAAGTCAGTTGCAGACTTATCTGCCAGGATCTCCTCCATATTTCCTCCTCAGGCAATCCCTTCCTTTGGGTGCCTTGATCACACTCTCTCTGAATCTAGGCAGGGGGAGATGCCTCATGAAGATGTTAGATTACCTGCTGCTGCTGCTGCTGTTACTTCAACTAAAGCTCAAGCTTCAACACCACCTCAGGTTGCAGTTTTCTCAGTGGACCTCAGGTCACTTTTATCAGTTTTTGATTCAGTTTATTTCAGCTGTCTCCCAGTAAGCACTGCAGTCCAGCCATCTGAAGATCTATCTAAGGCCATTGTGCCCTTCTCAAGTTGTGATACAAGCTTAATTAGCTCCTTTATAAATTCCCTATATACTGCTGAGCCTTCTGTTTCCAGTGATCTTACTGCTGCTACTCCTGCTGCCAATAATGTTGCTGTTTCTATTGTTGCTGCTGATATTGTTGATATTGCTAACAATTCTGATGATTTAATCTCCAAGGATATACATATGACAGAGGCATATGACTTTGAGCCTGCTGTCACTGCTGATGTTGCCCCTGCTGATGTTTTTGTGTCTGAAACTGTTTTCTCTGAATCTGCTGATGCCCCAGTTGCTGCTGTTACTACTACTGCCATATCTTCTGAGAGTATTGCTCCTGAAAGTTCTGTGTCTGCTGTATCTACTGCTGCTTCTACAATTGCTGTCACTACTGTTACCTCTGCTCCAACCCAACAACAGAAAGATTATCTGAAAAGGATTGATGCTTTATATGATGAACAAAGCTCTGAAAGTGATCAATTCAGAACTGATTCTGATGATTCCTCAGCTACTATAGCAAGGAAAAGAAAAACAAGAAGCAAGGCAATGAAAAGAGTTCCTCCAGTTAAAGTAAAAGATACCAATGATATTCCTCACTACATTCTTCATGACTGCCCTATAACTGAACACTGGATGCAATATTCCAAGAATCAACTAAAGGATATGAAGAAGAAGAGGAAATATGAGAACGGTTCCTCTCAGTTCCATCATCCTCCTCCACCTCCTCCTCCTGATACAGGTGCAGGTGGTAGCTCTGCTGTTCATCCTTCTGCTAGAAGTCAAACCCCCTATCAGCCTCAAGGAAGATCTCAATATAGGGGAAGCCAATCCAGAGGCTCTCAATCTAGGAGAGGAAGCTATAGAGGAAACCAAAGAGAACTTCAAGTTTATTCCAAAGGTTACTCCAGGAAACATCCTTACTCAAGGGAAGGACCAGGTTCATCTGACACTACTTCAGGTCCATTTCCTTATAAGTTGAAAGAATTAGTCTCATCCAGAGCTCCTCTAGATAATCCTTCCAACAGATATGAGCCTCCAGTGCCTTTTGAGGATCCAGAGAATAATCCTACTGCATGGACTGCTAGAATGAAAGAATTAGCTACCTTGGATCAGATTAAGAAAGCCAGAGAGCAAGGCAAGGACACCTCCAGCATTACTACCTTGTCAGAACAAATAAAGAAGGAACTTGAAAGATATGCTTCCAGCAAGTTTTTTGATTCTGAAAGATACATGGAGCTGCACCCTGAAGCTGTGGTACCAAGGCCTAAACAACAAACTTTTTTAGGTGCAGCTGATGACAGAAGATCAAAGAAGGAAGCTCTTAATCCAAATAGAGAAATTAAACTTATAAAGAGCAAGGAGAAAGAGTAATTCTGTAAGGTGACAATTATTCTGATTTATGATCTGTCTGAGATATTATATATGTGATTCTTCAATGTTGTTGTTTGGTATATTGTTGCTTTGTATGCTGTTTTAAATTTCTCCAATTTCTATAAATAGTAATCCTAACCCAAATAGGGGGAGATTGTTGGAACACCCTATTACTAATTTGGGTCAGGACCACTATGTCTTTAGGAAACCTGTTTTTGACCTCATTGTATAGATCTAAAGGTCAGTTAGAATTGAGTGTAAGGGTTAGTAGTTAGGTTTGGAAGCTGCCCTCAAGACCAAGGTTTTTCAGTTTGGAGACTACGTCATTTCGTCGAGCTCAGTACGACGAATCGTCGAAATCCTATCGACGATCGTTTAGCTCACTTCGACGGATCGTCGAACTCTATTCGATGATCGCTGAGCTCAACTTCAACAAATCGTCGAACTCCATTCGACGATCTTCGAGCTCAGTTCGACGATCTTGACTCCAGTTTGGTTCTCAATCTCTGAGCTCAGTTCGACGATAGTTGAGCTCAGATCGACGGTCTCTGTTTCTGTATAAGTCCAAATCGCTGAGCTCAGTTCGACGATAGTAGAGCTCAGTTCGACATTTTTCTGAAGAGTTCAACGACTTTCAAGATTCAAATTCAGAACAGTTAAGGAGTTATTCTCAGCAATTAATTCAGACGATTTTGTAGCCGTTTTCATTTATTCTGGAGCAAGTTTCAAGGAATTATCAAGGAATGTTTCATTGGACTTTCCCGTAGAAGACAAAAGCAATTAAGGAAGTCATTTAAGACAGGCCAACGGCTATCTTGACAATGGATCATTTCTATTCAGACATCAAGAGAATAAAAATCAATTATCAAAAACTTCTGTAATAGCAATCCAGTAAAGAACAAAAACGTAGAACAAGGGAGACACACATATTCTGCAATATTGATTCTCTGCAAATCTTCTTCTGCAACAACTCTCACATCACACAAGGGAAAGAAAAAGAGTTGCAGACATTCTCTGTCTAAAAGGATTCATACAAGAACACCATCACTAAAAGAGATCAACCATCTGAAATCTTCAGATCTCTTTTGATTCAAGTGTTCAAGAACATCATCATTCAAGACTCCAGACATCTCACATTTCAGCTGTTGCTGAAATCATCATTTGCTGGAGATCAATTTTCTGAAGGACTATCACCCTACTATAAAGCTTCAATTCCTGAACAACTACAGATCTCAGGGGGAGCTTTGACAACATCAATATCCACATAGTCTTCTAAGCTGCTTTGAGAAAGAGAAGACTTCCTTCACTCTCTCATCTCCACCTCTGTAAAGGGTTTTTCAAACTCACTTCAAAAGTTTGTGTGTGGTTTTTGAGCACCTTATCAAAAGCTCATTGGTGGCAAGACACCTGATCAAAAAATCTGGTTTGGTTTTTGAGCACCTTATCAAAAGCTCATTGGTGCCCAGGATACCTAATCAACTCATCTTGCAGTGGATTCCTACCTAGGGTGGTAGAAGAGTGGATGTACCCAAGTTTAGGGGAACCACTATAGCTCCTTGTGTCTTCTGGTTGCTTGTCTTTATTTTTGTTTCTGGCTGTGATTGTTTTGTGAATAGGTTGCTCTGTGGTTAGATTTATTATTTGCTTCCCTGTTCACATTAGAATACAACAACTGTTGTAAAAGTTTTTAAGCACCATACTCTATTCACCCCCCTCTAGAGTATATCAGATCTAACTCGCACTTTCAGACTCAAAACCTAATAAACATGTTACTAATAAGATTATTTTTTTACTGAAGCAAGCCAGGGCATGTTGTGTTGAATGTCCTATAAAGAAGGAGGCTGATGAGAAAAATCATCACCATAAGAAGGGCAAGAAGGAGAAAACCTTAATTGCTAAGAAGGAGAAAAGCTAGACTGACTCATTTTCCTCAGAGTCAGATGATGAAGATGAAGCCTACATTGAGATGACGGCTATATTAGATGAGGAATCTTACCAGGATCAGCCTGGTCCATCTAAGGTACACTCTTCATTCAGTTCTTCATCTAAGTCAAATAATAAGACTAGTCCAGGTTAGAAGCATTTTCATCTAAGGATGAAGGCGATTCTGAATCTGAGGATGACATCAATGAAGTTATAGATAAATATGGTGAACTTCTTAATGCATTCAAGTGGATTAAGCAGCTGTCTAAAAAGCAAGCTCAAGATATTGCATCTCTACAGCTTGCTACTTCCCAGCACTCCGAGACTACTATCATGCTAGAACAAAAAATTAGGGAAGTCAGTTAGTTGAAGACTATTACTACTATACAGATAGGTACCATAAAGTACAAGGATGCCCTTATTAGGGATCTAGAAGAAAAGATCCAAAGGGAGAAGAGAATTGTGGCAAGTATTTCTAAGCCCAATTCAGTGTTACTAATTATTAACTCCTTCACCTCTTAGATAAATAAGAGAGGAGTTGTATCCAAGGGAAACACCAAAGCTGCATCTTTCAAAGGAAAGGGAAAAGCTCCAACTAAGTCACCCATTGATTTTAAAAGGGTAATACTCCCTACCAATAGATATGACCAGGACTCCATGTATGGTCACTAGAAGAATGAGAATTCTTCCTGGAAGGATACTAATGTATCTTCCAATATAAGGTGAAGATAAATGGGAATGAGTGCCTTCAAGGCTGTTCATGAAGAAATACAAATGGCCCATCCTGGACCATTTGTCTTTGGTGTTCCAGCCCCTATTCTTAAGAAGGGGGTAGTGGCCAAGCTTCAGACTCAATCAACAAAAACTCAGAATATAGGTCGGTCTTGTAGCATGCCTGATTTGGGTGTTTCTGATGCTATCAGGAGCATAATTTCAGCAAAGTAAACTGCTGCTAATGACACTCATAAAAAGTTAATTAAAGCAGCTGAAAGACTGTCCTTTAGTAAGATAATTGCTGAAAGAAATATGAAGAAGACTACGGTTCTTCCTTCTGAAAAGGTTGTTGTTGTTAACACAGTTATTAGACTAGATCAGAAAAGAAGGTATAAACTTCATGAGTGCTGGTGTTGTGGCAAGATAGGGCATTTTGCCATTGATTGTTGGTATAATTCTAGTGTGCCCGGAGCTAAAGTAAGTCTACCAGTCAGAAAAACAGTTGGTAGATATGTTCATTTTGAGAATAACATGCACCTAGGACCCAATAAATATTGTGGTCCCAAGGTAAAATAAATATATTTTCCAGGTTAGTCCAGGTTTCCATACCCCTATATGGTACTTGGGCAGTGGTTGTTCCAGGCACATGACTGGAACAAAGAGCAATCTGAGGGAGTTCATTCCAGTTAAGGATGGACCAAAGGTGATCTTTGGTGGATCGGATTAAGGGATTACAAGTGGTAATGGTAAGATCTCAAATGGCTTAGTCACTTTGACAAAAGTAGCTTATGTGGAAGGGTTGCAACACAACCTTATAAGCATAAGCCAACTTTGTGATCTTGGCTATGATATTTCATCCCACAAGGATGAGTGCCACAAAAAGAAGTCAAGTGGTCAAGAGGTCATCTTGACAGGCAGTAGGAGTGGGAATGTGTGTTGTTTAAATTTTCTTTGTGTAAATTCATACTCTCCTATATGCCTAGTTGTAAATGAGAAAGCCACACACTATGTCAAATAGCACAGGAGGCTGGCTCATTTGAACTATAATACATTAAACAAGCTCTTCTGTAAAGAGCTAGTTAGGAATGGTCTTAACATAAAATGCACTAAGGAGAGTATTTGCTCTGCATGCTAAAAAGGCAAGCAGACCAAAGCTTCTTTCAAAAGAATTGAAACCAAAGACCCTGTGAGGTGTTTATACCTCATCCATATGAACTTGTTTCATCCTATGCCAGCTCATAGTCTAGGTAGGAAAGTATACACATTTATGGTTGTTGCTGACTATTCCAGATTTACTTGGGTTTTATTTTTAAGGAAAAAGTCTGAAACTCCCGATGTCTTCAATATATTTGTCAAACAAATACAAAATGAATTGAACAGTTATATAGTCAGAATCAGAAGTGATCATGGAACTGAGTTTCAATCAGAATGCATGATAAAGTTTTGTGAAGAACTTGTGATTCAGCAAGAGTTTTCGTCTACAAGAACACCCCAACAAAATGGGATTGCTGAGAGGAAAAATAGGACTCTCATAGAAGCTGGAAGAACTTTACTAATTGACACATCTCTACTAAAATATTTTTGGGCTATGACAGTAAACACTATTTGTCATGTCCTCAACAGGGCCTCTATCACCAAGAGCCATAAAAGACTCCTTATGAGATATTAAAGAGCAGAAAATCAAACCTTGCACATCTCAGAATTTTTAGAAGCAAATGCTATGTGCTTAATAATGGGAAATTCTATATAACTAAGTTTGATGCCAAGTCCTATGACGGGATATTTATTGGGTACATCAATCATAGTAAGACCTATAGGATCTATAACTTGATAAGTCATGTTGTAGTGGAGTCAGTTAATGTAGTGTTTAATGAATAAAACATGATTAACAATGTGCTATCAAGCTCCTTTTCCAGTCATGCAGGAACAAAACTGACCATGGACAAGCTGACTGTTAAGGAAGCTGAACCTATAGTCCAAGACAAAGATGAAAGTGTGTGGATTCTAGAGGAAGCACAAGACACACAAGAAGTGGATGATGTTCAACATGATGGAGACTTTGGAGCACAGAATGTTGAAGTAAGACTGCCTTCAATAGTCAAACATTTAAAGGATCATCCAGGCCATCAGATCATTGGTGATGCACGT
Source organism: Platanthera guangdongensis (assembly GCA_039583875.1). Classification (NCBI taxonomy): domain Eukaryota; kingdom Viridiplantae; phylum Streptophyta; class Magnoliopsida; order Asparagales; family Orchidaceae; genus Platanthera; species Platanthera guangdongensis. Next base: position 102,676,189 of record CM077166.1, on the reverse strand, counting down.
CAAGGTGTAGTTGTTGAAGTATTAGACCGCGCGGCCTTGCGGTCTTGTCTGGCGGTTTGTAGTCCGAGCGGTCTGGCGGTCTCTTTTAGAAGCCTAGAGACCGGGCGGTCTATCGGTCTCATATTGCGGCTTGTTCTTATTCTGCTGGAGTTGTTGAATGGTTAATCCATCTGTCTAACCGCACGGCCTGTGCAGTCTCTGTAAATTCTAGCCGCTCAGACCTGTACATGTTTAGTCCCACATTGTTTGTTTGTACTCTCTCATATCTCCTCCATTCTATAAAAGGGAGGTCATACCTTTGTAAATAATATCTTTTTTGGATAATAAAATTCAATTATTCAAATTTCTGTCCATTTCTTAGCTACTTATTCGCTACTTTTACATGGTATCAGAGCACTCGGTCCTTTCCACCTGAGTACGCTCTCTCTAATCTCGCGGCCTCATCTTTCTTCTCTGCGGCATGTTTTTGCGGCTTGATTTCTCTTCTGCCCGCTGCTCTTGTTTGCGTGGCTTGTCCCTTCCCGCGACCTGTTCTCGCGGCCTATCTTCGCGGCTTGGTTCCTTTGCTTTCTCTTCTCTTCTGTTCTCTTGGACACTTTTAGTTCATGCGACCTCTTCCCTGTACTTCAGTCTGCTTCCTGGCCACCGGTATTCTGCCACCGTGCCGCTGTAGCTTCTTCTCTTCCGCCCACTGCAGTTTCATCCTTGTTCGCTGCGGTTTCTTTCTCGTGTCCCGGCCTCCTCCTTAGGTCATGCGGCTTGCTCTCCATTTTTTCTCTCCCGCGGTCTATCTTCTTCTCGCGCGGTTTCCTGCCTTCTCTATGGCTACTTCTGGTCTCTCCACTCCCGTTATCTCTACATCCACCACTCCTACAGCTCCTGCTCCTCATACTCCTTCGGGAAACCTTGGCACGCTTTCTAAGCTTGTATGCTCCAACTATCCCGATTGGAGCGTTTCTTTCACCTTTCTTCTTCGCTCACAGCGCAAAAGTCATCACCTCACCGACGACCCTCCTCCTCGTAACTCTCCTGAATTTGATGACTGGGATGCGAGTGATGCCCTTGTCCGCACTTGGCTAGCCAACAGCCTTTCTGATGAGTGCCTTCCCGTCATTCGCCATGATGAGATGGTCAAGGCCGCATGGCTTCACCTAGCTGCTCTTTATTCGAAGGGGGGGGGGTGGCAGACGTCCCGCATTTATACTCTCAATGCGGACCTCTTCGCCCGCCCTTCCATGTCTCCTACTACGGCTTATCAGCAGGTTCAGGCTCTTGGCGCAGAGATCCTCTAGAATCGCCCCTTCTCCGCGGACTTGGACGAACAGCACAAACACTTCCAGGAACTCCTGGTTGTTTGTTATCTTCTCCGTCTTCCCGATTCCTATGATATGATCCGCCAGCAGATCCTGGGTGAGGCGGAATCTCCTACTTTGGATTCCACCGCGGCTCGCATCGCCGCTGTTACTTCGCTGCTCCAGCGGCCTCTATGGCGTCCCCCCCTTCCCAGGACTCCTTTGCTCACCAAGCTCAGAAGGGGGGACCTAGTGGCCGCGGCCACTCCGGCGGACGGGGTTCGTCCAGGTTCCTCTGCTCTCATTGCGGTTGTACCGGCCATTCTGTTGACCGCTACTGGCAGAAACATCCTCATGTTCGCCCTTCCGGTGATGCTCCTTCTTCGGCCTCCGCCTCCTCTCGGTCGTCTGCCTCTGTGGCCACGACTTCAAGTAGTGCCCACATCGTACCCAAGGTAAATGGCTGATTGACTCCGGTGCTACAAATCATATGACTGGCAACCCTCATTGCTTCTCCCGTCTTGAAACGCATGACCGCTTGCCCCCGGTTCGTGTGGCGGATGGTTCACCGTCCCCGGTTCATGGGACGGGCATGGTTCAACTCACCCCATCGCTTTTCTTGGAGGACACTCTCTATGTCCCGAAGTTCCCGTGCAATTTATTATCTGTTACTACTTTATGCCGGCAACTTCAGTGCTCCGTCTTATTCACTCCAACTACTTGTTCTTTTCAGCACCCGAGGACCCAGCAGACGATTGCTACTGGGACTGAGAGCGGCAGACTCTATTTCCTCGACAACGTTTCCGCTCTGTCCGCCGACTCCTCCTCTACAGATCTGCTTCAATGGCATCTTCTCCTTGGACATCCTCCTCCTCGGATTCTTCGACAGCTTCTGCCCCACTTACCTCCAACCAGTTCTCCGCTCAACTGTGATGCGTGTCAGCTTGGCAAACATCATCGCTCCTCCTTCCCCCCGAAGCAAGGTCATGGCTCCTCTCGCCCGTTTGATCTCATTCATTCTGATGTCTGGGGTCCTGCTCCTACCCTCACCGTTGGTCGGGGTAGTTCCTACTTTGTAACTTTTATAGATGATTTTTCTCGATGTACCTGGGTGTATCTATTAAAAGATCGCTCTGAACTCTTTTCTGTCTGACAATCCTTTTATTTTATGATTAAGACTCAATTTAATATTTCTATTAAAGTTTTACGCTCTGATAATGCTAAGGAATATCTTAGCCATGAATTCTCCTCTTTCTTTCGGCAACATGGTCTTCTTCATCAAACCACCTGTGTTTACACCTCCCAGCAGAATGGGGTGGCGGAGCGTAAAAATCGTCACCTCCTTGATGTCGCTCGCACTCTCATGACACAAATGCACGTACCCCGCTCCTACTGGGGCTACGCTGTGCTTCTCGCCTGCTATCTCATCAATCATCTTCCCTCCACGGTTCTCCACGGCCAGACCCCCTTCTCCATTCTCTACCCCGCAAGGAACCTTTTCCTCTCCCTCTTCGTGTCTTTGGGTGTACGGCTTTTGTTCACGCCCCATCCGCTACCCGCAACAAGCTTTCCCCCCGTTCCACCAAATGTGTCTTTTTGGGGTACTCTACCACTCAAAAAGGCTATTGCTGTTTTGACCCTGTTTTGTGGAAACAATTTGTCTCCGCAGACGTGACATTCTTCGAGAATGCTTCCTACTTTTCTCCTGACTCCTCTCTTCCTCCTGATGTCTCTGCTTCTCCACCTCCTCTCTCCATTCCTTCCACGTCTCTCGATGTCTCTACCTTTCCCCCATCTCCTCCTCCGTCTCCTTCCCTGTCCGTCTCACCCCCTACCCCTCCTCCCTCTTCTCCGCGGTCATCTCTCTCTAGTCCCGGGCCAGCCTTCTCCACCACGGACGCTCCGGTCGCTGAGGCTCCCGTCGACCTGGATCTTCCCATTGCTCTTCGCAAAGGGGTGCGGGCGTGTACTCAACACCCGCTTGCGGCAGTTGTTTCCTATGATCGGCTTTCCCCTTCTCGCAGGTGTTTTGCCTTGGCTATCTCCGCTGCTTCGACTCCCCACACCTACCAGGAGGCTCTTGCTATCCCTCATTGGAAGTCTGCCATGGATGAGAAGATGGCTACTCTTACTGAACGGGGTACCTGGACCCTTGTTCCTCCTCTAGTGGGTACTGATGTGGTTGGCTGTCTATGGGTCTTTGTTGTGAAATTTCGCCCCGACGACACTGTGGATCGCTACAAGGCCCGGCTGGTGGCCAAAGGCTTCACTCAGACTTATGACATTGATTACTTTGACACCTTCTCTCCGGTTGCTCGCCTCAGCACCATCCGGGTTCTTCTCTCTGTGGCTGTTAACCGGGATTGGGCTATTTCCCAGCTTGATGTCAAGAATGCCTTTCTCTATGGCGATCTTCAGGAGAACGTCTACATGGAGCAACCTCCTAGGTATGTTGCTCAGGGGGAGAAACGCGTATGCCGTTTGAAGAAGGCCATTTATGGCCTAAAGCAGAGTCCTCGGGCGTGGTTCGACAAGTTCAGTGGTATTGTCGCTGTCATCGGCTTTACAAGGAGTTCGGCCGATCACACTTTATTCATTCGCAAAACGGCCTCGGGACTGGTAGTTTTGGCAGTGTATGTGGATGATATTCTTCTTACTATCAATGACCAAGCTGGGGTGGACTTGACGAAGAAACACCTCCGTCAACACCTAGTCACGAAGGATATGGGCTCCCCGAAATACTTTTTGGGAATAGAAATCTCTCGGAAGTGTGATTCGTTGGTTCTCTCCCAACGGAAGTACGCCCTTGATCTTCTAAAAGAGGCAGGATTGACAGGTGCCAAACCAGCCCGGTTTCCCATAGCTATTAGAGAAGACAAAACGTGGACGGATGACTCGCCTCTTCTATCTGATGTCACAAGGTATAGACGGTTGGTGGGCAAACTCATCTATCTCACAGTGATAAGACCCGACATCTCCTATGCTGTAGTCAAGCTCAATCAGTTTATGCAAGCTCCCAGAGAGTGCCATCTTCAGTCTGCCTTGAATATTTTAGAGTATGTCAAAGTAGCACTGGGCAAAGGGATAATCTTTCAAAAGAATGGTCATCTGAGGGTTGAAGCCTACTCAGATTCAAGCTATGCAGATGATAAAGGCGATCGTAAGTCCACATCAGGTTTTTGTACGTTTGTTGGAGGAAACCTTGTGAGTTGGAAGAGCAAGAAACAGTTTGTTGTCTCCAGATCCAGTGCAGAAGCCGAATACCGCAGTATGGCGTCAACCACGTGTGAGTTAAAGTGGTTGCGGGCTCTCATGCTTGACCTAGGAGAGGTCTATGACTATCCTCTTTCTATGTTCTGTGACAACAAGGTTGCTATATACATATCCAAAAATCCGGTCTTCCATTAGAGAACAAAGCATATAGAGGCTGACTGCCACTTCATTTGGGAGGAGATTTTGAAGAAACAGATTTGTACTCCGTTTGTCACCTCTGACAAAGAATTGGCGGATATCTTCACAAAACCGGTGTCTACTTCCTTCTTCCACATTTGTGACAAGCTGGGCATGATTGATATCTATGCTCCAGCTTGAGGAGGAGTGTTGAAGTATTTGACCGCACGGCCTTGCGGTCTTGTCTGGCGGTTTGTAGTCCGAGCGGTCTGACAGTCTCTCTCAGAAGCTTGGAGACCGGGCGGTCTATCGGTCTCATATTGCGGCTTGTTCTTATTCTGCTGGAGTTGCCGAGCGGTTAATCCATCTGTCTAACCCCGCGGCCTGTGCGGTCTCTATAAATTCTAGCCGCTCAGACCTATACAAGTTTAGTCCCACATTGTTTGTTTGTACTCTCTCATATCTCCTCCATTCTATAAAAGGGAGGTCATACCTTTGTAAATAATATCTTTTTGGATAATAAAATTCAATTATTCAAATTTCTGTCCATTTCTTAGCTACTTATTCGCTACTTTTACAGTAGTGACAAGGAGCAGATGTCTCAATACAACAATGTACTCCTATTTCTTATCATAAGTAGAGCCCAAAATGTTTGAAGAGACAAACATAGATCACTTCTGGATTATAGCTATGCAAGAGGACCTGAACCAGTTTAAGAGGTGTAAGTTCTATAAGCTAGTTCCCAGACCACAAGGACATAATGTCATTTGAACCAAGTGGATCTGCAGGAATAAACTTGACGAAAATGACATTTTAACCAAGAATAAAGCTAGGCTAGTAGCTCAAGGGTACAAACAAGAAGAAGGTATTAACTTTGATCAAACCTTTGGCCCTTGTAGCAAGATTAGAAGCCATCAGACTATTCCTTGCATATACTGCATACCAAGGATTCAGAGTCTACTGGATGGATGTGAAGTCATCCTTTCTGAATGGAGACTTGAAGGAAGAAGTCTTTGTTGAACAACCTCTAGGTTTTGTTGTTCCTAACAAATCAAATTTTGTTTATACACTTAATAAAGCTTTATATGGGTTGAAACAAGCTCCTAGAGCATGGTATGAGACCCTGTCTAGCTTCCACATTGAGAATAAATTCTCAAGGAGGAAGATAGACAAGACCATATTTCTAAGGAAATCAAAGGGAAAGATCATCCTAGTCGATATATATGTTGATGACATTATCTTTGGATCTACTGATGACAACTTTTATAGAATGTTTGTCAAACATATGCAAGGGAAGTATGAGATGAGCAGTATAGGTGAACTTAAGTTCTTCTTGGGTCTCTAAGTAAAATAGACTGACAATGGATTATCCATATCCCAGTCTAAGTTTACCAGGGAGTTGATTAAAAAAATTGGGATGGAGAATTCCTCCACCATGAAAACTCCCACTGGGTCAACTATGTCATTAGATAAAGATGAGGCAGGGAAACCTGTTGATCAAACTTTGTATAGAGAGATAATTAGCTCCCTTCTATACCTAAATGCTCGTAAGCAAGACATTATGTATGATACATGTGTCTGTGCCAGATATCAGGCATGAACTAAAGAATCTCATTACTTTGCTGATAAGAGGATTTTGAGATATCTGAAGGGCAGAGCAGATCTTGGCCTTTGGTACCCTAAGAATAGGGATTTTGAACAAATAGGCTTTTCAAATGCAGACTTTGCAGGCTATAGAGAAAACAAGAAAAGCACATCAAGTTCATGTCAGTTTCTTGGAAAACGACTAGTGTCATGGAGCAGGAAGAAGCAAACAAATGTGTCTATTTGTAATGCAGAATCAAAATATATAGCTGTTGAGAGCTGTTGTGCACAGTTACGGTGGATACATCAGCAACTTCAGGATTATAACATTTAGTTAAGTAGAAGTTCTTTATTTTGTGACTCTACTAGTGCAATCTATGTAGCTAGGAATCCAGTCTCACATATCAGGACTAAGCACATAGAGATTAAATATCACTTTATAAGAGAGCATGTGGAATGTGAGGATATTAGTCTTGAGTTTGTCTCAACAGACAAGCAAGTGGCTGATATCTTCACCAAGCCACTAAATGAAGCAAAGTTCAACACCTTTTTGTTTAAGTTGGGTATGTTGAACTTGGTGTAGCTTCAATTGCTCTTCATGTTGTTTTGTTGCAGGAACTATATCATCTTCTAGGTTGTGTAGATCAGAAAATGGTATCAAGGCTGGAATGTCCAAAGTATTGGTAGAAGATGCTCTTGTTGAGGGGGAGAAAGTTCATTAACAGTTGATTATCTATAATCAGAAAAAGGAGAAGATAATCATAGATGCACAGCTTCTCCCTCTGCCTGAAGAAGTCAAAAAAGGGGAGAAGGTGACTAAGGTGACTAGGTGTCAATGCAGCAAAATAGGGGGAGCAAGTGGTATTCTCATACAAGGGGAAAAGGTAAACCTTGTAGAAACACAGGGGGAGTAGGTGATGATCACCATATTTGCAAAAAATGAGAAATGTGGTAACCCTTAACTCTCTTGTGTTAATATATTATTGTATATTGTTATTGCATATGTTGGTGTATATCATTGGAAAAGAATTTTCAAGTGGTGTTTTGACTTCTTCAAATTGGGGAAGAGTGTTGGGTCCATTGATATCAATGTCCAATATTTGGGGAGATTGTTGTGTCCATTGATCTCAATGTCCCAGATTTGAAAGAAGTCAAACAAGTCAATGGTATATAGATAGTTGTATTTGATGTATGTTTAAGTTCATGCATGTAGTTTGATCTATGTTATATTGATTCGATAGGTGGTTCAAGTGACATTGACAGGTGGACTCAAAGAAGCTGACTGGAGAGACAGAAAAATGACTAAGTCCATAGGCGTTGAGTGAAGCCAGTTCACTCAATGCCATATAACTAATAGCGCTGAGTGAAGTCAGGACAGTTAAAGCCCAGCAAGTTGCAGCACAGAAAAGTGACTAATTCCATAGGCATTGAGTGAAGTCAGTTCACTTAACGATGTGCAACTAACATCACTGAGAAAGGGAAGGCAGTCAAAGATTTAAGTTTTGGTAAGGCAGAAAAGTGGCTAAGTCCACAGGCATTGAGTGAAGTCAACTAACTCAACGCCATATAACCAAAAGCATTGAGTGAAGCTTCATCTCTCAACGTCATGCTATTTCCGTCAAAGCCAAAGGAAAATGAGGCAGAAAATCGACAAAGTCCAAAAGCTTTGAGTGAAGCCAGTTCACTCAATGCCAAAATTAAAAGCTTCGAGTAAAGCTAGTGCAGTCTGCCTAAGAGGAAACAGAGAAATCAGCTAAGTTCAGAAGCGTTGAGTGAAGCTACTTCACTCAACGCACTCAACGCCATATTTCAGAGGTAAAGGCAGAAAGCATTGAGTGAGGCCAGCTCACTCAATGCCTTCAGATAGAAGGAGATTTGGCTAAGTATAAAAGCATTGAGTGAAGCTTATCCACTCAACGCTCTCAACTCTTTTAGATAGAAGGATGCAAAATGTTGGATAAGTATAAAAGCATTGAGTGAAGCTAGTTCACTCAACGCTCTCAATGCCTTAATGCAGAGCAAAATTATTCTAAGTCCATAATCGTTGAGTGAAGGCAGTTCACTCAATGCCATAGTTGCAGAAATAGCTAAAAATTATTCTAAGTCCAGAATCGTTAAGTGAAGTCAGTTCACTCAATGCTCTCAACGCCAAAGATGCAGAAAGGGCTGAAGATCGATCTAAGGAAAAAGTGTTGAGTGAAGCTTATACACCCAAAGCTCTCAACGCCTAGACAAGCTAAAGAATTAACTAAGTCTAGAATCATTGAGTGAAGCTCATTCACTCAACGCTCTCAATGCCGGGAGTGATTTTGTGAAATTGTATAAGTCCATAACTGATGATGTCAACAAAGTCAACAAAATTCTAAAATGATCATGGAAGAGCTACAACTCATCACTAACATCGCCGTCACTCTCATTCTATAAAACTAACGATATAATCAGCCGTTAAAGCAATGACACGTATCAATCATCTCGCTGGATGATGGGATTATAAATAGAAGATGAGATCTAGATCAAAATAAGTTTCAAAGGGATCAATTGATTACAAAATGTTTGTGCATGACTTCATCTTCTTCCTCCTCCATTATTGCAGAGACAAGAGCTTCAATTCAAAAAATCTAAAGGGTTTCTGAGTTAGCTGCGACAATCAACATCTGCTACAACAAGTTCAGAGGATTTCTCTAAGGAAGAAGAATCAGTCATGGCCATCCCTAGCTGAAATTACTTCAAGATCCAATCCGAGCCGAATTTGAAGATCAATCTTTGTATCTGTGAAGAAGAGGTAGAGCAATCTGTGTTCTACAAAATAGGTTAACTAATAAAAGATCTTTCATCTTTCTCCTTCATCAGTAGAATCAGAATCAAGGTTCTGAGGTACTTCCAGCATAAGCAGCAGATTCTTGAAGACTATTATTCTTGTTACTGTGAAGAAGATAGGGCTGAAATTCTCTCATCTCAGGAAGCAATTGACTCGGAAATTAATTTCACTTGAGTCAAAACTGTTGAAATTTCACAAGATGATCAGGGGATAGATCTGATACAAAGTAAACTTTCAGAGCTATCAAGCTGACAACTTGATCAAGAAAAAAGCGGGAACCAGACGTAGGAACACTCCATCCATAAACTGAGCTAAGTAAATTAGAGACAACAGAAGGTAACAATAAGTTTTGTAATATCAACTATCTTCTTTACAAGGCTAGACATACAAGACGAGACATGATTCACCAATGTGCAAAGGAGAAGCATGTAACATATCTATCTATTACATGAAATATAATAGAGGGTTTCGGTCGGGGCCCCACACTATATTCCACAAACAGGCGGCGGGGTTATAGGTTAGTATCAAAGATTACTCGCATCCTAACTCAGACCATTCTAACGGAAGCTTTAAAGTTACTTGAACTCAAACTCATTTAATGACCACAATATATAAACCACCATTTATATATAAAAGCATAGGAATGTCATTTACAAATACACAAAGGTTATGACCTTAAGGCCTTACAGCTACATTTTACCAGTGTGGATTACAAACATTGGCACACAGGCCGGACCACACATGAAAACAGTAATATTCTTCATTCGGCCTTCAAGGTCCAGCATAGCAGCAGCAAGGGCTTCCACCCATTATTTCTCGCTCGGCTCTCCAGCATATGCACAAGGACAGCCCACCGCAATGGTGGCAAACAAGGCAACATTCAGCTGACCAATTTATAACGACCCTCACCCTTTCCCGGGGCAGTGGTATTCCTTCCCTGCAGGCATAACATTTTCACAATCAGATATACCAAAAAATGTGCACTCACGCACGGTTCAATATATCACAAACATCAGCCGCATGGCCCGACGTTCTGTGAGCTCAGGGCACATTATCAGTGTACTGAAAAACCAGGGTCCCACCACCATTCTCCGGTCCCAGACCCAACGACAAACGTTGAGCATTCATGCTCCACGGCCCATGGTCGTAGACTGTATTCTTGAGGCGTACAACCCAAGACTCTCATTATGTGATCCTAACGAACTCCAATAACTTAGGCACTCAATTTAGACAACCATAACGCGGGTACAGTTCATCCCTTGCCCGCTGCTCAAATAGCCAGTTCAATGTATAGACTGACACGGGTCGGCTTCCCCTTGTCCGTTCGGCTCAATGGCCTTTAGGAGCTTGCAGCTCACAAAATAGCCTCACAGTCTCCTAGTGACAGGCTTTCACAATCACAGGTTAGATGGGAGCTATCGCCAGGGACAACCACTATCTCCTGGCGTTAGCTACAGAACAAACTTTTTGTACATAACCCCAACCATAACTGGACCAAACTATCCAGAAAACCATGCAGCCACCTGCAGTGCCAGAAAACTGGACTTTCACAGCACAAATAGCTCACCAAGAGCTATCGCCGTTGGCGATACTCACTATCGCCCGGTGACATCGAACAGTTATCCAAACTGTGGTACTTCATGGGTATTTTCTTGGAATGCAACTCCAGTATTTCCTGCTACTTCCAGTTCACAGTTACCACCCCGCAGACCCCGTAAATTACTCGTTTATACTCGGAGTCTTCTCCGGTTCCCAAAATAAACATCACCAATGCAGACCAACCTATCCAGATGGGCTTCACACAGCATGCATATTCCGTACTACACATTTATGGATCTATATGCAAGACTTATGGGGATTATAGTAATCAACCCAAAGGAAATCCCTCGACTCTCCACCTTTTGGTTGGGGATTTCATGCGTATGCCAAAATAAGGACTTCACATTTCCAAGGAGGAAGATCGTTACCCTTGAAGTTCTCTTCGGAGCCATGGCAAAGCTTTTCTACGTGGATGGAAATGCAAGCCTCACTTTCCCCTTCACGGATAGAGCCTCGAATCCTGATTCTGATGAGGAAATCTCCGGCAGCACGTTCACCAAGATCCACCCAAACCCTTGCTCAAGTCGTGTGTTCTCTACTCTAGAACAGGGATGAAAAGAAGGGAGAGAGTGAGAAGGAAATAATGAGTTCCTCCTCCCAACCCCTCTGCATATGTGGCCTCAGGTAAACCCCAGCCACACTATCACTCTAACTAGAAAGAAGCACTGGCCTGGATTTGAGTTAAAAAGTCGCCCTAACTATTTTGACCAGCCAGCCGACGCAGCTATTACTTTCGAAAGCCTTTCGTCGTTCGTCAAAAGAATGCAACACGTTTATCGAAAGAATGCGCTGCTATTACGCGAGAACCCCTTTCGTTCGACGTTCGTCGAACATCGTTCTACGTTCACCGAAAGAAGACGAAAACAACCACATTCGTCAAGCGCCGGGTCGACGTGCGTCGAGCGCCGGGTCGACGTGCGTCGAGCGTCGGGTCGACGTGCGTCGAGCGCCGGGTCGACGTGCGTCGAGCGCCGGGTCGACGTGCGTCGAGCGCCGGGTCGACGTGCGTCGAGCGCCGGGTCGACGTGCGTCGAGCGCCGGGTCGACGTGCGTCGAGCGCCGGGTCGACGTGCGTCGAGCGCCGGGTCGACGTGCGTCGAGCGCCGGGTCGACGTGCGTCGAGCGTCGGGTCGACGTGCGTGGAGTGACGGGTCGATGTGCGTCGAGCGACGGGTCGACGTGCGTCGAGCGCCGGGTCGACGTGCGTCGAGTGCCGGGTCGACGTGCGTCGAGCGCCGGGTCGACGTGCGTCGAGCGCCGGGTCGACGTGCGTGGAGCGCCGGGTCGACGTGCGTCGAGCGCCGGGTCGACGTGCGTCGAGCGCCGGGTCGACGTGCGTCGAGCGCCGGGTCGACGTGCGACGTGCGTCGAGCGCCGGGTCGACGTGCGTCGAGCGCCGGGTCGACGTGCGTCGAGCGCCGGGTCGACGTGCGTCGAGCGCCGGGTCGACGTGCGTCGAGCGCCGGGTCGACGTGCGTCGAGCGCCGGGTCGACGTGCGTCGAGCGCCGGGTCGACGTGCGTCGAGCGCCGGGTCGACGTGCGTGGAGCGCCGGGTCGATGTGCGTGGAGCGACGGGTCGACGTGCGTCGAGCGCCGGGTCGACGTGTGACGTGCGTCGAGCGCCGGGTCGACGTGCGACGTGCGTCGAGCGCCGGCTCGACGTGCGACGTGCGTCGAGCGCCAGCTCGACGTGCGTCGAGTGCCGGCTCGACGTGCGACGTACGTCGAGCGCCGGCTCGACGTGCGTCGAGCGCCGGCTCGCGTGCGTCGAGCGCCGGGCCGGCGTGCGTCGAGCGCCGGGCCGGCGTGCGTCGAGCGCCGGTCCGGCGTGCGTCGAGCGCCGGTCCGGCGTGCGTCGAGCGCCGGGCCGGCGTGCGTCGAGCGCCGGGCCGTCGTGCGTCGAGCGCCGGGCCGACGTGCGTCGAGCGCCGGGCCGACGTGCGTCGAGCGCCGGGCTGACGTGCGTCGAGCGTCGGCTCGACGTGCGACGTGCGTCGAAGCGCCGGCTCGACGTGCGTCGAGCTCCGTTCGGCGGTTTCGCCTTATAACTCCTTTTTGGGTGTTACAATCCTCTCCTCCTTACAAAAAATTCATCCCGAAATTTAGATACCAAAAGAAAAGCAGTAACAAATATGTTACAACATATCGTCTCTTTCAAAAAAATTGTTACAACATTTTATATAAACAATACGGGAAATTCATCATGCATGGTTTGCTCTCGCTCCCATGTTATCTCCTCACGACCACATTTGTCCCGCCAGACCTTGACCATCCCAATTTTCTTGTTTCGCAAATGCTTAACCGTTTTATCCTCGATCCGAATGGGACTAACCTTCGTTATTAGCCCAGATTCGACCGGTACACGATCATTCGTAATCACCTGAGCTTGATCTTTCACGGATTTTCAAAGCATTGATATGTGAAACACATCATGCAATCCACTCAATTTTGACGAAAGAGCTAGCTGATAGGCAGCTTCTCCAACTCGCTCCACTACTTCGAACGGACCAAGATACCTCAGACTTAACGTTTTCAAGCGGCAAATCCCGGATACGCCGTTGAATGGTCTGATTTTCAAGTATACCCACTCGCAAACCGCAAACTCTATGTTTCGGTGCTTGGCATTGTAGTACTTTGCTTGCCTATCTTGGGCTACCAGTAGCCTCTCCAGATAGAGCGTATTGTCAAATTAGCCTCTTCGACTTCCTTACGCTTATACAACTTAGACTCGCCTGTTTCTTCCCAAGATAATGGTGTACGACACTTCCTACCATACAAAGCTTCAAAAGGCGTCATCTTTATACTGTCTTGATAACTATTATTTTAGGCGAATTCGACCATATAGAGATGGTCTTCCCACCTCTTCCTGGAATCCAAGGAGCACATTCGGAGCATGTCCTCCATCGTTCTGTTGGCCCTCTCAGTCTGGCCATCCGTTTGTGGATGAAAGGCCATACTGAACGTTAATTTTGTCCCCAACAATTGATGGATTATCTTCCAATCATTCGAAGTGAAGCGCCCGTCTTGATCACTTATGATGCTTTTGGGGACACCGTGCAATCGTACTATTTGCTCGACATAAAGCTTAGCCAAAGGTTCCATTGGATCGTCCCTCTTGTTTGGAATGAAGTGAGCTACTTTAGTCAAACGGTCCGCGATCACCCAAACCAAATCGTTACCTCGTTGAGATCTCGGCAAATCGTGTACGAAATCCATCGAAATGTCATCAAATTTCCATTCTAGAATAGGTAGCGACTACTGGAAACCTCCAGGCTTCTGACATTCCGCTTTCACTAAGGCGCAGGTCTGACATTTAGCCATGTAATGTGCTATGTCTTTCTTCATGACCGGTCACCAGAACAGCTTTTTCATGTCCTTTTTCATTTCTTCTCTTAGCTTACCTATAATCGGGACGCACAAACGACTGTTTTTTTACAAAAGGACGTCATCCCAGGAAAATTGTCCATTTGACCTCTCCACTGCATAGCGTTGTAGACTTTCATCAAGTTCCATTGCACGCCGAACCCTGTCCACAAGGTCATACTCTACCTCTGTCTAGTTCAGGCATGCATTTGCAGTGGAATTCTTGTCAACACAAGAAATCTCTAAAGCTTCCAGCTCCTAGATCAGACGCTCATCATGCATCTACAATCAAGTTGCCCTTGCCGGAGTCCTACGACTCAAGACATCTGCAACGATGTCTCGCTTCCCGGGAGTGTAATGAATCTGGAAGGTGTAGTCCCCGAGGAACTTCATCCACCTACGTTGTCGCATGTTAAGATCCTTCTGATCCAATAGATACTTTAGGATCCTATGCTCCGTGAATATATGCACTTTCACGCCATATAAATAATGATGCCACAGTTTAAGTGCAAAAATCACTGCCGCCAATTCCAAGTCATGGACAGGATAGTTACGCTCATGTACTTTCAACTAGCATGAGCCATAAGCGATCACCTTTCCAAACTGAGGAAGAACGCAACCCAAGTCACTCCCTGATGCATCACAATAGGTTTCAAAGCCGTCCGAACCATATGGCGACGTCAAGATTGGCACCGTGGTCAAGCAACTCTTCAGCTTTTCAAAAGCTCGCGCACACTCCGGCGTCCAAATGAACTTCTGATCTTTCCTTGCCAATGTGGTGAGAGGCAAGGCTATCCGTGAAAAGTTCTCTACGAAGTGTCGATAGTATCCTGCCAGTCCAAGGAAACTCCTGACTTCGGCTACAAAAGACAACGCAGGCCACTCCCGTATCGCAACTATCTTTGCAGGATCCACCACAATGCCCTCTCCACTAACCACATGGCCCAGAAAGGCCACTGACGACAACCAGAACTCGCACTTCGAGAACTTGGCGTAGAGCTTGTTCCTCCTCAGGGTGTGCAACACCATCCGTAAATGGTTCGCATGGTATTCTTCAGACTGAGAGTACACTAATATGTCGTCAATAAAGACGATTACAAATAAGTCCAAGTACTCTTGGAACGTTCGGTGCATTAGGGACATGAACACCGATGATGCATTTGTGAGTCTAAACGGCATTACTATGAACTCATAATGACCATAGCGTGTACCAAACACTATCTTGGGAATGTCACATTCCCGAATCCTCAACTGGTAATAACCAGACTTTAAGTCCAGATTAGAATAGACAGTTGATCCCACTAGCTGATCAAACAAGTCATTAATTTGTGGTATCAGATACTTGTTCTTCTCCGCCAGTTTATTCAATTCTCGATAGTCGATGCACAAACACAGACTACCATCCTTCTTTTTCACAAAGAGAACAGGTGCGCTCTAAGGTGACATACTTGGGCATATATATCCATGTTCCAGCAACTCTTGTAGTTGAACTTTCAGTTCTTCCATTTCCTTTGGCGCTAAACGATATGGTGAGCGGGCCACAGGTTTTGCACCTGGCACCAACTCAATAGAGAAGTCAATCTCCCGCTGGGGCGGTAACCCCGGAAGCTCCTTAGTAAATACATCAGCATACTCTGAAACAATCAGAACATCACTCACACTGGCTTTTGTCCCAACAGCCTTTATAAGCATGAAGAATAACTCCGCACTGTTTCGAACAGCTTTGACGACTTGGAGAGCAGACATTAACAATTTACTTGATCCTCGCATACCAGCAAATTTTGTCTCTAGCTTGGTATTCTGTTCTAGTTTATCTCCTTTAAATTTCAATTGATAAAGGCACGCTGCTCCGAGAGCCAATCCATACCAAAGATCACATCAAATTCCGATATCGGTAGCACAGATGCTTCTAATCCGAAATCCCGACTTCCTATCCGTACCTCCATATAGTAAGTCTTATCTGCATTCATCACACATCCATTCGGTAATAACACCTTCACACTATCTACCGTCATACGAATCAGCACTCAGACCCGTGACATGAAGTTCACAGATAGAAACGAATGTGAAGCACCCGTATCAAACAGTGCTCTCGCCGGACAGTCCCGAATCAGGACAAAGCCTAATACAAACACATCATACACAAGCTACACACAAGGTATGAAGTATAAAAAGCAGTAAAACAATATCTTAACTTGTACCTGTGACGACGTCACTTTTCTTTATGGCCTCATGTTGGCCAATATTATACACTCAGGGTTGCGCCTGGGATGTAGAGGACTCCACCAGTGCCTTTCCCTTTTCAGCATATGACGCTCCTGTCTTCTTCTCACCCTTTAGAGGACCACTCCGAAAATCGCAAGCAAAGTGCCCTGGCTTGCCTCAAGTATAACATGTTTGCAGGCCTTGCCTTGAAGTTGCCCCAGAAGCAACAATAGAGGGAGCCTGTCCAAAAGACTTGGATCTCTTACCTCATTTCCTTTGGTAGTTTGATTTTCCCTAGTGTGGCACTTTGAACTCAGGCTTTGTCACATCCTCGTCTGTTTTGCCCTGTACCTACTTCATATCTTTCTCCAACGCATGAGCCATATCAACCAACGCTTGAAACCCCTGGTTTACCGAACTCGAGAGTAGGAATCTCAGCTCATCCCGCAACCCTTCGTATAACCGATTGGTTTTGCAGTCATTGTCAGCAAACATAGACCCCGCATAACGTCCCAACCTTGTAAACTCATGTAATTAGGTATCGACACTACTTTCTCCCTGAGTTAGACATTGGAATTCATTTCCCATGGCTATGCGTTGTGCCGATGGCAAGTGCTTTGCCAAGAACTGTCTCGAAAACTCCTCTATCGAGACTTCCATTGGTTGTCTGTCCACTAAGTGGTGGCACTCGATTTCGTCCCACTAAAGCCGAGCCTCTCATTCCAACAAGAAAGTGGCCAAGATGACTTTCTATTCCTCCTCAGTTATTATTTCCATCAAAATCCTCTTGACTCGCACAAGCCAATCCTCTACCTGCGTCGGGATCCTGCCCCAGCGAACATAGGAGGATTGAAGCTCATAAACTGCTTCAGTTGTCATTCTACTGCTCGTGGATCTACAACAGGCTCAACAGGTAGGGGCCTCACACCAACCTGTCTTGGCACTACCACAGGCTGCGCCTGCCCAGTAGGCTGTGCCTGGATCATTGCAAACAACTCCTCAACAACTAAGTGTATTGTCTCCGCATATGAAGGAGGTGTAGACACCTCTGCTGGTGCCGTACTCTCATCAGAATGCTAGGGCCCAGACTGTCCCACACCACTTCGAGTCATGTATACATGTAAAAGACACACTTTAGTGACTTTGCAAAAGCAACAACAACATTGTAAGGAATGCGCAGGTTCCTCAAACAGGTGTATTTGCATTCCTTAGTGGACATTTTGAGTTTATTTATGTTATAACGGGTCGCACTTACACGTGCTCCCCACCCCACAGAAGAAATCGACCATGAATTCAAATGAGGAAGACCAAGACAAGCTGATACCAAATTGCAACACCTATATCTATTACATGAAATATAATAGAAGTTCCGGCCGGGGCCCCACACCATATTCCACAAACAGGCAGTGGGGTTACAGGTTAATATCAAAGACTACTCGCATCCTAACTCAGAGCATTCTAACGAAGCTTTAAGGTTACTTGAACTCAAACTCATTTGAATGTCCACAATATATAAACCACCATTATATATATAAAAGCATAGGAATGTCACTTACAAATACACATAGGTTATGGCCTGAAGGTCTTACAGTTATATTTTACTAGTGTGTATTACAAACATTGGCACGCAGGCCGGCCACAAATGAAAACAATAAAATTCTTCATTTGACCTTCAAGGGCCAGCATAGCAGCAGCAAGGGCTTCAGCCGCTATTTTCTGCTCGGCTCTCCAGCACTTGCACAAGGACAACCTACCGCAATGGTGGCAAATAATGCAACGGTCAGTATTCAACTGACGAATTTATAACGACCCTACCCCTTTCCTGGGGCAGTGGTATTCCTTCCCTCCAAGCGTAGTATTTTCACAAGCAGATATATCATAGAACGTGCAGTCACGCACAGTTAAATATATCACAAACGTCAGTCACACGAACCGACGTTCCATGCACTCAGGGCACATTATCGGTGTACCTGAAAACCAGGGTCCCATCACCGTTCTCAGGTCCCAGACCCAATGGTAAACATTAAGCATTCATTCTCCATGGCCCACGGCCCGAGACTGTAGTCTTGATGGCGTACAACCCAAGACTGTCATTATGTGATCCTAACGAACGCCAATAACTCAGGCACTCAAGTTAGACAACCATAACAAATATATAGTTCAGCCCTTGCCCATTGTTCAAATCGCGAGTTTAATGTATAGACTGAAGCGGGTTAGCTTCCCCTTATCCGTTCGGCTCACTGTCCTTTAGGAGCTTGCATCTCACAAAATAGCCGTCAAAGTCTCCCAGAGACAGGCTTTCACAATCATAAGTTAGCTGGGATCTATCGCCAGCGACAACCACTATCGTCTGGCGTTAGCGACAGAACACACTTTCTGTACCGAGCCCTAACCACAACTGGACAAACTATCCAGAAAACCATGCAGCCACCTGCAGTGCCAAAAATACTGGACTTTCACAACACAAATAGCTCACCAAGAGCTATCATCGTTGGCGATACTCACTTTCGCCCGACATCATCCAACAGTTATCCAAACTGTGGTATTTCATGGGTATTTTCCTTGAATGCAGCTTCAGTGCTTCATTCTACTTCGAGTTCACAGGTACAACCCCGCAGACCCCGTAAATTAGTCGTTTATACTCGAAGTCTTCTCTGGTTCGCAAAATAAACATCACAAATCCAGACAAACCTGTCCAGATGGGCTTCACACAACATGCCTATTCAGTACTACATATTTCCGGATCTTTATGCAAGACTTATGAGGATTACAGGAATCAACCCAAAGGAAATCCCTCGACTCTCCACCTTTTGGTGGGGGATTTCATGTGTATGCCAAAATAAGGACTTCACATGTCCAAGGAGGAAGATCGTTTCCCTTGAAGTTCTCTTTGGAGCCATGACAAAGCTTTTATATGTGGATGGAAATGCGCGCCTCACTTTCCCCTTCGCGGATCTAGCCTCGGATCCTGCTTCCGATGAGGAAATCTCCTTCAGCACCATAACCAAGATCCACCCAAACCCTCGCTCAAAACTGGGATGAAATGAAGAGAGAGAGAGAGAGTGAGAAGGAAATAATGAGTTCCTCCTCCCAACCCCTCTGCATATGTAGCCTCAGGTAAACCCCAGCCACACGATCACTCAATCCAGAAAGAAGCACTGGCCTGGATTTGAGTTAAAAAGTCACCCAAACTGCTTTGACCAGCCAGCCGACACCGCTATTAATTTCGAAAACCTTTTGTCGTTCGTAGAAATAATGCAACACGTTTGTCAAAAGAATGCGCCGCTGTTACGCGAGAACCCCTTTTCGTTCTACGTTCATCGAATACGTTCGTCGAAAGAAGAAGAAAACAACCACATTCGTCGAATGCCTGTTCAACGTGCGTCGAACATCGTTCTGATGTGCGTCGAACGCCGTTCCGACGTGCGTCGAACGCCGTTCCGACGTGCGTCGAACGCCGTTCCGACGTACGTCGAACGCCTGATGCCGCGGTCTCACCACCACTACTTAATGATGATCCGGTTGCTGAAGCGTTACAACATAAAGACTTTCGGAGCCATGATGATACTAACGGAAGACAACATTATAACCTCCGCCCGCGGAGTGCTAAGCCCACTTGAAGGCTTATTTAATTTATGCACTTACGTTATTTTATTTACCTCCATGTTTGGGTTGAGAGGAACTCCTGCATTTAAAGTGTTATTATCCTCCCGGATGGATGAGATTTTGGCTCTATTTGTTTGGGCATTTCAGTGCTCCTTGAAGGCGGGTAAACAAATGAACCTCCGGCGGCGTTTGCTCCGTTTCCACCCGCCAGCCTTAAGCTCCGTTTAGAGCATCGAACACTTCGTTTCCACCCGCCGGATCCACCCGCCACCGCCGAAACAAATGAAGCCTTCATCTCCATCTTGGACGGCTCTAGGCATGTTTGTAACTCCTATTTAAGGAGAACTTTTGATGAGAATATTAGACAAGATTTGCTAACCCTAAAACAAACTCGAGACGGAGCTTAGACGATTGGATGCCGCTCTTCTCCACTGCTACTTCTTGGACCACGCATTAGAGATACATGATTTTGAGCGGGGGAGGATTGATGTCGCGGACTCGCCACCACTACTTGATGATGATCCGGTTGCCGAGGCGTTACAACAGAAATACTTTCGGAGTCATGATGATGCTAACGGAAGACAACATTATAGCCTCCGCCCGCGGCGTGTTAAGCCCACTTGAACGTTTATTTTAATTTATGCACTTACGTTATTTTATTTACCTTTTATATTTGTGGATATAAAATTATTCCATGTTTGGGTAATAATTTTATATTCATGAGAGGACATTTTATTTTGTTATTTCCTGCATTTAAACATTTGGTGTGTTATTATCCGCCCGGATGGATGAGATTTCATCTCCATCTTGGACGGCTCTAGGCATGTTTGTAACTCCTATTTAAGGAGAACTTTTGATGAGAATATTAGACAAGATTTGCTAACCCTAAAACAAACTCATCATTGTGAGAAATTCAGCCAAGGAGAGACTAAAAGCCGCCGGCCTTATGGTGTGAAACCGCCCCCCTTGCTTCCTTCCTCCCCTCTTCGGTGTGACGCCGGCGTGGGTTCCTTCGGTGCGACTCCAAGGAAGAAGGTTGCAGCCCCATTCGGTGTGACGCCGGTGGTTCCGTGGAGAGAGTGATTCTCCCATCTTATCTAGTGTGTTCATGAAAACGGGTTGGGTAACTTCTCTTCCCTCAACTTTGTGATTTTCTTGCTTGGTATTGTGTGGAGGTTGGACAACCGTTGTTTCCGTGATTTTTAAATTCAATCGCTAGCAACTTCTAACTTGATTTCATCGTTTTCGAACTTCTTTAAATCCGGATCGGGTAGATCCAATTTGCTTGAGTGAATCTTGGCCTATAGTTTAGATTTTGCTCTCAAAAAGGAGTGACAACCTTTGCGTTAATTTGGGGAATCGTCCGACTCTTTTTCTTGATTGTTGTTTAGAGTCGATCACTCCTCCTTGTTATTTTATGTGCTGCGTTTGATCCGAACCGTAACGAGTCTCTACATGCTTGTGTAGGAGCGGTAGATCTAAGGCATGTTGGGATTGGTTGGGTTACTCGTGTCTGTAACTCTCTCCGAATGACCTCTACGTCAATTTGGTATAAGAGGCGGTTGTATCAATTTCCTAATTGAAACGTCCTCGCTTTGGTCTGGTCGGCATGCACAATACAAACCACAAAAAAAACAAAAAAAATTTTTTACTGCTCTGCCAATAGCGCTCTTAAATCCGTAATTTTCAGCGAAAAGTTCAAAGAAAAATTTCAACGTTCTACATTTTTTTACATCGGGAAATTTCAAAAATATTTTGTTTTCCATGTATGGTCAGCACTAGGGAAAATCATCTTTCCAAATATTTCTACACCTGCATGCGCACTAGATTAAGAACGGAATACACTACCCTCTCATCGTCTAGGATGGCTGCGAATGAGCGAGGGGACCCCAACGTTGTGGCTATAGAGGGTCTACGTAACGAAATGACTGAGATTAGGGTCATGTTAGGACAACTCTTTTTGAATCAAGGAGGGCCGCCACCGCCACTCGTTAATGTTGCGCAGCCCCACCAACGCAACAAATCCCTGATTCGGATTCCGATGAGGACTCTCCCCGAGTACCCCCTGGAGAACACTGCCATGAGAGAGGTTTTCATATCACTAGGGCCATTAAGATTAATGCCCCCACGTACGATGGTATGGGAGATACCCAGATCTTCCTTAATTGGACTGTGGACATGGAATGTTACTTCGAATGGAGCAATCTCACGGACCCTCAAAAGGTCCAACTTGCCAGGATGAAGTTAACAGGCCGTGCGAAGACGTATTGGCTGAATGAGGAGTGGAGATTAGGAACCGGACATGGAGCCCCACTTATAGGTTGGCCGGTGATGAAAAATTTTCTAACTGATCAGTACGTCCCTGCATACCACCGAACACAGATGTTCGATGAGCTTGCCACCCCGCGGCAGGGCTCAAATTCGGTAGCTGAGTACATGGGAAAGCTGAAGGACCTTATGGTGCGTTGTGATCTTAGGGAGATCCCCGAGGTCACCTTATCTAGGTTTCGTAAAGGGCTTCAACCCGAGATTCAAAGAAAGCTCTTGCGCTATGGTCATACGGACCTGAATACGACATTCAATGCCGCCCTCGACATTGAAAAATATCTGGCCTCTAAGGCCCATTCCCGCTATTCCCATGCGAAGAACAAGTACACGGCTGAAGCATCTTCCTCCACATACCCGGATAAGGGGAAGTTTAGGTCCACCGAGTCGAAGTCGGTAGTGATCACTGCTAGGAACACTAAGAATCTCGCGGGTGAGCGCATCCCCATATGGAAGGTTAGTAAGATCAATGCAACATGTTATTCTTGCGGCATTCAAGGCCACTATGCCTTTGAGTTCCCAATGTAGACGAAGGCCATAGCCCTTTTAGAGTCGACTACCGACCTCGCTGATTATGATTATGAGGCTGCAGAGGAGAGTGACCCAGATGGGGTCCCAAGTGATTTAGAGGACGATCACCACCTTATGGTGATGCGTTGTATCTTGATCACTCCTCATCCATTAGATGATTGGAAGAGGACGAACATATTTTCTCTAATTTTTAAGAGTGGTGAGAAGCTCTGGAAACTGATTATCGATAGTGGTAGCTGTGTGAATGTTGTTTCTGAAAATGCCGTTACACGAATGGCCTTGACCATGCAACCCCACCCGACTCCGTATCAGGTAGCTTGGATCAATAAGGTTACCGTTCCGGTCACCAAGAGATGCTTAGTACCCCTCTCGATCAAATCCTATACTGACGAGGTGTGGTGTGACGTCCTGCCAATGGACGCTTGTCACGTGTTGTTGGGCCGTCCGTGGCTATACGACCGTGGCGTGGCACACTTTGGGAGATCCAACACGTACGAGTTTAAATTTAATGGCAAGGTCATTACGTTGAGGCCAACCGTTCCAAAGGAACCAGTAGCTGTGGCTAAGGACACCACTATCCCAGTCGAGAGGAAAACAATGAATCTAGTAGGTAAGAAGGAATTTGTGAAGGATTCATTTCTTGATGGAGTGTTGTATGCTTTAGTACTTATGAGTGCAACAACTAATTTGGGAGTGTTGGATGACTTACCTAGTGAGCTCTGGGCATTGTTGGAGGAATATAAGGATGTTTACCCGGATGAGCTACCTTCTACGTTGCCACCACTTCGGGATATACAACATGCGATAGACCTTATCCCCGGTTTGTCCCTACCCAACCAGCCCCATTATATACTTCATCCCGCTGCCCATAAGGATTTACAGACCCAGATTGAGGACCTGTTGAAGAAGGGGTTCATTAGGACTAGCTTGAGCCCATGTGCGGCACCAGCCTTGCTTGCCGCCAAGAAGGATGGTACATGGCAGATGTGTGTTGATAGCCGCTCTATCAACAAGATTACTATCATGTATAGGTTTCCTATTCCACGATTAGATGACCTCTTAGATGTCTTATCTGGCGCCACTATCTTTACGAAGTTAGACTTACGGAGTGGCTATCACCAGATTAGGATCCGTGAGGGAGATGAATGGAAGACTGCGTTTAAGTCTTAGGACGGGTTATATGAGTGGCTTGTGATGCCCTTTGGGTTATCCAACGCCCCCAACACCTTCTCCCGGATGATGACACATGTCTTTCAGTCATTCTTGGGAAAGTTTGTGGTCGTTTATTTCGAAGACATCTTAGTCTACAGCACCATCACTGACGAGCACATTTCCCACAAGAGAGCGATTCTTTCCACCTTGAGGAAGGAAACATTATTTCTAAACTTTAAGAAGTGCACTTTCTACGTGTCAGAGGTAGAGTTTTTGGGTTATATAGTCAGGTCTGAGGCCATACGAGTTGATCCTGGTAAAGTTCAAGTGTTACGGGAATGGCCCGAACCGACTAGCCTACGTGAGGAGCGTAGTTTCCATGGATTAGCTACTTTCTATCGCCATTTCATACGAGACTCCAGTAGCATCATGGCCCCCATTACAGAGTGCATGAAGAAGGGCGAGTTCACTTGGACGAAGTCTGCCACCCTTGCTTTCAATCGCATTAAGAAGCTTATGACTGAGGCACCTGTCTTGCGTCTACCAGACTTTACTAAAGTCTTTGAGTTAACGTGTGATGCTTCTGGGGTGGGTGTTGGAGGTGTATTGAGTCAGGAGGGGCATCCGGTTAGTTACTTTAGTGAGAATTTAACCGACGCTAAGCTAAATTATTCAAACTACGATAGGGACTTTTATGCAGTTGTGCGGTGCTTGCACCATTGGAGGCACTATCTCCTCTCCAAGGAGTTTGTGATCCTCTCCGATCACGAAGCTTTGTGCTTCATCAATGGCCATCATAAAATCAGCCCGCGTCACGCTAAGTGGGTAGCTTTCCTACATGGTTACACGTTTAACCTTAAGCACCTTAAGGGGTCAGATAATCGAGTTGTTGATGCTCTTAGTCGCCTTACCCTCTTGCTTTCCACTATGGAGGTTAACGTTGTAGGTTTTGAATGCATTAAAGATGAGTACGCTACCTGCCCAGATTTTAAGGAATCCTATTTATCCGCTCAGGATAGCTCCCCCACGACGATAACTGCATTTGTTATTAGAGACGGTTACCTCTTTAGGCATGGGAAGTTATGTATCTCGCAGTCCTCTCTACGACTTCATATCATTTGGGAGCTGCATAGTGGAGGGTTGAGTGGCCACTTCGGTAGGGACAAGACAATTACGCTAGTTGAGGAGAAATTATATTGGCCAAAACTTAAGGCGATGGTGGGAGGGGTCGTTAGTAGTTGTCGTACCTGTCAGGTATCCAACGGCACCAAGACGAACGTAGGATTGTATACGCCCTTGCCTATCCCTTCCGCACCATGGGAAGATGTGAGTATAGATTTTGTTCTAGGCCTACCCACAACTTTATGTCGTCACGATTCTATTTTTGTAGTGGTGGATAGATTTTCTAAAATGGCGTATTTCATTCCGTGTAGTAGGACCAATGACGCGTATCACATATCGAAATTGTATTTTAAGGACGTCGTTAGTCACCGTGGACCAATGTAGTATCGGATAGGGACGTCAAGTTTACGTGTTATTTTTGGAATACACTTCGGATTTTAATGGGTACCAAATTATTGTTTTTCGCCGCCTACCATCCACAAACTGATGGGCAGACAGAAGTGGTTAATCGGAGCTTGGGGAGTCTTCTTAGATGTCTTGTGAGGGATCACAAGGGCACTTGGGACCTACTTCTTCCCCATGCCCATTGGCCTACAATAATTCGAAAAATAGGTCCACGGGTTTGTCTCCCAACGAGATTGTCCACGGGTACAAGGCCCATGTGCCACTTGACTTGGTTCCATTGCCTCCAACGTACAAAGCAAGTCAATTCGCACAATCCTTTGCCCAACACATTCATGACCTACATGCATGTATAAGGGATACCTTGGACACTCAATACGAGTCTTATCAAGCGCACGCTAATCAACATAGGAGAGTGTCAAACTTTAATATTGGCGATCTGGTCTTAGTCTGGTTAGTTCCCGAATGACTGCCCACTGACACCGTTAAAAAGTTAGCACCAAAGCGCGCCGGCCCTTTTTGGATTATTAAGAAGCTAGGTGACAATGCTTTCATTTTGGATTTGCCCGCTGATTGGGGAATCTCCCCCATTTTTAATGTTTCGGATTTAACGTTGTTTGTTTTGCCTCCACAAGAGTTGAATTCTTTGTCGTCCTCTCCTTCAACTAAAATTTCTAATGGGTTGGGGAGTGGTAGTTCGAATGACCTCTCTCTTATGGTCTCCACAGGTATATCATCAGATGGTGAGTTGCATTCCTTTATTCCTACTGCTAATATGTTCCCCAGGTTTCCCAAGACATTTCTTACTCCAGAAAGGATACTTGTGGTTGAGGCACTTGCTACTACCGATGGTGATACCTATTGCTTCCTTATCCATTGGCGTGACCGCCCCCTTCGGACGAATCATGGGTACTCGAGACGGAGCTTAGACGATTGGATGCCGCTCTTCTCCACTGCTACTTCTTGGACCACGCATTAGAGATACGTGATTTTGAGCGGGGGAGGATTGATGTCGCGGACTCGCCACCACTACTTGATGATGATCCGGTTGCCGAGGCGTTATAACAGAAATACTTTCGGAGTCATGATGATGCTAACGGAAGACAACATTATAGCCTCCGCCCGCGGCGTGTTAAGCCCACTTGAAGGCTTATTTTAATTTATGCACTTACGTTATTTTATTTACCTTTTATATTTGTGGATATAAAATTATTCCATGTTTGGGTAATAATTTTATATTCATGAGAGGACATTTTATTTTGTTATTTCCTGCATTTAAACATTTGGTGTGTTATTATCCGCCCGGATGGATGAGATTTCATCTCCATCTTGGACGGCTCTAGACATGTTTGTAACTCCTATTTAAGGAGAACTTTTGATAAGAATATTAGACAAGATTTGCCAACCCTAAAACAAACTCCTCATTGTGAGAAATTCGGCCAAGGAGAGACTCCAAGCTGCCGGCCTTATGGTGTGAAACCGCCCCCCTTGCTTCCTTCCTCCCCTCTTCGGTGTGACGCCGGCGTGGCTTCCTTCGGTGCGACTCCAAGGAAGAAGGTTGCAGCCCCATTCGGTGTGACGCCGATGGTTCCGTGGAGAGAGTGATTCTCCCACCTTATCTAGTGTGTTCATGAAAATGGGTTGGGTAACTTCTCTTCCCTCAACTTTGTGATTTTCTTGCTTAGTATTGTGTGGAGGTTGGACAACCGTTGTTTCCGTGATTTTTAAATTCAATCTGAAAGATATGGTACCTAAACACCTAGAGGGGGGGGGGGGTGAATAGGTGACCTAATCCTTTTCTAACTTTGTTGGCAGCCAAACAGTTATATCACAGATTTCTAACTAGTTTATTACAGCAATCAGCAATAATCAAACAAACACAGATCATCCACAGCACAAACACAGCACAGCAGGCTAACAAACACAGCACAGCACACAGTGTTTTATAGTGGTTCCCCAAGATATGGGTACATCCACTTTCCCCCTTCGCCTATCTAGCAGTGTACTAGATTCGGCCTAACTTCTTCACTGTCTCAGAACCCAAATTGGTTCCTACCTCAGGCCCAAAGCCTTACACTCAGCTTTATCCCAAAGCCTACACTCAGCCAATCAAGGCCTACACTCAGCCAATCCAAGGCCTACACTCAGAGATCTATATCTCCTACACTCAGGATAACAAGCCCTACCCTCAGCCTTTATAAATATAGGCTTACAATCACTCAGATTCAATGGATCCTACAAGTTACAAATGTAATACAGATAATGACTCTACAACTCAGAATTACAGGAGGGGAGTTGAGAGATTCTTGATGAGTTCTTGGAAGAACTCAGCTGGATTCACCCTGAATTAGCTTTCTTCAAAGCTTCTTGAGTAGAACTGAATAAGGCTGAATCCTCTGCAGTTGTTCCTTGACCTCTACCACTTAAGACCCAGAACTGAATCTGAATCCTTCTTCTCAGCCTAGTTCCTGAGGCTGATTTCTTGGAACGAGCCTCGTCTCTCCAAATTCTTAGATCTGCAGATGAAATGCAAGATCTTCTTGTGTTTAATGCTCTGTGTATCACTTTACAGATTACTTGAATAATCTGATCAATTACTTTAATTATTCTCACCACTGTTTCTGTAAACTGTGGGTGCCTATTTATAGGCCTTCTTCATGGTAACCGGCTGGTCCGGTTCATAACTGACTTCTGACATCTCTGACAGTTGCTGTAGACCGGCTGGATCGGCAGCTGTCATGTCAACCAGTCACTTCTTGAAAATCTCTATCTGTTTATAAGTGTCGAGACTTTCTGTCTTTAAGTGTCGACACTTATAGTCCAAGTGTCGACACATGTTGTATAAGTGTCGACACAAGTGATGGGCCCGCGAACAAACTCTTACTGTGGTTGGTTCGGTGAGTCGATCGCCGCGGGCTTGCTCGGGTAGGCAAGTGCACCTATCGCAAGTAGTACTCGATATTCGGGGGAATACCGAGGTCGTATTGTTCTCGGGGTCGCGTTGACTATTCTTACTCCTCCGGGAGGACTATTATTTTACTGAAAATAAGGTGGATTTTTTTACTTAATAAAAGGCGAAAAAGCAAAGGAGCGAAAAAAACGATTTAGAGAATATTCGATGAAGGGTTAACGCTCGGCATCGAATCGGATTAAGACTAAAACAATTTTTAATAATAAAAAGACTTAGTTTTCAAATTAATAATAAGGCAACTTGGCCGTGGAGGTTCCACAAATGTGAGCGCACTTATCTCTAGGAATATTGCTCACCTGAACGTTAAGACTATTCGACCGAACGTTAGTCCGACGAAGGATTCCTCTTAACGCCCGCTTTACGCTAAGAACCCCGCTATTGGGTGGGGAACCCAATTCGGTAGAATTACGCTAGTCCTCTCTCGAGGGAATGCACGCAACTCTATTTACCCAGGGGTGATCGGGCCATATGCACGGCCTCTCGGCTAGCTAGCATATGGACTACGGAAATAAGGCCCACACATCGATTATGTGGTCCTACGCGTCGTAAACCCGGGGTAAACCCTAAGTGCTTAAATTAAAATGAAAATAAAGAGCTTCAATTATTATAAATCATTTTAAATGTCCCAATGCTCTTCAATGCCGAGGCTAATAGCGATTAGCCACACATCGGTATGGGGACGGCTTATAATTTAGTGATGCGCGAGTTCGAAATTAAATGCTAAACGATTATAAGAAAGGGACAAAAGAAAAATAACAATATTTAGAGAGCTAAAAAGTTAACTAAACGAGAACTCACGCACACTCCAAATTATAAATAAAAAAGAACTAAGTTACACATGAAAGAAAATCTGCATAGTTCAAATTTGCGAGTCCCACTCAAACGAGTGGGGCAGTAAATAAAGGCTGAAAATTGCAAGTCCTACTCAAACGAGTAGGACTGAAATGAAAGCGAGTCCTACTCAAATGAGTAGGAGAAAATAAATACGATTACAGGGCTAAAAAGTCCGGCCATTTAACTCAAGTGAGTAGGCGGAAAAAATAAAGAAAGAAAAAATGCAAGTCCTACTCAAACGAGTAGAACTGAAATAAAGTCCGGCCATTTAAACTCAAGTGAGTAGGCGGAAAAATAAAGAAAGAAAAATTACAAGTCCTACTCGAACGAGTAGGACTGAAAATGAAAACGATGCGCCATTTAACTCTTAACGAGTAGGCGGAAATAAATGCGCACGAACACACACACTCCATATGAAATTCAAGAAAGCAATAAAATTATACACCTACACTCACACACTCTACATAATTGAACAAAGCATTAAAAGAAAGCATTAAAACAAAGCATGAAAATTATACACCTACACTCACACACTCTACTCAATTTAAATCAAAGCATAAAAGTTAATACACCTACACTCACACACACTTCATGAAGATTAAGAAGAACAAAAGGAAATTTAGGCTCATACACTCACACACACAAATAACAAAGAAAAAATCAAAGTTACCTAAAAATTAAAACTTTAACTATTTCAAGCATAGGTTTTGCCAAAAACAAATAAAAAGAAGAAATTAAAATTTTAGAAGACAAAAGTTTTTCAAAACAAATTAAAAACCAAAGTTTTTGGAAAATAAAAATTTCAACATTTTCATTCCTAGGATTTCATAAAAGAGCTAAAAAAGTTGAAATAAAAGAGAAAGAAGAAAAAAGTTTTCATCCTAAAATAAAGCTAAGTAAAAAAAACAAAAGGAACTTTAGTAACTCTTTTACACACTCATAAGAGTGAAGATGTTGAAGAAGACAAGAAAAAAAAGGAAAAACCTAATTCATCATTTCATCATTTTCAAACAAAACCTAACTTGAAAAAAAAATCAAAGGCATGTAAAGAGGAAAACCTAACATTCCTAAGCATGAAAACAAGTAAAAAAAATGTAAAGTAAGCAAATTACACTCATACACACACACACACTTTTCATAAATGAAAAACAAGTGAAGAACAAAGATGAAACTAAGAATAAAAAGAGGAAAGAAAGTGGGCACAAGTGTTCATTCCAAAGCTAAGTATGAAGAGAAAATCTAACATTTTATTGAATTTTAGGAACTATTACAAGCTATTACAAGTACTAAAACTAAAGCAAAACAAGACATGAAATAAAAAGGGAAAAATTCTCCTTACATAGCCTTGAAAATCACGGATGCAGCCCACAAAAAGACACTAACTTGGCCCAAAAATCTGAACCCTTGGACCTTACAGAACTGGGCTATTTATAGGAAAAAATTTCTAAGTACACGCCCTCGGTCACGGGCGTGACATGGGGGCGTGACAGTACTATTCATGAAGGCGGCTGGCGATTGGACAGCAAAGTTGACTTCGGGCTGAGTTCGCAGCAGTCACGCCCCAGGTCACGGGCGTGACCTAGGGCGTGTCGGGGAGGTAGAACCGGGCGCGGGTTGCGTCAAATGTCCTCGGCAGCATCTTGTCGGGCCAGCTGGAAAGGTCACGCCCCATGTCACGGGCGTGACTATGGGCGTGACAGTCGGGTCGACACTCGACGAATGTCGAGCGGAAAGTGTCGAGTCGAAATCGTTGAGCTGAAATTGGGTCACGCCCCAGGTCACGGGCGTGACTATGGGCGTGACAGTTGGGGTCGACACTCGACGATCGTCGAGTGGAATTCGTCGAGAGGAGAGGACACGGGCTTGGGTCACGCCCCGTGTCGGGTGACACGGGCGTGTCGCCAGGCGTGTCAAGCCTTTTCTTCAGAAATTTTCCGATTTCACGGGAAATGCACAGTCACAGCTCGGTCACGGGCATGACTCATGTGTCACGGGCGTGTACGTCCCAATTTTTGGCAGATTTTGGAATTTTTCTGAAAATCAAAATAAAACAAGTTAGGAGAAAATTTACAAGAATAGGAACATTTTATTGAACAAAAATAAGTAAAAACGACGAAAATAAATGAAAATGACTAAATTAATGTGCATAAAAATACGCATATTTACAGTTCATCAAATACCCCCATACTTAGGCTTTTGCTATTCCAGAGCAAAAGTTTGAGGTGAATCTATAAGGAATAAAAAAAACTCTAAGTTTTGGCTATCGCTTAATTAATTATAAGAGAGATCGAAATAAATATACGGGGTGTAAGAGTTAAGTCCTAAAATTATGTAGATGATTTAAATAGCGCAAAAGTTTTGGCCAAAAGACTTCTTGATGTAATCAAAATAGAAGGCAACATTTGTAATGGTTAGGTTAACGAAAATAGTTTGGAATTATAAGAATTCTAGCTTATACGAGTGCTACCGGAAATAATACAATTTACTAATTATGCTCTCAAAAAGATTTTTGAATTAATTCTAGAATCGTGTAATTGGCTAAGGGGGTAGTGTGGTTTATGAAGAGGGTTTTGATATTTGAGGTGAGGTAATTTTTTCTCGAACCTCCATTTTTTTTTCTTTTGGATTATTAGGAAAACGAAATCTTATTTTCCTAATATGATTTTTGTTTTTCAACTTCATAATAATAAAAATTAACCCAATGTATATTTGTAGGAGTAATGAATTTTATCCTCTTACCCCCTATATAATCTTTTAAATTATTGGGTGCCTATGTTTACGGAACGAAATCTTGTTCCCATTGACATAAGATCTTTTAAGGATAAAATTTTTCATGCCAAGTAGGTCATGAAAAGTGAGGGGAGAAAGGAAAACTAGATTGTAATCCTAAAAATTTTTGAGAGCAACCTTAATAATTTGTACGTTCCAATGTTTTCAGAAAGCTAAAAGTAAGTATAATTGAATTCTATAGTCGTTATTTCCTAACATAATATACGTGCTCCTATTAATGAAAAATTAGAAGTAGTGCCTAAAACGAGTCCGCTAGTTTTAACAAAGCATAAAGAATTCTTTAAAACTTAACCCCGGCTATTTAAATGTTTCAATCAATAATTAACAAACGGGTAGTAAACAAAGAATTAATAGTATTCACATATAAACAAACTCAAAACAGAATTTTTGGATAGCAGAAAAGTTAAGTATGGAATATTTAATTTATTTATTTCAAAACATTTTTTTTTTTGATTTTTATAGTTTTTGTTATCAATTTTTTGTTTGTTTTTCATTTATTATCTTTTTTTTGTATTTTTGTTTTTCTCAATTTTTTTGAAAATTTTTTTGAACTATTATCTTCTTTTTTTTGTATTTTTAAAGAGAATTTTCATAATATGTACAAAAATAAGGGAGAAAAAGAAAAATGTTTGTACAAGAATGAGGAAGGGGGAGAGAGAAAAAACAAAAAATATATACAAAGAGAAACAAAAAAATTTTTTTTTTTGTTTTTTCATAAAATTTTTTTTGTTTTTTCATAAAATTTTTTTTGTTTTTTCATACAATTTTTTTTTGTTTTTTTTTTTGTTTTTTTTTTTTCATTTAAAATTTTTTTGTTTCATTTTAAGATGTTTTTTAATTTTTTTGTTTTTTTTGTTGTTATATGTATTTTTTTGTATTTTTCTTTTTTTGAGATGCAGAAAAATTGAAGTGCAGAAAATAAAGCACGAAAATACCCCCATACTTAAGTCCAACATTGTCCCCAATGTTGTATCGTAAGTATGCGGAATAGAAATGAAAGACAATATGTACAACGAAAAGAAAGGGAAGGGGGTAGAAGCTTCCCTGAAACGCGGAGGGGGAGGCCGATCAGAAACCCTGCGTTTATTAGAAAAAGCAGCAAAGATAATGAGGAAAGGGCGAAAAAGATAAGCGAGGGGTGCCTCCCAGGAGCGCTTTGTTTATAGTCGTGTAGCTTGACTTATTTGGGCGGATTTATAAATCTAGTAGGGTTATGGTTTCGTAATGCTCGATCACTGGGTCGCCCGCGATGTATAACTTAAGCCGATGACCGTTTACTTTAAACGAACCTCTTTCCGGGTGGGAGACGAGTACGGTCCCATATGGAAAGACTTCTTCAACTAAGAAGGGACCGGACCATCTAGATTTTAGTTTACCTGGAAAAAGCTTAAGGCGTGAATTATAAAGAAGGACAAGATCGCCCGGAGAAAATATTTTTGGGGACTTTAAATGTCGATCGTGATATAACTTAGAGCGCTCCTTATAGAATTTATTGCTCTCGTAAGCGTTCGCACGCCATTCATCGAGCTCGTTTAGTTGCAGTTTTCTATTCTGAGCGGCTAAGTTAGAGTCGAGGTTTAAGAGTTTTAGAGCCCAAAGTGCGCGATGTTCTAATTCTACGGGTAAATGGCACGCTTTGCCGTAGACTAACCGGAACGGCGTACATCCAATAGCGGTTTTGTAAGCCGTCCGATACGCCCACAACGCATCGTCGAGTTTAACGGACCAATCTTTCCTATTTAGCGAAACGGTTTTTTCTAAAATTCGCTTAATCTCTCGATTTACTACCTCGACTTGGCCACTTATTTGCGGGTGGTAGGGGGTGGCAAGCTTGTGCGTGACTCCGTATTTAGCTAACGTCTTAGCCATAAGAGCGTTACAGAAATGCGTTCCCCTATCACTAACAATTGCGCGAGGCGTGCCGAAGCGAGAAAATAATTTTTTAAGAAATGTAACGACGACTCGCGCATCGTTGGTGGGGAGAGCTTGCGCTTCCGCCCACCTCGATACGTAGTCGACCGCCACTAAAATATACATATTTTTGAAAGAAGGAGGTAGGGGGCCAACGAAATCTATGCCCCACAAATCGAAGACTTCGCACTCTAAAAACATGTTTTGGGGCATCTCGTCGCGACGAGAGATGTTACCCGACCGCTGACAGCTATCGCATGCGCGCACAAAATTATGCGCGTCTTTGAAGAGAGTGGGCCAAAAGTAGCCCGCCTCTAGCGCCTTCCGAGCGGTCCGGTTGGCTTGATAATGCCCACCGGCTGGACCCTCGTGGCAGTGCTTAAGAATTTGTAAGCACTCCACACCCGCAACGCATCGTCGAACCGCTTGGTCCGCGCAGATACGAAAAAGAAATGGGTCCTCCCAAAAGAAATTTTTCAAGTCAGAAAAGAATTTCTTCTTTTGATGACTGGAAAATTCTTTTGGAAGGACCCGCGCTACTAAAAAATTTGCAAAATCTGCGAACCAAGGCGAAGATGACGAAGATATATTAATGGCAAGAAGGCGTTCCTCGGGGAATCTGTCATTTATTTCAGATTCGACGAGCGCTTCCGCACCTGGATTTTCTAAACGGGAGAGGTGGTCCGCCGCTAGATTTTCCGCTCCCCGCTTATCTCGGATCTCCAAATCAAACTCTTGTAGGAGGAGAATCCATCGAAGAAGGCGGGGCTTCGCATCATTTTTAGCTAATAAATACTTAAGCGCGGAGTGATCGGTAAAAACGATAACTTTAGATAGCGTTATATACGAGCGAAACTTATCGAAAGCGAAAACGACGGCTAAGAGTTCCTTTTCCGTTGTCGTGTAATTTATTTGTGCGGAAGTGAGCGTCTTGCTAGCGTAATAAATAGGATGAAAATGTTTTTCTACGCGTTGGCCAAGAACGGCACCTAAGGCAATATCACTAGCGTCGCACATTATTTCGAACGGAAGGGACCAATTAGGGGCCACTAATATTGGTGAAGAGATAAGTTTTTGTTTTATCAAATTAAAGGCGGACTCGCATTCGCTACTAAAGATGAAGCGTGATTCCTTTTCCAAGAGGTGAGTTAGCGGCTTTGTTATTTTTTAAAAATCTTGAATAAAGCGTCGATAAAAGCCCGCATGGCCTAAGAAACTCCTAATAGATTTTACGTTGGTTGGATGCGGAAGTTTTTCTATAATTTCTATTTTGGCCTTATCCACCTCTATCCCCTTAGACGAAATCATATGGCCGAGGACCAAACCTCCTCGAACCATAAAGTTGCATTTTTCCCAATTTAAAACAAGGCTTGTGTCCTCGCACCGTTGAAGACACGATCTAAATTGTGAAGGCAATCGGGAAAAGAGCGTCCGAAAATAGAAAAGTCATCCATAAAGACTTCCATAATGTCTTCTACTAGCTCGCCAAAGATCGCTAGCATACATCTTTGGAATGTAGCTAGCGCGTTGCAGAGTCCAAATGGCATTCTTCGATATGCGAAGGTGCCAAATGGGCAAGTAAAAGTTGTTTTCTCTTGATCATCGGGGGAAATGGGGATTTGGAAAAACCCCGATAAACCATCAAGAAAACAATAATACGGATGACCGGATAAACGCTCTAAAATCTGGTCTAGAAATGGCAGAGGGAAATGGTCCTTACGGGTGGCGTCGTTAAGTTTCCTATAGTCGATGCACACTCGCCAACCCGTAACAGTACGAGTTGGGACAAGCTCGTTATGCTCATTCGCCACTACGGTAAGACCGCCCTTCTTGGGCACGACATGCACGGGACTAACCCATGCACTGTCCGAAATAGGGTAGATAATCCCCGCATCTAATAACTTAATGATTTCGGCTTTAACGACGTCTTTCATGTTTGGGTTAAGACGACGCTGCGGCTGAATCGTTTTGCGGCAATTATCGTTTAGGAAAATCTTATGGGTGCAAAAGGAGGGGCTAATCCCCTTTAGGTCAGAGATTTGCCACGCAATTGCGTGGCGATGTTTAAATAAAACTTCCAATAAATCGGAAGTCTCCGAATCACTCAAGTCCGAAGAAATGATAACGGGGAGCGTATCACCTTTTCCCAAAAAAACGTACTTGAGCGAGGCGGGTAAGGGTTTGAGGTCTAGGATGGGCGGTTCTTCTAGGGAGGTTTTAATGCCTATGTCTTTCTTACCAATTGGTTCGAAAGGCAAGTCTATAGACGTATCCTCATCGCAGTTAAAATTTTCGAGCGCATAAATATCGTCATTTAAAAATACGGACTCGAAAATGAGAGAAGAACGATCTCCGAAAAAGGTATCTAAAGAATAGCAGAAATCGTCGCTCGATGACAAATTGTCCATCGAGGGATTAATAGAGAAAGTAACTTGGTCATCGCCTACTCGGAGGAGAAGGCTACCATTACTAACATCTATTAGTGCGCGGGAGGTGGCGAGAAAAGGGCGACCGAGTATTATTGGTACCTCGGCGTCCTCCTCGATATCTAAGATGACGAAGTCTACCGGGAAGGTAAACTTGTCGACTCGGACAAGGACGTCCTCCACTACCCCGATAGGGAACTTAACCGAGCGATCCGCTAATTGGATGCGCATATTCGTAGGACTAGGAGTACCCAAACCTAAACGCGAAAAGAGCGAGAACGGCATCAGATTAATGCTAGCCCCTAAATCAGCTAAGGCGTACTTTACTAATATATCGCCAAAAAGGCACGGGATGGAAAACCGTCCCGGGTCGTTTTGTTTTGTGGGCAATTTATTAGTAAGGGCCGCCGAGCAGACAGCGTTGAGAGATACATGCGAAATATCCTCTAATTTGCGTTTATTAGAAAGTAGTTCTTTTAAAAATTTCGCATATTTGGGCATTTGCGAGATAGCCTCGCAAAAAGGAACATTAATGTGAATTTGTTTTAATAATAAAATAAATTTTTCATATTGCGCGTCCTTACGCTCGTTTTCTAACTTATGCGGATACGGGAGAGCCTTGTTTAAAATAATTTTTTCTTTTATAATAGGTAAAGGTGGCGTGAGCGAAGAAAGAGGAAGAGGGGTCGGAGGTGAAATATGTACCTGAGGGTCGGTCCGTTTTGGATCGACCACCTCCTTTCCGCTACGGAGGGTTATAGCGTTGGCGTTTTCCCGCGGATTGGGCTCTGTGTTTCCCGGTAGTGCCCCGAGCGCGCGCTCGGACATCATCCTCGCCAGCTGTCCAACCTGTTGTTCGAGTGTTTTTAGCGATCCGGTGATGTTCCGGATATTTGACTCGTTGGACGCAATATACTTCGAAAAATTTTCCTCCATCGGGGAGGGTTTCGGAAGAGGAGGGGGAGGAAGAAATCCGGGCGCATAAGAAATAGGGGGGCGCTGAGCATTATTCGGGTTGCTCCACGAGAAGTTGGGGTGATTCCTCCAACCCGGATTATAGTGATTACTATAAGGGTTGTTGTTGGGGTTGAAGGGAGGGCGACCCGAATTTCCCATGAAGTTCACGAACTCTTCAGCTACGCAGACGTTAGGGGGAATAAAACAAGGCGGAGTGGAGGAGGCAGCAGACATCTCCGCCACCTGCTTTGTTAACCTTTCAACTTGAAGGGTCAAGAGAGCAGTGGCATCCACTTCAAAAAGACCAGCCGCCGGCTTTGGCCGTCCCCGCGGGACGTTCCATTGATAGGCGTTCATAGCCATCTCTTCGAATAAATCCTGGGCGGCCTCGGGGGTTTTGTTGTTAAGCGTACCCCCGGCAGCCGCGTCAATCATTTGACGCGTCTGAAAATTCAGCCCATTATAAAAAATTTGAACTTGCAACCACGTTGGCAGCGCGTGGTGCGGGCAACGGCGGAGGAATTCCTTAAATCGTTCCCAAGTCTCGTATAGAGACTCAGGATCGTTCTGCACAAACGAAGAAATGTCCGCCCGCAACTTTGCAGTTTTGGCGGGCGGAAAGTACTTCGTTAGGAACCGTTCCGTCAACTCAGCCCACGTGGTGATACATCCTCGCGGGAGGGCATTCAACCACGCCTTGGCTTTGGACTTAAGGGAAAAAGGAAATAAGCGCAAACGAATGGCGTCATCAGTGACGCCATTGATCTTGAAGGTGTCGCATATCTCCAAGAAATTGGACAAGTGGACATTCGGGTCCTCATCCGGCAGTCCATCGAACTGCACGGCGTTTTGGACCATTTGAATGACACTTGACTTTATTTCAAAATTATTATTGGCCACCGCAGGGCGAACAATACTCGACCCTGAATCATCCAGGTTAGGCCGGGCGTAATAAGACATAGTACGCTCGGCCGCCGGGGGAAGGTTAGGGGCGGCCATAACTACAACAGTGGGTTCTCCGATAGATTCCTCGGGATCTAAAGAAGGATTTCGGCGATGAGATCGGATACGCGCAAGAGAGCGTTCGATCTCAGGGTCGAAGTCTAAATCTTCAGACTCTGAGGGTAGTCCTCGGGTCATACACCCAAACAAAAATAAAACAAAAATAAACTTTTTTTTTGTTGCTTTTAAAATAAAGTTTTTAGTTTTTTTTTGTTTTTTAGAAAATAAGTAAAATTAATAGACTCCGGAATTCGAAATAGCAACTCGAAAAGAGAGCTCCCCGGCAACGGCGCCAAAAACTTGATGGGCCCGCGAACAAACTCTTACTGTGGTTGGTTCGGTGAGTCGATCGCCGCGGGCTTGCTCGGGTAGGCAAGTGCACCTATCGCCAGTAGTACTCGATATTCGGGGGAATACCGAGGTCGTATTGTTCTCGGGGTCGCGTTGACTATTCTTACTCCTCCGGGAGGACTATTATTTTACTGAAAATAAGGTGGATTTTTTTACTTAATAAAAGACGAAAAAGCAAAGGAGCGAAAAAAACGATTTAGAGAATATTCGATGAAGGGTTAACGCTCGGCATCGAATCGGATTAAGACTAAAACAATTTTTAATAATAAAAAGACTTAGTTTTCAAATTAATAATAAGGCAACTTGGCCGTGGAGGTTCCACAAATGTGAGCGCACTTATCTCTAGGAATATTGCTCACCTGAACGTTAAGACTATTCGACCGAACGTTAGTCCGACGAAGGATTCCTCTTAACGCCCGCTTTACGCTAAGAACCCCGCTATTGGGTGGGGAACCCAATCCGGTAGAATTACGCTAGTCCTCTCTCGAGGGAATGCACGCAACTCTATTTACCCAGGGGTGATCGGTCCATATGCACGGCCTCTCGGCTAGCTAGCATATGGACTACGGAAATAGGGCCCACACATCGATTATGTGGTCCTACGCGTCGTAAACCCGGGGTAAACCCTAAGTGCTTAAATTAAAATGAAAATAAAGAGCTTCAATTATTATAAATCATTTTAAATGTCCCAATGCTCTTCG
The DNA here is from genome assembly GCA_039583875.1 of Platanthera guangdongensis. Lineage (NCBI taxonomy): Eukaryota > Viridiplantae > Streptophyta > Magnoliopsida > Asparagales > Orchidaceae > Platanthera > Platanthera guangdongensis. The sequence continues at coordinate 102,636,856 of CM077166.1, read as the reverse complement.
ATGCCGAGGCTAATAGCGATTAGCCACACATCGGTATGGGGACGGCTTATAATTTAGTGAGTCGCGAGTTCGAAATTAAATGCTAAACGATTATAAGAAAGGGACAAAAGAAAAATAACAATATTTAGAGAGCTAAAAAGTTAACTAAACGAGAACTCACGCACACTCCAAATTATAAATAAAAAAGAACTAAGTTACACATGAAAGAAAATCTGCATAGTTCAAATTTGCGAGTCCCACTCAAACGAGTGGGGGCAGTAAATAAAGGCTGAAAATTGCAAGTCCTACTCAAACGAGTAGGACTGAAATGAAAGCGAGTCCTACTCAAATGAGTAGGAGAAAATAAATGCGATTACAGGGCTAAAAAGTCCGGCCATTTAACTCAAGTGAGTAGGCGGAAAAAATAAAGAAAGAAAAAATGCAAGTCCTACTCAAACGAGTAGAACTGAAATAAAGTCCGGCCATTTAAACTCAAGTGAGTAGGCGGAAAAATAAAGAAAGAAAAATTACAAGTCCTACTCGAACGAGTAGGACTGAAAATGAAAACGATGCGCCATTTAACTCTTAACGAGTAGGCGGAAATAAATGCGCACGAACACACACACTCCATATGAAATTCAAGAAAGCAATAAAATTATACACCTACACTCACACACTCTACATAATTGAACAAAGCATTAAAAGAAAGCATTAAAACAAAGCATGAAAATTATACACCTACACTCACACACTCTACTCAATTTAAATCAAAGCATAAAAGTTAATACACCTACACTCACACACACTTCATGAAGATTAAGAAGAACAAAAGGAAATTTAGGCTCATACACTCACACACACAAATAACAAAGAAAAATCAAAGTTACCTAAAAATTAAAACTTTAACTATTTCAAGCATAGGTTTTGCCAAAAACAAATAAAAAGAAGAAATTAAAATTTTAGAAGACAAAAGTTTTTCAAAACAAATTAAAAACCAAAGTTTTTGGAAAATAAAAATTTCAACATTTTCATTCCTAGGATTTCATAAAAGAGCTAAAAAAGTTGAAATAAAAGAGAAAGAAGAAAAAAAGTTTTCATCCTAAAATAAAGCTAAGTAAAAAAAACAAAAGGAACTTTAGTAACTCTTTTACACACTCATAAGAGTGAAGATGTTGAAGAAGACAAGAAAAAAAAGGAAAAACCTAATTCATCATTTCATCATTTTCAAACAAAACCTAACTTGAAAAAAAAATCAAAGGCATGTAAAGAGGAAAACCTAACATTCCTAAGCATGAAAACAAGTAAAAAAAATGTAAAGTAAGCAAATTACACTCATACACACACACACACTTTTCATAAATGAAAAACAAGTGAAGAACAAAGATGAAACTAAGAATAAAAAGAGGAAAGAAAGTGGGCACAAGTGTTCATTCCAAAGCTAAGTATGAAGAGAAAATCTAACATTTTATTGAATTTTAGGAACTATTACAAGCTATTACAAGTACTAAAACTAAAGCAAAACAAGACATGAAATAAAAAGGGAAAAATTCTCCTTACATAGCCTTGAAAATCACGGATGCAGCCCACAAAAAGACACTAACTTGGCCCAAAAATCTGAACCCTTGGACCTTACAGAACTGGGCTATTTATAGGAAAAAATTTCTAAGTACACGCCCTCGGTCACGGGCGTGACATGGGGGCGTGACAGTACTATTCATGAAGGCGGCTGGCGATTGGACAGCAAAGTTGACTTCGGGCTGAGTTCGCAGCAGTCACGCCCCAGGTCACGGGCGTGACCTAGGGCGTGTCGGGGAGGTAGAACCGGGCGCGGGTTGCGTCAAATGTCCTCGGCAGCATCTTGTCGGGCCAGCTGGAAAGGTCACGCCCCATGTCACGGGCGTGACTATGGGCGTGACAGTCGGGTCGACACTCGACGAATGTCGAGCGGAAAGTGTCGAGTCGAAATCGTTGAGCTGAAATTGGGTCACGCCCCAGGTCACGGGCGTGACTATGGGCGTGACAGTTGGGGTCGACACTCGACGATCGTCGAGTGGAATTCGTCGAGAGGAGAGGACACGGGCTTGGGTCACGCCCCGTGTCGGGTGACACGGGCGTGTCGCCAGGCGTGTCAAGCCTTTTCTTCAGAAATTTTCCGATTTCACGGGAAATGCACAGTCACGGCTCGGTCACGGGCGTGACCCATGTGTCACGGGCGTGTACGTCCCAATTTTTGGCAGATTTTGGAATTTTTCTGAAAATCAAAATAAAACAAGTTAGGAGAAAATTTACAAGAATAGGAACATTTTATTGAACAAAAATAAGTAAAAACGACGAAAATAAATGAAAATGACTAAATTAATGTGCATAAAAATACGCATATTTACAGTTCATCAACAAGTCTACAAGGTGTCGACACAATTCCTTGTATGTCTCGACACAGATTCTTCTGCATGTGTCGACATTAAAATTGAGTGTTGACACAAATACTTGTTCTTCTAGCTTTTGGTGAATTCTTCTATGTGTCGACACATCTCCTTTGTGTCGACACAACTTCTTGTGTTGAATCTGTCAAGTGTCGACACTGCTTCTTGGTGTCGACACATAGTGTTCAATCTTGAATCTTGCTGAGTGTCGACACAGCTCCTTGTGTCGACACAATTCCTTTGTGTTGTTGAGACTTCAGCTGAGTGTCGACACATTCCTTTAGTGTCGACACTTGTACTTAGAATAATCTGCTGCTCTTTCTGTTCTTTGCTAAGTGTCGACACAGCTCCTTGTGTCGACACTTTCTTCAAGTGTTGAGTCTTTAGCTAAGTGTCGACACATTGTGCTGGGTGTCGACACTTACTTAAAGTGTTGACTCTTCTGATAGTGTGTCGACACATTGTGCTGAGTGTCGACACATTCTTAAAATGCTGACTCTTCAGCATAGTGTCGACACATTGTGTTGAGTGTCGACACATGTACTTAGACTCTGCAGACTTTTGCTGAGTGTCGACACAGCTCCAAGTGTCGACACTTTCTGGTGTAGACACTGCTTCACTGGGTGTCTACACAGCTCCTTGTGTCGACACTTTCTGTCTGCACTTTTCTTCACTGAGTGTCGACACAGCTCCAAGTGTCGACACTTTCTGTCTGGTGTCGACTCTGCATCCCAGGTGTCGACACAATGTATCCAAGTGTCGACACTGCTTGTCTGGGTGTCGACACAGGCTTTCTTAAGTGTCGACACTTTCCCTCTGGGTGTCGACACATGGACTTAGAAACTTTTTGCTTCAGTCCAGTGATTTCTTAACCTGCACAAGTAACTCAAACATACATCAAATACATTATGATGTATATCATTGAGATGGGTGAGGCTTCTTCAAATCAGGTACATTTGACCAATGTACCCAACAATCTCCCCCTATTTGGAGAAGTCATAACCCTTAGTCAATGATATACACCATTCATAATTAAAAATTACAAAATGATGTAAAGCAGATTATAATCAGCAGGGTTAACATGAACATGTAAAACTTCACACATATACACATTCAACATTGCAGAATGAACAAGAAATAGACACATACTCAGAACAATCATGAAAATATATTTATCATAAATTGTTCTAACATTTTTCTAATACATCTTTAATGATTTACAAAAATGTTTCTCATACAAAAGATTACAACAATCTTCAAATTAATTCCTAATCTATTTCTGATCAGGTTCTTTGATAACAATTGCTTTGCTAGATTTGACTTTAGCCTTGACAGCAGCAGCAGCAGTAGGCTCAGCATTAGCAGGCTTCTTGCCTTTTGAGTCCTTCTTATTTTGTTCTTCAGCCTTGATTTTCTGTCTCTCAAAATAGTGGTATGGCTTGGGAAAGTACTTGCTAGGCTCCACAGCTGTAGGAGGTAGCTTTCCCATCTTAGCCTTCCTTCTGTGCTGAACAATGGCTTCTTGCCTGATCTCATGCTTCCTCCATTCTGATTCAGAGAACCACTTGTTTCTATCAGTAGTGTTGTCTTTAGCAGCTTTCCAGGCAGTTAGAATTATGTTTCTAGAGGTAGGGCTCCATTGTTCAAAGTCTGGCTTTAGTTCAGCTTGTTCCCTAAACCTCTTCTTTGACAACCTTGCCTCTTCTTCTTTGTCTAATGCCTCTTGCATAGCTGCTGTTATAGGTTGAACAATTTTTTCTAAATGGACATTGTCCTTGCCCTCAGATGGGCTATACATTGTGCTCACCTCTGCTTGAATCATTTCAAAATTTGGAGGTGGATAAATGACTTGAGCTACTTCTTGTGGCTCACCTCCAAAATATGCAGGGTTCAGTCCAGATTCAGCAACTTCATTGTCATCACACAGGGGAGGATATCCAAGTGTAGCCCTGATGGAATTGGATATCCACTTAGCATGTTCAGAACTGGCCTTGACTAACACTCTCTCCCCCTTTATGACTTCTTGGGCAACATGATCTCTTACATCATCCTTCTAGAATCGGATTTGACTGTCCAAGTATCTGATGCCCTCTTTAAAGTAAGGTCTAAGCTTTGTAAGTTGTTCAGAGATTGCTTTCTGGGAATCTTGTATTGCAGTTTTGACAGCAGTAATCTCAGCTTGGAATATTTTATCAAAATCAGCCTTAACTGAAGCAGCAGATGTAGAAGGTTCAGCAGTCTTATTCTTTAATTCAGAGACTATAGCATTGTGGGAGGCAGTCAAATTATCATTCATTCTTAACTGATTCTCCAGCACATATCCTTGTTTTAATGCTATATCATCTACCTGAGTCTTGATCTTCTCCTGGTGAGTTGCCAAATAGACTACTGCATTCCCACCTTTGTGGAAGCAGTCAGTCATTTCTTTCTTGTTCAGGTTCATCTCAAACCTTATTGATTTTATATATTGAGCTAAATCAAATTGTAAAGACTTTTGTCCTTCATCAATATACATCTCTATGGCTTTCTTGTGCTCATCCAGCTTGATTTGCATGGCTACCATTAAGGCACTGTAATCAGGTGATGGAGCTTGTGTGACTAAGGATTGTTGAGCAACAGTTTGTAGAGCCTTCTTGTAGCTCTGACTTCTTCGTTTGAATACAAACAATTTCTTCTTCTTGGCCCTAGCACTTTCCTCATCTTCAGAGGCAGAGGTGCTGGCAATATCAACTCTATTCTTAGGGCTCTCAGGCCTCTCAGTTTGCACAGCAGGTGCTTGCTCAGTTTCCAGCCTAATAGGCTCTTCCAGAACTTCCATGTGCTCCCCCTCAGCAGCAGCACTCTTATCTTCAGCAGCAGCATCCTTGTCCATATCAAAATCCTCTTGATCTAGATTTAAGAATAAATCCTCCATTGTATATTCAGGTGGAGATGGAGCTGGAGATAGTCTTTGCTCTTCAACCACTGACTCAGGTACCACTTCTTGTTCAGCAGATTTGTCTTCTAAAACAACATCTGGAACTTGTTTGTCTAGCTGAGTTTGCTGATGGACATCAGACAAATTAGCATCTTCTATAATAGAGTCTAAAGTTTTTAAGTCAGTGAGTACCTCTTGGATAATGATGGTGGCTTGCTCACTGTCCAGTGTAGAGGGTTGAGCTACAGCAGGAGGCTCCCCCTGGCTGTGATCCCTATGGATGGGGCTAGCATGAGGCAGCTCCCCCTGGATCTCAGCAGTCTCTTGAGGAGCAGAAGTCTTTACTACTGTCTCTTCCTCTTGCTCATCAGGTGTGAACACCACCTGTTCTTCACTCTCAGAACTGCTTGAGGACTCTTGTGCCTCTTACACAGTCTTTCTCTTCTTCTTTGGAGGAGTGATTTTCTCAGTAACTTGCTTCTCAGGGGTAGGCATATCCTTTGACAGCACCCTTTCCCACCTAGACAAGATCCTCATATCCATCTTTCTCATATGATTGATCTTGCTTCCAGCAGCAGTGCTTAGTACCTCTGGTATTGTACTAGTCAGGTAGAGACTGATAATACTGCCCAGATTGGGCTTCTTCAGACTTTCCTTGATCTTTTCATAGATTACCATTGACCAATCTGTTCTTAGGGTGAAGATAATTCTTGTCATGATATTGAACATTGAGGCTGACACCCTGTCATGCCCTCCAGGCTTACTGAGAATGACCTTTCCCACAATTTCAGACAGAACTTTTCCTTGACTGTTCATGCCTTTCCTATTAAAGACAGAACCTATCTTCAGCTTTGGGTCAAACCACAACAGGTAAGAGCTTCCCTGGTCTTGGATGTAGAAACTTCTTCTTCATCTTGAGTCTTAGGTAGCTGGAGTACCTTCCTCAGACTTTTTGGTGAGACCTTGACTTTGGATCCATACACTATGGATTTGATTCTATATCCAGAGTCATCAACTGTGGCTCCAGTAAGGAATTCAAGAACTTCCTTCTTCCAGATCTTGGTTGGTTCTGAAACCAAATATTCTAGTCCAGAATCGCTGACTAGGGTTACCACCGATTGAATTTCTTGATCTCCACCATCGAATGCGCCGCGCACAAGTTCATAGCCTTCGTTAACGTTCTCCTCGAGCTTGGGAGCCATTAGGGTTTGGAGAATTAGTCTTGAGAAAAGAGAAATGTCGACACAATAGTTTTGGTCTCGAAACTTTGAAAGCGTGTCGACACTCAGAGACAGAACCCTATTTATACCTGTCGAATTTTGAAGATGAACAGGCGGGACAGCAAGCTAAACATGTGTCGACACTGGCAATAAGTGTCGACACTGACTAATAATGTCTCGACACATATGTGTCGACACAAGTTTAGTCAACAGATTTTATGTGTCGACACTTGGTTATGTGTCGACACAACATAACTCGACACATTGTCGAGACTTTACTTAGGAAAATTCTGAGTAAAACATAAGTGTTGACACCATATTGGATGTGTCGACACCTACTTATCATGTGTCGACACTAACATTCTGAAGTGTCGACACCAACATCCTAGATGTGTCGACACCTTTTTCCTGAAGTGTCGACACTACTATTCTGTGTCGACATAGACTTGTCTATGTGTCGACACCTTTTTACTTAGTAAATTTTTTAGTTCTGAAAACTTAGTCTAAGTTGATCATACCTAGTTCAATTTTGAATTTATTGAACTTAGCTTCTTCTAATGGCTTAGTAAACATATCAGCTACTTGTTCATCTGTTTTAACATATTCAAGTGAAATATCTTCTCTTTCTATATGTTCTCTAAGAAAGTGATATTTAATCTCAATATGTTTTGTTCTACTATGTGATACAGGGTTTTTAGCTATTGAAATATCACTTGTAGAATCACAGTAAAGTGGAGTTCTACTTACCTGAAATCCATAGTCTTCTAGCTGATGTTGAATCCACAGAAGTTGAGCACAGCAACTTCCTGCAGCTATATATTCTGACTCAGCTGTGGAGATAGCCACACTGGTTTGCTTCTTGCTGCTCCATGAAATTAGTCTCCCACCTAGGAATTGACAGGTTCCAGTAGTACTCTTTCTATCCTCTTTGCATCCTGCAAAGTCTGCATCTGAATAACCTGTTAGATCAAAATCTCCATTCCTAGGGTACCAGAGGCCTAGATAGGGAGTGCCCTTTAGATATCTCAAAATCCTCTTGACTGCAGTCAAGTGAGACTCTTTAGGGCAGGCTTGATACCTGGCACAAACACATGTAGCATACATAATGTCAGGCCTACTTGCAGTCAAGTATAGTAGGGAGCCAACTATCCCTCTATACAAGGTTTCATCTACAGGTTTCCCTGCATCATCCTTGCTAAGAGACATACTTTACCCCATAGGAGTCTTCATGGTACTAGAAGAATCCATACCATATTTACTTATGAGTTCTAAGGTGAACTTGGACTGACATATGGATAAACCATTTTCAGTCTGTTTAACTTGGAGACCCAAGAAAAACTTCAGCTCTCCCATACTACTCATCTCAAACTGACTTTGCATAAGCTTTGCAAACTTTCTGCAAAGGCTACTTTCAGTAGACCCAAATATAATGTCATCTACATATATTTGGACAAGTATGACTTTGCCTCTAGATTCCCTAAGGAATAGAGTCTTATCTATTTTCCCCCTTGAGAACTTGTTCTCAATGAGGAAACTAGATAGGGTTTCATACCAAGCTCTAGGGGCTTGCTTTAACCCATATAATGCTTTCCTAAGTCTATAGACATAATGAGGTTGAGTTGGATCAACAAAACCTGAAGGCTGCTCCACATAGACTTCTTCTTTAAGATTACCATTTAAGAATGCTGACTTGACATCCATCTGGTAAACCTTGAATCCTTGATAGGTTGCATAGGCCAAGAACATCCTTATGGCCTCCAGTCTGGCTACTGGGGCAAAGGTTTGATCAAAATCAATACCTTCTTCTTGCCTATATCCTTTTGCAACCAATCTTGCTTTATTCTTTATGATGACCCCTTGTTTATCCATCTTATTTCTGTAGATCCACTTAGTTCCTATTACATTGTGGTCTTTAGGCTTTGGAACCAGCTCCCAAACCTTGCACCTTTTGAACTGATTAAGCTCGTCTTGCATCGCTTCAGTCCATTGTGGATCTTGTATAGCTTCTTCAAATTTCTTAGGTTCAACTTGAGACAAAAAGCTGGAGTAGATTGCTGCATTCATGTATCTGCTCCTGGTTTGAACTCCTTGTCTTGGATCTCCAATAATCAGCTCTACTGGATGATCTCTAAGATGCCTGTGCGCTGGAGGCATCCTAGCTTCAGGTTGAACCTCTTCAGCATCTACATCATGCTGTATACCTTGGATTTCTTCAGCTATTGGCACATGTAGTTCTCCCCCTGGACAACAGCTACTCTCCTCAACTTGCTGTCTTGCAGCTGGTACTTCTTCTATAGTAAGCTTGTCCAATTTCTTTGTCAAACCTGTGGGGCTGCATACATTGCTAGACAACTCATTGTTAATTAGTTTTGTCTCATCAAAAACTACATGCACTGATTCTTCTACAACTTGTGTAGTCAAGTTGTAGACTCTATAAGCCTTACTATTATTGCTGTACCCAACAAAGATTCCCTCTTGGGACTTGGCAGTAAACTTTGTTATGTAAGACTTTCCATTGTTAAGTATGAAGCATTTACAACCAAAGATCCTAAAATAGGATAGGTTTGGTTTCCTGCCTTTCACTACTTCATAGGGGGTCTTGTTTAGCCTTTTAGTGATGGTAGCCCTATTTATCACATGGCATGCAGTGTTAACTGCTTCAGCCCAGAAATACTCTGGCAGTGATGTATCACTAAGTAGGGTTCTACCAGCCTCTATCAAGGTCCTATTCTTCCTTTCAGCAATGCCATTTTGCTGAGGTGTTCTAGGTGAAGAGAATTCTTGAAATATCCCAAAGTCTTCACATAGTTTTGTCATGCTTTCAGACTGAAACTCAGTACCATGGTCAATTCTAATTTTGACCACAGTACTATTTAGTTCATTCTGAATTTGCTTGACAAAGCTGTAGAAGACACTAGGTTTTTCAGATTTCTGCCTTAAGAAGAACACCCAGGAAAACCTTGAGTAGTCATCAACAACTACAAAGGTATAAACCTTCCTACCTAAGCTGTGAACTGGCATTGGACCAAAGAGATCCATATGCAAGAGGTATAAACACCTCACAGCATCTTTGTTATCTATGCTCCTAAAGGTGGATTTAGTCTGCTTGCCCTTTTGACAAGCTGAGCAAATGCCATCTTTAACACACTTAACTTGAGGACCATTCCTCACTAAATCTTTGCTAAAGAGTTTGCTAATAGTCTTGTAGTTAAGATGGGCAAGCCTCTTGTGCCACTTGACACAATGAGAGACTGTCTCATCAGCTACAAGACAAATAGGAGAACTATTGTTCTCAATCATAATGTCTAGACAGTAGACATTCCTCTTTCTATATCCTGTCAAAATGATCTCTTGATCACTTGACCTCTTGATATGACAACCATTTTTAACAAATGAGATGTCATACCCTACATCACTTAACTGACTTATACTTATAAGGTTGTGTTTCAACCCTTTAACATAAGCCACTTGAGTAATGGTTACAAGGTTTGAAGAAATGTTACCAAACCCTTTGATGATTCCTTATTCAGAACCACCAAAGGTCACTTTAGGACCATTTTTGATTGGAATATAGTCCTTCAGTAGTCCCCTAGTTCCAGTCATATGTCTGGAACATCCACTGTCCAAGTACCATGTAGGGGTATGGCCACTTGGACTCACCTGCAAAATAGATTAATGGACCTTAGAACCCAAAGCAATCTTGGGTCCTTGGTACTTGTTAGTCTGTAACTTGACAAAGCTACCTACTGGCTTTGTGCCAACAGTCCATTGCAAAATGGCCAATCTTGCCACAGCACCAGCATTCAAACTTGTTGTACCTTTGCTTAGGTACAACCTTTGCTGTCTTGACTACAGCAGGCTTGTTGAATGTTGGGGCTTTGCCCTTGGACTTAAACTTGGACTGCTCAGTCCCTGCAGGTCTAACAAAACCCAGTCCAGCCTTGCCTTTATGATGAACAAATTCATCAATTAAAGGCAGCACTGATTTAGGTTTTGAAAACCTTGCAACAAGCTCTCTCTCTTTCTGAAGATTGATCTCCAGTCTCTTAATTTGATCATTCTTATAAGTGATAGTTCACATCTGAATCACAGTAATGTGTTTCAGCCTGGCTACCTCATTCAGTTTTTGATCAAATTCCTTCTCAAAGTCTGTTGCAACAACCTTGAGATCAGCAATCTCCTTTGCCTGACTTTTAGCTAGGGTCTTGCTTTTCTTATAGGCTTGCAACAGTACCTTATATTCATCTATAAGCTGATGAATATATTCCTCAGACTCAGATATATTCTCATCACTTGATGAAGAAGAATCTGATTCTGAACTAGAACAAGAAACTGAATTTAAACTTGAACTTTGTACCTGACTGGGTCCTGGCTGCTCCAGGATTTTGGTACTCTCAGTCAATGCCATCAGTCCTTGGCACTGGCAGTCTTCTTGTTCATAAATTGACTCCAAGATCTGCATAAATTCTTCTTCTTCTTCTTCAGCAAATAGCCCTATGTAGGCTTCAGCATCAGTATTAGTGTCTGAAGAAGAAATATCTGAAAGAGTCTTCTCATTCTTGGCAACAAAAGACTTCTCTTTCTTCCCTTTGAAGTGAGTCTTTTTCCTGTCACTGGATTCTTTTCTTTTCTCAGGACAATCTGCAATAACATGACCCTGTCTATTGCAGCAGTAGCACACAATCTTTGATCCAGTTGCCTTGCTTGTCTTTGTCTTTTTCCTGTCCTTCTTTGAAGGCTTTTTCTCCTGATACAAGACTTCTTTTCCCTTGTAAGTAGATGGTCTGGACCTCCACTGTTTCTTCTTCAGGAATTTCTGAAAGTGTCTAGTGAAGGCAGCAAAGTCTTCATCACTTTCACTGCTTGTAGACTTTGTACTGACAGACTCTTCTGACTCAGATTCAACTACCTCTGGAGGTGGAGTTGATGACTTAGTCCTGCATTTTCTGGGAACTTCTGTCTTGAAAGCAACAGTCCTTTCCTTGTGCTCAGTCCTAGTAGATTTCTCCTCCTCTTTCCTCACTGTCAGCTGCATCTCATATGACAATAACTTGCCAAACAGTGTAGGAGGAGGAATTTCTCCCAACTTTGCCATTTCTCTTATGGACACAGATCTTGGTGTCCCAATCTTTGGTTAGGGACCTTAGGAATTTGTCATTCAGTTCATAGTTGCTGAACTCTCTTCCATAAGACATGAGTTCATTAACTATTCTATAGAACTTCTTGTAGCATTCAGTGATGCTATCTCCCTTTCCTTGCCTAAAGCTCTCATACTCTTGATTAAGCAAGGACTTCCTATCTTGCCTAACTTCTTCAGATCCTTCCATATACACTATAAGAGTGTCCCACATCTCTTTTGCTGTCTTACAGTGGATTAAGTTCTGAAAAGTGGCATCATCAATGGCACTTACTATTATGTTCTGTGCCCTCTTGTCCATGGTGGCTAGGACAATTTCATCCTTGGTCATCTCAGAGAAATCCTTTGGAGTCCTCTGATTTGCATCCAATACTGAAATCTTCATTGGCACATAAGGCCCTTCCTTAACTGTGATGTAGATTCTTGTGTCTGAGGCCTCCATAAATAGCCTTACCCTTTCTTTCCAGATCCCAAAAATTTCCTTTCTGCAAATAGGTAATTTCATGGAACCTAATTCTTTATGATTTTCAAAGGAACCCATGGTTCTTGATTTTCTTGAAGCTGTTTTCTGACTTAGACTGTTTCTGCCAAACAGGATCTCCTTAGACTGTTAGTCCTTGTTTTGAGGAACCTCGCTTTGATACCACTTGAAAGATATGGTACCTAAACACCTAGAGGGGGGGGGGTGAATAGGTGACCTAATCCTTTTCTAACTTTGTTGGCAGCCAAACAGTTATATCACAGATTTCTAACTAGTTTATTACAGCAATCAGCAATAATCAAACAAACACAGATCATCCACAGCACAAACACAGCACAGCAGCTAACAAATACAGCACAGCACACAGTGTTTTATAGTGGTTCCCCAAGATATGGGTACATCCACTTTCCCCCTTCGCCTATCTAGCAGTGTACTAGATTCGGCCTAACTTCTTCACTGTCTCAGAACCCAAATTGGTTCCTACCTCAGGCCCAAAGCCTTACACTCAGCTTTATCCCAAAGCCTACACTCAGCCAATCAAGGCCTACACTCAGCCAATCCAAGGCCTACACTCAGAGATCTATATCTCCTACACTCATGCTAACAAGCCCTACCCTCAGCCTTTATAAATATAGGCTTACAATCACTCAGATCCAATGGATCCTACAAGTTACAAATGTAATACAGATAATGACTCTACAACTCAGAATTACAGGAGGGGAGTTGAGAGATTCTTGATGAGTTCTTGGAAGAACTCAGCTGGATTCACCCTGACTTAGCTTTCTTCAAAGCTTCTTGAGTAGAACTGAATAAGGCTGAATCCTCTGCAGTTGTTCCTTGACCTCTGCCACTTAAGACCCAGAACTGAATCTGAATCCTTCTTCTCAGCCTAGTTCCTGAGGCTGATTTCTTGGAAGGAGCCTCCTCTCTCCAACTTCTTAGATCTGCAGATGGAATGCAAGAACTTCTTTTGTTTAATGCTCTGTGTATCACTTTACAGATTACTTGAATAATCTGATCAATTACTTTAATTATTCTCACCACTGTTTCTGTAAACTGTGGGTGCCTATTTATAGGCCTTCTTCATGGTAACCGGCTGGTCTGGTTCATAACTGACTTCTGGCATCTCTGACAGTTGTTGTAGACCGGCTGGATCGGCAGCTGTCATGTCAACCAGTCACTTCTTGAAAATCTCTATCTGTTTATAAGTGTCGAGACTTTCTCTCTTTAAGTGTCGACACTTATAGTCCAAGTGTCTACACATGTTGTATAAGTGTCGACACAAGTCTACAAGGTGTCGACACAATTCCTTGTATGTCTCGACACAGATTCTTCTGCATGTGTCGACATTAAAATTGACTGTCGACACAAATACTTGTTCTTCTAGCTTTTGCTGAATTCTTCTATGTGTCGACACATCTCCTTTGTGTCGACACAACTTCTTGTGTTGAATCTGTCAAGTGTCGACACTGCTTCTTGGTGTCGACACATAGTGTTCAATCTTGAATCTTGATGAGTGTCGACACAGCTCCTTGTGTCGACACAATTCCTTTGTGTTGTTGAGACTTCAGCTGAGTGTCGACACATTCCTTTAGTGTCAACACTTGTACTTAGAATAATTTGCTGCTCTTTCTGTTCTTTGCTAAGTGTCGACACAGCTCCTTGTGTCGACACTTTCTTCAAGTGTTGAGTCTTTAGCTAAGTGTCGACACATTGTGCTGGGTGTCGACACTTACTTCAAGTGTTGACTCTTCTGATAGTGTGTCGACACATTGTGCTGAGTGTCGACACATTCTTCAAATGCTGACTCTTCAGCATAGTGTCGACACATTGTGTTGAGTGTCGACACATGTACTTAGACTCTGCAGACTTTTGCTGAGTGTCGACACAGCTCCAAGTGTCGACACTTTCTGGTGTAGACACTGCTTCACTGGGTGTCGACATAGCTCCTTGTGTCGACACTTTCTGTCTGCACTTTTCTTCACTGAGTGTCGACACAGCTCCAAGTGTCGACACTTTCTGTCTGGTGTCGACTCTGCATCCCAGGTGTCGACACAATGTCTCCAAGTGTCGACACTGCTTGTCTGGGTGTCGACACAGGCTTTCTTAAGTGTCGACACTTTCCCTCTGGGTGTCGACACATGGACTTAGAAACTTTTTGCTTCAGTCCAGTGATTTCTTAACCTGCACAAGTAACTCAAACATACATCAAATACATTATGATGTATATCATTGAGATGGGTGAGGCTTCTTCAAATCAGGTACATTTGACCAATGTACCCAACACAATCGCTAGCAACTTCTAACTCGATTTCATCATTTTCGAACTTCTTTAAATTCGGATCGGGTAGATCCAATTTGCTTGAGTGAATCTTGGCCTATAGCCTAGATTTTGCTCTCAAAAAGGAGTGGCAACCTTTGCGTTCATTTGGGGAATCATCCGACTCTTTTTCTTGATCGTTGTTTAGATTCGATCACTCCTTGTTATTTTATGTGTTGCGTTTGATCCGAACCGTAACGAGTCGCTAGATGCTTGTGTAGGAGCGGTAGATCTAAGGCGTGTTGGGATTGGTTGGGTTACTCGTGTCCGTAACGCTCTCTGAATGACGTCTACGTTAAAGCCGTTCTGACGTGCGTCGAACGCCGTTCCGACGTGCGTCGCAAGCCGTTCCGACGTGCGTCGCTCGCCGTTCCGACGTGCGTCCCACGCCGTTCCGACGTGTGTCGCACGCCGTTCCGACGTGCGTCGCACGCCGTTCCGACGTGCGACGCACGCCGTTCCGACGTGCGTCGCACGCCGTTCGACGGTTTTGACTTCTCACTCCTTTTTAGGGCGTTACAAAGCACACAAGCAAACAAGAAACTTCAAGCTGGGCAGACTGCCTTAGATACCGCCGAGTCCACTGAGACCGCCAAGCCACTGATGCACCAACTGATCTACGGAGTCTGCGAAGTCCGTGGACAACTCATCATTCTGCTGAACACCTTGTCCGCTCTCTGCAAGCCTCCTGACTACAGAAGTCGCCTAGCTGCTAGAGTCCGCGAACAAGCTACTGTCGAACTGAAAGAACAGACCACCTAGACTGCCGAGACTGGCAGACAGGTTATTCAACTGGAATTGCTGAAGGAGAGAAGACTGGCTAGCCGCAAATACAACCTGCTGCAAACCCGCCTATTATTAACCTCAAGCTCCACTGATCCCTGACCGTAGTCAGAACCAGACGCCTGGCTTCTCAATGTTAGCCGCACAACTTCTAAACAGCCACCAGTTAAACCTTCTCAATCAGCACAAACAAGAAAACTGAGGCTGTAACAATTAACCCACGCTCAACTTACTATTCATTCAATTACTGTTGATGTGACGGGGTGTCCTATTTATATGCGCGGAGAGGTGTGTGGTCACCACCCTAATGCATAGAATCAACACCCCAGCTCGCAGCTAGCACCAAGCAGTCTGCCCAGTCCTCAAGGACAAAACCGGACGTCTATCTGCCTGCTATCAAAGGAGGTCGGAGAGGAAGCTAGCCCGCATGTCAGCAGACAACGCACCAGCCTGCAATAAATAATGTCCACGACCAAAGGCACAAACCGCTCGGTCAACCAGCGGACATTGCGGGCTTTGTGAGCAACCTGGACTTGTCACATATTGTGACCAAGTCCAGCAACCAACCAAACTCTGGCGCGAGCTCGGTGGACAAGAACTCAGTCCTCCAGCTCCCAAGACAGTCCGACAACACGCGAAATCCATGGTTATCTCCTAACCGATCCACTAGAGTAAGGGCAACATCCGAAGCTGATCTCACGATCTCTACATGCAGTCCGACACAAGCGGACTCTGCAAACACAAAAGGAGTCTGCCACTTCCCCGCGAATATACCACCTATCCGCATGGTTACTTCAAGGAACAACCAACAACAGAACAAGCTGATCGCCATCACCAGACCGTACCATCATACCCCATAGGCCGCACCATCAGTTCGCCAGACTGCCTGCCCAAGCCGCTCGGTCTACCTGATCAACCCCCACTTTCACTTCACAATTTTCAACACTCCCCCTTGAAGTTAGAAGTGGTATCCAAGCCCAGCAGTCCCCATAACCGAGTAAACGACACCTTCGGCAACGGCTTCGTGAAGATGTCTGCGATGTTGTCCTCACTCCGCACATGCTCCACCATAAGAGATCTGATGCTATAGATCACGGCAGTGAACCAGTCACACAAGTAATATAAAATGGGGGTTTTCCCAAGTATCGATCTCACAAGGAACACAGTAAGGTGGAGTTAATTTTTAGGAGGACTTGAGATTGAAGTCCTTAGGTCGGAGGTAACGATGAGGGGTTTTGATATTGCGGAAACAGAAAATAAAATACTATCAACTACTCCTATGCAACGCCGCTATGCGATGCTTCACCAGGCAGGATGGAAGACTAGTCGGGCCGCTATGCACCGAATCGCTAGGCGGATGGAAGAGTAGGCTCACGGATGAGGTGGATGAGAATGGCGGAATGAGGGTCGTAAGCACCTCTTCGCTACGCACGCCACTAGCAATTGCTAGTGCGACAAGGGTGGATGGATGGTGGATGGAATATATGGCGCAACTCAAGTAAATATAACGAAAACATACAATCACATAGACATAATTGTACACAACGTTTACACACTAAGCATACTTCATCAATATAATAGGTTTAAACACCAATATTCAACAAGAAAGCAAGTACAAGTCAAGAGATCGACCGAATCCGAAGTCTTGCTGATGATTCACGGTTGGAATCGTCGGGTTGTCATTCCGCGTCCAAGCTCGGTCCTCAACTGCTTCCGGGGTAGAGAAGGGCTGTCACCACCTTCCAATGGCCCGTCTTCTTCGTCTCACGATAGCGGACGAAGTTTGCTAGCTTTCCTTTGCTTGATGGCTATGGAGTCAAAACTCTACTTGAAGCTCACGGATGAAGGAGAAGGCCGAGAGGAAGCTCCGGCTTGGATTTGGCGGTGAAAGCTTGCCCGGAGCACCTCCCTAGGGTGGAAGATGAAGGGGAATGGCGGAGAAGGAGGAAAACGACGGAGGAAATGGGCGATCTGCGTATCTTTTATTGGATTAGGGCGAGACCTGCACTATTTATACAAAAGCAGAAATGAACAATGCGCACTATGTCCTGTGCTCGTGCGCACTGGCATGGAATAACAGGAAGAAGAACTAGGATAATGCGCACGAGTAGTGGCGCACGACCAGTGGTCGTGCGCACTAAGTCCAATGATCGTGCGATTACCCAGACAGGACTCCAGAAAAGAGGAATCAATGCACACGATCAGTGGCGCACGACCGGTGGTCGTGCGCAGTATGTCCAGTGGTCGTGCGCTTACCCCAGGCTGATTCTGGAAAACGAAGAGTAGTGCGCACGATCGGGGGCGCACGACCAGTGGTCGTGCGCATTAGATCCCATGATCGTGCGTAGTATTCCTGTTTCACCACCATCCCGGAACACGCACACGACCCCTGTACCGAAAGGAAAAAACCAACCACTAATCTGTGTAGATATTCCAGACAATCACAAAAGGGAGTACAAACTATAAAAACAACAAAATACACAAGCACCGACATAAATGTGCACTTCCTATGGAAATAAAGAGAGAATGAAATATATATGATAATAAACTAAAAGTGAAGTGCAAACGTGTGAAAACTAGCCCAGATGAGTCCGAAAATAGGTATATATAGTGGACTCATCACACCCCCAGACTTAACTGTTTGCGCGTCCCGAGCAAACAAAATCTAAGCAGATAGGGAAAAATACTAGTTAACAAAGAAATTGCGAAACGTTGTACCATGCGAAGTCGCATGCTCGCGCACGTAAAAATATAATAGAAGAAATTTCTAAGTATACAAAATAGTTTATACTTTTCACAATGCGTATCAAAATTATATTATTACTCAAAAATGGAATCACGGTGAATCATTCGGTCACGCGTAGGGAGAAAGTAGACTAATCACTAGGAGAGCATTGCCAAAGATCGGGGCTCCGGATAACCTCCAAAGGAATCCACCAATGTCGGTGACCATATGCTTTGCCCTTTCGCATTCTCTCCACGGCACTGGTTTGGTTCACACACGAATCAGTAGGACTTTAGGTGAATAGATGAGGCTTGGGTTTTGGTGAGGTAAACAAGGATAAACATGAAGGCTATGCACCTAACCCAAAGGAGCTAGTATGAAGGGAATCCATCAGCTAACCAAAAGATATGCGGGTACACCACACCCCCAGACTTAACTTTTAACATATGGGTGTGTGCACCGCCTACTCCAAATATAATCACATTTCCCAAAAAGATTTTCAATTAAACTTTTTCTTTTCACTTTTTTGTCTTTTTCTTTTTCTTTACAAATATTTTTCTTTTTCTTTTTCTTCATTTTATTTTCACAATTCAGCAAATATAACATTGGAGCACATCCACATAATCACATGTAAGATCACCACATCACATCCCAACATTAAAATGTCAACACTAAAGCTCAACTTGGGTGTGCGACTAGGATTGGCTATGAGGCTTTGGTGAAATCATAGTGGAGCTGAATCAGAAGGAGGGTAGGCACAACGGGGCTAGCGAGGACAAGACGTTAGGAACGGTACAAAGCTCAACCGGGCCAAAATGATGGCCTACATCACGCACATGCATGACTAACCTATACCCATGCTTCAAGAATAGCTTGGGGCAAGTTCTTAGCCAACGAGAAAGACTATCCATCCTCCCGACTCGAGCAATACAAAACTAATGACCGTCGACACACATCCCTAAGCTACCGTCGGATTCACACTGGATTCACCAACTTTTGAGTAGAATAAAAAGTATTTGCGCAATTAGAAAAATATAAAACTAAAAGCATACAGAAAAAATAAATCTACTCCAATTTCTATACGAGACGATAGCAGTTGACTAGGAACACAACAAGGCCAACATTTTACTCTGTCTCACAATCCTATGTCAGCACCATAATTTTCCCAAATCTAACAAAGAAATGAGTTTAACTCGCAGCACGCAAAAAGCTAAGCACGCGCTCATGTGGGTGTAATGGTGTGTGATGCAATGAACTAATCAAAATAAAATAATGAAAGCTTCTAGAATGCACAAGAAATGTGTACGTGCAAAAGGTAACAGATCTCTCCCCCAGACTTAAACTAAGCAACAAATCATAAGATAGAGAAATTAAAATCATACAGAGCTAAAGGAAGAGGTTACCCAATGCTCTGCTAGTGAGCATACCAGAAGATGCGTGGAAACTGAAGCAGGCCCGCCATACGAAGAATTACAACCCTGCCAATGCAATTTGCCAAGAATACCTGCAGGGGTGAGCTCCGCAAAAATAAAACAAAAATATACAAACTACAAAGAAATACTAAAACTAAATAGACATGAAAAACAAAATGCAGAAAAGGAAAGATAAGTACTGGGGTTATTGTCATCCCAGCACGACTTATTCAGCTACGAAAAGGTTCTAGCTAATGGGCCTATGAAAAGAAAAATGCACAGGTAACTGTTCCAATATCCATTTCGGTAACGGGTACCGATATGGCGATAGAACAGTTACCCCTCTACCTAAATAGTAATACCTGCCCAACACAGGTAGAGGAAATAGGAAGTAAGAAGAGAAGGAGCTCTGGTCCTCACTCTTCTCACCACAAAACAAATCCTTGCCTAGCAAGGTATCGTCTATTATAGGAAGAAGGCAGGAGGAGAAAGCAATCAATGGAGCTTCCTCAACAAAGGAGGAATCAACCTCCTCACGAGAGAGGATGCTATCATCGATGACTCGAGCTGAAAGCTCCAAGTCCTCCTGAAGCTCCTACGGAGACTCAACCCGCCCAGGCTCAGATAAAGAAGGGGGATCAAGAAATAAAGGAGATGAATAACTAAAAGAATCAGAAATAGGGGGAGTGGTCCCGGTCTCACTCCCAGCAGGATCCCGACATAGATCATCGACGGTGTCATATGAGTCATGGCGTGGGGAATCCACGAGCTCGAGGTCCTCGGTGGTGGTTTGGACCTCCTCATCCATCAAGGAAGTGGAAACTTCCTCAACAAAGAGGATATCCTCATCAACACACCTCGGTGCATCCACATATTCCAAGACTTAATACTGTCCATTAATGAAAATAATATCCTCATCAAACATGGGCACATCCTCAGGCTCAGAATCACAATCCGGCCGAACATCATCAACCGACTCACTAAAAATAGGGATAGATAATTCTTGCAAAGAAGGCAGAGGAACAACAGAATCAGAGAAAATATGTGCAGGTTCCTCCGGGGGTGAATCAACAAGACGGGAAGAGGCCATGGGGAGAGACGGTGCCACAATGTCGTCACACCGATCAGCAGAAAGTCTGATGGGCATATCTGCAACAGTCCCCCATAGACAAGGTGGTGCTGCGAATATATCATCAGAATTAGAAGGGGCAGCCGATTGAGAGGTGGATGGAATGAATCGGATACCCGGTTCATCATCCTCCTCCAACTGGCGCTGAAATTCTGCGCAATCTTTCAACACGTGGTCGGTGCTATGACAACACAAACATCGTTTTCCATTACTCCTTGGTACAGGTGGGACCAGAGAGGAATAAGAAAAAGATGAAGGCGTAGAAGAGGAGTGACCATAAGACCTAGGTTGGGTGTATGAAGTACCATAAGAAGACGGTGCTCCATACACAGAACCACGAGAATTATGCTCCCATTCTTCAGTGGGGCACTCATCACTGCCATGCCTATAATCCCCACACCATCGGCAACGGATATTCATATAAGAATACATGGTGCAACAAGAATAATTCACCAATAGAAAGTTTCTAAGCAACAATTAGCTACACACCACAAATAAAAGAATAGGAAAACCTGCTACAGAAAAATTAAAACTAGAATAGAAACAAATAAAAATAAACACAAATGCAAAAAACTAAAACAAAGAAGAAAGTGATATGAACAAATGAAAAAGGGCTTCTATCTCTTATCTTCCTCTACAAAAACTCACATGACTGTGTTCCCCGGCAACGGCGCCAAAAACTTGATGCTATAGATCACGGCAGTGAACCGGTCGCACAAGTAATATAAAATGGGGGTTTTCCCAAGTATCGATCTCACATGGAACACAGTAAGGTGGAGTTAATTTTGAGGAGGACTTGAGAATGAAGTCCTTAGGTCGGAGGTAACGATGAGGGGTTTTGATATTGCGGAAACAGAAAATAAAATACTATCAACTACTCCTATGCAACGCCGCTATGCGATGCTTCACCAGGCGGGATGGAAGACTAGTCGGGCCGCTATGCACCGAATCGCTAGGCAGATGGAAGAGTAGGCTCACGGATGAGGTGGTGAGAATGGCGGAATGAGGGTCGTAAGCACCTCTTCGCTACGCACGCCACTAGCAATTGCTAGTGCAGAAAGGGTGGATGGATGGTGGATGGAATATATGGCGCAACTCAAGTAAATATAACGAAAACATACAATCACATAGACATAATTGTACACAACGTTTACACTCTAAGCATACTTCATCAATATAAATAGGTTTAAACACCAATATTCAACAAGAAAGCAAGTACAAGTCAAGAGATCGACCGAATCCGAAGTCTTGCTGAGGATTCACGGTTGGAATCGTCGGGTTGTCATTCCGCGTCCAAGCTCGGTCCTCAACTGCTTCCGGGGTAGAGAAGGGCTGTCACCACCTTCCAATGGCCCGTCTTCTTCGTCTCACGATAGCGGACGAAGTTTGCTAGCTTTCCTTTGCTTGATGGATATGGCGTCAAAACTCTACTTGAAGCTCACGGATGAAGGAGAAGGTCGAGAGGAAGCTCTGGCTTGGATTTGGCGGTGAAAGCTTGCCCGGAGCACGTCCCTAGGGTGGAAGATGAAGGGGAATGGCGGAGAAGGCGGAAAACGGCGGAGGAAATGGGCGATCTGCGTATCGTTTTTTGGATTAGGGCGAGACCTGCACTATTTATACAAAAGCAGAAATGAACAATGAGCACGATCACAGGCGCACGACCAGTGGTCGTGCGCACTATGTCCTGTGCTCGTGCGCACTGGCATGGAATAACAGGAAGAAGAACTGGGATAATGCGCACGAGTAGTGGCGCACAACCAGTGGTCGTGCGCACTAAGTCCAATGATCGTGCGATTACCCAGACAGGACTCCAGAAAAGAGGAATCAATGCACACGATCAGTGGCGCACGACTGGTGGTCGTGCGCAGTATGTCCAGTGGTCGTGCGCTTACCCCAGGCTGATTCTGGAAAACGAAGAGTAGTGCGCACGATCGGGGGCGCACGACCAGTGGTCGTGCGCATTAGATCCCATAATCATGCGCAGTATTCCTGTTTCACCACCATCCCGGAACACGCACACGACCCCTGTACCGAAAGGAAAAACCAACCACTAATCTGTGCAGACATTCCAGACAATCACAAAATGGAGTACAAACTATAAAAACAACAAAATACACAACCACCGGCATAAATGTGCACTTCCTATGGAAATAAAGACAGAATGAAATATATATGATAATGAACTAAAAGTGAAGTGCAAATGTGTGAAAACTAGCCCAGATGAGTCCGAAAATAGGTATATAAAGTGGACTCATCAAGATCCCTCCAACACCTTCTCTCAAATGAAGTGATGCTCAATCTCTATATGCTTGGTCCGTGTGTGACAAACTGGATTATTAACCAGTTTCAGAGCACTTTAATTATCATCGCACAACAGAGTTAGACCGCGCACTTCTTCATAGATGTCCTTTACTAGTCTCCTGAGCTAGATGGCTTCCCTAGCTGTCAAGTCCGAAGCCTTGTACTCTGCTTCCGTAGTAGAGACGGACATCGAGTATTGATTCTTGCTACACCAAGTGATACTGGCTGATCCACATGCGAAGAGATAACCAGATGTCGACTTCCGGTTATTTAAATCTCCCCCATAATCAGCATCAAAGTATCCTTGAAGAGTAAAACCCGTGCCCCTCTTATAAAGGAGACCCATATCAAAAATGGAGTTCACAAATTTCAGAATGTTCCTTGCCGCCATCAGATGAGGCTTCCTCGGTTCCGCCATATACCGACTTACTTGGCCAACCGCATTGTAATCGTCAAGTATATAAGACTCCCTACCTGATCCCGAAACACCAAAGGATCTGGAAGAATCGTCCCCTCATCCCGCCGATGTTTGATGCCCGAATCAAAAACAGCAGAGCTACTCTTCCCCTCATGCATGCTTAATCGCTAAACGATCCGGTCCGCATAGCCCTTCTGGGAGACGAGTATGTCGCTATCTTTCTTCTCCACCTTGAGTCCAAGGAAATGATGGAGCTCACCCAAGTACTTCATCTCGAATATAATAGCTAGCTTTGCCCTGAGCATAACTACCTCCTCCTTGGAGTTACCCGTGATGATCATGTCATCCACGTACAACAGCACCAAGACCAGAAGCTCCCCCTTCTTCTTGATGAACAAGCTTGAGTCTGAGTTAGAAGCAAGATAACCATAAAATTGGAGGTATTCTGCTATCTTCCCAAACTAGGCTCGAGGAGTCTCTTCAGACCATAGAGGGCTTCTGAAGCTTGTAGACGTAGTCTGATGTTCTTCAGATACATATCCCAATGGCTGATCCATGAAGTTGACTTTATCGATCTCCCCGTAAAGAAAGGAATTTTTTACATCTAGCTGTCACATCTTCTAGCCCTGGTGTACAACCCCGTGTTCGTCGAGCGGATCTAGCTCGCGACCCGCACCCAAGCACCGAGCAGACATGCGGCAGGGGGCTGGTCCGCTCCCGCTAATTTCAGGCGAGCGAGCCGGGCGAGACGGCTCCCCTACTCTCCCGCTCGCTCAGAGAATCGCCGACCAGAGCGGGGGGTGCCCTTCGTCGCACCAGTACTAGCGGATGGGCTCGACAACCCGTGACCTGCGAGCTGGTCGGAGGGTGGCGATGGCCACCAGCCCGCCTCCTACACGTGACCTGGTCGACTGTCCGCCACGGCAGAGGACTGGCGGGTTGCGGCGGTCCGGCTCGCGTTCGCCCAGGAAGAATAGGCGGCCGCTGGAGCCAGGTCGCGCCCGCCTCCCGCGGAGGGGGATTGGAGGCGAGCTGACTCCCCATGGGTGCAAATAGCCTCTCAGAACAGCGGAGCCATGCCGTTGGCAGACCGGGTTGTACTGCGCATAGCTGTTCAAGACAACGAAGTATGGCTGTTAGTAGACCCAACCCAGGGCTTTTTGGTATTTTCAGGTCAGTTCTTCTGGTTATTGGCAGTTCAGATTCCAAAAAACTATAAATATGACCCAAGGGGTACCTCAGAAGTGACGCTTTGAGTGCCTCCCTGCTCCTGTTTTCAAGTGCTTTCTGAGGGTACCTTAGCTCGGCTTCTGGCTAAGGAGGGGAAGCGCTCAGAGATCTTCCGGGTTTGTGGTGGGACCTCCCTGCCGAGCCCTTGGGTCTGTTTATTCTTGCCTTCTTTGTTATTTTTCTTGCAGGTGCAAAGTAGGCGTGAGACCACCCCTTCCCCAAGGGTCGAACTCCACAAGAGACCGGATTCCAGTTTCAACATTTTGATGCGGTGAGCGTGGAGAGTGGTCAGCGCAGAAAAGCTTCGGCGAGCTCAATGACGGGAGGACAAGGATCTGACAGGCAGAACTCGCCGCCCCCCCCCCCCCTACGCCTCTCGCAACGGTGGGGATGTTGGAAGACTTCAGGAACGAGGTACTGGGCCTCATCAAGTTCGCACTCAGCGCACGGGCCGAGTGCTCGACTCCGGCAGCCCAGATCGCGTCCGCCCCCTCTTTGGGCGAGGACGCTCCCGGCCGGCGAGCTGGGTAGGAAGTGGCCGAGGAAGGCAGAGGGTGCGAGCTCCCGTGGTGCGAGCTCTTCCCCGGCTCGGCAGGCCGAGCTAGGTTCGGCGAGTTGGGCTCACGAGACTCGCCGACTCACACAGTGGGGGGAGGCAGTCCTTTCAGCGAGCTGGTCTCCTCAGCTCCAGTCCCAGATGGGTTCAGGGAACCCGAGATGTCTTACTACACCGGGAAGGGAGACCCGGTCCAGCATGTCCAATGGTTCGAGGATGTGGTCTCCATCCGTCAGATGTCGGACGGATTCAAATGCCGACTCTTTGCTATCGCCCTCCGGGAGAAGGCAAGGGAGTGGTTCCACCAGCTCCCGGCCAGCTCCATCTACTGCTTCGAGGACATGCGCCAGGGGTTCATGCTGAGATTCACCACCTCCAAGAAGAGGAAGAAGGTGTCCGAGTCTTTGTTCCACATTAATCAGGGGGTGAACGAGACATTGGGGATCTATGTGGACCGATTCCAGGAGGAAGTTACTCAAGTCCAGGAGATGCCGGGCCATAGTATGATGATGGCTTTTACACTGGGCCTGCAGCAGGGTTTCCTCCGAATGGAGCTGAAGAGAGTTTTCCCTCTCTCCTATGAGGAGTTGATGGAGAGGGCGGTGAGAGAGGTCGACGGGGAGGCGTCGAACCCAGAGTTTGCAAGAAAGCTGGCCAGGTGGGCTACGGAGGAAGAGAAAGAGTCGAGAGGAGGAAAGGCACAGGAGGAGAGAAGAGGAGAGCCTAGGCAGAGGGAGCAAAGGCAGCTCCAGTGGCAGCAGCAGCTGAGGTGGGGGCACCAGGAGCCCGACCGTCGGCTGGGCTGGATACCTGAATGGCAGGGGCAAGGGCCACCGAGAGGATACTACGGAAGGGGTCACCACTAGGGAAGGCAAGATCAGTTACACCCTCCGAGCTGGAGGCAAGGCTAGAGGCCCCGGCTCCCCGATCAGGAGGAGGCCATGGCCATAGCCTTTGGAGCAAGGAGGGGATCATGAGGAGGAGGAGAAGGGAGGTCAGGGTGGAGCGGCCCTATTGCGACATCCATTAGGAAGAGGGGCACGCAACGGCCACGTGCCCGAAATTCTTAGAGATGAGAGGGAATAGGGAGCGGCAGCAGCAGCAACAGGTGCGGCAAGAAGTGAGGATCGAGGAGGTCCTGCCTCGGGCGGAGGAGGATCGTTGCGAAGACCGGGTGGATGTCGGGACCCGAGGAGGGATCAGAGTGATCCATGGGGGAGTGGGGATCGAGGCTTCCCGCAAGGCAAGTCTCCACACCATGTACCGGCGGAGCGTCGACTCTACTTCCCAGACCCCGCCATCGGAGGAGAGGATCACCTTCTCCAGGAGTGATATGCGAGACCACGAGGATCCGTTCTGTGATGCGCTGGTCATCAAGGCCGCCATCGAGAATTTCACTGTCTCTCGGATCCTTGTGGACAACGGGAGCTCCCTCAACGTTGTATTCAAAAAGGCGTTTGACGCGATGAAAGTGGAGGCTAAGAGGGTGCTGGCCTCAGACGGGCCCTTGTTCGGGTTCTCAGGAGAGAGGAAGGAGGTGGAGGGAGGAGTAGGCCTCCATGTCACCTTGGGGGGGGGGGGGGCAGTCCCAAAACTTCAAGTTCGTCATTGTGGACGCCCCCAGCAGCTACATCGCCATCTTCAGGAGGCCTCTTATCAGCGTCTTCCGCTGCATCCCCTCGTCTTTCCATCAGTGTTTGAATTTCAACGCTGAGGGGGTCCAGGTCAGGGTCAGGGGGGACCCAAAGGTGGCGCAGGAGTGTTATGTCACTGCGGTGAACACCATATCCTGCAGGAGGGAGCCGAGGAGATTGGGTGAAGGATGGAGGAGGTCGAGCAGGAAGAAGGAGGGGAGGAGCCAGAAGTGAAGGACCGCGCAGGAGAGGCGGCAGGAGGAGATCTGGAGGAGGTGGCTGAAGTGAGGGGCGTGGGAGAAGAGATGGAGGTAGAGGTACCCATTCCAAAGGAAGGGGATGCCGAAGGATGGGGGAGCATTCCAGGCTGGAGGCAGCAGAGGAAGTGGTGGAGCTGGAGGTGCTCACCCGGGGAGGCAGGATGGAGAAGATCCATGTCAGTGGAGGGCTGACCCCGGAGGACCGAGGCAGGATGCTGGAGTGCATCCAGAAGAACGTGGACATCTTCGCCTGGAACGCCGCGGAGATGCCGGGGGTTGACGCGGATGTGGCTTGCCACCGCCTCAACCTGTACCCGGGAACAAGCCCCGTTCAGCAGAAAAAGAGATCCACGGCAGACAAGCTGGCGGAGCCCATCAGGGAGGAGGTGGCAAAGCTTCTCAAGGCTGGCTTCGTGTCCGAGATTCAGTACCCAGGATGGGTCTCCAACGTCGTGATGGTTAAAAAACAGAGACGGCCGATGGAGAATGTGTATCGATTTTTCCTTACTTAATAAAGCTTATCCTAAGGACTGTTATCCTTTGCCTCGGATCGACGCGCTGGTTGACTCAGCCGTCGGCTTTTCTGTAATGAGTTTTTTAGATGCCTTTTCAGGTTATCATCAAATCAGGATGCATCCCCCAGACATCAAGGATGTCTCGTTCATCACAGGGGACGGATGCTACTGCTACAAGATGATGCCCTTCGGGCTGAAGAATGCTGGGGCAACCTACAAGAAAATGATGGATAAGGTCTTCAAGGAACAGAGGGGGAGGAACTTGGAGGTGTATGTGGATGACCTCATGATCAAAAGTCGGGATGTGGACTCCCACCTCCGGGACCTGGAGGAGACCTTCACCACCCTGCGCAAATACAAGATGCGGCTGAATCCACTAAAATGTGTCTTTGGGGCCAGCAGGGGAAAGTTCTTGGGGCACCTCCTCACCCCCGCGGGGGTCGAACAGAATCCAGATAAGGTCAGGGCCATCTTGGAGCTGGGGTACCCGCGGAATGCTAAGGAGGTCCAACAGCTGATGGGGAAGCTAGCAGGGCTGAGTCGATTCCTTTCATGGGCAGGGGAGAAGTGCTCACCCTTGTTCAAAATGCTAAGGGGTGGTCAGAGGTTTGAATGGACCAAGGAGTGCGAGGAGGCGTTCCAGGCCCTCAAGGTGCAGTTGACACAGGCTCCGCTGCTCCAAGGACCGAAGGAGGGGGAGGACCTGTTCCTATATCTCGGGGTCGAGGAGGAGGCCCTGAGCTCGGTTTTGGTTCGTGAAGAGGGGAAGAGGCAGCTCCCTGTTTATTATGTGAGCCGGGTCCTGAGGAAGGCCGAGCTCCGGTATCCAATTTTGGAGAAACTAGCCTTCGTACTGATCATCTCGGCTCGGAGGATGCGACCTTACTTCCAAGCACACTCAATCCGATTGGTGACCGACCATCCTCTCCGCAACATCTTCGAGGGGGTGGAACATTCAGGCAGGCTGGCTAAGTGGTCGGTGGAGCTGAGCGAGTTCGATGTCTCCTTCGTTCCGCGGCTCTCGATCAAAGCTCAGGCGATGGCCGACTTCCTGGCCGACTACGTGGTTGAAGTGGCGGAAGAAGAACTCACCTGCCCGACTCCTTGGAAGGTGAGGGTGGATGGCGCCTCGGGAAGGCATTCCCTAGGGGTAGGGGTGATCCTGGAAAGCCCTCAGGGGACTCGAATTGAGCAGACGGTGGTGGTGCACTTTCCCATTACCAACAACCAGGCCGAGTATGAGGCCGTGATAGCGGGGTTACGCATGGCCAGGGAGCTGGGGGTGTCAGATGTGGAAGTCCTTACTGACTCCATGGTAGTAGCTTCCCAAATCAACGGGGAGTTCGAGACAAGGGAGCCCACCTTGCGATCGTACTTGGCCAAGGTGAAGGTGGTCATTGGCACTTTTCAAACTTTCGCCATCCGACACGTGCCCAGGAAAGAGAATGAACAAGCCGATCAGCTAGCGAAGCATGGTCCGCAGGTGGGGAGCACCATCACCGACCTGTTCCGCCCCTCCATCGAAGAAGGAGAGCTTATGGAAATCGATCAACAATCTTCGTGGATGGATCCAGTGGTGGTTTTCCTCTCCACGGGGAGGTATCCGGAGGGGGTAGATAAGAAGAAACTAAGGCACAAGTCAGCATATTACCTCCTCCAGGACGGGCAGATATACAGGAAGACCCTCTCGGGGATGCTGGCCCGCTGTGTGACCGAGGGAGAAGCGCAAAGGATCTTGGAGGAAGTCCACTCCGAGGAGTGTGGGAGTCACTCCGGGAGTCGGACCCTGGAAGGGAGGATAGTCAGGCAAGGGTATTTCTGGCCCACCCTGGGCCGAGACGCTGCAGAGTTCGCAAGAAGATGTTATAAGTGCCAGCTGTTCGCCCCTCTTCAGCTACAGCCGACCCAACGACTCAGGAGTATCGCGGCCCCCTGGCCCTTCGCAATCTGGGGAATGGATTTGGTTGGACCATTTCTCCAAGCCAGCGGTCAGAGAAGGTTCCTCCTAGTGATGATTGACTACTTCTCCAAATGGATGGAGGTGAAGGCACTGGCCAAGGTGACTTCCCAGGTGATCAGGAACTTTGTTTGGGGGGAGATCATCTGTCGCCATGGGCTGTCCCAGGCCATCGTCACGAACAACGGGCCCCAGTTTGCCAGTGCCGAATTCACCAGCTTCTGCGAACAGCTTGGAATCGACCTCAGGTTTGCCTCGGTCCACCACCCCAGGAGCAATGGATATGTAGAGGCCTGAAATAAGATCATCGTCAACCTCCTCAAGAAGAAGGTGGAGAATTCGAGGGGAAGCTGGGTGGAATAGCTTCCCGCAGTTCATTGGGCCCTGAGAACCACCCCCAACACGGCTACGGGGGAGACCCCCTTCAAGCTCTCCCAGGGGTGCGAGGCAGTGCTCCCCGTGGAATTTGAAGTCCAGACGCCGTGAGTCGTGGCGGCCAAAGAGGGCCGAGAAGAATGGCAAGCCGAGAACGAGGAAGAGCTGAGACTCTCCCTTGACATGGTGGAAGAATTGAGGGACCTCTCGGCTGTCCGACAGGAGGAGGTGAAAAGAAGGATGGCCAAATACTTTGACAAGCATTTCCGGATCAAGCAGTTCGTGGAAGGAGACTTGGTGCTGAAGAAGGTGGATGCGGCAGGGAGGTCGGCATCCGTGGGGAAGCTCAATCCCAGCTAGGAGGGACCATTTATTGTAAAGGAAGCTCTAAAGTCAGAAGGCTATCGACTCCAAAATGTAGAGGGCGAGACCCTGAGTCACACCTGGAGTGGTGAAGACTTGAAGCGTTTTTTCCCCTAAAGCATGTAAGTGACACTTTCGTTATAGTAAATTTCTTCAACGCTCTAATACTGTCATAGCCAGCCCGCGTGGAGACATGGAATGTGCTTGGACCCCGAGAAGATCCCGCTGCCAGGCTCTCACCTAGCTGGCAGGGCCGGAAGTCACTCGGTGTCATCCTTGGCCTCGAGAAGATCCCGATGTCAGGCTCTCACCTAGCTGACAGGGCCGGAATTCACTCGATGGAATGTGTTTGGACCCTGAGAAGATCCCGCTGCCCGGCTCTCACCTAGCTGGCAGGGCCGGAAGTCACTCGGTGTCATCCTTGGCCTCGAGAAGATCCCGCTGTCAGGCTCTCACCTAGCTGACAGGGCCGGAAGTCACTCGATGGAATGTGTTTGGACCCCGAGAAGATCCCGCTGCCAGGCTCTCACCTAGCTGGCAGGGCCGAAAGTCACTCGGTGTCATCCTTGGCCTCGAGAAGATCCCGCTGTCAGGCTCTCACCTAGCTGACAGGGCCGGAAGTCACTCGATGGAATGTGTTTGGACCCCGAGAAGATCCCGCTGCCAGGCTCTCACCTAGCTGGCAGGGCCGGAAGTCACTCGGTTTCATCGTTGGCCTCGAGAAGATCCCGCTGTCAGTCTCTCACCTAGCTAACAGGGCCGGAAGTCACTCGATGGAATGTGTTTGGACCCCGAGAAGATCCCGCTGCCAGGCTCTCACCTAGCTGGCAGGGCCGGAAGTCACTCGGTGTCATCCTTGGCCTCGAGAAGATCCCTCTGTCAGGCTCTCACCTAGCTGACAGAGCCGGAAGTCACTCGATGGAATGTGTTTGGACCCCGAGAAGATCCCGCCGCCAGGCTCGAATCTAGCTGGCGGAAGGGGGGGGGGGAGCCGCTCGACGGAGATTGACGAGCGGCTGGAGTCACGAAGATTAACCAAGAAGGGGCCTAACATAACCACCCAGCCCCAAGAAAGATGGCCGAACGGAGGCGAGAACCTAGGCGAGAATCCACAAGAGATTTGATAACTCAGGCGAAGGACTAGCCGGCTCGCCTTGCTTGGTGGGCGAGTGGCCACCTCAGCAGGGCTAGGCCGCAGAGGCGGGTCGCCCTGCGCGGTAATAGCGAATATACGAACGAAGCAGGCGAGGAAGCATTTATAAGAGCAAAATAAATGAAAATCACAAAGTCTAGGCGCGGCTCGCGCTTACACCTCAAAAATAACTAAAAATACATGCGGCATACATCTAACAAGCAGATGACAAAGAAGCGAAGGCGATGCGGGATCCCGGGCGGGGAGTCCTAGATGGGTTGGAAGGACTTATCCCCGGGATCCGGCACAGGTAGGAACAGTGTCGGCACCACGTCGCTCGCCGAGAGTTCCGCGGCCTCGCTCTTGAGGAGATCCGCACGTCGCAACATCTGCATCGTGTACTTCGCGGCGCTGGCGGCGTTTTTCTGCATCAACACTTCCAACTCGTGGTCAGAATGGTGCTCGAGCGGGCAGCCCCTGTTATCAGGCGGAGGGACTGCAGCGGCAGCCTCCAGCTCGTGCACCCGCGCCTCCAGCGCCGATTTGTCCTGACCACGGGTGGCGATCTCGGCACCCATCCGGCTCGCCGTCGCCGGGTCCTGGGCAAAGGAGAGAGAATCGTAAGGTGAATTCGCGAGAAGGGGTGGTTATTGAAGGTGAACACGTACCACCCCACCCAGGTACTATGCGAGGGTCTCCTCCGCCGCGTTGGCCCGTCTCCTCTGAAGATCCGCGTCCTCCTTGAGCAAGCTTTCGGGCCTCCTCCCTCTCGTCCGCCAACTTCTTGAGGGAGGTGGAGTTCCGCTCCAGCTGGGTGCAGCGCCTCCCAACCATATGGGCTAGCTCCAGGCCGCGCAGCTGGGCCCGTGCGCTCTCGTGAACTAGTACTCGCGTCGCCTCTTTGTCATAGATAGCGGCGTCCTCTCGCGAGTAGAGGCCGAACGAGAAGATATAGGCCTCCCCGCCGATGGTGTCCTGCTCCAGCCAACTCGGCAACAGGGTTGAGACCACCGCGCGATTCGAGTTCTTGTCCCATGACAGAAGCGGAACGCCAAGCTCGTCCAAACACTTCTCGCCGTAACCAAAGTTGCGGTGCCCTCTCAGCACCGGCTTCGCAGCGGCTTGCGACCCGTCCGGCGGCGCAGAAGTGCCTGCCACCCTGCCGGGGGCATCACTGGACGAGGCGACCATAGGGCGGGAACCCTCGGCCGGAAGAACCGCCGGGGCCTTGCCTTTCCTTTGGCCACCGGTGGGCTGCTGGCCCGTAGGCTTCGCCATCTTTGGCGGAGGAGCGGGTTGTCCGCCGCCCGGCCGCTTCTTGGCAGGGACCGACGGGGCGTCGCGCTGAGCGGCGTCTGCGGCCTGGGCTCAGGCGAGGACCCCGGGGGCGATCCGAGCGCTCTCGTAAGGGGGATGAAGGGGAACGTCCCACTCGCCTGCCAAGAGTAGGTGGTGAGACAAAGAAGAGAAGGGTAAGGCAGAGCAGTAGCGAGTGACAAACCTCCCCCAGGCGGGACGGCGGCAAGGTCATCAAGATGGCGGCGCAAGTACGCGACCTCGAAGTTCTTCCCGGCGAAGAACCCGCACAGGTCGGCCTCGTGGCCCCCTAGGCTGGGCAGGCGGTAACTCGCCTCGCTGAGCTGCACCGGCGAGAAGGGGACGTTGCCGAAGTCCCCTTTGACGAACAGGAACTTTTTGAGCCAGTTGTGACTCTAATTTACGGTCTCCCGCACCTTGAGGTGGGCGCTGGAGAAATAGGCGGTCCCGTCTCGGTTCGCCCGGAAAGAGAATAGCTTCCGAAAAACTGCGAGACTGAACTCGACTCGCTCTTCCCGCAGAAAACAGGCGAACCCCACCATAACGGCTATAGAGTTTGGGGTCATCTGCCCCAGGACGACCACGAAGTACTTCAGGACTTGGCGTACCTCGGGCCACAGGGGAAGCCGCAGAACCACCTCAAAGTGAGCCAGGGGTATGACAAGCTCGTCCCTGGATAGGTCGTTGATCTTCTCTCCTTCCCCGGGCCGTCTCGCCGAAAAGCCCGACAGGACGTGGTCGCCGAGGGCATCTAGGTACTCGTGCTCTGAGATGACTGCGTGAGGAAAGTCGTGCTCCGAGAAGGTCCAGGCGCACTTGTTTCGCCCGTCCGCATCGCCGCTGCCGCCGCCCATCTCCACCGAATTGCCGCCAGACGTGCGAGATAGATCCAGAAGGCAAGCACGAGCCGTGCTTCGCGGATAGCAGGAAGCGGGAGAGTGTTTTGAACCAGTGAGGGAATAAAAGCCGACAAGACCTATTT
The DNA here is from genome assembly GCA_039583875.1 of Platanthera guangdongensis. NCBI lineage: Eukaryota > Viridiplantae > Streptophyta > Magnoliopsida > Asparagales > Orchidaceae > Platanthera > Platanthera guangdongensis. The sequence continues at coordinate 102,603,290 of CM077166.1, read as the reverse complement.
ATAGGGAGAAAGAAAGGGCGGGAAACTTCCCGCCGAATGAATGGGATCGTGTAGCAAAAATCAGCCCGACGGTTCGACTTCTCGGCGCGCGACCACACCACTCCGGCCGATCAGGCGCGGTTCTCTCCCGGCCGCATCCGCGCAGGACTTGAGCGGGCAAGTCTCGGCCCGCACCCGCCCGGAATTCCGCGCGAGTCAGGGAGACTCCCGGCTGGCGAGCCCCTCGGCTCGACCCCGCCCTTATCGGCAGGACGGGTAGAGCGAATCCATTCCCTGACCTGCCCTCCCCCCAGAAGGAGGGCGAGCAAAGTACGCGAGTACCCTCGAGCCCGCCCCGCGGAGAATAAAAGCTACGACATGGTAATTTCAACATACATCAGCAGCAAAAAATTAGGCCCATAGGCGGGCAAAGAGAGTTGCAAATCGTTACAGATACATGATAACTTTGAAATAGTAGCGACCCGGCGATATCCCGCAGGCGGGGAGAAGGGAGGGTGGATCAGTACTGAATCCACTTCCACCTGCCCCGCCGTTGCGTTCCGGATCGCGGCGACACACGAGGATAGTGATAGTCGCGCACCGCCACCAGCTCTTGCTGGGCCAGACCAACTTGCTCCGAGGCATTCCTTAGGCGCTCCTCGGCCCGCGTGATGTGCACACCAGGAGAAGCGACCTCGCCACCTTCTACAGCGCGCGGAGCACCCTCCAGGGCCGCGAGCCGAGCCTCAGTGTCGGCCTTGTCTTGGTCGACCCTCTTCACGATCTCCTGGAGCAGCAAAGTATGTTTTTGGAACAGCCGCGTCACCTGCCTCTTCATCCCCACCGCATCAGCCGGGTCGCCCAGGTAATCTGAAACACCATCCACGTCAGGCGGAGGCAAGTACCCTTCGCTCATCTCCGTTTCGGAGGAGACCATGTTGTAGCCTACAAAAAGGGGCAATTCATGAGGAACAAGCGAGAACAAGGGCAAGCGCTAAGCACGAACTTACCAGGGGTTGGCACGTCATCCGTACCAATAGAAGGGCGAAAGGAGCCCGACCGACCCTGAAAAGGTTCCCCCTCGAGGGCCGCGAGAGATTTCCCTAGTCCGGGGGGAACTGGCGGACGAGGGGTGTTTGGGGGTGGACGGTCCAGACCTGAGGGACTACCAGCCCTCTCAGACGACAAGGGAGGGGGCGATCCTCCCCCCGGTCCTCCTCGTCCTCACGAGGCGGTGCCTGCAAGATGAGGGATCAGAGACGTAGCAACAAGCCGAGGAGGAAGGTCGCATACCTCAGGAGCGACCTCATTGCCAGCCGCCGAGCTAGAACCCGGGAAGTTATTCGTCGGGGACCGCCTCACGATCTTCCCCTTCACCGGCCTGAAGAGAGGGCCGGGAGACCCGCGCGCTAACCAAGGGGCGGCCTCGAGGGCCTCCTCCCGAGTCTTCTGGCCCGCAGCTGCCAGGCGAGCTCACACCTCTTCCCTGAGCGGCATCAAGAAACTGCTGTCTGTTCAGGAAAAATGAGAGGGTCTAGGGAGCCCCCCTGGGCTCAGCGGTATATTTATAGCCGAATAGTGGGGCCCCACCAGAAGATTCCCTGCCAGCTCAGCACAGTACTCGCCGAACACGCGGGTTGGATGATTCTTTCCGAGCTTGTATCAAGCTCAAAAAGAGCGGGGATTGTGTACAACCCCGTGTTCGTCGAGCGGATCTAGCCCCGTGACCCGCACCTAAGCAGCGAGCAGACATGCGGCAGGGGGCTGGTCCGCTCCCGCTCATTTCAGGCGAGCGAGCCTGGCGAGACGGCTCCCCTACTCTCCCGCTCGCTCAGAGAATCGCCGACCAGAGCGGGGGTTCCCTTCGTCGCACTAGTACTAGCGGATGGGATCGGCAACCCGTGACTTGCGAGCTGGTCGGAGGGTCGCTATGGCCACCAGCCCGCCCCCTACACGCGACCTGGTCGCCTGTCTGCCCCGGCAGAGGACTGGCGGGTCGCGGCGGTCCGGCTCGCGTTCGCCCAGGAAGAATAGGCGGGCCGCTGGAGCCAGGTCGCGCCTGCCTCCCGCGGAGGGGGATAGGAGGCGAGCTGACTCCCCATGGGTGCGAATAGCCTCTCAAAACAGCGGAGCCGCACTATTGGCAGACCAGGTTGGACTGCGCATAGCTATTCAGGACAACGGAGTTTGGCTGTTAGCAGACCCAACCCAGGGCTTTTGGGTATTTTCAGGTCAGTTCTTCTGGTTATTGGCAGTTCAGATTCCAAAAAACTATAAATAAGACCCAAGGGGTACCTTAGAAGGGACACTTTGAGTGCCTCCCTGCTCCTGTTTTCAAGTGCTTTCTAAGGGTACCTTAGCTCGGCTTGTGGCTAAGGAGGGGAACGCTCAGAGATCTTTCGGGTTTGTGGTGGGACCTCCCTGCCGAGCCCTTGGGTCTGTTTCTTCTTACCTTCTTTGTTGTTTTTCTTGCAGGAGCAAAGTAGGCGCGAGACCACCCCTTCCCCAAGGGTCAAACTCCACAAGAGACCGGATTCCGGTTTCAACACCTGGCAAGCCGCCAAGGCCATCATCACCAGAACTGAAGTCATCTTCAACATGGGACTGAACATCTACTCATAGTCTCCATCGTACTATTGTGAAATTCCTCGAGCTACAAGACGAGCCTTGTACCGCTCGATGTTTCCATCTGCATTCTTCTTTAGCTTGTATACCCACTTGCAAGTCACAGGAGTAATGCCATCAACCTTGGGCACAAGGTCCCAGGTGTCATTCTTCTTGAGGGTAGCCATATTCTTATCCATGACATCTTCTCACTTCTTGACTCTAGTAGTTTCATTAATGCTAGAAGGCTCCCGCTCATCCAGGGGGCCTGCTAAGAAGAAAGAGACAAAGCTCACCGTGTTTCCTTCACAATAACGAGCTGGTGGCTTGATGGTCCTCTTCGATATTCGAAGAGTCTGCTCCTTGCTTACAACCTCCACTGCTTCTTCAAAACCTGCTCCATTTATGGGCACACTTGGAGTGTCGCTCCCCCTGCTTCCCGAACCAGAAACCTCTACCCCAGAGCTTGAAATAGTTGGAGCTCCTGGTGACACAGGCAACTCCACCTGAAGATCTTCAGCAGCCTCCTTCTGCACTTCGTCAGCCCTACTCTCCTACAGCTTGATCGAGCCACCTCCATATGATGTTAGTTCATCAAAGACAATGTCTCTTAATACAATGAACTTCCTTATCGTAGGATCCATACACTTCCATCCTTTCTTCCGCTCATCATAGCCCAAAAAGACAAGATTCCTCGCCTTTGTATCAAGCTTGGTCCTCTGAGAATCCGAAACGTGCACGTAGCAGGTTGATCCAAAAACCCGAAGGTGTTACGCACTGGGCTTTTCCTTGAACATCAAATCAACAGAAGACTTCATGTTGATCAGACACAGAGGTATCTGGTTGATGACATAAGTTGCGCAGGCAATTCCTTCCACCCCAAAGGACATGGGAATGTCATTTGCATGAAGCCAACACTTGCAAGTTTCCGTCAAATGATGGATCTTCCGCTCCGCCACTCCATTATGTTGTGTAGTATGAGCACAAGTAAGCTCTCTCTAGATCTCGTGCTTCATGCAGAAGTTAAAGATCTCGGATGAAACATACTCACCTCCATTGTCTGATCTAAACTTCTTGATCCGCAGGCCAAGCCGGCCCTCCACCAGCTCCTTGAATTATACAAACAACAGGAATGCATCTGACTTCTCCTTCATGAAATACATCCAAGTTTATCTTGAGTAGTCATCAATCAGCACCAGCATGTATCTGCTGCCTCCAATACTAGCGGTGATAGTTGGCCCCATCAGATCACCATGGATACACTACAATGGTGTCATGCTCATTGTTTGTGACGTGTCAAACGGAAGGTGACGAGCCTTTCCATACTGACACTCCGCGCAAACATGGGCATCTCTGTAGGATGACAACTTCGGCAAGCCTTTCACAAGGCTCTTCATCGCCATAGCTTTCAGCTTGTCAATCCCAACGTGCCCTAGTATTTCATGTCAAATAGCAGCACTATCGTTGGCCCTCATCCGATAAACATAAGAGCTTGTTCATAAAACAAACAAGTCTCTTACTCTTCTCCCTACATGAGCAACATCAGCCTTTACCGCTGATATGTTATGGAGAGACTTAACTTCTGTTGGTCCAAACAGAACGTGATATCCCGCGTCAACCACATTGGTCACCGAGAAGAGGTTCTTCATGCCAGGTATGTGATACACACTCCTTAAATTGAGTGGGCCCTGAGCACTATCCAAAGAGACTACACACTCCTTCTCTATAGTATGAACAAAATCATCAGCTGTAATAATAGCTTCATTACCAGAGAACATTTGCAGCGATGAGAACTTTGACTCGTCTCCAGTGAGGTGATGACCACACCCCAAGTCAACTATCTAGTCATCTTGGTAGTCGACAGTGGAAAGTGCACGAACATATGTGCTTGTCAAGAAGGCTCCTCCCCACCCGGCTTCGTCAGTACTGTAACTAACTCCCTCCTTATCTGCAACATACCCAGGCTGCAGCTTGATCTTATAGTCATGCTTGAAGTGACCTGGCCGATTACACTTGTAGCACTTCAACTCCTTCCAGTTCTTTAGGAGCAGTGCTTCTCTTTTTTTGATAGGAAGTTGAAGGCCCATCCTCAGCAATAGTCTTCTTCTTCTTCTCCCATCTCTTATTCTTCTTATCACTGAAGAGAGTCTCACTACCTTATTCAGAAATAGTAACCCCGGCCATCTGGCTAGCCAGGCTCTCCTGTGACGCTAGCAGATTTTCCAGCTCCAGCAAGGATGGCTGAGTCGCCCACCCTTGAACAGAAGTCACGAAGGCCACATATTCCTTCTACAAGCCGCAGATTATGCGCCTCTTCAATCTATCTTCAGAAATGGGCTCATCAGGATCCAACGCTGATATCTCAGCGCACAGGTTCTTCATATTAAGAAAGAACCTTGAGATGGGCAGATCTCCTTGAGTTGCTTTACCCAACTCATTCTCTAAGAACTGTAGCCGCGCTCAATTCTTCCTGTTGAACAGTCCATCAATGGATGTCCAAATCTCAGTAGCAGACTCACATCCTAAGATTTGATCAAAGCGCTCAGGTGAGACAGCCCGCTTAAGTGCAAACTCTTCCATTGCATTGGACTTCCTCCAAGCTCTCAATTGTTCAAAAGTACTAGTTGCAGCAGTCACTTCTTGCTTGTCGTCACCACCGACGACTTCCCACAACTCCTCACCCAAAAGATAGCTCTTCATACATGACTTCTACTTCTTAAAGTTAGTTGTTTTGAGAAGTTCAATACCAAGACCCCTTGCGTAATCACCATCCATTGCAATAACCATTGATTTAATAGCTTCCAGAAGCATCGAGCATAACTGAAGTTGATCACTACTCAAGCCACTATTTCCTCTGATACCATGTTGAAATTTCACAAGATGATCAGGAAGATAGCTCTGATATCGAGTAAAACTTTCAGTGCTATCAAGCTGACAACTTGATCAAGCGGAAAGCGTGAACCAGGGCGCAAGAACACTCCAACCATAAATCGAGCTTAGTAAATCAGAGACAATAGAAGGTAACAAAAAGTCTTATAATATCAACTATCTTCTTTACAAGGCTATACATACATGGTGAGACATGCTTCGCCAATGTACAAAGGAGAAGCATACAAGAAAACAATAAACTTCAAGCCTGGCGGACTGCCTCAGAGACCGCCGAGTCCGCCGAGTCCACTAAGACCACCAAGCTGCTGCTGTACCAACTAATTGGGTCCTTTCTCAACCTCGCAAGGGTATTGTTTGATACAGGAGCGTCACAGTTTTTTCTTACGAAAAGCTTTATCTGGAGAATTGGAGTTGAGTCATTCTCGGCGGACGCAGAGCAGAAGGTGCGCATGCCCAATGGGTCATCCATGACAACCGGGGCAAAAGCGTGCATTTGTTGGAAGCTAGATGGAGTTAACTTCATGTTGATAGCAGCGGTCGTACCGTTGGTTGAGTTTGATATGATATTGGGGATGGACTCTCTAGCAGTACAGCGTGCCAGTATTGACTACCTATCCAAGGTGGTGACCCTGAGAAGCGAAGGGCAGGTAGAAGTTAAATTTGAGGGTCTTAATGGTGTGGCCTATTCCCTGAATTTGGCCATGCAGTTGGTGCGGGCAGTTAACTAGGGGGAGTAGCTTTTGTAGCATTATTGGAGGTTCGCCTTTCCAAGTTATCACATGGGAAGTTCCCGTAGTGGCAGAGTTCGAGGATGTGTTTCCTGATGAACTTCCTAGAGCACCTCCTCGACGGGAGATTGATTTCTCGATTGAGTTAGTGCTAGAGGCTAGGCCGATGTCACATCCTCCTTTTAGGATGGCACCAAAAGAGTTGGCCGAACCCAAGGTACAGTTGCAGGAATTGTTGGAGCGGGGGTATATCAGACCTAGTTCTTTACCTTGGAGCGCGCCTATGTTGTTCGTGAAAAATAAAGACGTTAGTATGCGGTTGTGCATAGACTACCGAGAGTTGAATAAATTGACTGTCAAGAATAAGTATCTGATTCCTCGGATAGACGACCTGTTCGACCATTTGGTGGGGTCGGTGGTGTATTCAAAGTTGGACTTGAAGTCAAGATACTATCAGTTGCGAATTCGAGACGAGGACATACCCAAGACAGTGTTTGGTATGAGGTATGCTCACTTTTAGTTCTCGGTGATGGCGTTCAGGCTGACGAATGCACCATCCATATTCATGGATTTGATGAATCAAGTATTTCGGGAATACTTCAACTCTTTTGTAGGTGTCTTTATTGATGACATTCTGGTTTACTCCAAATCGGAGGTGGAGCATAAGCCTCATTTAAGAGTAGTCTTGCAAGTGTTGAGAGAGAACCAGCTTTATGCAAATTTCTCGAAGTGCGTGTTCTGGCTAGAGAAGGTGGCATTTTTGGGTAATGTGATTAGTGGGGATGAGGTGGCGGTAGATCTAACAAAAGTGGAAGCCATCAGAGATTGGCCGAATTTGAAGACCGTGGCGGAAGTCTGAAGTTTTCTTGGACAAGCCAGGTACTATAGAAGGTTCGTAGAAAACTTTTCGCAGAAAGATCTACCCCTCACTTCACTAACTCATAAGGACCAATAGTTTGTGTGGACTCATGAGTGCAATCAGGCATTTGATACCCTGAAGGAAAGGCTGATGACAGCTCCAATCCTAAGTCTACCAAAAGGGACTGAAGGATTTCAAATTTTAGTGACGCATCAGGATGCGGTTTGGGTTGCATATTGGTGCAACATGGCAGTGTGATAGCCTTTGGGTCTAGGCAGCTAACGCCTCATGAGAGGAATTACCCTATCCATGATATGGAATTGGCAGCGGTAATTTTTTGCGTTGAAATTGTGACGACACTATGTTTATGGTGCGAAAGTGGAGATCTTCACGGATCACAAAAGCTTGAAGTATCTCCTAGATTAGAAGGACTTGAATATGCAGCAGTGCAGATGGGTCGAGTTCCTTGGAAACTATGAGGTGGCGATTCAGTATATGCCAGGAAAAACCAATGTGGTGGCAGATACCTTGAGTAGAAAATACTCTGGGCAAGATAATTGGATCGAAGCTCATGATGAGCGGTTGGTGCTGGACAGGGAGTCCCTCAGTATGGAGTGCGTAGTAAGAGGCGAGCCTAGCATGGCTCGGTTAAACTGGATTGAAATGCTGAATGATTTGTCAGATCGTATTCGGGAAGCGACCTGTTTGGATTTGGAGTTCCAGCCATACGTGGTGGAAGCTCAAAAGGGCGAGAGTAGCGCCTGGGAGTTAATTGATGGGATTCTGAGGAAGGATGGAAGGATTTGTGTATCGCAGTTCGGCAAGCTCCGTAAGGAGTTGATGTTTGAGGCTCACTTCACAAAGTACTCCATTCAACTAGGCAGTACACAGATGTACTTGGATATGAAGAAATCCTTTTGGTGGCCTGGACTGAAGCGGGATGTAGCTTTGTACGTGAGTCGGTGGCAAACTTGTGCCTTGGTGAAGGCCGAGTGTTAGAAGCCGTGCGGGTTCCTGAAGCCTCTTCCTATTCCTGATGGAAATTTTATGACATTTTCATGGACTTTGTGCTTGGGTTACCGAGATCGTAGCAGGGTAACAATGCGATTTGGGTGATTGTGGATTGCTTAACCAAAGTTGCTCACTTCATCCAAAATCGGAAGGAGGACAGCGTGGAGAAGCTGGTAGAGTTGTATGTTCGCAATATTGTGCGACTATATTGGATTCCAAAGAGTATGTGAAAGTGGTGTGTTAGATCTAATATACTCTGGAGGGGGGGGGGGGGTAAATAGAGTATTTATAGGTCCTTATAAAACTATTACAGCTTCTGCTGTAATTAAATGGTGCTGAATTAAAATAAAATAAATAAGCATACAACAGTCCTAAAAACACAAGCATAGCAAGAACAAAAAGAAAAGGGGCAACCAGACGACACAAGAAATTTTATAGTGGTTCCCCAACCTGGGTACATCCACTCTTCTACCACCCTGGTAGGAATCCACTCAGGTTTTTGATCAGGTGCCTGACACCAATGAGCTTTTGATCATGTGCTTAAAAACCAAATCCTCAAGTCTTTTGATCAGGTTACTTATAACCAGAATCACTTTTGAAGGGAGATGACAACCCATTACAGAGGTGGGGATGAGAGAGTGATGAAAGTCTTCTTTTCTCAATCACAATGAGAAGACTATGTGGATTTAGTGATGTTGTCAAATCCCTCCCCCTGAGATGTAAAAGGGTTCAGGCTGGGAAGCTTTGCACATGGTGAGTAGGTCTTCAATTGAGAGACTTGATCCAGGAGCTTTATATTGATGGTGCTTGAATGTCTTAGCAAGGTCCTGGAGAAGAAGAACAGGAAGACTCTTGATTTGAAAAAGTTGTTCTTCTTGCTTCTTCTTCAAATTACTGACAGAATGAGAAAGTTGATGAAGATCTGTTTCAGAATATCTTTGGATGAAAACAGGAATAATCTTTTCTGTCTATCTGTATAGGAAAAGAGAAAAATCTCTTTTTATATTTTCTGGGGAAATTGGTCTTTCGAATTTTGAATTCCTTCTACATTCAATGCTGACGGCCTAGAGAATAAGCAGCATTGAATAATTTCCCCAACTGTCCCGTGGAAAAATGGCAAGCAATAATCCTGGAGAATATCCTAATCAATACTCCTCTAACGGTTATATTCAGAGAATGTTAGAGCATTGATTACCCAGGAATTATTGCACCAATAATGGGGACAGGGCTGCAAATGACTTAGTCTGGAATCGTCGAACAGTTGACAGAAATCGTCGAACTGAGTCCACAGTTCGTCGAGCTGAGATGTTGTGTTCGTCGACCAGACGACTTCTGTTCGTCGAGCTGAGTTCCATGATCGTCGAGCTGGAAACTGAACTGATGTCTCTTCTGAACTTTGCCTATTCTTGGTCTGAAGTTCGTCGAGCTGGTAAATGTGTTCGTCGACTAGAGTTCAGTCTGGACTTAGAATAAGTTCTGAATGAAAGCATTGAAGTACAGAGTCCAGAATTCGTCGACCAGAGAACTGGGTTCGTCGAACTGAGACTAGAGAACATAGACTTGACAGAATGTTATAATAGTCCAAAGATTCGTCGACCAAAGAATAGAGTTCGTCGAGCTGAGAACTAAGTTCGTCGACCAAAGTCTGACACTAAGGACTTAAAATATCTTGATGTTTTCTGAACTTAAATTGTTGTTATAGTGTCCAAGTTTTCGTTGACCTGAGTACCAAGTTCGTCGAGCTCAGCTCAGAGAATTTACTCTGAGATTGTCGAGCTGAGCACGACAATCGTCGATCTGAGTTCGACAATCATCGACCTGAGTTCGACGAATGTCGAACTCACTTACAGAGTCTTGAAACCTTCTAAGTCTTGAGTCTCTGGCAGTCTTGTTGATAGTTGGTCCATGTGATGTTGACTCTAAGGACTTTGCCTAGACTCTAGAACACATCTATGACCCTGGCTATACATTGTGGGTCATAAGATCCTAAGTTAGTGAACCTAGCCCAAATTAAACTAGGGATCCAACAATCTCCCCTATTTGGGTGAGGTTACTAACCACAGACTCAGACTTAAGCTGGAAATAAATAAAGCAGAAAAAGCATATATCTGGCAGATGTAGAAAACACATGTAGCAGATATATATATATATATATATGAGCTTTGTTCAGAAAATATAAAGCAGTTATAAATAATGCAGAAAGATAAAGAGAGTTCAAAATCACTTCTTCTGCTTCTTTTCCTTTGGCATTGCATCCTTACTCTTGTCTCCTGGCTTTGTAAATATTATTTCTCTATTAGGATATGAAGCTTGCACAATGGTCATGGTCATGTCAGCAGCCCCTATAATATTCAGAGATGTAGCCCTGGGGACAACTGCTTCTGGGTGCAACTTCATGTAGTCATCCACATTAAAAATCTTGTTAGCTTTATCAAATCTCTTAAGTTCCTCTTTCTTGTACTTTGACATGGTAGTATATTCAGAGGGATCCTTTCCTTTAGCTTTGGCCATGTTAATCAGAGAAAGGCCTACAAGTTCCTGGAACCTGGCCATTCTAGCAGTAGTAGTTGTTTCTGGATCTTCAAAAGAAACAGGAGGAGTGGATGGTCTTTTAGAGCCTTCAGTTGGTTGATTTTCAGTGGATTGTTGCAGTTGTTGTTGATGTTGCTGCTGCTGCTGATGTTGCTTTCCTGAAGAATATTGCCTGTGCTGGTTGCTTTCATGATGAGATCTCCCTTGATGTCTTTGATATGTTTGAAAAGGGGCAGATCTTTGAGAAGATGTGCTTGAAGCACCAGCAGCTGGAGGAGGTGGAGGATGTGTATCTTTTCTGTATCTATGAACTGGAGGAGGTGAGTATCTTCTGCTTTTCTTCCTCTCCTTTTGCTGATTCTTGGACAGCCACATCCAAGCTGTCATCCCTTTATATGGTGTTATCTTTTTAAGAGTGCAATAAGGAGTGTCATTGTTTGGATTAGGCTTAGGAGCAGCAGGAGGAGGAGCTTTTCTTTCTTGGATACTGGCTTCCTCTTTGGTTCATCATCATCGTCATCATCACTAACCTCATCATCAGATCTTTGAGGATTATCATATAAATCATTCAGAGCCTTCAGTGCCTCAGCAGAGATGATAGGCTTATCAGGTTGAGAAGGATCTTGAGCAGGAATATCAACAGGAACTGGAGGAGAAGCCATAGAATAAGTTGGAGTGTCATCAACTCTGATAGTGCTTTCAGCAGCTGCCTTTTCCTCTTGTTGAATGTCAGCCAAGATCACATCATCTAGATCTGGCAATGGAGAGTCATCCATGACATAACTAGGAGCAAAAGAAATTGCTGAAGGAGTGGGAATAACTATAGGCTCAGGAATAGCAAAACTATCACTAAGTTGCATTGCAACTTGTGGACTTACTGGTGATGTATATGGTACAATAGCCAAGGATGGCTCAGTAGTATGTTCTGCTGTAAGACATCTCAAAACTGCAAATTCAACATTCTTCAACAAATTCTCTAAATCAACTGTGGGATTAATGATGAAATCACCACCAGTAATTATTTTCTCAGAGACTGACTCTTACAAGTCCATGTCAGTATCAATAAAATTAATAAAATCAATATCATTTTGTATCAATATACTTTATACAATCTGCTGCTACTATTGCTGCCTCTGCTGCTGCAGCTACTACTGCTGGAACTACTGCAGCATCATCATCAGACATCTCCCCCTGCATGGTTTCAGTAAGACCTGAGGCCAGGCCCCCGACTGAAGATGAGGCAGTAGTGAGGGAAGTGATCTGTGCAGATAGGGTAGTAATTGAAGTAGCAAGAGGTGTAATGGCCTCTGCTATTAGTATTTTGAGAAAGGGGAGTGAGGAGGGCAATGGAGAAGCAATTGTTGAGGTCTCCAATGGTGGAGTGGTAGATGGTGTTGCAGAAGGTGTAGAAGTGGGAACTGTGGGAGGGATAGGAGGTGGAGCATCTAGAATGTGATCACCTGGAGGGGATGCATGTTGAGGGATGGTAGATGTTGATGGGGATGGATGGGTGGCATCTTCCATGTGGGTGTTTGAAGGAAAAGGGGAATTGGGAGGTGATGGAGGTATGTTGAAAAATGGTATGGAGGATAAATGAGTAGGAAGTGGAGATGATGGAGGAGTTGGTGCCGGTGAAGCATGTGGAGATTCTGGTGGAGTAGGAAGTTGATTTAGTGATGATGGAGGTGTGGGAGAGGGATGGATTTGTGTTGCTGGAAGTTGGGCTTGAAGAGATGGTGGTGTTGGGTGAATCTCTTCAGTAGGTTGGGGAGTGACTTTAACAGCCCTGGTGCCTTCAGAAGCTGGGGTGGAAGAGGTAGAAGCCTTGGATGACATAGGCATGGTCCTCTCCCACCTGCCAAATAAGGCACAGGTAATCCTTTTGCTAGCATTAATGAATATGGTCTGGGAGACCAGGGATTCAACAGCCTTCTCCTTTAGGAAGATCCCTAGGATCCTTCCAAAACACACTTCTTTCTTATTATTTTTCTTCTTTATCAGATCAAAGATGATCTTAGCCCAATCCACTTGTTTCTTATTTATCACTACACACATGACCAAGAACTGATGCCTTGTGATGTAGTCATGGGCAGTATGCTTGCCAAGCAAGATCTTCCCAACAATGTCTGCCAGAAACTTGTATGCTGCAGACAGATGTTTCTTCAACAATTTATTTGGGTTGTCACCAGCATAACCCATCAGATTTAGCATCATATCAAACTCTTCAGAATCAATTTCTAATTCCTCTTCTCCATTTGTCAAACCAAATATTTCAGTTAAAACTACGGGAGTTAAGGAAATAGTGTTACCCGCGATTGATCCTGTCATAGTATTTTCTTCAGATGTGGATGAAGTATAGACCCATTCTCTGATTTCTGTTCCTGCCAACTTTATTCTTGTAGTCATCAGGTTCTTCAAATTCTTTTCTTCCAAAAGTTCCAAGATATCATGTATGCTACATGTGTCTGTGCAAGGTATCAAGCATTCCCTAAGGAGTCTCATTTGACAGGAGTCAAAAGGATATTGAGATATCTAAAGGGCACTCCTAATCTAGGCCTCTGGTACCCTAGGAATGGAGATTTTGAACTAACAGGTTATTCAGATGCAGACTTTGCAGGATGCAAAGAAGACAGAAAAAGCACAACTGGAACCTATCAATTCCTAGGTGGAAGACTGATTTCATGTAGTAGCAAAAAGCAAACAAGTGTGGCTATCTCCACTGCAGAATCAGAATATGTGGCTGCAGGAAGTTGTTGTGCTCAACTTCTATAGATACAACATCAGCTTGAGGATTATGGAATTCAGGTAAGTAGAACTCCACTCTTTTGTGATTCTACAAGTGTTATATCAATTGCACATAATCCTGTTTCCCATAGTAGAACTAAACATATTGAAATAAAATATTATTTTCTTAGGGAGCATGTAGAGAAAGAAGATATTTTACTAGAATATGTAAAAACAGATAATCAACTAGCTGATATGTATACTAAGCCCCTAGAAGAAACTAAGTTCAATAGGTTTAAAATTGAACTAGGTATGATAAACTTAGAATAAGTTTATAAAAATGGCTAAGTAAAAAGGTGTCGACACACAGAGATATCTGTGTCGACACAGAAAATTGGTGTCGACACTTCAGTGAAATGGTGTCGACACATCTAGGAAGTTGGTGTCTACACTTCAGAGAATTTGTGTCGACACATGACAAGTAGGTGTCGACACATCCAAGGTGGTGTCGACACTTAGGTTTTACTCAGAATTATCTAAGTAAAGTCTCGACTGAATGTCGAGTTGAGTGGTGTCGACACATAATCAAGTATCGACACATATAATCTGTTGACTAAACTTGTGTCGACACATAGGTGTCGAGACATTATAAGTCTGTGTCGACACTTTTCAACAGTGTCGACACAATTTAAGTTAGCTGCCCGCCCTTTCATCTTCAAACCTAGAAAGGTATAAATAGGATTTTGCCTTTGTCTGTCGACACGCTTTCAAAAGTTTCGAGACCAAACTTGTGTGTCGACACCTCTCTTCTCTCAGTTCAAATTCTTCAAACCCTAATGGCGCCAAAGCTCGAGGAGAACGTCAATGAAGGCTATGAACGGGTGCGCGACGCGTTTGGTGATGCAGACCCAGAAATCAAGAATGTGATAACCCTAGTTGCAGTCTCGGGGTTGGAATTTCTTGTTTCAGAGCCTACAAAGATCTGGAAGAAGGAATTTCTAGAGTTTCTAAATGGAGCTAAAGTAGACGACTCTGGACACAAGATCAAGTCTACGGTTCATTGTGAAAAGGTTAAGGTTTCACCAAAAAGTTTGAGGAAAGTCCTTCAGTTACCAAGAACTAAGAAAGAAGAAGAGGTTACTGCTTCCAGGACCTAGAGATGCATTGGCATGGTGTGGTCTGGATTCTAAAATAAAAATTGGATCAGTATTTAATAGAAAGGGCATGAACAGCCAGGGGAAATTCCTTTCTGAAATTGTTGGCAAGGTAATCTTAAGTAAGCCAGGAGGGCATGATAGGGTATCAGCCCATATGTTCAACATCATGACAAGGATAATCTTCACATTGAACACTGATTGGTTTGTTGTTGTCTTTGAGAAGATTAAGGAGAGTTTGAAGAAACCAACTTGGGTAGGATCTTAAGTTTATACCTAGCTGGTAGTTTACCAGAAGTTATGGGTCAAGCTGCAGGAACAAAAATCAACCACATGAGGAAAATGGACATGAGGATATTCTCCAGATGGGATAGGGTTTTGTCTAAGGAGATGCCAACCCCTGAGAAAATAACTTCAGAGAAAGCAACACCTCTAAAGAAGAAGATGAAAATTGCCCCAGTGGCTCAAGAGTCAACTAGCAGCTCTGGTAGTGAAGAGCAAGTTGTTTTCTCACCTGATGAGAATGAAGAAGAGACTGTTGAGAAGTCTACAGCTCAACAAGAAGTTGCTGAGAGGCAGGGGGAGCTACCTCAAGCTAGCCCCTTACACCAGGATCAAATCCAGGGGGAGCCACTAGTTGTGGAAGAGCCAACTCCTCTTGAGATTGAGCAAGCTACTAACATCATTCTTGAGGTAATCACTGAGCTTAGTGCTTTAGATTTCCCTATAGAGGATAATGTATTGTCTGATTCCTTAAATAATGTTAATCAGCAAACTCAGCTGGATAGTCAAGTCCCAGAAATTGTCATGGAGGACACATCTGTTACAGTTCAAGTTGTGTCTGATCTAGTGGTAGATGAGCAAAGAATTTCTCCTGCCCATTCTCCACAAGAATTTGCAATGGAAGATTTATTTCTTAATCTGGATCAACAAGACCATGAGAAGGAATGTACTGCTGCTGAGGGGGAGAATGCTCTAGTTGAGGGGGAGTAAGTGCAAATTCAAGAAGAAACAGCAAGGCAAGAGCCAGAGAAGCAAAAAGATGTTGAAGAGCTACCTAAGGAGAGGGTAGATATAGCCAGCACCTCACCTTCTGAAGATGAGGAGGCTACAAGGGCAAAGAAAAAGAAATTTCAGGTATTCAAAAGAAGGAGCCAGAGTTATAAGAAGGCTTTGCAAACTATTGCACCACAGCCTATATCACAGCCAGCACCAACTGTTGATTATAGTGCTCTAATGGTTGCAATGCAGATTAAGCTTGATGAGCATAGGAAAGCTATAAAGACATATGTGGATGAGGGGCACAAATCTCTTCAGTTTGATTTGGCCCAGGATATTAAGTCCATAAGATTTGAGATGAATCTCAATAAGAAGGAGATGACTGACTGCTTCCACAAGGGAGGGAATGCAGTAGTCTATCTTGCAACTCATCAAGAAAAGATAAAAGCTCAAGTAGATGAACTTGAAGTCAAGCAAGGCTATGTACTGGAAAATCAAATCAGGATGAATGATAATTTGACAGAGTCTCACAATGCCATTATCACTGAGATGCAGAACATAGCTGCTGGACTGACTACCTCTACTGCTACTGCTAAAGCAGAATTTGACAAAGCATTCCAAGAAGAAATAACTGCTGTTAAGACTGCCATACAAGACTCTCAGAAGATCATCACTGACAAACTCCAAAGGTTGAAACCTTATTTTAAAGATGGAGTCAATTATTTGGATAACCAGGTCAGATTTCAAAAAGATGATGTTAGAGATCACATAGAAAGAGAAGTCATAAAGGGGAGAGGGTGTTAGTCAAGGCCATCTCATCATGCCAAGTGGATATCTAATTCTATCATAGCTACTTTTGGATATCCTCCTTTATGTGATGATAATAATGTGGCAGAATCTGGAATTAACCCTGCATATCTTGGAGGTGAGCAACCTGAAGTAGCTTAAGTTATCTATCCTCCACCAGATTTTGATATGATTCATGCTGATATACAATCAATGTATAGCCCACCTGGGGGTCAGCCAAATGTCATCATAGAGAAGGTTGTTCAGCCAATATCTGAAGCTATGCAAGAAGTTCTGCAGAAAGAAGAAGAAACCAGATTGTCTAAGAAAAGGTTTAGGGAGCAAGCTGAACAAAGACCTGACTTTGAGCAGTGGAGCCCCACTTCAAGAAACATAATCTTAACTGCATGGAAAGCTGCAAAAGATAACATTCAAGACAGAAATAAATGGTTTTCTGAATTGGAATGGAGGAAACATGAGACAAGGCAAGAAGCCATAGTCCAATATAAAAGAAAGGCCAAGATGGGAAAGCTACCTCCTACTGCCCAGGAGCCTAGCAAGTACTTTCCCAAGCCGTATCATTATTTTGAGAGGCAAAAGATCAAAGCTGAAGAGCTAAAGAAGAAGGATATTAAAGGGAAAAAGCCTGCTGCTGCTGAAGACACTGAAGCCTCAATACAAGCCAAAGTACAATCTGGGAAGGGCATAGTAATTAAGGAGGCTGAACAGAAATAGAATTGAAATTTTCTTAAGTTTACTATGTAATCTTTTGATGTTAAACATTCTGTAAACATTTGGAAAATGAATATGACAAGTTATTAGAATAATGTGTTGTGTGATAAATTTGCTGTGTGATGAATTTATTTCATAATTGTTCTGAGATAATGTCTATGTATACATGTTTAATTGAAACATGTTTATGTTTGCCCTGATATATAATCCTGCTTTACATCATTTTGTAATTTTATTATGAATGGTGTATATCATTGACTAAGGGTTATGACTTCTCCAAATAGGGGGAGATTGTTGGGTACATTAGTTTAAATGTACCTGATTTGAAAAAGCCTCACCCAACTCAATGATATACATCAAAATGTATTTGATGTGTTTTGAGTTTACTTGTGCAGGTTAAGTATTTGAAGGAAAGATGTAAAAGTTTCTAAGTCCATGTGTCGACACCCAGAGGGAAAGTGTCGACACTTAAGAAGACTTGTGTCGACACCCATGCAAGCAGTGTCGACACTTGGAGTCATTGTGTCGACACCAGGGATGCAGAGTTGACACCAGACAGAAAGGGTCGACACAAGGAGCTGTGTTGACACTCAATGAAGAAAAGCCCAGTAAAGCTGTGTCGACACTTAGCAGTTGTGTCGACACCCTGTGAAACAGTGTCTACATCAGAAAGTGTCGACACTTGGAGGCTGTGTCGACACTCAGCAAAAGTCAGCAGAGACTAAGTATAAGTGTCGACACAAGTAGATATGTCGACACTCAGCAGAAGACTCAACACTTGAAGAAAGTGTCGACACCCAGAACAATGTGTCGACACACTGCAGAAGAGTCAACACTTGAAGAAAGTGTCAACACAAGAAATAATGTGTCGACACTTAGCTGAAGACTCAACACTTGAAGAAAGTGTCGACACAAGGAGCTGTGTCGATACTTAGCAAAGTTCAGCAAGATTCTAAGTACAAGTGTCGACACTAATGAAAAGTGTCGACACTCAGCAAAAGTCTCAACAGAAGAAGAATGTGTCGACACATGGAGAAGTGTCGACACTCTGCAAGTATCAACACTGAAGGCTTGTGTCGACACCAAAAAGAAGTGTCGACACTTAACAAGTTCAACACATGAAGATGTGTCGACACAAAGGAGTTGTGTCGACACTTACAAGAAGTCAACAAAGTGCTGAAGAACAATGTGTTGTGTCGACACTCAATATCAGTGTCGACACATGAAGAAGAAGCAGTGTTGAGATATAAAATCTACAACACAAGGAGTTGTGTCGACACCTTGTAGGCTAGTGTCGACACTTAGACAACTTGTGTCGACACTTGGTCTATAAGTGTCGACACTTAAAGACAGACAGTCTCGACACTTTCAGACAGTTACAGAATTTTCAAGAACTGACTGGATGACTTGACAGCTGCCATTCCAGCTGGTCTACTGCACCTGTCAGAGTTGTCAGAAATCAGTTAGGAACCGACCAGCCGGTTACCATGAAGAAGGCCTATAAATAGGCTTATACTGTCTACAGAAAGAGATGGATTAGATGATCAACACATCAAGTTATACAAAGAAGATCTACCTATTCCCTGAAGAATCTAGTGAAGATCTAAGAAGTTGGAGAGAGAGAGAGCTCCATCCAAGAAGTTAGCCATTGGAACCAAGCTGAGAAGAAGGGTTCAGATTTGTTCTGAATCTTAAGTAGCAGAGATCAAGGATCAACTGCAGAAGAGGTAAATCTTATTGAGTTCTACATTCAAGAAGCTTTGAAGAAAGCCAAGTCAGATTGATTTCAGCTGAGTTCTTCCAAGAACTCATCAAGAAACTCACAACTCTTCTCTCTTTTCTCTGAGTTGTAGAGTTAACATCTTGTATTCATATTATCTTGTAGGATCCTTAGGGATCTGAGTGTTGTAAGCCTGTAATTATAAAGGTTGAGTGTAGGGCTTGAGTGCCTGAGTGTAGGAGATTGGAATCTCTGAGTGTAGGCCAGTTGTGGCTGAGTGTAGGCCTTGGTGGCTGAGTGTAGGCCTTGGTGGCTGAGTGTAGGCTTTGTGAAGAAGCTGAGTTGTAGGGCCTTGGGCCTGAGTTGTAGGAACCTTGTTTTGGGGTTCTGAGTGTAAGATCTGAGGATCTGAGATAGTGGAGAAGTTTGGCCGAATCTAGTACACTGCTAGATAGGCGAAGGGGGAAAGTGGATGTACCCAAATGATAATACATTTGCAGTCAATTTTATTAGGATATTTTCGGGGTTTTAAAGCCAATCATGTCTTGTAAAGTACTTGTTTTGATTCCCCTTTGTATATATTTTTGTCGCTAATGCTTTTTTTTCTGCTTTTTGCAGGTTTTCATGGCTTTCAGCCGAAGTTTGCTGTGACACGCCCCAAGGTCACGCCCTACCAGGGCGTGTACCTAGGGCGTGTAACCCAGAGGAATGAAGCAATTGGTCCGAAACTGCATTCCGTGGAAACTTAGTGTACACACCCTCGGTCACGCCCGTGTCACACCCGACACGGGCGTGTACTAGAGGCGTGTCCCCAGGTTCCGATGAATCGCCGCAGCGCGCTCGTTTTTCCCGCTCCACCGTCGCACCGAAAGTGTCACGCCCCAGGGTCACGCCTGACCCGGGCGTGACATATGGGCGTGTACTTCAGCAATTCCGCCCGTCACCTCCAGCATTCAATTTCAGCTCAACAAAGTCACGCCGCAAACAACACGCCCCAGGTACACGCCCTGCCAGGGTGTGACTTGTGGGCGTGTACCGCAACAACTCCGTCAGAATTCAATTCCTGCCCGAAAAATTCGTGCCGAATGTGTCACGCCCCAGGGTCACGCCCGACCAGGGCGTGACAGGGGGGCATGACCCGACCCGAAAAATTCTATAAATAGAGCCCACTCAGGGGTTTTAGGACAACTTTTCACTTTGAGAGGGGAGGTTCTGTCCTTTGTATTTCTGAACTTTTAAGCATGTCTTTCCATTTTTAGTTCTTAGTTGTAGTTTATGCTTTCCCCCTGTATATTCCTAGCTTCGTTCTGTAGTATAATGTTAATGATAGCGTAGTTTACCTTTCCATGCACATTGAATCGCTGGTTTTCATGTTGTAAGATCCCTGTTTCTATTAATAAAAAGTGTTGTTTTCTTTTACGTTCTGCTCCGTGTTTCATTATTCTTCTTCTACCTCCCCCCTCTTCCTCCTCATCATGATTAACTAATCCTCCATGTACTCGATCTAAATGATCCGAGGTTCGAGTGATTAGGTTATGATGCTTTGAATCTTACCTTTTCTTTTTAGGGTTTAGCTTTGAATTACTCTTGATTTATCACGGGTTGGAGGTATATTATCGATATATACTCTCCACTTTGCTTTCATTCTGGGCTAGCCGAGAGGCCGAAAGTTTGAAATGAGCACTCAAGAGTAAAGGGAGTTGTTCGCACCCCTCGAGAGAGGCAGACGTTCAAATCTCCCGGATTGGAGTAAAATCCTAAGAGGGGTTCACCGCGTAAAAGCGAGTTTTAGGCCTCCGATTTTGGCGAAAGTCGGTCGGACCTTCCTAAACTCAGTTGGCACGGCCTTCGAGAGAAGTGTGTCAATAATCATGGAACCTCCACGGTCAAGGACCTTTACCCTAATTAGCTTAGGTTTATTTATCGTATTTTTTCTAACCACTCTTGCCGAGGTGATTTCTGATCGAGTGCTTTTCCCTCATCGTTACTAAGCTTAAGTTAATCGCTCTTTTAGCTCTCTTTATCTTTTCATGCAAGTAGTTTTCTCTTCTTTTAGTCCATTTAGCTAAACCTTATTTTGCCGTCGATAAATATAGATTTCATGTGAGTAAGCTTACTCAACTGTTCCCGGATTTTAATACGACACTTGTGTCCCCTAGCTGCATTTCGATAGGTATACTTGCCTTGATGAATTGTTAGTTTGGTTATTCTCTCCTTGCAGATATCTAAGAGACAATCAAGTTTTTGGCGCCGTTGCCGGGAAGCAACGCTTGTTGATAAATTGAAAACGCGAATATATTATTAATTATCACTTCTCTTTCTCAGCCTCCTTCTTAATTTTTCCGCCTACTCACTTGAGTTAAATGGCTGGATTTTGTTTAGTGTGCGTATTTTTTATTTTCCGCCAACTCACTTGAGTTAATTGGCTGGATTTATTTCAAGCAAGTGTGCGTATCTTTTATTTTTTCCTCCTACTCACTTGAGTTAATTGGCTGGATTTTTTCAGTAGAGTGTGCGTTTTTATTTTTCCGCCTACTCACTTGAGTTAATTGACAGGCTTTATTTCAGTAGAGTGTGTTTCCTTTCTGTAGAGTGGGTGTGTTTTAATTTTCTGTCGAGTGTATGAGTATAGCTTTTATTTTCCGCCTACTCGCACAGAGACAAATGGCTGATTTTAATTACCGCATTCTTAATAGAAACAAACATCACAAATTTTTCCTACACCACCTAATTCTCTCGAAAAGGGCAAAGTGGCTCTAATGCCACTATCTTGTCTAGTACCTTGCGAACCCTTCACCGGGTAGCCCTTGGGAGTTCGGGAGTTAAAACTAAAAAAATCTATTTCAAAAAAAAAAAATTTCCAACTTTCATTAGCTCTTTTACTTTTTAGTCTTGCTTCTCCTCTCTTCTTCTAGTGTATGACTCGCGGAAGTCCGTCGGATACTTTGGACCTGGACCATGAAATTGAGCGTACTCTTCGGAGAAGATCGCGATTTCAAGGCCCTACTACCCAAGTGGCGGTTGAGGTTCCGAGTCATTTTCTACCTTAAGAATGGCAGAACCCAACGTGGTAAGTCGTCCAAAGGCCTATGTCCTATTATGCACGACCGAATCTCGAGGGTACAGAAACGAGTATAGTTCGCCCTGCAATAAATAATAATAATTTCGAACTGAATCCTAGCATAATTCAAATGGTGCAGCAATATGTGCAATTTGACGGGCTTCAAGATGAAGACCCGAACGCACATATAGCCAGCTTTCTTGAGATTTGTGACACCTTCAAGATAAATGGTGTCACAAATGATGCTATTAGGCTAAGATTATTTCCTTTCTCTCTTAGAATTAAGGCTAAGCAGTGGCTGAACACCCTTCCTAAAAATAGCATAATACTACTTGGACGCAATTAACTGAAAAATTTTGGCCAAGTATTTTCCGCCTGCTAAAACTGCTAAACTTAGGAATGACATTTCTGCCTTTGGACAAATAGACTCTGAGACCCTTTACGAACCTGGGAAAGATTTAAAGAATTATTAAGACGATGCCCACATCACGCTCTGCCTGTATGGTTGCAGGTGCAGACGTTTATAATGGGCTAAATCAAAGCACGAAGCAAATGATAGACGCAGCTTCTGGCGGTACTTTTAAACCATAAGACCCCGGAAGCAGCTCTTGAGCTATTTGAAGACATGGCCATGAACACTTACACAGTGGAATGTGCCTAGGTCCCGCCCAATAAACCTACAGGTCTCTTTAAGTGGACAACGTCTCACAACTCGTACTGCAAGTTGAATATTAAGCAAAAAAATTACGGAGATGACTTGCTGCCTCCGCCCCTCAGGTATGGGAATCTGCAACTCCTCCCGCCGAACATTTGGATTATGTAAATAATATGCCTAGAACTGCTTTTAATAATTTTTCTGCTTCGAATTATCATCCTCCTGGTTTTAATTTTCCGAATAGTTATAATCCTGCGTTAAGAAATCATCCGAATTTTTCGTGGAGCAATCCATCGAATGCTGTGCGCCCGCCACCGCAAAGTGATTTTTCTGCTCCACCACCACCTCCTCAAAGTTTCCAAAACCTCCAAATTTGGAAAAAATGTTTTCAAAATACATGAATGCTAATGACGCTACGATTAGAACCTTAACCGGAAGTGTTAAAAATTTAGAAAATCAGGTAGGACAGCTCGCTAAAATGATTTCTGAGCGACCCGTAGGGTCTCTTCCTTCCAATACCGAGCCCAACCCGAGAGAGCAAGCGAAAGCTATAACTCTTCGGAGTGGGAAGAAAGTTCCTGGTATGGTAAGTGAAGAACCCGAGGCAAGCTCCGCTCCCGTTTTTAAAAATCAAAGCTCTGCTCCCGTTTTTAAAAATCAAAGCTCCGTTCCCGTTTTAAAAATTCCACCCTCTGCCGAAGAAATTATCACCCCTATCGTAGAAAAAGAACTCACTCCACCACCCACCTTTAAAATAATCCATCTCCGTCATACCCTTCCGAACTTAATAAACAACGACAGGATGATCAATACACCCGTTTTTTGGAAATGTTTAAACAAATCCACGTAATCTGCCTTTCCACGAAGCCATATCCCAGATGCCGAAGTACGCAAAATACCTTAAGGACCTCCTAACTAATAAGAAGAAGTTAGAGAACCTTTCGCATGTCACGTTAAATGTCGAATGCTCGGCGGTTTTGACAAACGGATTACCGAAGAAAATCAGTGACCCGGGTAGTTTCTCTATCCCGTGTGTCTTTGGTGATCTCTTTGTCAAACACGCTTTAGCCGACCTAGGTGCGAGTATTAATCTTATGCCCTTCTCGTTGTTTAAAAAGTTAGGAATTGGTAGTCTCAACCCCACACGCATGAGTATCCAGCTCGCCGACAGATCAGTCAAATACCCGTTAGGAATAGTGGAGGACGTCCTAGTCAAAGTTGACAAGTTCATCTTCCCGGTGGACTTTGTCATTTTAGACATCGAAGAAGACGTCGAGGTTCCCCTGATCCTTGGCCGACCCTTCCTTGCCACCTCCCGAGCTATCATTGATGTAAGCAATGGTAAGCTCTTCCTTCGAGTGGGCGACGATGAGGTAACTTTCTCTATCACCCCCTCGATGAAGAACACACTAGCTAATGATGACTCCTGTTTTTTCATGGATACCATAAGTGAAGAATCCTTCTCTCCCACCTCTGATTTTGATAAAGAATTTTCCAATTTTTGTTCCTCTCCTACTCTTCCAACTGAATCTCTACACCTAAGTGAAGAATCCTCCACTCGCACCTCTGATTTTGAAAAAGAATTTTTTGATTTCTGTCCTCTTCTAGTTTTCCAACTGAATCGCTGCACGAAGCCTCCATGGCCGCTAGCAACACCCCTTTTAATTTTACATATAAAAAAGTGTACGAGGACATAGTTTTTGAAAAAGAACAAATTTCCAAGACCTCGTATGATGACCCCCCTACCTTGGAACTGAAAGAACTACCAGAGCACCTTCAATATGCTTTCTTAGAAAAGGACTCTAAGCTGCCTGTCATAATTTCGGCCTACCTCACGGATGCACAAAAGAATAAACTTCTTTCAATTTTACAAAAGCATCGCCAAGCTATTGCTTGGCAGATATCTGATATCAAGGGCATAAGCCTATCTTTCTGCACTCATAAAATCTTAATGGAAGATAATTCTCGTAACTCTATACAACCTCAGCGCCGTATAAACCCAAACATGAAAGACGTAGTTAATGGCGAGGTTATGAAATTGTTAGACGCATGAATTATCTATCCTATATCCGACAGTAAGTGGGTTAGCCCAGTACAGGTAGTACCAAAGAAGGGAGGGATAACGGTCGTAAGTAATGAAAATAATGAATTAATCCCGACTCGGACGGTGACCGGATGGCGAATGTGTATAGATTACCGTAAGTTGAATGACGCCACCCGCAAGGATCACTTCCCCTTGCCGTTCATTGATCAAATTTTAGAACGACTTTCCGGACATAGCTTTTATTGTTTTCTCGATGGCCTCTCGGGGTATCTTCAAATCCCCATCTCCCCCGAGGACCAGGAGAAAACTACGTTTACTTGTCCCTTCGGCACCTTCGCCTACCGAAGAATGCCGTTTGGATTGTGCAATGCGCCAGCTACATTCCAACGATGTATGCTCGCCATCTTTGACAAGTACGTAGAGAGCATTATGGAAGTTTTCATGGATGATTTCTCCGTGTTCGGGAATTCCTTCGATAGTTGCTTAGAGAACCTTGAAAAAGTCTTAGAACGATGCGAAGAAACTAACCTCGCCCTAAATTGGGAAAAATGTCATTTTATGGTGAGGGAAGGGTTAGTTTTGGGACATAAAATTTCTGAAAGGGGTATTGAAGTAGACGTTGCGAAAATAGAAGTTATCGAGAAACTGCCGCCACCTACGAACATAAAAGCCATAAGAAGTTTCCTGGGTCATGCGGGTTTCTACCGCCGCTTCATAAAGGACTTTTCCAAAATCACCAAGCCCCTTACCCATCTCTTAGAAAAAGACGCCTCATTCATCTTTGATGACCTCTGTCTAGTTGCCTTCAATTTAATAAAAGAAAAATTAGATAATGCGCCAATCATGATAGCTCCGGTGTGGGATCTTCCATTTGAAATAATGTGTGATGCGAGTAGTTATGCGTTGGGAGCCGTACTAGGTCAACGTATTTCCAAAAACTTCCACCCCATTTATTACGCTAGTAAAACACTCACATCTGCAAAGGAAAATTACACCACAACCGAGAAGGATCTCTTAGCGGTAGTATTCGCATTTGACAAATTTCGCCCTTATATTACTCTTTCGAAAATTATTGTTTTTACGGACCACTCGGCCCTCAAATATCTTCTCTCTAAAACGGATGCCAAGCCTTGCTTGATTCGCTGGGTCTTACTCCTCCAGGAGTTTGACTTAGAGATCCGTGATAAGCGAGGTGCCGAGAACTTGGCCGCCGACCACCTTTCGCGCCTAGACAACCCGTTTATAGAACAATTAGATGAAAATTCTTTTCATTACTATTTCCCTGATGAGAAGCTTTTCGTAATTAACACATCTACTTCTCCTTGGTTTGCCCGCATCGCCAACTATCTAGTGGCTCGTGTGCTCCCAAAAGAGTTCTCATCTCAGCAAAAGAAGAAATTCTTTTCTGAATTGAAGAACTACTTTTGGGAGGACCCGCATCTTTTTAAAAGTCTGTGCAGACCAAGTGATCAGGAGGTGTGTTTCCTTTGATGAAGGATTAGATATTATTAAACATTTGCATGAAGGACCGACAGGTGGGCACTATCAAGCTGCTCGCACCGCTCACAAAGTGTTAAGCGCGGGTTTTTACTGGCCCAGCCTGTTTAAAGACGCACATGCCTTTGTGAGTAGGTGTGATAGTTGCCAACGGTCGGGGAATATTTCGAATAAAAATGAAATGCCACAAAATTATTTTCTAGAGTGCGAAGTTTTCGACCTCTGGGGGATTGATTTTGTTGTCCCTTTTCCTTCTAGCTTCGGGAATAAGTATATTTTAGTTGCCGTTGATTATGTTTCACGTTGGGTCGAAGCCCAAGCTCTTCCTACGAATGACGCCCGAGTCGTAGTTAATTTCCTAAAAAATTATTTTCTCGATTCGGTACGCCGCGCGCTATCGTTAGTGATAGGGGTTCCCATTTCTGTAACGCGCAATTTTCAAAAATCCTAACTAAATATGGCGTTACTCATAAGCTTTCCACTGCCTATCACCCCCAAACTAACGGACAAGTCGAAGTAGTGAATAGAGAAATAAAACGAATTTTAGAAAAGACTGTTTCCACATCTAGAAAAGACTGGTCAGCCAAATTAGACGATGCTCTATGGGCCTACCGAACAGCGTACAAAACCGCCCTCGGATGTACGCCATATCGGTTGGTTTGTGGAAAATCGTGTCATTTACCCGTAGAGTTAGAGCACCGCGCCTTTTGGGCCTTACGATTTTTAAACTTCGATCCCCACTCTGTCGGCGATTTTCGAAAATTTCAACTTAACGAACTTGACGAGTGGCGCTCTTACGCGTATGAAAATAATCGACTTTATAAAGAGCGGACGAAGCGTTTCACGATCGACATCTTAGGCACCCAAAAATCTTTAAGCCGGGCGACCAAGTGCTTCTTTATAACTCTCGTTTACATTTATTCCCGGGTAAATTAAAATCACGTTGGTCGGGGCCTTTCACTGTTTTAGAAGTCTTTTCTTATGGTACTGTTTTAATTTCCCACCCTGATAAGGGTACTTTCAAAGTGAATGGTCAGCGTCTTAAACTGTATTTCTGTGATGATGTCAGTCTCAACCCTATTAACTCTATCTTTCCGGTCCTGACATTTGATTAATCTGAACTTTATTTTCTCAAAAACAATGACTTTATTCGAACTTTATTTTTAAACAATATTTGGGACATTATTATTTTGATGCGTCGAGCTCAAACGACGCTTTAAACAAAGGGCGCTCTTGGGAGGCAACCCAAGTTATCTTTTTCTGTTTTCTTTCTTTTACACTTTTTGCCCCGAATGGCTCCGGCAAGCTGAAACTTCTGCGATTGCCTGCTCCAACGGTTCTGCTTCCATGACAAAGTCCACCGGACGACGTTTCATGCAGATCCACAGCACAGGCATGGAGGAGCGGCATCACTCAGCTTGCCCTACAAAATAAAACCGGGGAAGTACCTGCTTTTCAATTCTGTCTTTTATTTCTGTACTTTACTTTTCTCTCTTTCTCCGACCTCCTTCTCCATTGAGGACAATGTAGATTTTAAGCTTGGGGGATATGAGTTCCTCCTTTTTGCTTTTTGTAAATATCCAAATAAATTCAAAAATTTCAAAAAAAATTATTATATATATATAGCTGTATTTTGGTATTTCAATAAGTACCCCATGTTTATGATTTGTTTTTCTCAAACTTCTTTATAAACAACGTAGTTAATTATAATTTTTCTAATCATTCTTTTTAATCATATTTCACAAGTAAAATGTTGGTCATGCTGTGTTTCTAATTCACGGTAGCATGTTAAGGTAAAATATTTCTCCAAAACGTGCATTTCTATTATGGTTTTCCGTTCTTTATTTTCTTTACTTTCTCTAAAAATTTATCATCCATTATTTTCCTTTTCGCCTTTAGATAATTTTTGTAAGAACAAATTCTGAATAACGTAGTAGATATGAACGATCCAAGTCACATATTATTTTATTTTCAAGAAAATTTCATCAATCTTCTTTTCTTATCTCGAACTTGCTTTTTGCAATTTATCAACTCTATGTTTTAAATAAATTTAAAAAAAAAGCGCGAAAATGATTTAGGCCATTTTTGTTTACGTTTGAGCTTTCCTGCCAACCTAAAATCTTTTACCACTAGTTAGCCGCTTTTGAGCCTTTTTTCTAAATTCATTTGATAACTCCACACAGCATTTCATTTTCACCAAAGCCCAAATTCCTACCTATCTAATCACGCTATTTTTTTTTGATAGGAAATTTTGTGTTATCTTTGGAGAAATTGTTGAAAAAAGTGTACTCAAAAGCAGTGTATTGAAAAACAAAACAAAAACAAAAAAAAGAGAAAAAATGAATGAAAATAATAATAATAAAAAGAGAGATAAATAATCATAAAGAAAAAAAAATAAATTTATTTATACATATTTTGTTTAAAATAAATTTATTTTTTTTTGAAACTCGTTGTTTTGGTTTAGTGTGATTTTTAAGCCGCCATGTTTATATTTGAATTCCACTCCTATTCATATTCCTAAATCAAACGTTTCGGTTCTATTAAGTCCTTTTGATTCACGCCTTTATTTTATTTTATTTAACAACTAAGAAACGACGAAAAGTAAATCAGTTTTAGTTTTGGATTTAAACTTAGATTTTTGTTATTTAATTGATATAATTATAATGCGTTGCTTGGATCTAGTAATAACTCAATACGTTCTTTTCATTGTCATTGCCTTGCTCAAATCTATTTAAAGAATTTCGTCAAAATTCTGGATGATTTATTTTTATTAAGTAAAGTTTATAAAAGTTAAACCATACCTAAATAATTGTTTTAGATTTACATTTTACATTCTCCCTGCCAAGAATTTCGCATAGTACTTGTGTGAGTATGATTAAAACTTTTTGAATTAGTCACTTTTATGATTAGCTAGTCTTTATATCTTTGCTTGGGGACAAGCAAAACTTAAGCTTGGGGGAATTTGATAATACATTTGCAGTCAATTTTATTAGGATATTTTCGGGGTTTTAAAGCCAATCATGTCTTGTAAAGTACTTGTTTTGATTCCCCTTTGTATATATTTTTGTCGCTAATGCTTTTTTTTTTCTGCTTTTTGCAGGTTTTCACGGCTTTCAGCCGAAGTTTGCTGTGACACGCCCAAGGTCACGCCCTACCAGGGCGTGTACCTAGGGCGTGTACCTAGGGCGTGTAACCCAGAGGAATGAAGCAATTGGTCCGAAACTGCATTACGTGGAAACTTAGTGTACACGCCCTCGGTCACGCCCGTGTCACACCCGACACGGGCGTGTACTAGAGGCGTGTCCCCAGGTTCCGAGGAATCGCCGCAGCGCGCTCGTTTTTCCCGCTCCACCGTCGCACCGAAAGTGTCATGCCCCAGGGTCACGCCTGACCCGGGCGTGACATATGGGCGTGTACTTCAGCAATTCCGCCCGTCACCTCCAGCATTCAATTTCAGCTCAACAAAGTCACGCCGCAAACAACACGCCCCAGGTACACGCCCTGCCAGGGCGTGACTTGTGGGCGTGTACCGCAATAACTCCGTCAGAATTCAATTCCTGCCCGAAAAAGTCGCGCCGAATGTGTCACGCCCCAGGGTCACGCCCGACCAGGGCGTGACAGGGGGGCGTGACCCGACCCGAAAAATTCTATAAATAGAGCCCAACTCCAGGGGTTTTAGGACAACTTTTCGCTTTGAGAGGGGAGGTTCTGTCCTTTGTATTTCTGAACTTTTTAAACATGTCTTTCCATTTTTAGTTCTTAGTTGTAGTTTTATGCTTTCCCTGTAGTAGTTCATAGCTTCGTTCTGTAGTATAATGTTAATGATCGCGTAGTTTACCTTTCCATGCACTTGTAATCGCTGGTTTTCATGTTGTAAGATCCCTGTTTCTATTAATAAAAAGTGTTGTTTTCTTTTACGTTTCTGCTCCGTTTTCATTATTCTTCTTCTACTCATCCCCCCTCTTCCTCCTCACCATGATTAACTAATCCTCCATGTACTCGATCTAAATGATCCGAGGTTCGAGTGATTAGGTTATGATGCTTTGAATCTTACCTTTTCTTTTTAGGGTTTAGCTTTGAATTACTCTTGATTTATCACGGGTTGGAGGTATATTATCGATATATACTCTCCACCTTTGCTTTCATTCTGGGCTAGCCGAGAGGCCGAAAGTTTGAAATGAGCACTCAAGAGTAAAGGGAGTTGTTCGCACCCCTCGAGAGAGGCAGACGTTCAAATCTCCCGGATTGGAGTAAAATCCAATAGAGGGTTCACCGCGTAAAGCGAGTTTTAGGCCTCCGATTTTTGCGAAAGTCGGTCGGACCTTCCTAAACTCAGTGGGCACGGCCTTCGAGAGAAGCGTGTCAATAATCATGGAACCTCCACGGTCAAGGACCTTTACCCTAATTAGCTTAGGTTTATTTATCGTATTTTTCTAACCACTCTTGCCGAGGTGATTTCTGATCGAGTGCATTTTCCCTTCATCGTTACTAAGCTTAAGTTAATCGCTCTTTTAGCTCTCTTTATCTTTTCATGCAAGTAGTTCTCTTCTTTAGTCCATTTAGCTAAACCTTATTTTGCCGTCGATAAAATAATAGATTTCGTGTGAGTAAGCTTACTCAACTGTTCCCGGATTTTAATACGACACTTGTGTCCCCTAGCTGCATTTCGATAGGTATACTTGCCTTGATGAATTGTTAGTTTGGTTAATCTCTCCTTGCAGATATCTAAGAGACAATCATCAAACCTTGGGGAACCACTATAAAACTGTGTGAAAGAGCAACTAGATCTGATATACTCTAGAGGGGGGTGAATAGAGTATATGGTGCTTTAAAAGCTTTTGCAAACTTTTACAACAATTGTTGTAATATGTGTGAGCAGAGAAGCAGAAATAAATCTAATCACAGTACTAAACTATGCAAATACTAAGCACAGAAAAATCAAGGCCAGAAACAAAAGAAAACAAGCCAAAACCAGATGACACAAGGGAATATAGTGGTTCCCCAAACTTGGGTACATCCACTCTTCTACCACCCTAGGTAGGAATCCACTGCAGGATGAGTTGATCAGGTGTCCTGGGCACCAATGAGCTTTTGATAAGGTGCTCAAAAACCAAAACAGATTTTTTGATCAGGTGTCTTGCCACCAATGAGCTTTTGACAAGGTGCTCAAAAACCAGATTCAAACTTTTGAAGGGAGTTTGAGAAACCCTTTACAGAGTGGGGGTGAGAGAGTTATGACAGTCTTCTCTTTCTCAACCAACTGAGAAGACTAAGTGGATTGATGTCAAAGCTAACCCTGAGTCCTTGAGATCTTCAGGAAGAAGAGCTTTGCTGAGGGTGATAGGCCTTCAAAGATAGAACTCCAGCAATAAATGATTTCAGCAAGCTGAAATGTTGAGTGTCTGGAGTCTTGAAATGATGTTGGCCTTGAACACTTTGAGAGCTGAAGAGATCTGAAGATTTTTGAAAGCTTGATCTCTTTGATGAGTGTTCTTCAGAATTCTTTTTGACAGAAACTTTTTTTGTATCTTTCTGTATTCTGTATATTGTGTGTCTTCTTTCTTTTGGTTGATGTAGATTCAAAAAACATCCTGTCTTTTATTCTCTATTCCAGAATAGAATGTCATTCTCTGTCAAGGATAGTCGTTGGTCTGCATTGATTGCATCCTTAATTGCAAAAGCTCTTCTGGAGGAAAGTCCACATAATTATTCCTTGAAAAGTCCCTTGAAACTTGGTCCAGAAGTAAATGAAAACGGCTAGCAAATCTCTGAATTAATTGCAGAATAACTCCTGACTGATTTGAATTTGAATTCTGGAAGTTATCTGAAATCGTCGAACTGAGCTCTGCTATCGTCGAGCTGAGCTCAGCGATCTGGAAAACTCAAGCAGCAAAATAATCGTCGATCTGAGCTCAAAGATCGTCGAACTGAGCTCAGAGATAAAGATCCAATGCAGAGTCAAAATCGTCGACCTGAGCTCACCGATCGTCGAATGGAGTTCGACGATATTATGAAGTTGAGCTCAGCAATTATCGAGTGGAGCTCGACGATCCGTCGGAGTTGAGCTAGACGATCGTCGATCGGAGTTCGACGAATCATCATGCTGAGCTCGACGATCAGACTTAGTCTCCAGACAGAAAAACTTGGTCTCTAGGGCAGCTTCCAATCCTAGACTTCTAACCCTTAGACTCAATTCTAATTGACCTATTAAGCTATACAGAAGGTCAAGTAAAGGTTCCTAGAGACATAGTGATCCTGACCCAAATTAGTAATAGGGTGTTCCAACAATCTCCCCCTATTTGGGTTAGGATGACTATTTACAGACTTTGGAAAAATTCAAATAACAACATACAATCAGAGAAGCATAAAAACAGCAGCTAGACATTGCAGAAACATCACAGAGATATATATATATGTATATATGTCATCCAGATAGCAGTCAGAATTCACAAAATTGTCACCTTACACTGTCACTTCTTCTCTTTGCCTTTGACAAGTTTGATTTCTCTGTTTGGATTTAGAGCTTCCTTGTTGGACCTGGTGTCATCTGCTGCAGCCAAATAAGTTTGCTTTGAAGATCTGGGGACCACAACAGCAGGATGCAACTCCATATATCTCTCAGCATCAAAGAATTTGCTGGAAGCATATTTGTCTAGTTCCTTTTATCTTTCCTCTGACATTGTAGAAATATTTGAAGTGTCTAAACCTTGCTCTCTGGCCTTCTTGATCTGATCTAGTGCAGCCAGTTCCTTCATCCTAGCAGTCCAAGCAGCTGGATTCTTTTCAGGGTCCTCAAATGGTACAGGTGGCTCATACCTGTTGGAAGAATTGTCTTGAGGAGGCCTGGCAGACACTGTCTTTTTTAGCTTGTAGGGGAAGGGACCAGAAGTAGTATCAGCAGGACTATGTCCTCCCCTAGAATATGGATGCTGCCTGGAATACCCTTTGGAATAAACTTGAAAATCTCTTTGATTACCCCTTTATCCTCCTCTCCTAGAATAAGAACCCCTAGACTGGCTTTCCCTTTGGTAGGATTTGGCATGGGGTTGATAGGGAGCCTGGCTTCTAGCTGGGGCTTGACTTGCAGAGCTACCACCTGCACCTGCATCAGGAGGAGGTGGTGGAGGAGGATGAGGGTGCTGGAACTGGGAGGAGCCCTTTTCATACTTTCTCTTCTTCTTCATGGCCTTGAGCTGATTTTTAGAATATTGCATCCAATGTTCTGTGATTGGGCAGTTATGCAGAATGTAATAAGGAATATCATTATCATCCTTGACTTTTGCAGGAGGGACCCTTTTCATAGCCTTGCTCCTAGCTTTCCTTTTCCTTGCAATAGTGGCAGAAGAGTCATCAGAGTCTGTCTTGAACTCATCAGATTAAGAACTCTGGGCATCATATAGAGCATCAATTCTCTTCATCAAATCTTTCTTCAGTTGAATAGCGGCAGATGAGGCAGAAGCAGAAGTAGCAACAGAAGGGACAGCAGCAGATGGAGCAACAGATGCAGAGGGTGGAACAGGAGCAAATACAGCAGATGCAACAGATACTGGAGTAGTGACAGCAGAAGTAACAGCAGTAACATCATCAGAATCTGCAGCAGACTCAAAAATAGTGGCCTCTGTCATCAGAAGATCCTTGGAAATTGGCTCATCAGAAGCAATTAGGATTTCAGCAGCAGTGTGAGCAATCTCAGTAGTATCAACAATTTCAGAAGCAAAGTCAGTGTTTTCTTTAACAGCAGCAGCAGCAACAACATCTTCAGAAGAAGCAATCACTGAATGTACAAATGCAGAGATAATGCTAGGGTCACAGTAAGAGACAGGCACCAGTGCCTTGGACAAATCTTCTAGGGCTGGACAGCATTAACCTCTGGGAGATAGCTGAAGAAGGCAGTATCAAAGGCAGAAAGCAAAGACCTTAGGTCTATTGCAAGAACTGCATTAGGAGCCTGACATTCTGGAGGCACAGTAATAGTAGTAGAAGGGGCAGCAGGCACAGAAACATCAGCAGCAGCAGCAGCATGAAGGCTTGCTTCATATGGCATCTCCCCCTGCCTAGATGCAGAGACATCTGTATCAAGGCAAACTGCTGGTGGTGCTGCCTGAGGAAGGAGGGAGGAAAGCCTGGCAGAGAGGGCTGCCACTGACAAGTGTAGAGGGGCCAATGAGGTCTCCAAGAGTAGAGAGAGCCTGGGGGCAATTAGCTCATACAACTTGTCAGCTAGGGCTGAGAGGTCTACTGGCTCAATAATAGGAGTAGAGGTAGAGGGAAAAGGGATAGCTGAGGATGCTGGAAGTGGAGGGCTGGAGAGTGGATTGGATGGCTCAGGAGTTGGGATGGTGGAAATGGAGGACAAGGGGATGGATATGGATGGGGTGAAAGTGGTTTGGTCAATGATATGGTGGAGGAGATCTTGGAATGAAGTTGAGGAGGAGGGTAATTCTGGAGGAGAGGATGGGGAATCATCCATATAGGAGTCATCCAGTAGGGTGAAGGATAGAATGGATGGGGAAGAGGTGACATCTGGTGGAGGGTATGAGAACAGAGGGTGGAAGTGGTCTACTGGTGGAGACAGAATGGGTTCTGGAGATGGAATTGTTGTTGGAGATGGGCTAGAGATGGTAATGGTGGATGGAGCTGGAATGGTGGATGGTAGAGGAAGGGTTGGAAGTGGAGGAGGAGAGGAGGCAGCAACAGCAACATCCAGGTCAGCTGCAGGAGCAGTGTAACGCCCCGAAACTCAAAGGAGCGAAGGGGGACGTTTTGGGCCAGTTTTGGTTTCTGGCTGAAGGCACACGGCCTGGGACACGGGCGTGTCCCAGGGCGTGTCAAGCGTGTGCCGACACTTAGTCGCGAAGTCGTCGAGTTATATTCGACGATTCGTCGAGAATTGGCACACGGCCTGCGACACGGGCGTGTCGCAGGGCGTGTCGACCCGTGTCGACACTTAGCCGTGAAATCGTCGAGATATACTCGACGATTCGTCGAGAATGGGCACACGGCCTGCGACACGGGCGTGTCGCAGGGCGTGTCGACCCGTGTCGACGATCGTCAAGGTGAAATCGTCGAGATTCACTCGACGGTCGTCGGGACAAGACACACGGCCTAGGACACGGGCGTGTCCAAGGCCGTGTCATCGAGTCGTCGATCTCCACTCGACGAAATGTCCCGTGTACACGGCCTGGGGGCCCAGGCATGTCAATATGACACGGGCAAGGACACGGGCGTGTCCTAGAACCCGTGCAGTGCTCGGGTTGAAAACGGGAGAAAATCATGGGGTACACGGCCGGCTACACGACCGTGTGAGGTGGAACACGGGCGTGTCAGCTCGAACACGGGCGTGTTCGATACCCGTGTGCGTGTTCAGAAGATTCGATTTTGACGGCGAATGCGGCACACGGCCCTGGACACGGGCGTGTGCCAGGCCGTGTTCGGCCCAGTTTGGGCATTTCAGCCCCGAATCAAAGCCGTTCGTTTCCTTAGGTTGAGATCCGACGGTTGGGGGATGTTCCTGCAGGGATATACCCGTGAGTTGACTTGGAAAACTTCACTTTTCATGCCTTATCCTCTCTCCAAATCCTTGGAGAAAGTGGAGAGCCATTGGAGGAAGAAGAACTAGATCCCGCCATTGGAGGAGCTTCGGAGCTCCGAATCGCGAGCCGACTCCGGATCCGCGGAGGCAACGCTAGTGCGGTGATTTCCATCCAATTACATTTCGATGGCGCCAAAGAGGAATCCAAGGGTAACGATCCTCATCATGAGCACTAATAGCTCTCTTTCTTAGCATAGGAAGCCCGCTCTCGTGAGTTTGCGAAGAGTTGGAGGCGTTCCTTCGGGTAGATATGTAAAGTCCCCGTTGTTTAGAGTCCGTATGCGAGAACGGACATAGGCATTTTGGTTGAAGCCTACCCGGACATGTTAGTCCGGATCGGTGATGTTGCATTGCATAAGGCCGGAGAAGACTCCGTGCTATTGGTTGTTTTCGGGTTTTCTACGCGGTAGATTGCAGCAGGGAGCCTTGGGGACTAACCCAAAGGTGCACCCGGAAAACTGGGCGGATACGAGATCTTGACAACTTGGTGGCCTGAGAGCCAACTCGAACATAACTGAGTTATGTGACTTGCGGTAGAATGGGACTCGGTGAAAGTTTGACCCGCGCAAATGGCTTAAATTGTCGTTGCGAAGTGAGCACGGGTTAGATGGAGCCGTACCCGCTTTATGTCGTCCGGTTAGAGCGACCTAAGGTTACGCGGGACTCGCCGTTGGCATAAATGTGAGTCTTCGGTGGTCAATGGCTTAAATTGACGTGACCAATACCATGAAGACGAATTGCTCATAGGTTTGGCCGTCTTAGTGGCGGTGGTGAGTCCGGAATGTTAATGGCTTTAATTGACGTAACATCGACCGGTTCACCGAGAATGTGCCCTGAGTGCACGGGGCGTGTGGCCTTACGAGCCAACGTCTGTGATGTTATGGCTATGGTTTTATATTACTCGCTTATGCTAAGGAAATGCAGGGAAGGAGCATCGCCGCCCCGAGTTGGGGGCGGGATCGTTATAATTTGGTCAGCATTGCTGACCGTTGCCTTGTTTTGCCACCGTGCGGTGGATTGTTGCTTGCAGGTGCAGCTGGACCAAGCGGTCAATAGCGGGCTAAAGCCTTTTTTTTGCGAAGCTGGCCCTCGAAGGCCCAAGAAGAAGTGTTTACTGCTTTATTCATGTATGACCGGCCTGCGTGTCGTGGTTGTAAAACATGTAATTTTCAAGTGAAACACTTTGTAAGGCCTTAAGGCCGATTTTGAGTATTTTGTATACATTCCTAACTATTGTAATAGTGGACATTCGTGCTCTAATGCTGGGTTCTTGTGTACAACCTATACAAACTGCTTCCGCTAGAATGCTCTGTGTAGGACGTTGAGATTGGTTGGATGGTTTCCATAAGTAACCACCCGGTCTGTCTGTGGTATATGGCGTCGGGCCCCGGCCGGACCTACTGCTATATGCTATGCGACGGATAGGGGGTGTTACAATTTGGTATCAGAGCCAGGTTTCGATCCTGGGACCTGTGGGTATCAGACTGCTGGTTTTGGTCGGACTTAAGCTGAATTCGTGGACGAATTCTTTATAAGGGGTGGTGAGCACATTGTGTGCGTCATCGTTATAACGGTAAAAGAACCCATGAATGTCCACTTAGGAATGAAAATACTCGTGTTTGAGGAACCTGCGTGTTCCTATAATTGCTGTTCGCAATTTTATTTGGTCGCTTAACGGTGTTTTGTACCACTATAGGTGACCGGAAGCGGTGCTGGACAGCCTGAATGTCCGGTTTCTGAGGAGCATAGTGCACCCGGTGAGGTGTTTGAGCCTCCTCCTTCGTATGAAACCGTTAGAAGGATTGTAGAAGCGGTGTTCGCTGTGACGGGTGCACAGCTAGGAGGAAATGTACAACCCTGCGCCCCTG
Organism: Platanthera guangdongensis; assembly: GCA_039583875.1. NCBI lineage: Eukaryota > Viridiplantae > Streptophyta > Magnoliopsida > Asparagales > Orchidaceae > Platanthera > Platanthera guangdongensis. Next base: position 102,565,856 of record CM077166.1, on the reverse strand, counting down.
TTGTGGCTTCAACGCCGGTGGGCGCGATGCAGCAGATGACCTTTGGTAGACCATTGGGGCAGCAGCTGAGTATGCATTTAGTGCAGGGAGCGCACACAGTTGAGGAATATTTGCAAGCTTTTCTTATGATAAGTCGCTACCCATGCTTTGAGTCGGATAATGAGCAAGCTACAGTCGATAGATTCTATAATGGCCTACGCGCCGAGTTACGAGTCCTACTGCTAGGACCAAAGTTATTGGATTCCAAGCCTTGGTGGAATCAGCTAGATCATTGGAGGCAGAGTTGAGGAAGACCCTCCCGATGCCAGCGACCATGGTATCGAATTATACAAACCCAATAAGAGCTGCATCCGGCAGAATGCTGGAGAAAGGGGCTATGAAATCGACTAGTAAAGCTTCTTACACTTGTTATACGTGTGGAAAGAAAGGGCACTTTGCCCGAGACTGTTGGAATGGTGCTCGGAAGGGTAAGAAACCTATGTCAGGAGCAGTCAAGGATGTCAGTGCAAAGGAAACGGCATTCAAAGTGCCGAACACCTCAAAGTCGGCATATCAAAAATGGTATAAGAAGCATAGGACTTCGGGTCCAGCTCCTTCTGGTACTTCTGGGGCGACTACGGGTCGGACCCCGGGCACATGTTACAACTGTGGGGAGCCGGGGCATTATGCTCGTGATTGCCTAAAGCCATGGAGAAAGCCCGTCGTCGTGACGACATGTATGGTTTAAAGATAGTTTTGCTTTAAATACTTGTTATGCATATTAGCTTAGGACTACTGTGCTAAGCTTTGTTGCGACTTTACTTTATCTGCGAGAGCACCGTTCGTTTAGGGAGCTTCGCGTTCCTTTATTAGGAATTTTATTGTGCCTTGGAGTACCTCCTTCGATGGAAAGAGATAAATTGGATGCGTTATAGTCCAATGGTGCTCATTCGGCGAGGGTAGAATTCATTGCTCTTAGTTTGTGGTTTGGGAATTAGGAGTACGATCTGCAAGCGTCGTTACTTCCATTGGTGGAGTTTGACGTTATATTTCGCATGTACTGGCTCTCGGAACAGCAAGCCTACATAGACTGCGGTAGCAAGGAAGTTAACTTGGGAGCAAGTCGTGAGACGACCTTTATGAGCTCAAAGAGGTCGAGCAAGGCGATGATGGCCGCTCTTCAGGTGGTGAAGGCGGTTTGTGCTAGTGTAGAGCTGTTCTGTACACTAGTGGAGGTTGCAAAGCCGAAGCCCGCGTTGGATTGTATTTCAGTGGTATCGGAATACCCTGATCTGTTCCCCGCAGATCTTCCTGGAGCCCCGCCTCAGCGGGAGATAGATTTTACGATCGAGCTAGTGCCAGGTGCAAGGCCTGTGTCACGATCTCCATATCGGCTAACGCCTAAGGTAATGGCGGAGCTGAAAGCTCAACTACAAGAGTTGTTGGAGCAAGGGTATGCGCGTCCAAGTCCTTCGCCTTGGAGCGCACCGACCCTCTTTAGTAAGAAGAAGAACGGAAGCTTGGGGCTATGTATTAATTATTGGGAGCTCAACAAGGTAACGGAAAAGAGCAAGTACCCAATCCTAAGGATCGATAATCTTGTGATCAGTTGGTAGGGTCAACGGCGTACTCTAAATAGATAAGGGAGAGTGATATCCCTAAGATAACGTTCAGTACAGGACACGAGCGCTACGAGTTTACGGTCATGCCGTTTGGGCTGACTAATGCGCCGTCAGTGTTCATGGATTTGACAAACAGGACGTTCAGGGAGTATGTGTACCATGGTGTGATCGTCTTCGTCGACGATAGTCTGGTGTACTCGCAGAGTAAGGAAGATCACTTTAAGCATCTTCTCTTAGTTTTGAGACACTAAGGAGAAATCAGTTGTATGCCAAGTTCTCGAAGTGCGAGTTTTGGCTATCCTCAGTGGCGTTCCTCGGGCATATAGTTAGTGGAGAGGGTATTGCTGTGGATCCGGCGAAGATTGTTGCGATACGGGAGTGGCCTGAGCTTGCTACGGAAGCAGAAGTCCGGAGCTTTTTGGGGGCTTGCCGGCTATTATAGGCGCTTCGTGGAGAACTTCTCGCGGATAGCGTTACCTCTCACTACCTTGACGAGGAAGGAGCATAAGTTCTTTTGGACGCCGGAGTGCGCGCGAGCTTTTGAGGAGTTTTAATGTCGGTTGACTACGACACCTGTGCTGACTTCGCCAAGTGGAACCGAAGGCAATGAGATTTTTTTAATGATGCGTAGGGCAGCGGTTTGGGTTGCGTGCTACTGCAACACGGAAGCGTAATAGCGTATGGGCGTGAGTTTTGCCTCGAAGCTATGGAGGCATAATTGTATACGGTGTGAAAGTGGATCTCTACGCCGGTCACAAGAGCGTGAAGCATCTAGTTGATCAGAAGGATCTGAATATACGACAGCGTAGATGGATGGAGTTCTTGGGAGACTATACATTCAAGATCCACTACGCGCCTGATAAAGGGAATGCGGTTGCTGACGCGGCGAGTCTCCAAGCCCCAGCTCGAGCCCATTGGCTGTCGGTGCAAGATGAGCGGTTGGTGCGAGAGTTGGTGGCGTTGGGGATCGTTTGTATGGGCAAGCAATCAAGTGCTGAAGCAGTTCATGGTAGAGGCTCTGGATGAGTCAAATTCCCAATTCGTCATGGAGGACGTATTGCTTTAGAAAGACGGTCGTCTGTGCGTCCCAAGCATGGGTAATTTACGGGTGGAGTTGTTGTACGAGGCACACCATACCAAGTACTCGATTCACCCGGGGAGCACGAAGATGTGCCGCGATGTAAAGAAACTATTTTGGTGGCCGTGTTTGAAAAAGGATGTGGCGCTATACGTAGCGAAGTGCCAAACCTGCGCCTTGGTAAAGGCGGAGTGCCAAAAGCCGGGAGGATTTTTCTTAAGTCCTTGCCTATTCCGGAATGGAAATTCGACGACATCTCTATGGACTTTGTGCACGGTTTGCCAAGGTCGCAAAAGGGAAACGACGCCATTGGGTGGTTGTCGATCGATTAACGAAGGTGTCTCATTTTATTCCGCATAGGAAGGATGATCTGGTGCAGAAGCTAGCAAAGCTTTATGTGGATAACATAGTACGGCATCATGGTGTGCCCCGCAGCATCGTGAGTGACCGAGATGAGCGGTTCACGTCCAATGATTGGAGGCTGTTGCGACAAATGTTGGGAACAAAGTTGAAATTCAGCACAGCCACCCATCCGCAAACGGATGGGCAGACCGAGAGGGTCAATAGAACCGTGGAAGACATGCTCCGCATGTGAGTCTTGGATTTTGGAAAGCAATGGGAAGACCACCTTTATTTGGTGGAGTTCGCATACAACAATAGCTACCAAGCAAGTACTCAGATGACGCCCTTCGAGGCCCTATATGGTAGGAAATGTCGGACGCCGTTGTCTTGGTTAGAAACGGGTGAGTCAAAGTTGTAAAAGCGATCGGAAGTGAAGGATGTTACTTCTTTGGTGAGAACGAGTCGGGAGAGGTTGCTTATCGCTCAGGACCGGCAAGCAAAGTACTATAATGCCAAGCACAGGAACGTGGAGTTCGCTGTGGGCGATTATGTATACTTAAAGATCAAGCCATTCAAGGGTGTCTCGCGGGTGCGACGATTGAAAAAGCTAAGCCCGAGGTACCTTGGACAGTTCGAGGTTCTGGAGCGAGTTGGTGAAGCGGCCTATAGGTTGAAGCTTTCGGTGGAGCTAAGTGGTTTACACGATGTATTCCACATTTCGATGCTTCGGAAGGCGGTACAAGAGCCTACGCGAGTGATCGCGGTCGATCAAGTGCCGGTGGATAGTGGGCTAACGACAAAGGTCAAGCCCGTGCAGATTGAGGACTCGGAGGTCAAGCGGCTACGCAATAAAGAGATCAGGATGGTCAAGGTCCGGTGGGACAATTGCGGTTGTGAGGAGCTCTCTTGGGAACGAGAGCAGACTATGCTTGACGAGTATCCGGAGTTGTTCCGCTCAGGTACGAATGTGTTTTTGTATATCTTTCCTTTATGTAATTTCGTGGGCGAAATTCTTTTAAGAGGGGAGAGTTGTAACGCCCCGAAACTCAAAGGAGCGAAGGGGGACGTTTTGGGCCAGTTTTGGTTTCTGGCTGAAGGCACACGGCCTGGGACACGGGCGTGTCCCAGGGCGTGTCAAGCGTGTGCCGACACTTAGTCGCGAAGTCGTCGAGTTATATTCGACGATTCGTCGAGAATTGGCACACGGCCTGCGACACGGGCGTGTCGCAGGGCGTGTCGACCCGTGTCGACACTTAGCCGTGAAATCGTCGAGATATACTCGACGATTCGTCGAGAATGGGCACACGGCCTGCGACACGGGCGTGTCGCAGGGCGTGTCGACCCGTGTCGACGATCGTCAAGGTGAAATCGTCGAGATTCACTCGACGGTCGTCGGGACAAGACACACGGCCTAGGACACGGGCGTGTCCAAGGCCGTGTCATCGAGTCGTCGATCTCCACTCGACGAAATGTCCCGTGTACACGGCCTGGGGGCCCAGGCATGTCAATATGACACGGGCAAGGACACGGGCATGTCCTAGAACCCGTGCAGTGCTCGGGTTGAAAACGGGAGAAAATCATGGGGTACACGGCCGGCTACACGGCCGTGTGAGGTGGAACACGGGCGTGTCAGCTCGAACACGGGCGTGTTCGATACCCGTGTGCGTGTTCAGAAGATTCGATTTTGACGGCGAATGCGGCACACGGCCCTGGACACGGGCGTGTGCCAGGCCGTGTTCGGCCCAGTTTGGGCATTTCAGCCCCGAATCAAAGCCGTTCGTTTCCTTAGGTTGAGATCCGACGGCTGGGGGATGTTCCTGCAGGGATATACCCGTGAGTTGACTTGGAAAACTTCACTTTTCATGCCTTATCCTCTCTCCAAATCCTTGGAGAAAGTGGAGAGCCATTGGAGGAAGAAGAACTAGATCCCGCCATTGGAGGAGCTTCGGAGCTCCGAATCGCGAGCCGACTCCGGATCCGCGGAGGCAACGCTAGTGCGGTGATTTCCATCCAATTACATTTCGATGGCGCCAAAGAGGAATCCAAGGGTAACGATCCTCATCATGAGCACTAATAGCTCTCTTTCTTAGCATAGGAAGCCCGCTCTCGTGAGTTTGCGAAGAGTTGGAGGCGTTCCTTCGGGTAGATATGTAAAGTCCCCGTTGTTTAGAGTCCGTATGCGAGAACGGACATAGGCATTTTGGTTGAAGCCTACCCGGACATGTTAGTCCGGATCGGTGATGTTGCATTGTATAAGGCCGGAGAAGACTCCGTGCTATTGGTTGTTTTCGGGTTTTCTACGCGGTAGATTGCAGCAGGGAGCCTTGGGGACTAACCCAAAGGTGCACCCGGAAAACTGGGCGGATACGAGATCTTGCCAACTTGGTGGCCTGAGAGCCAACTCGAACATAACTGAGTTATGTGACTTACGGTAGAATGGGACTCGGTGAAAGTTTGACCCGCGCAAATGGCTTAAATTGTCGTTGCGAAGTGAGCACGGGTTAGATGGAGCCGTACCCGCTTTATGTCGTCCGGTTAGAGCGACCTAAGGTTACGTGGGACTCGCCGTTGGCATAAATGTGAGTCTTCGGTGGTCAATGGCTTAAATTGACGTGACCAATACCATGAAGACGAATAGCTCATAGGTTTGGCCGTCTTAGTGGCGGTGGTGAGTCCGGAATGTTAATGGCTTTAATTGACGTAACATCGACCGGTTCACCGAGAATGTGCCCTGAGTGCATGGGGCGTGTGGCCTTACGAGCCAACGTCTGTGATGTTATGGCTATGGTTTTATATTACTCGCTTATGCTAAGGAAATGCAGGGAAGGAGCATCGCCGCCCCGAGTTGGGGGCGGGATCGTTATAATTTGGTCAGCATTGCTGACCGTTGCCTTGTTTTGCCACCGTGCGGTGGATTGTTGCTTGCAGGTGCAGCTGGACCAAGCGGTCAATAGCGGGCTAAAGCCTTTTTTTTGCGAAGCTGGCCCTCGAAGGCCCAAGAAGAAGTGTTTACTGCTTTATTCATGTATGACCGGCCTGCGTGCCGTGGTTTGTAAAACATGTAATTTTCAAGTGAAACACTTTGTAAGGCCTTAAGGCCGATTTTGAGTATTTTGTATACATTCCTAACTATTGTAATAGTGGACATTCGTGCTCTAATGCTGGGTTCTTGTGTACAACCTATACAAACTGCTTCCGCTAGAATGCTCTGTGTAGGACGTTGAGATTGGTTGGATGGTTTCCATAAGTAACCACCCGGTCTGTCTGTGGTATATGGCGTCGGGCCCCGGCCGGACCTACTGCTATATGCTATGCGACGGATAGGGGGTGTTACAAGCAGAGACCTGTGGGGGAGTGACTCTATGAGTCCTGGTGCCTGATGGAGCACTTGAGGAGGGCCTGCCAGGCTTGCTGATTTGCCTGTCCCACTTGCCAAAGAGGGCACAAGTGAGTCTCTTGGAGGCATTTATGTGCACTCCAGAGGAGACCAGCAAGGCAGGGCACCTGTTTTGCAGGAAGACTCCAAGAATCCTTCCAAAGTTAACAAAGCTTTTGTTTATTTTCTTCTTGATTAGGTCAAAGAAGACCTCTCCCCAGTTCAAACTTCTCTTATCCACCAGAGCTCCCATGAGGCAGAGCTGGTATCTGGATATGGTATCATGTGCAGAGTGCTTTGCCAGCAGCACTTTCCCTACCACATCTGCTAGGAACCTGTATTCAACAGACAGGTTCCTCTTGAATAACTTGCTAGGGTTTCCCTCTGGATGACCCATCCTGGCAAGCATGTCAGAAAACTCCTCTCCAGATAACTCAGCAGTATCATCTCCATTTCTTAGTCCAAAAACCTCTGTTAAAATGGTGGGGGTCAGAGGTACCTGAGTTCCAACAATGGACCCAACTATTGTGGAGTTGTCTTGATTATGAGCAGTATAGACCCACTCCTTTATCTCATCTGAAGCAAGCTTGATTCTAGTGGTCATGAGGGCAGACAGATTCTGATCCTTGAATAAATCCAGTATATCTTGGAAGATTTGATCAGTGGTGTTGAAAGATTCCATATCAATGTCGAATCCAGCATCGAACTTCATTGCGGCTAGAACTGCAACGGACACAGCCATTGTACCTGCAAAAATTCAACAAACAAAACAACCAAGAGTAGAACTGTTTGGAGGGAAAGAAAATCCTTGCAGAGAAATCGAAAGCGCAAGAGAGAACGACGGCGAAAAATGAGTTTTATATTAGGGTTCGACGCAGAATTGGAAAGATCGTTGAACTCAGTTCGACGATCGAGGCTTCTAAAGGAATCTGAAAAGTTTTCAACATCGTCGATCTCCGTTCGACGATATTGGAGAGCGTCGAGCTCCGTTCGACGATCGTGCAGAGAACAAGATCGTCGAGCGCCGTTCGACGATCGTTGACCGGAAGAGATAGTTCATACTATCTGAGAGGCGCTGAACTCAGTTCGACGATTTTTGGAAATCGTCGATCTTCGTTCGACGATCTTAGGGGAAATCGTCGAGCGCAGTTCAGAGATCAGAAAGATTCTAGACACCAAGGAAAATCAGAATGTTTGCCTAGTCTTGGTCAATTTTTAAGCTTTCAAAATCTTGGATATTATTTAAGGCTTCCTCCATCTAACATTCCTAACTGATTTAGGAAGAAGGTGTGTTTCTTTTCATCCAAAGGCTTGGTGAAAATATCTCCCCTTTGTAAATCAGTTGGGATATATTGTAATTCAATTTTGTGTTTTTCAACATTATCCCTTAAGAAATGATGCCTAATCTCTATGTGTTTTGTCCTACTATGGAGGACTGGATTTTGAGCTATGGAAATAGCACTTGTGTTATCACAAAAGATTTTAGACTTCTCTAAGTTGTATCCTCAGTCTAGGAGTTTGTTTTGGATCCACAAAATTTGTGAACAACAACTGCCTGTAGCCATATATTCAGCTTCAGCAGTTGAGGTTGACACAGATGTTTGTTTCTTACAAAACCAAGAGACAAGTCTATCACCAAGGAACTGACAAGTTCCACTGGTGCTTTTCCTGTCAATTCTGCATCCAGCATAATCAGCATCAGAGAATCCAGTTAACTCAAATGCTGAATCTTTTGGATACCAGAGGCCTAGATTTGGACAACTTTTAACATACCTGAGAATTCTCTTTACTAATGTTAGGTGTGAATCTCTAGGGTTTACTTGGAACCTAGCACATATACATGTAGCAAACATTATATCTGGTCTACTAGCTGTAAGATACAGTAAAGAGCCAGTCATTGCTCTATATGTTGTCTGATCAACAGGTTTCCCATGTTCATCAACATCCAATACAGCATTGGTAGGCATGGGTGTTTTCATACAAGATGCCTCAGACATACCAAATTTCTTAACCAGTTCATTAGCATATTTGGTTTGAGAAATAAAGATGCCTTCAGCATGTTGTTTGACTTGCAATCCTAGGAAGAAGGACAGCTCACCCATGCTACTCATCTCAAATTTAGAATGCATCAGGTTAGAAAACCTTCTGCACAATTTTGAGTCAGTAGAACCAAAAATGATATCGTCTACATAAATTTGTACTAGTAGGGTATGGGACTTATGGGTTCTAATAAAAAGAGTTTGGTCTACTCTACCCCTTATAAAACCATTTTCCAAGAGAAAGCATGCTAGGGTCTCATACCATGCTCTAGGAGCTTGCTTGAGACCATATAATGCTTTGTTCAGTCTAAAAACATAATCAGGAAGAGTTGGAGAGATAAAACCTGGAGGTTGTCTGACATAGACTTCCTCTTTGATGTCTCCATTTAAGAAAGCACTTTTGACATCCATCTGATAAACCTTGAAGCCTTTGTGAGCTGCATAAGCTAGAAATATCCTGATGGCTTCCAATCTTGCAACAGGTGCAAAAGTCTGGTCGTAGTCAATTCCTTCTTCTTGAGAATATCCTTGAGCAACTAGCCTTGCCTTGTTCCTTATAATTACTCCTTGATCATCCAGTTTGTTTTTGAATACCCATTTTGTTCCAACAATGGAATGATCCTTAGGCTTTGGCACTAGTTCCCATACTTTGTTCCTCTCAAATTGATGCAATTCCTCTTGCATTGCAATGATCCAATATGGATCTTGCTCTGCATCTTGAATGGACTGAGGTTCAATTTGAGATAGGAAGCAGGTGTGCAACAGGTTTTGGTTGACCTGATTTCTGGTTTGCACACTAGCTGAGATTTCTCCAATTATTTGGGAAATTGGATGGTCTCTTGATGTTACTAAATCAACAGGGGGTGTTGATTGTTCACCAACCTGTGTTGTTGTTTCCTCTTGTGGTACAACAACTGGCTCTTCAGATTGTGCTTCAATATGTGAAGCATTCCCTTCATCTTCACTGCTTTCTTCTTCTTGAGCAACCTGTAACTTGTTCATATCTTCAACTAGAGAGAGTTCCTGCAAAGGTTCTATGGTAGAAGAAATCTTCTCCTTGAAAGACATGTTAGTTTCATCAAAAGAAATATGAACAGATTCCTCAATTTTCAAAGATGATTTATTATAGACCCTATAGGCCTTGCTGATCATGGAGTATCACAGAAACACTCCTTCATCAGCTTTGGCTTGAAATTTTGCTAGATATTTCTTGTCATTATTGTGAATATAGCAAATACAACCAAAAATTCTGAAATAGTCAACTTTAGGTTTCTTCCCTTTGAGTAATTCATAGGGAGTCTTTCCCTTTAGTTTATGTATTAGACTTCTGTTCAGCATATAGTTGGAGGTGTTCACTGCCTCTGCCCAAAAGGATAGAGGTAGATGAGCATCTGACAACAATGTAGTGGCAGATTCAATAAGGGTTCTATTTTTCCTTTCAGCTACCCCATTTTGTTGAGGAGTTCTAGGAGCTGAGAAAGTATGCCTGATCCCTTCACTCTGACAGAACTCTTGCATAAGAAGAGAATCAAACTCTGTCCCATGATCACTTCTGATCATGGCAATGTGAGTATTGAACTCAATCTGTATACATTTGAGAAACTCTGTCAGACACTTAAAGTTATCAGACTTCTTCCTTAGAAAGAACACCCAAGTGAATCTAGAGAAGTCATCTACAACTACTAAAGTGTAGGATTTCCCTCCTAGGCTTTGTACTGTGATGGGTCCAAATAGATCCATGTGTAACAGATACAATATCCTAGGTGAATCACTCTTATTAAGTGACTTAAAACTGTTTTTAGTTTGCTTGCCTAATTGACAAGCCCTGCAGAGTCCCTCCTTCTTGAAGGGGCCAGAAGGTAGTCCTCTAACAAGGTTGTCCTTGGATAGCCTAGCAATAGTTCTAAGGTTTAGGTGTCCTAGTCTCTTATGCCATAAAACATTTGGTCTACAGATAGAGTTAAACAGGCAAATATCTACATTAGTTGAAAGAAAATCTACTAGATAGATGTTACCTTTCCTTTTACCTGTCAACACAGTTGTGTTGTCCTCTAACTTGATTCTGCATAAGGTTTTGCTGAAGGTCACCTGGTAGCCTTCATCACATAGCTGACTGATGCTGATTAGGTTGTGCTTCAGTCCTTCCACATAGGCTACCTTCTTGAAGGTTACTGAACCAATCTAGACTGCACCATATCCTTTAGTTTGTCCAAAGTTGGAATCACCAAAGATAACTTTGGGTCCAAGCTTGGCTCTAAAGGAAGTGAGGTTGTCCTTGTTCCCTGTCATGTGCTTAGAGCACCCACTATCCAAATACCATTGCTGCTAAGATGTTGGATAGGTCTTTACCTGCACATAAAATAATTCATTTGTTTTTGACCCAGTTTACCTTGGGCCTAGGTTGATAACCTCTGAATTCTGAAATGAAAGACATCCCAGGTTGACTCTTATATCCTTCAGGATGATATCTCCTTGGAGGTATAATCCATTCAGTATAAGGTTAAAGGTTGGGATGAAGAACCCTTATGATTCAATTTTGATTTGCCTTTGACAAAGTTTCCAGAGTTCTGACCTATGTTCGACGATCTTGGAGCTGAGTTCGACGATCTTGGGTCAGATCGTCGAGCTCCGTTCGACGGTCGACTATAGGTGAGGTCAGGTATATGTGATCGTCGACCTGCGTTCGACGACTCTGGCTGAGATCGTCGATCAGCGTTCGACGATTTTTCCTGAGATCGTCGAGCTGCGTTCGGCGATCGTCGATCTTCATTCGGCGATCGTCGATCTCCGTTCGACGATTTTTGCTGGGACTTAGTTTTCTGAGGCAGATCAGAATTTTTCCTGGCAACCTCTACAACTCCCTTTCCTTGTTAGAAATAAACTTGATGGAGTTGTTAGGACTATAGGTTGGCTGGATGAAGCACCCAAGCCCAGTGTACTGTTGAATCTAGAGTTCACTGTGCTTGTGATGTCCATTAGCTTGATGCTTCTCCCATTAAGGGATTCTTCAAGTTTCATGGCCTCAGAGAGCTCACTTTTCAGTGAAGCTATTTGTTCCCTACAGTTCTCCAACTCATGATAGAGTTTGAGGTTTTCTGACTTTAAAACATTGTGTTCAGATAATTGATTTCTGAGAGAGATAATCTCTTTCTCAGACTTTAGTAGGTCTAAATACAGTGCTTTAAATTCAGATTTAAAATCTTCTGAAGTAAAATCAAAAGAACCAATTACCTGATCTTCTTCAGGTTGAGTCTCTGAGTCTGACTCTGACTCCTCTTCCTCTGAATTGTTCTGTGAGGCATTGATTGCCATCATACAGAACTCCTTTTCTTCTGCATCATCCTCATCATCACTTGAGCTAGAAGAGGCTTCTGACTCCTCTTCTGTCTCACTCCAGGATTCAACAACAAACCCTTTTCTTGTATGCTTATTTTTGCTTGAAGAAGGTTTGTCACTTCCATTCCTTTTGGAGTCTTTCTCCTTTCTTCTTTCTTTTCTGTCCCTTCTGTCCTTGATCTTGTTCTCTGGACAGTCAGGAACTATGTGCCCTGGTTTCCTGTAACCAAAGCAGATAATATCTTTATTATTGCTAATGGACTTGTCATACCTTGGCTTGTCCTGCTCCTTGTATGATCTTCTTCTGAAGTCCTTTCTGGCCATCTTGTAGAATCTTTTGGCCAACAAGCTGAGAAGTTCATCATTGCCTGTAGCTTTATCTTCAGGCAGATCTTCAGTTGCCTTCAATGCTATGGTCTTCTCTTTTCTTATGGCTGTGAAGCAGCCTTCTGTTCTTCCTCTCTATTCTTGATGAGCAGCTCATAAGATTTGAGCTTACCCAACAAGGCTTCAGTGGTGATCTCATTCAGACTTCTGGCATCTTTAATTGGCCAGATTCTTGAATCCCAAGTGCTGGGGAAGCACATTAGGATCTTGTCATTAAGTTCTATCGGAGAAATCTCTTTGTCCAATGTCCTTAGTTCACTGACAATTAGACTCAATCTGTTGTACATGTCTCCCACTGACTCAGTCTCTCCCTTCTTGAAGTTCTCATATTGAGTGATGAGATGGGATCTTCTGTCCTTTCTCTCATCAGCTGAGCCTGAGACTATTTCTGAGAGTCTATCCCAAATTTCCTTGGCTGAATTACATTCAGCTACCTTTTGAAAAATGTCATCTGACATTGTCTGAGCTAGAATGTTCATAGCCTTGGCATCAGCTACTTTCCATTTTTTGATGTCAACATCTGTTCCTGATGGAGGTGGAACAGCATTTGTACTTGTGCTCTCTGGGGGTCTTGGACACACTGTCAAAACAGAATTAAATATATCTTCATCAATAGAATTCATGTAGAGTCTAATCCTTGCTTTCCAAAGTGCAAACTTTGACAGATTGCACACTGGAGGTCTGGTGCTAGCATAATCTTTGTTTTGGGCCACAATTTGTGCAAACAGAATCTAATAATAAAAAATACAAAAAAAATCTAGTTTGGGATCTTGAGGTTCAGGTGTTAGCCTGTACAACCAATCAGATATGGTATGTTTAACCAACCTCGCTCTGATACCAATTGAAAGAGCAACTAGATCGGATATACTCTAGAGGGGGGTGAATAGAGTATATGGTGCTTTAAAAGCTTTTGCAAACTTTTACAACAATTGTTGTAATATGTGTGAGCAGGGAAGCAGAAATAAATCTAATCACTGTACTAAACTATGCAAATACTAAGCACAGAAAAATCAAGGCCAGAAACAAAAAGAAAACAAGCCAAACCAGATGACACAAGGGAATATAGTGGTTCCCCAAACTTGGGTACATCCACTCTTCTACCACCCTAGGTAGGAATCCACTGTAGGATGAGTTGATCAGGTGTCCTGGGCACCAATGAGCTTTTGATAAGGTGCTCAAAAACCAAAGCAGATTTTTTGATCAGTGTCTTGCCACCAATGAGCTTTTGACAAGGTGCTCAAAAACCAGATTCAAACTTTTGAAGGGAGTTTGAGAAACCCTTTACAGAGTAGGGTGAGAGAGTTATGACAGTCTTCACTTTCTCAACCAACTGAGAAGACTAAGTGGATTGATGTCAAAGCTCCCCTGAGTCCTTGAGATCTTCAGGAAGAAGAGCTTTGCTGAGGGTGATAGGCCTTCAAAGATAGAACTCCAGCAATAAATGATTTCAGCAAGCTGAAATGTTGAGTGTCTGGAGTCTTGAAATGATGTTGGCTTGAAATGATGTTGGCCTTGAACACTTTGAGAGCTGAAGAGATCTGAAGATTTTTGAAAGCTTGATCTCTTTGATGAGTGTTCTTCAGAATTCTTTTTGACAGAAACTTTTTTTGTATCTTTCTGTATTCTGTATATTGTGTGTCTTCTTTCTTCTGGTTGATGTAGATTCAAAAAACATCTTGTCTTTTATTCTCTTTTCCAGAATAGAATGTCATTCTCTGTCAAGGATAGCCGTTGGTCTGCATTGATTGCATCCTTAATTGCAAAAACTCTTCTGGAGGAAAGTTCACAGAATTATTCCTTGAAAAGTCCCTTGAAACTTGGTCCAGAAGTAAATGAAACGGCTAGCAATCTCTGAATTAATGCAGAATAAACTCCTGACTGATTTGATTTGAATTCTGGAAGTTATCTGAAATCGTCAAACTGAGCTCTATTATCGTCGAGCTGAGCTCGGTGATCTGGAAAACTCAAGCAGCAAAATAATCGTCGATCTGAGCTCAAAGATAGTCGAACTGAGCTCAGAGATAAAGATCCAATGCAGAGTCAAATCGTCGACCTGAGCTCACCGATCGTCGAATGTAGTTCGACGATATTATGAGTTGAGCTCAGCGATCGTCGAGTGGAGCTCGACGATCCGTCGGAGTTGAGCTAGACGATCGTCGATCGGAGTTCGACGAATCGTCGTGCTGAGCTCGACGATCAGACTTAGTCTCCAGACAGAAAAACTTGGTCTCCAGGGCAGCTTCCAATCCTAGACTTCTAACCCTTAGACTCAATTCTAATTGACCTATTAAGCTATACAGAAGGTCAAGTAAAGGTTCCTAGAGACATTAGTGATCCTGACCCAAATTAGTAATAGGGTGTTCCAACACTGTGTCTACTGTGTGCTTGTGGAATTCTGTGATTGCTGATTGTGTGCTGTGATAATAAAGTAGATTTAATTATGTATTATAAGTTGAATTCTGCCTAAAAAGTCAAAAAGATTTAAGTCACCTATTCACCCCCCCCCCCCTCTAGGTGATTAGGTACATATCTTTCAGGCTGCATCCGTGATTTCTAGAGCTATGTAAGGAGATTTCTCCCTCCTTTCTTTCATGTTTGTTTTTTGGCTTTAGCTTTAGCTCTGTAATAGTTTGTAATATTTTTCCTTAATATAAATGTTAGATTTTTCTCTCTCTTATTTGTCTTTGGAATGAACTCTTGTGCCCATTTTTCTCTCATTTTATTCTTAGTTTCATCTTTGTTCTTCATTTATGAAAAGTGTGTGTGTTGTATGAGTGTAACATGCTTAATATTCTTGTTTTTAACTTGTCTTCATGCTTAGGTATGATAGTTTTCCTCTTTTTCACCATGTCTTTTTCTTGAAAGAATTGGATTTCTTCTTATGAATTTACAAAAGAGATTTGAAAAGTGATTTTGTTCTTTTTTTTTTTTACTTAGTTTTTCTTTTAGGATTGTAAAACCTCTTGTTCTTTTTATTTTCTCTTCACCTTTTTATCACTTTATGAATTCTTAAGATGAAAAGTTATAGATATTAATTTTTGAGCACCTTTGATTTTGACTTTATTTTGTAAAACTTTTTGCTCATTCTCTTTTTATTTGTTCTTTTTATGTGTTTTGGGTAAGTTTTAGAGTAGAATCTTGTATTTTAATTATAAGCAACTTTGATTTTTCTTCGTTATTAGTGTGTGTGAGGTATGAGCATAATTTTCTTTTTTCTTCTCATTTTCATTTTGTGTGTGGTGAGTGTATGAGTTATAACTTTTTATTGCTTTCCTCAATTTTGTAGAGTGTGTGAGTGTAGGTGTTAAATTTTAATGCTTTTCTTTTAATGCTTTGTTCAAACTACTTGGCCTGCAAACTTTTCAGTCATTCTAAATGTATTTATTTTTTGTTTTTTTTTATGTCCTTTCTAAAATCTTTAGCATTTAATTTCGAACTCGCACCTCACTAAATTATAAAGCCGTCCCCATACCGATGTGTGGCTAAACACTATTAGCCTCGACATCGAAGAGCATTGGGAACATTTAAAATGATTTCTAATAATTGAAGCTCTTTATTTTCATTTTAATTTAAGACTAAGGTTTACCCCCGGTTTACGACGCGTAGGACCACATTATCGATGTGTGGGCCCATTTCCGTATTCCATATGCTAGCTAGCCGAGAGGCCCGTGTCATATGGACCGATCACCCCCCTGGGTAAATAGAGTTGCGTGCATACTCTCGAAAGAGGACAAAGCATAATTCTACCGGATTGGTTCCCACCCAATAGCGGGGTTCTTAGCGTAAAGCGGGCGTTAAGAGGAATCCTTCGTCGGACTAACGTTCGGTCGAATAGTCTTAACGTTTAGGTGAGCGATATCCATATAGCTAGGTGAGCTCACATTTGTGGAACCTCCACGGCCAAGTTCCTTTATTAATTTGAAAACTAAGTCCTATAATTGTTAAAAATTGTTTTAGTCTTAATCCGATTCGATGCCGAGCGTTAACCTTCATCGAATATTTTCTAAAATGTTTTTCCCTCCTTTACTTTTTCCGTCTTTACTTTACAAAAAAAAATCCACTTTACTTTCAGTAAAATAATAGTCCTCCCGGAGGAGTAAGAATAGTCAACACGACCCCGAGAACAATACGACCTCGGTATTCCCCCGAATATCGAGTACTACTTGCGATAGGTGCCTTGCCAGCTAAGCAAGCCCGCGGCTATCGACTCACCGAACCAACCACAGTAAGAGTCTGTTTGCGGGCCAATCAAGTTTTTGGCGTCATTGCCGGGAATCTACTTTCTTCGAGTTGCTATTTCGAATTCCGAGTCTATTACTTTTACTTATTTTCTATAAAAAAATATACTAAAAACTTTATTTTAAACAAAAAAAGTTTATATTTGTTTTATTTTTGTTTGGGTGATGACCCATGGACAACCCTCCGAGTCTGAAGATTTTGACTTCGACCCTGAGATCGAACGCTCTCTTGCGCGCATCCGATCTCAACGCCGAAATCCTTCTTTAGATCCCGAGGAATCTATCGGAGAACCCACTGTTGTAGTTATGGCCGCGCCTAACCTTCCCCCGGCGGCCGAGCGTACTAATGCTTATTACGCCCGGCCTAACCTGGATGATTCTGGGTCGAGTATTGTTCGCCCTGCGGTGGCGAATAATAATTCGAAATAAAGTCGAGTGTCATTCAAATGGTCCAAAACGCCATGCAGTTCGATGGAATGCCGGATGAGGACCCGAATGTCCACTTGTTCAATTTCTTGGAGATATGCGACACCTTCAAGATTAAAGGCGTCACTGATGACGCCATTCGCTTGCGCTTATTTCCTTTTTCCTTAAGTCCAAAGCCAAGGTGTGGTGAATGCCCTCCCGCGAGGATGTATCACCACGTGGGCTGAGTTGACGGAACGGTTCCTAACGAAGTACTTTCGCCCGCAAAAACTACAAGTTGCGGGCGACATTTTCTTCGTTTGTGCAAAACGATCCTGAGTCTCTATACGAGACTTGAGAACGGTTTAAGGAATCCTCCGCCGGTGCCGCACCACGCGCTGCCTACGTGGTTGCAAGTCCCAAATTTTTTTATAATGGGCTGAATTTTCAGATGCGTCAAATGATTGATGCGGCTGCCGAGGTATGCTTAACAAACAAACCCCTAAGGCCGCCCAGGATTTATTCGAAGACATGGCTATGACGCCTATCAATGGAACGTCTCGCGGGACGCCCAAAGCCGGCGACTGGTCTTTTTGAGGTGATGCCACTGCTCTCTTGACCCTTCAAGTTGAAAGGTTAACAAAGCAGGTGCGAGATGTCTGTTGCCTCCTCCACTCCGCCTTGTTTATTCCCCCTAATGTTTGCGTAGCTGAAGAGTTCGTGGACTTCATGGAAACTTCGGTCGTCCTCCCATCACCCAACAACACCCTTATAGTAATAACTATAAATCCGGGTTGGAGGAATCACCCCAACTTCTCGTGGAGCAACTCGAATATGCTCAGCGTCCCCCTATTCTTATGCGCCCGGATTTCTTCCTCCTCCTCCTCTTCCGAAACCCTCCCGATGGAGGAAAATATTTCGAAGTATATTGTGTCCAACGAGTCAAATATCCTGAACATTACCGGATCGCTAAAAACACTCGAACAACAGTGGACAGCTGGCGAGGATGATGTCCGAGCGCGCGCTCGGGGCACTGCCGGGAAACACGGAGCCCAATCCGCGGGAGATGCCAACGCTATAACCCTCCGTAGCGGAAAGGAGGTGGTCGATCCAAAACGGACCGACCCTCAGGTAATTATTTTAAACAAGCCCTTCCATATCCGCATAAGTTAGATAACGAGCGTAAGGACGCGCAATATTCAAAATTTTTTTTATTATTAAAACAATTCACATTAATGTTCCCTTTTGCGAAGCTATCTCGCAAATGCCCAAATATGCGAAAGTTTTAAAAGAACTACTTTCTAATAATGCAAATTAGAGGATTTTCGCATGTATCTCTCAACGCCGTCTGCTCGGCGGCCCTTACTAATAAATTGCCCACAAACAAAACGACCCAGGACGGTTTTTCCATCCCGTGCCTTTTTGCGATATATTAGTAAAGTACGCCTTAGCTGATTTAGGGGCTAGCATTAATCTGATGTCGTTCTCGCTCTGTTCACGTTTAGCTTTGGGTACTCCTAGTCCTACGAATATGCGCATCCAATTAGCGGATCGCTCGGTTAAGTTCCCTATCGGGGTAGTGGAGGACGTCCTTGTCCGAGTCGACAAGTTTACCTTCCGGTAGACTTCGTCATCTTAGATATCGAGGAGGACGCCGAGAACCAATAAAACTCGGTCGCCCTTTTCTCTCCCCACCTCCCGCGCACTAATAGATGTTAGTAATGGTAGCCTTCTCCTTCCGAGTAGGCGATGATCAGTTACTTTCTCTATTAATCCTCGATGGCAATTTGTCATCGAGCGACGATTTCTGCTACTCTTTAGATACCTTTTTGGAGATCGTTCTTCTCCCGTTTTCGAGTCCGTGTTTTTAGATGACGATCTTTATGCGCTCGAAAATTTTAATGCGATGAGGTACTTCTAGACTTGCCTTTCGAACCAATTGGTAGAAAGACATAGGAATCAAAACCTCCCTAGAAGAACCGCCCATCCTAGACCTCAAACCTTACCCGCATCACTCAAATAAGCATTTTTGGGAAAAGGCGATACGCTTCCCGTTATCATTTCTTCAGACTTGAGTGATTTCAGAGACTTCCGATTTATTGGAAGTTTTATTTAAACATCGCCACGCAATTGCGTGGCAAATCTCTGACTTAAAGGGATTAGCCCGTCCTTTTGCACCCATAAGATTTTTCTTAACGATAATTGCCGCAAAACGATTCAGCTGCAATGTTGTCTTAACCCAAACATGAAAGACGTCGTTAAAACCGAAATTATTAAGTTATTACATGCGGGGATTATCTACCCTATTTCGGACAGTGCATGGGTTAGTCCCGTGCATATCGTGCCCAAGAAGGGCGGCTTACCGTAGTGGCGATGAGCATAACGAGCTCGTCCCAACTCGTACTGTTACGGTTGGCGAGTGTGCATAGTTATAGAAAACTTAATTGATGCCACCCGCTAGGACCATTTCCCTCTGCCATTTCTGACCAGATTTAGAGCGTTTATCCGGTCATCCTGTATTTTATTGTTTTTCTTGATGGATTATCGGGGTTTTTCCAAATCCCCATTTCCCCCGATGATCAGAGAAAACACCACTTTTACTTGCCTGTTTGGCACCTTCGCGTATCGAAGAATGCCATTTGGGCTCTGCAACGCGCCAGCTACATTCCAAAGATGTATGCTAGCGATCTTTGGCGAGCTAGTAGAAGACATTATGAAGTCTTTATGGATGACTTTTCTGTTTTCGGACGCTCTTTTCCCGATTGCCTTCACAATTTAGATCGTGTCCTTCAACGGTGCGAGGACACAAGTCTTGTTTTAATTGGGAAAAATGCAACTTTATGGTTCGAGGAGGTTTGGTCTTCGGCCATATGATTTCGTCTAAGGGGATAGAGGTGACAAGGCCAAGATAGAAATTATAGAAAAACTTCCGCATCCAACAAAGTAAAAACTATTAGGAGTTTTCCTTAGGCCATGCGGGCTTTTATCGACGCTTCATTCAAGACTTTTCAAAATAACAAAGCCGCTTACTCACCTCTTGGAAAAGGAATCATGTTTCATCTTTAGTAGCGAATGCCAGTCCGCCTTTAATTTAATAAAACAAAACTTATCACTTCACCAATATTAGTGGCCCCTAATTAGTCCCTTCCGTTCGAGATTATGTGCGACGTAGTGATATTGCCATAGGTGCCGTTCTTGGCCAATGCGTAGAAAACATTTTCATCCTATTTATTACGCTAGCAAGACGCTCACTTCCGCACAAGTAAATTACACGACAATAGAAAAGGAACACTCAGCCGTCGTTTTCGCTTTCGATAAGTTTCACTCGTATATAACGCTATCTAAAGTTATCGTTTTTAACGATCACTCCGCGCTTAAATATTTATTAGCTAAAAATGATGCGAAGCCCGCTTCTTCGATGGATTCTCCTCCTACAAGAGTTTGATTTGGAGATCCGGATAAGCGGGGAGCGGAAAATCTAGGGGCAGACCACCTCTCCTATTTAGAAAATCCGGGTGCGAAAGCGCTCGTCGAATCTGAAATAATGATAGATTCCCCGAGGAACGCCTCCTTGCCATTAGTTCTTCGTCATCTTCGCCTTGGTTCGCAGATTTTGCAAATTCTTAGTAGCGCGGGTGCTTCCAAAAGAGTTTTCAAGTCATCAAAAAAGAAATTCTTTTCTGACTTGAAAAATTTCTTTTGGGAGGAGCCATTTCTTTTTCGTATCTGCGCGGAACCAAGCGGTCCGAAGATGCGTTGCGGGTGTGGAGTGCTTGCAAATTCTAAGCACTGCCACGAGGGTCCAGCCGGTGGGCATTATCAAGCCAACCGGACCGCTCGGAAGGCGCTAGAGGCGGCTACTTTTGGCCCACTCTCTTCAAAGACGCGCATAATTTGTGAGCGCATGCGATAGCTGTCAGTGGTCGAGTAACATCTCTCGTCGTGACGAGATGCCCCAAAATATGTTTTTAGAGTGCGAAGTCTTCGATTAATGGGGCATAGATTTTGTTGGCCCCCTACTTCCATCTTTCAAAAATATGTATATTTTAGTGGCGGTCGACTACGTATCAAGCTGGGCAGAAGCGCAAGCTCTCCCCACAACGATGCGCGAGTCGTCGTTACATTTCTTAAAAAAACTTTTTTCTCGCTTCGCACGCCTCGCGCAATTGTTAGTGATAGGGGAACGCATTTCTGTAACGCTCTTATGGCTAAGACGTTAGCTAAATACGGAGTCACGCACAGCTTGCCACCCCTAGCACCCGCAAACAAGTTGCCAAGTTGAGGTAGTAAATCGAGAGATTAAGCGAATTTTAGAAAAAACCGTTTCGCTAAATAGGAAAGATTGGTCCGTAAACTGACTCGACGATGCGTTGTGGGCGTATCGGACGGCATACAAAACCGCAATTGGTTGTACACCGTTCCGGTTAGTCTACGGCAAAGCGTGCCATTTACCGTATAATTAGAGCATCGCGCTCTTTGGCTTTAAAACTATTAAACCTCGACTACAACTTAGCCGCTCATAATAGAAAACTGCAACTAAACGAGCTCGATGAATGGCGTGCGAACGCTTACGAGAGCAATAAATTCTATAAGGAGCGCTCTAAGTTATATCAAGATCGAAAAATCAAGTCCAAAATTATTTCTCCGGGCGATCTTGTCCTTCTTTACAATTCATGTCTTAGGCTTTTCCAGTAAATAAAAATCTAGATGGTCGTCCCTCCTAGTTGAAGAAGTTTTCCATATGGAACCGTACTCGTCTCCCACCCGGAAAAAGATTCATTTAAGGTAAACGGTCATCGTTTAAAGTCTTATATAGCAGGCGACCCAGTGATCGGTTTTAGCGAAACCATAACTTTCCTACACATTATAAACCCGCCAAAATAGTCAAGCTACACGACTATAAGCAAAGCGCTCCTGAGAGGCACCCCTCGCTTATCTTTTCGCTCTTTCCTTATAACCTTTGCTGTTTTTTTTCTAATAAACGCAGGGTTTCTGATTGGACTTCCCCGAACGCGTTTCAGGGATGTTTCTACCCCCCCCCCT
This sequence comes from Platanthera guangdongensis, assembly GCA_039583875.1. Classification (NCBI taxonomy): domain Eukaryota; kingdom Viridiplantae; phylum Streptophyta; class Magnoliopsida; order Asparagales; family Orchidaceae; genus Platanthera; species Platanthera guangdongensis. The sequence goes on along the minus strand of CM077166.1, from coordinate 102,544,011 downwards.
CTCTTTACTATTAACATATCGCATTTTATTTAATTTTTCTTCCGCATGCTTACGTTACAACATTGGGGACAATGTTGGCCTTAAGTATGGGTATTTTCATGCTTTACTTTCTGCACTTCAATTTTTTTATTTTCGTGCTTTACTTTCTGCACTTTAATTTTTTTTTCTGCATTTCAAAATACAAAAAAATACATATAACAACAAAAACAAAAAAATTTATTATTAAAAACCTCTTAAAATGAAAAAAAAAATTTAAAAATAAAAAATCCAAAAAATTTTCTCTTTCTTTCTTTTTTCCAAAAAACTCAAAATAAATTAAAAAAACTCAAAAAAAATTCAATTTTTTTCTCTTTCTTTCTTTTTTCCAAAAAACTCAAAAACAATATAAAAATAATAACAAAAAAAACAATAATATTTAGTTTCAATTTGTAAATATTTTTTGTACATACTCTTTTCTCTCTCCCCCTTCCTCATTCTTGTAAAAACCTCTCTTTTCTCCCATATTTTTGTACATATAATGAAAATCAAAAAATAGATAATAGTTCAAAAAAAAAATTCAAAAAATTGAGAAAACCAAAAATACAAAAAAAGATAATAATGAAAAACAAAAAAAATGATGATAAAAACTATAAAAATCAAAAAAAAATGTTTTGCAACAAATAAATCAAATATTCCATCCTAACTTTCCTGCTATCCAAAATTCCGTTTTGAGTTTATTTATATGCGAATTGACTAATTCTTTGTTCACTACTACCCGTTTGTTAATTATTTGGATTGAAAAAAATTAAATAGCCGAGGTTAAGTTTTAAAGAATTCTTTATGCTTTGTTAAAAATAGCGAACTCGTTTTTAGGCACTACTTCTAATTTTTCATTGATAGGAGCACGTATATTATGTTAGGAAATAACGACTATAGAATTCAATTATACTTACTTTTAGCTTTCTGAAAAAAAATTGAAACGTACAAATTATAAGGTTCTCTCAAAAATTTTTAGGATTAAAATCTAGTTTCCTTTTTCTCCTTACTTTTCATGACCTACTTGGCATGAAAAATTTTATCCTAAAAGATCCTATGTCAATGGAATAAGATTTCGTTCCGTAAACATAGGCACCCAATAATTTTAAAAGATTATATATGAGTAAGAGGATAAAATCCATTACTCCTACAAATATACATTAGGTTAATTTTATTCTGATGAAGTTGAAAAACAAAAATCATATTAGGAAAATAAGATTCGTTTTCCTAATATCAAAGAAAAAAAAATGGAGGTTCGAGAAAAAATTACCTCGCCTCAAAATCAAAACCCTCTTCATAAACCCACTACCCCCTTAGCCAATTACACGATTCTAGAATTAATTCAAAAATCTTTTTGAGAGCATAATTAGTAAATGTATCATTTCCAGTAGCACTCATATAAGATAGAGTTCGTAATAATTCCAAACTATTTTCGTTGATCTAACCCATACAAATGTTGACTTCTATTTGATTACATCAAGAATTCTTTTGACCAAAACTTTTGCGTTATTTAATCATCTACATAATTTTAGGACTTAACTCTTACACCCCGTATATTTATTTCGATCTCTCTTATAATTGATTAAGCGGTAGCTAAACTTAGAGTTTTTTTATTCCTTATAGATTCACCTCAAACTTTTGCTCTGGAATAGCAAAAGCCTAACTATGGGGTATTTAATGAATGTAAATATACGTATTTTTGTGCACATTAATTTAGTCATTTTCATTTATTTTCCGTCGTTTTTACTTATTTTTGTTCAATAAAATGCCCTATTCTTGTAATTATACTACTAACTTGTTTTTTTATTTTATTTTGTAGAAAAATTTCAAAATCTGCCAAAATTGGGCATTACACGCCCGTGACAATTTGGTCACGCCCGTGACCGGTCCGTGACATTGCATTTCCCGTGAAATCGAACAAATTCTGAAGAGAAAAGCTCGACACGCCCTGGCGACACGCCCGTGTCACCCTACACGGGGCGTGACGGCAGCCCGTGTCCCCTCCACTCGACGAATTCTGTTCAACACGATCGTCGAACCCGCGTCACGCCCCGAGTCCGCCTGTGACCAGGGCGTGACTCAATCTCAGCTCGATGATTTCGACTCGACACTTTCCACTCGACATTCGTCGAGTGCGACACCAACTGACACGCCCAAAGTCACGCCCGTGACCTGGGCATGACCTTTCCAGCCAGCCCGACAAGATGCTGCCGAAGACTTTTGACGCAACCCGCACCCGTTTCTACCTCCCCGACACGCCCAGAGTCACGCCCGTGACCTGGGGCGTGACTGCCGCGAACTCAGCCCGAAGTCAACTTTCCTGTCCATCGCCGGCCGCCTTCATGAATAGTAACTGACACGCCCCCCCCCCCTACACGCCCGTGACCTAGGGCGTGTACTTAGAATTTTTTGCCTATAAATTGCTCATTTTCTGTAAGGTCCAAGGGTTCAGATTTTTGGGCCATTTTAGTGTCTTTTTGTGGGCTGCATCCGTGATTTCTAGAGCGATGTAAGGAGATTTTCCCTCCTTTCTTTCATGTTTGTTTTTGCTTTAGCTTTAGCTCTTGTAATAGCTTGTAATAGTTTCCTTTAAGTAATAAAATGTTATTTTCTCTTCTTATTTGGCTTTGGAATGAACTCTTGTGCCCATTTTTCTCTCATTTTATTTCTTAGTTTCATCTTTGTTCTTCATTTATGAAAGTGTGTGTGTGTGTGTACAGCCCAAAGTTCTGAAACAGGCAAATTTGGGACACGGCCTGGGGACACGGGCGTGTCCCAGGGCGTGTCAGGTGACACGGCCTGCGACACGGGCGTGTCGCAGGCGTGTCGAGTTGTGTCGACGATTGGGCTTTGCCTCGACGATTTTTTTTTGGTCTCGACGATTCGTCGAGAGGAGGCACACGGCCCAGGACACGGGCGTGTCCAAGGCCGTGTCGCATGCTCGACGATTTTTGCTCGACGATCGTCGAGTGTCGAGAAGTGCGTGTCGAGTGTTGAACACGGCCTGTGACACGGGCGTGTCACAGGGCGTGTCAAATCAGGCGACGAACTCAGCCCGCCGAAAGAAATTCGACAGGGCGTGTCTTTGTGCCGTGTCTGGGCACACGGCCTGGGACACGGGCGTGTCACAGGCCGTGTGAGTCTCGGGATGATTTGGGATTTTTTCACCCAGGTAACACGGCCACAGACACGGGCGTGTCTGAAGGCGTGTTGGTGCACGGCCCATGACACGGGCGTGTCCGTGGGCGTGTCACTGGTTTGGATAAGTCGTTGACCACCGCTTGAGGCACACGGCCAGGCACACGGCCGTGTTCGAGGCCGTGTCGGGTCAAAATGTGTGTTTTTGGCAGAATCGTGGCCGTCCATTTCTTCAGTCTGGATCCAAGGCTGAAAGCTCTTCTTCTTTTCCTTAAGGGCCGAATTCAGAAAAGAATCCTCACTTTGAATTGGCCTCATCTTTCTTCAAGGAGAGAGAAAGAGAGAGAGAAGGAGGAGGAAGAAGGGAAGGGGCTGCTGTTGGTGTGCTGCGGTTTACCGGCGAGAGATCCGAAGCCAGCGTTGTGGAGGAAACGCTCTTGCGAGTCTTGCAAGCAAGCTTTCAAGCCATGACACCGAAGCGATCGTCAAGGGTAACGACTTTTCTTCCTAGCCATGTGAAGGCTTTCTGTGTTGGCATATCTTTTGATTCCCCCACCAAGAGTGGCTGCTTTTGGGAGTCATTTGGTGGATGCTTGAAATCCCCTTGGTATTGCATATAGATCCGGAAATGAGTACGGAATAGGCATGCTGTGTGAAGCCCATCTAGACAGGTTGGTCTGGATTGGTGATGTTGCATATGACCCGGAGAAGACTCCGTGATAAACGTGTAGTGTAAGGAGTCTATGGGTTATGCCTGCGAAAAGGAGTAGCAGGAAGTACTGGGTGTAGTCCAGGAAAATAGCCTTGTGGTGGTTTTGGGTCCAACTGGTTGAGGCACAGGAAGTACTGGTGGGACCAGGAAAGGCCCTTTTTGTGATGCTTGATGCATAGGGTGTCCACCTGTGAAGCGAGTCACAGGAAGTACTGGTGTGCCCAGGAAAGACTCCTGACATTTGTGCTTATGCGGTGTCCACCTGTGGAGAGAATCACAGGAAGTACTGTGCGCCCAGGAAAGACCGTTGTGCTGAGTGAGGAAATGGTATATGACATACCCATGCTTGAATGCCAGGAACAGGATTGGTGAGACCGACCCGCGCCTTTGATATAGCCGTGAGTACGCTGTACTCGAGAAGGCAAGGCGATTGAGCAACGTGGGGTGGAGATCCGACCTGCGCTATGTCCGTCCGACGTGAGACCAAAAAGTGCGGTCTGTTGGAGCGCATAGCAAGAGTCTTCGGCCTTGCGCGCCATGACACAAAGGGGGCTACGGGCCATCCCGGTGTCCGAGGACAACTCCGGCTGCACGCATGGAGTAATGCTCAAGAGTGTTACCGTTGGTGATAACCCTGATACGGTGGTGGGCAAGAGGTTGCCAGAACACCAAGAATGTGCCCTGAGTGCACGGACCGTTGGCCGGGCGGCGAACGGTTGTGATGGCTTGTGTGCGTGAAAGCACCTTGATGATATAGCTTGCCATACTTGTGATATGATATGCCTGCAGGGAAAATACCGCTGCCCGAGAGGAGGGGTAGGGTCGTTATACTTTGGTCAGCTGAACGCTGACCGTTGCTTTTGTTTGCCACCGTTGGGTGGATTGTCCTTGCACAGGTGCTGGAGAGCCGAGCGGTCGCATAGAGGTTGATGCTCCTGCTGGTGTTGCTGCTGCTGCTAGCCCTCGAGAGGCTAATGTTCTTTTGAGTGTTTTCTTTTTGTGGCCGCCTGCGCGCCAATTTGTTTAGGCCACTGCTTGAAAGCCCTGTAAGGCCATAAGGCCAATACTTTATACATGTTGTAAGACATTCTATCTATATATAAATGTGGAGTTTATATTTGGACATTCATGAGGAGTTCAAGTAGCTTAGGCTTCCGCTAGAATGCTTGGGATAGTGCGATGCGCTGCTCTGTATCATCCTGTACCTTCACCGACTGTTTGTGGGTATATCCCTGTGGGGGCCCCGGCCGGACCTTCTAGAATATATCATATGAACGGATGGGGTGTTACATTTTTTGGTATCGGTTGTCTTGGTCTTTCCCTCTCGAAGTCGTGCCGACTTCTTTTGTGGGGTGGCGAGCACGTGGTTGTGCACACCAAAGTCTAACGATTGAACTCCTGAATGTCCATGATAGGAATGCATTTTGTATGTTTGAGGAACCTGCGTGTTCCTATTTTGTGTTGTTTTGCTTGGGTACGACCGCTAATGTGTGTGTCTTGTCCCCTTTAGGTGACTCGGAGTGGAGCTGGGCAGTCTGAGCCCCAGCGTTCTGATGAAAGTACGGCACCAGCCGCGGTGCCTACACCTCCACCGTCTGCGGAACATGTCCGTTTAGTTGCGGAGGCCTTGTTTACCATGATCCCAGGCCAGCCACTTAGGCAGAGCAAGCGGCTGTGGGGCCAGAATAGGTGGCGGCAAGGCCTGAACCTGTCGTGGATGTGGTACCTCGAGCGCCGAGAAGCAGCTAACGCGGTTTATGAGTTTCCATCCGCCTACGTTCTCGGGAGCGGGAACCCGACGCAGGCTGAGGATTGGTTATCGCGCGTCAAGCGAGTGATGACGGCGATAGGCACGGCGGAGCATCAGAAAGTTACCTTAGCCACCTTCTTGCTTGAAGGAGAAGCTCGGTTATGGTGGGATGAGATGGAGTTGCATCATTTGGCGTTCGTCCGTTAACCCAAGTGTCGATGGAAGAATTCTCCCGGCTCTTCCTTGCGAAGCACCTTCCTGTGGCTCAACGGATAGCCATGGAAAATGAATTCCAACGGTTGACTCAAGGTGATGGCAGTGTTGACGCGTACCTGCATGAGTTACTCGCTTGGGGCGGTATGCGGGTTCGATTTTTGCTGATGAGCAGAGGAAGACTAATCGGTTCTATGAAGGACTGAGGGACGAGTTGAGGTTCCTTGTGTCTAGTTCGGTGAACCAGGGTTTCCAAGCGTTGGTTGACACTAGCGACCGCGTGGAAAAAGATATGAAGAGGGTGCAAGGAAGAGCGTTGGTGATGACGCAACCGGAGTGGAAGGCGCCCCGATCTGGAAATCGTTTTAATATAGATGAGATGGGTAAGAGGTCCAAGCCGAGTGGACAAGCTCCTTCATCAGTTGCAACGGGAGGCACATCAGGGGCAACCTCCAAGCCAGAAACTCGTACCTGCTTCAATTGTGGTAGGATGGGGCACATTGCGCGAGATTGCCGGATGCCGCCAAAGAGTGAAAAGAAGGCGGGAGCATCTTATGCGGAGAAAGGAAAAGCGGTGGTGGATTCCTCTGCCTCGCAAGCGCAACCCCGGGTCTACAATCTTGGCCTGCAGGAGGCCATCAAGCAGAGTGACGTGGTCACAGGTATGAGTTTAGTTTTGCTTATGCTAATGTTTGTATGCTTAGCTTAGTACCCTACGTTTGTGGTTTGTGTGTGTGACATGTTTGTCATAGGCTTTGTGATGATTCGGGACACGTTGGCGCGAGCACTGTTTGATACAGGTGCATCGCATTCTTTTCTGTCTAGTGAATTTCTTACGCGGCTTGGGATACCCAGTCGTGCAAAGGCAGATAGCGTCAGAGTGGTGTTGCCGAATGGTTGTTGGATGCTTGCGGATCAAGCTTGCGATGTGGCGGTTCAAGTAGGAAGTCGGGATTTTTGTTTAACCGCATTTGTTTTGCCAATTTCGGAATTCGATGTGATTTTTGGGATGGATTGGCTTGCGGAGCAGCATGCTATGATCGATTGCCAGTCCAAAGAAATCACGTTGGGCCAGAATACCGAACAGGAGACCAAGTTCGCGGGTATGCGAGGAGTAGGCGGGACGTTGATGTCTGCACTCCAGGTAGTCAAAGCTGTTCGGAAGGGTGCGGAGTGTTACTTTGCACTAATTCAGGCTGTTGAGCCTAAGGCCACTTTGTGCGAGGTTCCGATTGTGGCAGAATTTGCTGATATGTTTCCCGCAGATCTCCCTGGGCTACCACCCCAGCGGGAGATTGACTTCACAATTGAGTTGGTGCCAGGTGCGAAACCATTGGCTCGTTCGCCATATCGCGTTGCGCCTAAAGAGATGGCTGAGTTGAAGGTTCAACTACAAGAAATGTTAGAGCAAGGCTATATCCGCCCAAGTATGTCACCTTGGAGCGCGCCTGTGCTTTTTGTAAAGAAGAAAGATGGTGGGTTACGGTTGTGTATAGACTACCGTGAATTGAATAAGCTGACTGAGAAGAATAAGTATCCGATACCTCGGATTGATGAATTATTTGATCAGCTAGTGGGCTCGACCGTCTATTCAAAGTTGGACCTGAAGTCTGGTTATTACCAGTTAAGGATTCGGGAAGGTGACATTCCCAAAACCGCATTTGGAACGCGTTATGGGCACTATGAGTTCACAGTCATGCCCTTTGGATTGTGTAATGCGCCCTCGGTGTTTATGGATTTGATGCACCGTATTTTTCGTGAGTACCTGGATCTGTTTGTGATAGTGTTCATTGATGATATCCTGGTGTACTCGAAGTCCAAAGCGGAGCATGAGATTCATTTGCGGTTAGTGTTGAATACGTTGAGGCAAAATCAGCTTTATGCCAAGTTCTCGAAGTGCGAGTTTTGGCTATCTTCAGTGGCATTTTTGGGCCATGTGGTGAGTGGAGCGGGCATTGCAGTAGATCCAGCGAAGATAAGAGCCATACAAGATTGGCCAATACTGTCTTCCGTGGCCGAAGTTAGGAGTTTCCTTGGACTTGCGGGCTATTATAGAAGATTTGTGGAAAACTTCTCGCGGATCGCTTTGCCGCTAACCACACTGACGCGAAAAGATCAGAAGTTCGTTTGGACGCCAGAGTGCGCACGAGCTTTTGAAGAGCTGAAGGTTCGGTTGACCACGGCGCCGGTGTTGTCTTCGCCATGTGGAACCGATGGGTTTGTAATATATAGTGATGCCTCAGGAGCGGCTTAGGCTGCGTTCTTCTGCAGAGCGGAAAGGTGATTGCTTATGGCTCACGCCAGCTGAAGGTGCACGAGCGGAACTATCCCGTCCATGATTTGGAATTAGCAGCGGTGATTTTGCACTGAAGCTGTGGCGACACTACCTTTATGGTGTGAAGGTGGAGATCTATACTGATCATAAGAGCCTTAAGTATCTGTTGGAGCAGAAAGAGTTGAACATGCGACAACGAAGGTGGTTGGAGTTCCTTGGGGACTACACTTTCGAGATTCATTATACACCCGGGAAGGGGAATGTTGTCGCGGATGCCTTGAGTCGGCGAGTTCCGGCTAGAGCGAATTGGTTACAAAGGCATGATGAACGTCTGATCCAGGAGTTGGAGGCATTGGAGATCTATTGTGTTGACAAAAATTCCACTGCCGTTGCATGTTTGAACTGGACCGAGGTGCAATGTGACCTTGCGGACCGAGTTCGACGGGCAACGGAGTTGGATGAAGATCTCTTGCGCTATGGGAATGAAGGGCCAGAGGGCAAATTCACCTGGATTGACGGTCTGTTGCGAAAAGAAGGCCGATTGTGCGTCCCAAATGTGGGGAAACTGAGGGAAGAACTGATGTATGAAGCACATTATACGAAGTATTCCATTCACCCCGGGAGCACAAAGATGTTCAACGATATGAAAAAGCTCTTTTGGTGGCCAGGGCTTAAGAAAGATGTTGCCCTTTACGTGGCCAAATGCCAAACATGTGCGATGGTGAAGGCGGAATGCCAAAAGCCGGGCGGTTATTTGAAGTCACTGCCGATCCCATTATGGAAATTTGATGATATTTCCATGGATTTTGTGCATGGATTGCCAAGATCGCAGCGAGGAAATGATTCCATTTGGGTGATAGTTGACCGGCTAACAAAAGTAGCACATTTTCTCCCAAACAGGCGGGATGATTCGGTTGAAAGTTTGGCAAAGTTATATGTTGATCAAATTGTGCGTCTTCACGGTGTTCCTCGAAGCATCGTAAGTGATCGAGATGGGCGATTCACGTCAAATGATTGGAGACTAGTTCACCGACTGTTGGGCACGAAATTGACCTTCAGCACGGCCTTTCATCCCCAAACGGATGGCCAAACTGAACGTACCAACAGAACAATGGAGGACATGCTCCGAATGTGCGCCCTTGACTTCGGAAAAAGATGGGAAGATCATCTCTATATGGTCGAGTTTGCATATAATAACAGCTACCAGGCAAGTATTGGGATGGCACCATATGAAGCCCTATATGGTAGGAAATGTCGTACTCCCTTGGCTTGGGTAGAAGCGGGTGAAGCCCGGGTTGTTAAACCAAATGAGGTTGATGAAGCAAACTCAACCATTCGGACTATTCGAGAGAGATTGCTAGTTGCTCAAGATCGACAAGCGAAGTACTACAACGCCAAGCACCGGAACGTTGAATTTGCGGTTGGCGATTGGGTCTACTTGAAGATCAAGCCATTCAAAGGTGTCTCCAGGATTCGACGATTGAAAAAGTTGAGTCCAAGGTATTTGGGTCCCTTTGAAGTGGTTGAGCGAATTGGCGAAGCAGCTTATCGGCTCGCTCTGTCGGCGGACTTGGGTGGGTTACATGATGTCTTTCACATCTCGGTGCTGCGGAAAGCCGTGAAAGATCCAGCTCAAGTGATCGCGGATGATCGTGTGCCGGTGGAGTATGGGCTAACAACGAGAGTTAGACCCATTCGGATCGAAGATCGAGCCGAGAAACAGTTGCGGAACAAGACGGTCGGTATGGTGAAAGTCCGGTGGGACAACTGCGGCCGTGAAGAGTTGACGTGGGAACGCGAGCAGACCATGCGAGAAGAGTTCCCTGAGTTGTTTCTGTAATTGGTAGCGAGACTGTTGTAACATAAACATTGAGATATTGTTACATTTTTCTTGCTGTCTTTTTGTTACTTTCCTGTCTCTGAATTTCGAGGACGAAATTGTTTTGTAGGAGGGGAGGATTGTAACAGCCCAAAGTTCTGAAACAGGAAAATTTGGGTGACACGGCCTGGGACACGGGCGTGCCCCAGGGCGTGTCAGGTGACACGGCCTGCGACACGGGCGTGTCGCAGGGCGTGTCGAGTTGTGTCGACGATTGGGCTTTGCCTCGACGATTTTTTTTGGTCTCGACGATTCGTCGAGAGGAGGCACACGGCCCAGGACACGGGCGTGTCCAAGGCCGTGTCGCATGCTCGACGATTTTTGCTCGACGATCGTCGAGTGTCGAGAAGTGCGTGTCGAGTGTTGAACACGGCCTGTGACACGGGCGTGTCACAGGGCGTGTCAAATCAGGCGACGAACTCAGCCCGCCGAAAGAATTCGACAGGGCGTGTCTTTGTGCCGTGTCTGGGCACACGGCCTGGGACACGGGCGTGTCACAGGCCGTGTGAAGTCTCGGGATGATTTGGGATTTTTTCACCCAGGTACACGGCCACAAACACGGGCGTGTCTGAAGGCGTGTTGGTGACACGGCCCATGACACGGGCGTGTCCCGTGGGCGTGTCACTGGTTTGGATAAGTCGGTTGACCACCGCTTGAGGCACACGGCCAGGCACACGGCCGTGTTCGAGGCCGTGTCGGGTCAAAATGTGTGTTTTTGGCAGAATCGTGGCCGTCCATTTCTTCAGTCTGGATCCAAGGGCTGAAAGCTCTTCTTCTTTTTCCTTAAGGGCCGAATTCAGAAAGAATCCTCACTTTGAATTGGCCTTCATCTTTCTTCAAGAGAGAGAGAAAGAGAGAGAGAAAGGAGGAGGAAGAAGGGAAGGGGGCTGCTGTTGGTGGTGCTGCGGTTTACCGGCGAGAGATCCGAAGCCAGCGTTGCGGAGGAAACGCTCTTGCGAGTCTTGCAAGCAAGCTTTCAAGCCATGGCACCGAAGCGATCGTCAAGGGTAACGACTTTTCTTCCTAGCCATGTGAAGGCTTCTGTGTTGGCATATCTTTTGATTCCCCCACCAAGAGGTGGCTGCTTTTGGGAGTCATTTGGGTGGATGCTTGAAATCCCCTTGGTATTGCATATAGATCCGGAAATGAGTACGGAATAGGCATGCTGTGTGAAGCCCATCTAGACAGGTTGGTCTGGATTGGTGATGTTGCATATGAACCGGAGAAGACTCCGTGATAAACGTGTAGTGTAAGGAGTCTATGGGTTATGCCTGCGAAAAGGAGTAGCAGGAAGTACTGGGGTGGTAGTCCAGGAAAATAGCCTTGTGGTGGTTTTGGGTCCAACCTGTGGTTGAGGCACAGGAAGTACTGGTGGGACCAGGAAAGGCCCTTTTTGTGATGCTTGATGTCATAGGGTGTCCACCTGTGAAGCGAGTCACAGGAAGTACTGGTGTGCCCAGGAAAGACTCCTGACATTTGTGCTTATGCGGTGTCCACCTGTGGAGAGAATCACAGGAAGTACTGGTGCGCCCAGGAAAGACCCGTTGTTGCTGTGAGGAAATGGGTATAGTGACATACCCAGGCTTGAATGCCAGGAACAGGATTGGTGAGACCGACCCGCGCCTTTGATATAGCCGTGAGTACGCTGTACTCGGAGAAGGCAAGGCGATTTGAGCAACGGGGGGTGGAGGATCCGACCTGCGCTATGTCCGTCCGACGTGAGACCAAAAAGTGCGGTCTGTTGGAGCGCATAGCAAGAGTCTTCGGCCTGCGCGCCATGACACAAAGGGGGGCTACGGGCCATCCCGGTGTCCGAGGACTAACTCCGGCTGCACGCCATGGAGTAAATGCTCAAGAGTGTTACCGTTGGGTGATAACCCTGATACGGTGGTGGGCAAGAGGTTGCCAGAACACCAAGAATGTGCCCTGAGTGCACGGACCGTTGGGCCGGGCGGCGAACGGTTGTGATGGCTTGTGTGCGTGAAAGCACCTTTGATGATATAGCTTGCCATACTTGTGATATGATATGCCTGCAGGGAAAATACCGCTGCCCCGAGAGGAGGGGTAGGGTCGTTATAACTTTGGTCAGCTGAACGCTGACCGTTGCTTTTGTTTGCCACCGTTGGGTGGATTGTCCTTGCACAGGTGCTGGAGAGCCGAGCGGGTCGCATAGAGGTTGATGCTCCTGCTGGTGTTGCTGCTGCTGCTAGCCCTCGAAGGCTAATGTTCTTTTGAGTGTTTTCTTTTTGTGGCCGGCCTGCGCGCCAATTTGTTTAGGCCACTGCTTGAAAGCCCTGTAAGGCCATAAGGCCAATACTTTATACATGTTGTAAGACATTCCTATCTATATATAAAATGTGGAGTTTATATTTGGACATTCATGAGGAGTTCAAGTAGCTTAGGCTTCCGCTAGAATGCTTGGGATAGGTGCGATGCGCTGCTCTGGTATCATCCTGTACCTTCACCGACTGTTTTGTGGTATATCCTGTGGGGCCCCGGCCGGACCTTCTAGAATATATCATATGAACGGATGGGGTTGTTACATTTTTGGTATCGGTTGTCTTGGTCTTTCCCTCTCGAAGTCGTGGCCGACTTCTTTTGTGGGGTGGCGAGCACGTGGTTGTGCACACCAAAGTCTACGATTGAACTCCTGAATGTCCATGATAGGAATGCATTTTGTATGTTTGAGGAACCTGCGTGTTCCTATTTTGTGTTGTTTGCTTGGGTACGACCGCTAATGTGTGTGTCTTGTCCACCTTTAGGTGACTCGGAGTGGAGCTGGGCAGTCTGAGCCCCAGCGTTCTGATGAAAGTACGGCACCAGCCGCGGTGCCTACACCTCCACCGTCTGCGGAACATGTCCGTTTAGTTGCGGAGGCCTTGTTTACCATGATCCAAGGCCAGCCACTTAGGCAGGAGCAAGCGGCTGTGGGGCCAGAACAGGTGGCGGCAAGGCCTGAACCTGTCGTGGATGTGGTACCTCGAGCGGCCGAGAAGCAGCTAACGCGGTTTATGAGTTTCCATCCGCCTACGTTCTCGGGAGCGGGAACCCCGACGCAGGCTGAGGATTGGTTATCGCGCGTCAAGCGAGTGATGACGGCGATAGGCACGGCGGAGCATCAGAAAGTTACCTTAGCCACCTTCTTGCTTGAAGGAGAAGCTCGGTTATGGTGGGATGAGATGGAGTTGCATCATTTGGCGGGTCGTCCGTTAACCCAAGTGTCGATGGAAGAATTCTCCCGGCTCTTCCTTGCGAAGCACCTTCCTGTGGCTCAACGGATAGCCATGGAAAATGAATTCCAACGGTTGACTCAAGGTGATGGCAGTGTTGACGCGTACCTGCATGAGTTTACTCGCTTGGGGCGGTATGCGGGTTCGATTTTTGCTGATGAGCAGAGGAAGACTAATCGGTTCTATGAAGGACTGAGGGACGAGTTGAGGTTCCTTGTGTCTAGTTCGGTGAACCAGGGTTTCCAAGCGTTGGTTGACACTGCGACCGCGTTGGAAAAAGATATGAAGAGGGTGCAAGGGAAGAGAGCGTTGGTGATGACGCAACCGGAGTGGAAGGCGCCCCGATCTGGAAAATCGTTTTATAAGAAGAGATGGGGTAAGAGGTCCAAGCCGAGTGGACAAGCTCCTTCATCAGTTGCAACGGGAGCAACATCAGGGGCAACCTCCAAGCCAGAAACTCGTACCTGCTTCAATTGTGGTAGGATGGGGCACATTGCGCGAGATTGCCGGATGCCGCCAAAGAGTGAAAAGAAGGCGGGAGCATCTTATGCAGAGAAAGGAAAAGCGGTGGTGGATTCCTCTGCCTCGCAAGCGCAACCCCGGGTCTACAATCTTGGCCTGCAGGAGGCCATCAAGCAGAGTGACGTGGTCACAGGTATGAGTTTAGTTTTGCTTATGCTAATGTTTGTATGCTTAGCTTAGTACCCCTACGTTTGTGGTTTGTGTGTGTGACATGTTTGTCATAGGCTTTGTGATGATTCGGGACACGCTGGCGCGAGCACTGTTTGATACAGGTGCATCGCATTCTTTTCTGTCTAGTGAATTTCTTACGCGGCTTGGGATACCCAGTCGTGCAAAGGCAGATAGCGTCAGAGTGGTGTTGCCGAATGGTTGTTGGATGCTTGCGGATCAAGCTTGCGATGTGGCGGTTCAAGTAGGAAGTCGGGATTTTTGTTTAACCGCATTTGTTTTGCCAATTTCGGAATTCGATGTGATTTTTGGGATGGATTGGCTTGCGGAGCAGCATGCTATGATCGATTGCCAGTCCAAAGAAATCACGTTGGGCCAGAATACCGAACAGGAGACCAAGTTCGCGGGTATGCGAGGAGTAGGCGGGACGTTGATGTCTGCACTCCAGGTAGTCAAAGCTGTTCGGAAGGGTGCGGAGTGTTACTTTGCACTAATTCAGGCTGTTGAGCCTAAGGCCACTTTGTGCGAGGTTCCGATTGTGGCAGAATTTGCTGATATGTTTCCCGCAGATCTCCCTGGGCTACCACCCCAGCGGGAGATTGACTTCACAATTGAGTTGGTGCCAGGTGCGAAACCAGTGGCTCGTTCGCCATATCGCGTTGCGCCTAAAGAGATGGCTGAGTTGAAGGTTCAACTACAAGAAATGTTAGAGCAAGGCTATATCCGCCCAAGTATGTCACCTTGGAGCGCGCCTGTGCTTTTTGTAAAGAAGAAAGATGGTGGGTTACGGTTGTGTATAGACTACCGTGAATTGAATAAGCTGACTGAGAAGAATAAGTATCCGATACCTCGGATTGATGAATTATTTGATCAGCTAGTGGGCTCGACCGTCTATTCAAAGTTGGACCTGAAGTCTGGTTATTACCAGTTAAGGATTCGGGAAGGTGACATTCCCAAAACCGCATTTGGAACGCGTTATGGGCACTATGAGTTCACAGTCATGCCCTTTGGATTGTGTAATGCGCCCTCGGTGTTTATGGATTTGATGCACCGTATTTTTCGTGAGTACCTGGATCTGTTTGTGATAGTGTTCATTGATGATATCCTGGTGTACTCGAAGTCCAAAGCGGAGCATGAGATTCATTTGCGGTTAGTGTTGAATACGTTGAGGCAAAATCAGCTTTATGCCAAGTTCTCGAAGTGCGAGTTTTGGCTATCGTCAGTGGCATTTTTGGGCCATGTGGTGAGTGGAGCGGGCATTGCAGTAGATCCAGCGAAGATAAGAGCCATACAAGATTGGCCAATACTGTCTTCCGTGGCCGAAGTTAGGAGTTTCCTTGGACTTGCGGGCTATTATAGAAGATTTGTGGAAAACTTCTCGCGGATCGCTTTGCCGCTAACCACACTGACGCGAAAAGATCAGAAGTTCGTTTGGACGCCAGAGTGCGCACGAGCTTTTGAAGAGCTGAAGGTTCGGTTGACCACGGCGCCGGTGTTGTCTTCGCCATGTGGAACCGATGGGTTTGTAATATATAGTGATGCCTCAGGGAGCGGCTTAGGCTGCGTTCTTCTGCAGAGCGGAAAGGTGATTGCTTATGGCTCACGCCAGCTGAAGGTGCACGAGCGGAACTATCCCGTCCATGATTTGGAATTAGCAGCGGTGATTTTTGCACTGAAGCTGTGGCGACACTACCTTTATGGTGTGAAGGTGGAGATCTATACTGATCATAAGAGCCTTAAGTATCTGTTGGAGCAGAAAGAGTTGAACATGCGACAACGAAG
Source organism: Platanthera guangdongensis (assembly GCA_039583875.1). Classification (NCBI taxonomy): domain Eukaryota; kingdom Viridiplantae; phylum Streptophyta; class Magnoliopsida; order Asparagales; family Orchidaceae; genus Platanthera; species Platanthera guangdongensis. Next base: position 102,528,327 of record CM077166.1, on the reverse strand, counting down.
GTGGTTGGAGTTCCTTGGGGACTACACTTTCGAGATTCATTATACACCCGGGAAGGGGAATGTTGTCGCGGATGCCTTGAGTCGGCGAGTTCCGGCTAGAGCGAATTGGTTACAAAGGCATGATGAACGTCTGATCCAGGAGTTGGAGGCATTGGAGATCTATTGTGTTGACAAAAATTCCACTGCCGTTGCGTGTTTGAACTGGACCGAGGTGCAATGTGACCTTGCGGACCGAGTTCGACGGGCAACGGAGTTGGATGAAGATCTCTTGCGCTATGGGAATGAAGGGCCAGAGGGCAAATTCACCTGGATTGACGGTCTGTTGCGAAAAGAAGGCCGATTGTGCGTCCCAAATGTGGGGAAACTGAGGGAAGAACTGATGTATGAAGCACATTATACGAAGTATTCCATTCACCCCGGGAGCACAAAGATGTTCAACGATATGAAAAAGCTCTTTTGGTGGCCAGGGCTTAAGAAAGATGTTGCCCTTTACGTGGCCAAATGCCAAACATGTGCGATGGTGAAGGCGGAATGCCAAAAGCCGGGCGGTTATTTGAAGTCACTGCCGATCCCATTATGGAAATTTGATGATATTTCCATGGATTTTGTGCATGGATTGCCAAGATCGCAGCGAGGAAATGATTCCATTTGGGTGATAGTTGACCGGCTAACAAAAGTAGCACATTTTCTCCCAAACAGGCGGGATGATTCGGTTGAAAGTTTGGCAAAGTTATATGTTGATCAAATTGTGCGTCTTCACGGTGTTCCTCGAAGCATCGTAAGTGATCGAGATGGGCGATTCACGTCAAATGATTGGAGACTAGTTCACCGACTGTTGGGCACGAAATTGACCTTCAGCACGGCCTTTCATCCCCAAACGGATGGCCAAACTGAACGTACCAACAGAACAATGGAGGACATGCTCCGAATGTGCGCCCTTGACTTCGGAAAAAGATGGGAAGATCATCTCTATATGGTCGAGTTTGCATATAATAACAGCTACCAGGCAAGTATTGGGATGGCACCATATGAAGCCCTATATGGTAGGAAATGTCGTACTCCCTTGGCTTGGGTAGAAGCGGGTGAAGCCCGGGTTGTTAAACCAAATGAGGTTGATGAAGCAAACTCAACCATTCGGACTATTCGAGAGAGATTGCTAGTTGCTCAAGATCGACAAGCGAAGTACTACAACGCCAAGCACCGGAACGTTGAATTTGCGGTTGGCGATTGGGTCTACTTGAAGATCAAGCCATTCAAAGGTGTCTCCAGGATTCGACGATTGAAAAAGTTGAGTCCAAGGTATTTGGGTCCCTTTGAAGTGGTTGAGCGAATTGGCGAAGCAGCTTATCGGCTCGCTCTGTCGGCGGACTTGGGTGGGTTACATGATGTCTTTCACATCTCGGTGCTGCGGAAAGCCGTGAAAGATCCAGCTCAAGTGATCGCGGATGATCGTGTGCCGGTGGAGTATGGGCTAACAACGAGAGTTAGACCCATTCGGATCGAAGATCGAGCCGAGAAACAGTTGCGGAACAAGACGGTCGGTATGGTGAAAGTCCGGTGGGACAACTGCGGCCGTGAAGAGTTGACGTGGGAACGCGAGCAGACCATGCGAGAAGAGTTCCCTGAGTTGTTTCTGTAATTGGTAGCGAGACTGTTGTAACATAAACATTGAGATATTGTTACATTTTTCTTGCTGTCTTTTTGTTACTTTCCTGTCTCTGAATTTCGAGGACGAAATTGTTTTGTAGGAGGGGAGGATTGTAACAGCCCAAAGTTCTGAAACAGGCAAATTTGGGTGACACGGCCTGGGACACGGGCGTGTCCCAGGGCGTGTCAGGTGACACGGCCTGCGACACGGGCGTGTCGCAGGGCGTGTCGAGTTGTGTCGACGATTGGGCTTTGCCTCGACGATTTTTTTTGGTCTCGACGATTCGTCGAGAGGAGGCACACGGCCCAGGACACGGGCGTGTCCAAGGCCGTGTCGCATGCTCGACGATTTTTGCTCGACGATCGTCGAGTGTCGAGAAGTGTGTGTCGAGTGTTGAACACGGCCTGTGACACGGGCGTGTCACAGGGCGTGTCAAATCAGGCGACGAACTCAGCCCGCCGAAAGAATTCGACAGGGCGTGTCTTTGTGCCGTGTCTGGGCACACGGCCTGGGACACGGGCGTGTCACAGGCCGTGTGAAGTCTCGGGATGATTTGGGATTTTTTCACCCAGGTACACGGCCACAGACACGGGCGTGTCTGAAGGCGTGTTGGTGACACGGCCCATGACACGGGCGTGTCCCGTGGGCGTGTCACTGGTTTGGATAAGTCGGTTGACCACCGCTTGAGGCACACGGCCAGGCACACGGCCGTGTTCGAGGCCGTGTCGGGTCAAAATGTGTGTTTTTGGCAGAATCGTGGCCGTCCATTTCTTCAGTCTGGATCCAAGGGCTGAAAGCTCTTCTTCTTTTTCCTTAAGGGCCGAATTCAGAAAAGAATCCTCACTTTGAATTGGCCTTCATCTTTCTTCAAGAGAGAGAGAAAGAGAGAGAGAAAGGAGGAGGAAGAAGGGAAGGGGGCTGCTGTTGGTGGTGCTGCGGTTTACCGGCGAGAGATCCGAAGCCAGCGTTGCGGAGGAAACGCTCTTGCGAGTCTTGCAAGCAAGCTTTCAAGCCATGGCACCGAAGCGATCGTCAAGGGTAACGACTTTTCTTCCTAGCCATGTGAAGGCTTCTGTGTTGGCATATCTTTTGATTCCCCCACCAAGAGGTGGCTGCTTTTGGGAGTCATTTGGGTGGATGCTTGAAATCCCCTTGGTATTGCATATAGATCCGGAAATGAGTACGGAATAGGCATGCTGTGTGAAGCCCATCTAGACAGGTTGGTCTGAATTGGTGATGTTGCATATGAACCGGAGAAGACTCCGTGATAAACGTGTAGTGTAAGGAGTCTATGGGTTATGCCTGCGAAAAGGAGTAGCAGGAAGTACTGGGGTGGTAGTCCAGGAAAATAGCCTTGTGGTGGTTTTGGGTCCAACCTGTGGTTGAGGCACAGGAAGTACTGGTGGGACCAGGAAAGGCCCTTTTTGTGATGCTTGATGTCATAGGGTGTCCACCTGTGAAGCGAGTCACAGGAAGTACTGGTGTGCCCAGGAAAGACTCCTGACATTTGTGCTTATGCGGTGTCCACCTGTGGAGAGAATCACAGGAAGTACTGGTGCGCCCAGGAAAGACCCGTTGTTGCTGTGAGGAAATGGGTATAGTGACATACCCAGGCTTGAATGCCAGGAACAGGATTGGTGAGACCGACCCGCGCCTTTGATATAGCCGTGAGTACGCTGTACTCGGAGAAGGCAAGGCGATTTGAGCAACGGGGGGTGGAGGATCCGACCTGCGCTATGTCCGTCCGACGTGAGACCAAAAAGTGCGGTCTGTTGGAGCGCATAGCAAGAGTCTTCGGCCTGCGCGCCATGACACAAAGGGGGGCTACGGGCCATCCCGGTGTCCGAGGACTAACTCCGGCTGCACGCCATGGAGTAAATGCTCAAGAGTGTTACCGTTGGGTGATAACCCTGATACGGTGGTGGGCAAGAGGTTGCCAGAACACCAAGAATGTGCCCTGAGTGCACGGACCGTTGGGCCGGGCGGCGAACGGTTGTGATGGCTTGTGTGCGTGAAAGCACCTTTGATGATATAGCTTGCCATACTTGTGATATGATATGCCTGCAGGGAAAATACCGCTGCCCCGAGAGGAGGGGTAGGGTCGTTATACTTTGGTCAGCTGAACGCTGACCGTTGCTTTTGTTTGCCACCGTTGGGTGGATTGTCCTTGCACAGGTGCTAGAGAGCCGAGCGGGTCGCATAGAGGTTGATGCTCCTGCTGGTGTTGCTGCTGCTGCTAGCCCTCGAAGGCTAATGTTCTTTTGAGTGTTTTCTTTTTGTGGCCGGCCTGCGCGCCAATTTGTTTAGGCCACTGCTTGAAAGCCCTGTAAGGCCATAAGGCCAATACTTTATACATGTTGTAAGACATTCCTATCTATATATAAAATGTGGAGTTTATATTTGGACATTCATGAGGAGTTCAAGTAGCTTAGGCTTCCGCTAGAATGCTTGGGATAGGTGCGATGCGCTGCTCTGGTATCATCCTGTACCTTCACCGACTGTTTTGTGGTATATCCTGTGGGGCCCCGGCCGGACCTTCTAGAATATATCATATGAACGGATGGGGTTGTTACAGTGTGTATGAGTGTAACATGCTTAATATTCATGTTTTTAACTTGTCTTCATGCTTAGGTATGATAGGTTTTCCTCTTTTTCACCATGTCTTTTTCTTGAAAGAATTAGGATTTCATTCTTATGAATTTACAAAAGAGATTTGAAAAGTGATTTTGTTCTTTTTTTTTACTTAGTTTTTCTTTTAGGATTGTAAAACCTCTTTTGTTCTTTTTATTTTCTCTTCACCTTTTTTATCACTTTTATGAATTCTTAAGAATGAAAAAGTTATAGATTTAATTTTTGAGCACCTTTGATTTTGACTTTATTTTGTAAAACTTTTTGCTCATTCTCTTTTTATTTGTTCTTTTTATGTGTTTTGGGTAAGTTTTAGGAGTAGAAATCTTGTTATTTTAATTTATAAGCAACTTTGATTTTTCTTCGTTATTAGTGTGTGTGAGTGTATGAGCATAAATTTTCTTTTGTTTTTCTTAATTTTCATGTTGTGTGTGTGAGTGTATGAGTATAACTTTTTATTGCTTTCCTCAATTTTTTATAGTGTGTGAGTGTAGGTGTTAAATTTTAATGCTTTCTTTTAATGCTTTGTTCAAATTTTGCAGAGTGTGTGAGTGTATGTGTTAGCTTTATTGCTTTCTTGAAATTCATATGGAGTGTGTGTGTTTGTTTGTGTGCATTTATTTCCGCCTACTCGTTAAGAGTTAAATGACGCATCGTTTTCATTTTCAGTCCTACTCTTTTGAGTAGGACTTGTAATTTTCTTTCTTTATTTTTCCGCCTACTCACTTGAGTTAAATGGCCGGACTTTATTTCTCGCCTACTCGTTCGAGTAGGACTTATAATTTTCTTTCTTTATTTTTCCGCCTACTCACTTGAGTTAAATGGGCGGATTTTATCTCCCTGTAAATATTTGAGAAAGCACTGTAATCGCATTTATTTTCTCATACTCATTTGAGTAGGACTCGCTTTCATTTCAGTCCTACTCGTTTGAGTAGGACTTGCAATTTTCAGCTTTTATTTACCGCCCCCACTCGTTTGAGTGGGACTCGCAAATTTCAATTATGCAAATTTCTTTCATGTGTAACTTAGTTCCTGTTTAATTTATAATTTGGAGTGTGCGTGAGTTCTTGTTTTAGCTAACTTTTCAGCTTTCTAAATGTTTGTTATTTGTTTTTATGTCCTCTTCTTATAATCATTTGCGTTTAATTTCGAACTCGCACCTCACTAAATTATAAAGCCGTCCCCATACCGATGTGTGGCTAATCGCTATTAGCCTCGGCATCGAAGAGCATTAGGACATTTAAAATGATTTCTAATAATTGAAGCTCTTTATTTTCATTTTAATTTAAGGACTTAAGGTTTACCCCGGGTTTACGACGCGCGTAGGACCACATATCGATGTGTGGGCCCTATTTTCGTAGTCCATATGCTAGCTAGCCGAGAGGCTGTGCATATGGACCGATCACCCCTGGGTAAATAGAGTTGCGTGCATACCCTCGAAAGAGGACAAGCATAATTCTACCGGATTGGGTTCCCCACCCAATAGCGGGGTTCTTAGCATAAAGCGGGCGTTAAGAGGAATCATTCGTCGGACTAACGTTCGGTCGAATAGTCTTAACGTTTAGGTGAGCGATATCCGTATAGCTAGGTGAGCTCACATTTGTGGAACCTCCACGGCCAAGTTGCCTTTTATTAATTTGAAAACTAAGTTCTATAATTGTTAAAAATTGTTTTAGTCTTAATCCGATTCGATGCCGAGCGTTAACCCTTCATCGAATATTTTCTAAAACGTTTTTTCGCTCTTTACTTTTTTCGTCTTTACTTTACTAAAAAAAATTCACCTTACTTTCAGTAAAATAATAGTTCTCCCGGAGGAGTAAGAATAGTCAACACGACCCCGAGAACAATACGACCTCGGTATTCCCCCGAATATCGAGTACTACTTTCGATAGGTGCACTTGCCAGCTAAGCAAGCCCGCGGAGATCGACTCACCGAACCAACCACAGTAAGAGTCTGTTCGCGGGCCAATCAAGTTTTTGGCGTCGTTGCCGGGGAATCTACTTTCTTCGAGTTGCTATTTCGAATTCCGGAGTCTATTACTTTTACTTATTTTCTATAAAAAAAATATACTAAAAACTTTATTTTAAAACAAAAAAAAAGTTTATTTTTGTTTTATTTTTGTTTGGGTGTATGACCCGTGGACAACCCTCCGAGTCTGAAGATTTTGACTTCGACCCTGAGATCGAACGCTCTCTTGCGCGTATCCGATCTCAACGCCGAAATCCTTCTTTAGATCCCGAGAAATCTATCGGAGAACCCACTGTTGTAGTTATGGCCGCGCCTAACCTTCCCCCGGCGGCCGAGCGTACTATGTCTTATTACGCTCGGCCTAACCTGGATGATTCTGGGTCGAGTATTGTTCGCCCTGCGGTGGCAAATAATAATTTCGAAATAAAGTCGAGTGTCATTCAAATGGTCCAAAACGCCGTGCAGTTCGATGGAATGCCGGATGAGGACCCGAATGTCCACTTGTCCAATTTCTTGGAGATATGCGACACCTTCAAGATTAATGGCATCACTGATGACGCCATTCGCTTGCGCTTATTTCCTTTTTCCCTTAAGTCCAAAGACAAGGCGTGGTTGAATGCCCTCCCGCGAGGATGTATCACCACGTGGGCTGAGTTGACGGAACGGTTCCTAACGAAGTACTTTCGGCCCGCAAAAACTGCAAAGTTGCGGGCGGACATTTCTTCGTTTGTGCAAAACGATCCTGAGTCTCTATACGAGACTTGGGAACGGTTTAAGGAATTCCTCCGCCGTTGCCCGCACCACGCGCTGCCTACGTGGTTGCAAGTCCAAATTTTTTATAATGGGCTGAATTTTCAGACGCGTCAAATGATTGACGCGGCTGCCGGGGGTACGCTTAACAACAAAACCCCTGAGGCCGCCCAGGATTTATTCGAAGAGATGGATATGAACGCCTATCAATGGAATGTCCCGCGGGGACGCCCAAAGCCGGCGACTGGTCTTTTTGAGGTTGATGCCACTGCTCTCTTGACCCTTCAAGTTGAAAGGTTAACAAAGCAGGTGGCGGAGATGTCTGTTGCCTCCTCCACTCCGCCTTGTTTTATTCCCCCTAATGTCTGCGTAGCTGAAGAGTTCGTGGACTTCATGGGAACTTCGGGTCGTCCTCCCTTCAACCCCAGCAACAACCCTTATAGTAATAACTATAATCCGGGCTGGAGGAATCACCCCAACTTCTCGTGGAGCAACCCGAATAATGCTCAGCGTCCCCCTATTTCTTATGCGCCCGGATTTCTTCCTCCTCCTCCTCTTCCGAAACCCTCCCCGATGGAGGAAAATTTTTCGAAGTATATTGCGTCCAACGAGTCAAATATCCGGAACATTACCGGATCGCTAAAAACACTCGAACAACAGGTTGGACAGCTGGCGAGGATGATGTCCGAGCGCGCGCTCGGGGCAATGCCGGGAAACACGGAGCCCAATCCGCGGGAGAACGCCAACGCTATAACCCTCCGTAGCAGAAAGGAGGTGGTCGATCCAAAACGGACCGACCCTCAGGTACATATTTCACCTCCGACCCCTCTTCCCCTTTCTTCGCTTACGCCGCCTTTACCAATTATAAAAGAAAAAAATATTTTAAACAAGGCCCTTCCATATCCGCATAAGTTAGATAACGAGCGTAAGGACGCGCAATATGAAAAATTTATTTTATTATTAAAACAAATTCACATTAATGTTCCTTTTTGCGAAGCTATCTCGCAAATGCCCAAATATGCGAAATTTTAAAAGAACTACTTTCTAATAAACGCAAATTAGAGGATATTTCGCATGTATCTCTCAACGCCGTCTGCTCGGCGGCCCTTACTAATAAATTGCCCACAAAACAAAACGACCCGGGACGGTTTTCCATCCCGTGCCTTTTTGGCGATATATTAGTAAAGTACGCCTTAGCTGATTTAGGGGCTAGCATTAATCTGATGTCGTTCTCGCTCTGTTCACGTTTAGGTTTCGGTACTCCTAGTCCTACGAATATGCGCATCCAATTAGCGGATCGCTCGGTTAAGTTCCCTATCGGGGTAGTGGAGGACATCCTTGTCCGAGTCGACAAGTTTACCTTCCCGGTAGACTTCGTCATCTTAGATATCGAGGAGGACGCCGAGGTACAAATAATACTCGGTCGCCCTTTTCTCGCCACCTCCCGCGCACTAATAGATGTTAGTAATGGTAGCCTTCTCCTCCGAGTAGGCGATGATCAGGTTACTTTCTCTATTATTCCCTCGATGGACAATTTGTCATCGAGCGACGATTTCTGCTACTCTTTAGATACCTTTTTTGGAGATCGTTCTTCTCCCGTTTTCGAGTCCGTGTTTTTAGATGACGATCTTTATGCGCTCGAAAATTTTAAATGTGATGAGGATACTTCTTTAGACTTGCCTTTCGAACCAATTGATAAGAAATACATAGGCATCAAAACCTCCCTAGAAGAACCGCCCATCCTAGACCTCAAACCCTTACCCGCATCACTCAAATACGCATTTTTGGGAAAAGGCGATACGCTTCCCGTTATCATTTCTTCGGACTTGAGTGATTCGGAGACTTCCGATTTATTGGAAGTTTTATTTAAACATCGCCACGCAATTGCGTGGCAAATCTCTGACTTAAAGGGGATTAGCCCGTCCTTTTGCACCCATAAGATTTTTCTTAACGATAATTGCCGCAAAACGATTCAGCTGCAATGTTGTCTTAACCCAAACATGAAAGACGTCGTTAAAGCCGAAATTATTAAGTTATTACATGCGGGGATTATCTACCCTATTTCGGACAGTGCATGGGTTAGTCTCGTGCATGTCGTGCCCAAGAAGGGCGGCCTTACCGTAGTGGCGAATGAGCATAACGAGCTCGTCCCAACTCGTACTGTTACGGGTTGGCGAGTGTGCATCGATTATAGAAAACTTAATGATGCCACCCGCAAGGACCATTTCCCTCTGCCATTTCTGGACCAGATTTTAGAGCGTTTATCCGGTCATCCGTATTATTGTTTTCTTGATGGATTATCGGGGTTTTTCCAAATCCCCATTTCCCCCGATGATCAAGAGAAAACAACTTTTACTTGCCTGTTTGGCACCTTCGCGTATCGAAGAATGCCATTTGGATTCTGCAACGCGCCAGCTACATTCCAAAGATGTATGCTAGCGATCTTTGACGAGCTAGTAGAAGACATTATGGAAGTCTTTATGGATGACTTTTCTGTTTTCGGACGCTCTTTTCCCGATTGCCTTCACAATTTAGATCGTGTCCTTCAACGGTGTGAGGACACAAGTCTTGTTTTAAATTGGGAAAAATGCAACTTTATGGTTCGAGGAGGTTTGGTCCTCGGTCATATGATTTCGTCTAAGGGGATAGAGGTGGATAAGGCGAAGATAGAAATTATAGAAAAACTTCCGCATCCAACAAACGTAAAATCTATTAGGAGTTTCTTAGGCCATGCGGGCTTTTATCGACGCTTCATTCAAGACTTTTCAAAAATAACAAAGCCGCTTACTCACCTCTTGGAAAAGGAATCATGTTTCATCTTTAGTAGCGAATGCCAGTCCGCCTTTAATTTAATAAAACAAAAACTTATCACTTCACCAATATTAGTGGCCCCTAATTGGTCCCTTCCGTTCGAGATTATGTGCGACGCTAGTGATATTGCCTTAGGTGCCGTTCTTGGCCAATGCGTAGAAAAACATTTTCATCCTATTTATTACGCTAGCAAGACGCTCACTTCCGCACAAGTAAATTACACGACAATAGAAAAGGAACACTTAGCCGTCGTTTTCGCTTTCGATAAGTTTCACTCGTATATAACGCTATCTAAAGTTATCGTTTTTACCGATCACTCCGCGCTTAAATATTTATTAGCTAAAAATGATGCGAAGCCCCGCCTTCTTCGATGGATTCTCCTCCTACAAGAGATTGATTTGGAGATCCGAGATAAGCGGGGAGCGGAAAATCTAGGGGCAGACCATCTCTCCTGTTTAGAAAATCCAGGTGCGAAAGCGCTCGTCGAATCTGAAATAAATGACAGATTCCCCGAGGAACGCCTCCTTGCCATTAGTTCTTCGTCATCTTCGCCTTGGTTCGCAGATTTTGCAAATTTCTTAGTAGCGCGGGTGCTTCCAAAATAGTTTTCAAGTCATCAAAAGAAGAAATTCTTTTCTGACTTGAAAACTTTCTTTTGGGAGGAGCCATTTCTTTTTCGTATCTGCGCGGACCAAGCTGTCCGAAGATGCGTTGCGGGTGTGGAGTGCTTGCAAATTCTTAAGCACTGCAACGAGTGTCCAGCCGGTGGGCATTATCAAGCCAACCGGACCGCTCGGAAGGCGCTAGAGGCGGGCTACTTTTGGCCCACTCTCTTCAAAGACGCGCATAATTTTGTGAGCGCATGCGATAGCTGTCAGCGGTCGGGTAACATCTCACGTCGCGACGAGATGCCCCAAAATATGTTTTTAGAGTGCGAAGTCTTCGATTTTTGGGGCATAGATTTTGTTGGCCCCCTACTTCCATCTTTCAAAAATATGTATATTTTAGTGGCGGTCGACTACATATCAAGGTGGGCAGAAGCGCAAGCTCTCCCCACCAACGATGCGCGAGTCGTCGTTACATTTCTTAAAAAACTATTTTCTCGCTTCGGCACGCCTCGCGCAATTGTTAGTGATAGGGGAACGCATTTCTGTAACGCTCTTATGGCTAAGACGTTAGCTAAATACGTAGTCACGCACAAGCTTGCCACCCCCTACCACCCGCAAACAAGTTGCCAAGTTGAGGTAGTAAATCGAGAGATTAAGCGAATTTTAGAAAAAACCGTTTCGCTAAATAGGAAAGATTGGTCCGTTAAACTCGACGATGCGTTGTGGGCGTATCGGACGGCATACAAAACCGCAATTAGTTGTACACCGTTCCGGTTAGTCTACGGCAAAGCGTACCATTTACCCGTATAATTAGAGCATCGCGCTCTTTGGGCTTTAAAACTATTAAACCTCGACTCCAACTTAGCCGCTCATAATAGAAAACTGCAACTAAACGAGCTCGATGAATGGCGTGCGAACGCTTACGAGAGCAATAAATTCTATAAGGAGCGCTCTAAGTTATATCACGATCGAAAAATCAAGTCCCAAAAATTATTTTCTCCGGGCGATCTTGTCCTTCTTTACAATTCACATCTTAGGCTTTTTCCCGGTAAATTAAAATCTAGATGGTCCGGTCCCTTCCTAGTTGAAGAAGTTTTTCCATATGGAACCGTACTCGTCTCCCACCCGGAAAAAGATTCATTTAAGGTAAACGTTCATCAGTTAAAGTATTATATAGCAGGCGACCCAGTGATCGGTTTTAGCGAAACCATAACTTTCCTGCACATTATAAACCCGCCAAAATAGTCAAGCTACACTACTATAAGCAAAGCGCTCCTGGGAGGCACCCCTCGCTTATCTTTTTCGCTCTTTCCTTATTACCTTTGCTCCTTTTTTTTTTCTAATAAACGCAGGGTTTCTGATTGGACTTCCCCGAACGCGTTTCAGGGACGTTTCTACCCCCCCCCCTCTCTTTACTATTGTACATATCGCATTTTATTTAATTTTTCTTCCGCATGCTTACGTTACAACATTGGGGACAATGTTGGCCTTAAGTATGGGGGTATTTTCGTGATTTATTTTCTGCACTTCAATTTTTTTATTATCGTGCTTTACTTTCTGCACTTCAATTTTTTTTCTGCATTTCAAAAATACAAAAAAATACATATAACAACAAAAACAAAAAAAAAATTATTATTAAAAAACATCTTAAAATGAAAAAAAAATTTAAAATAAAAAATCCAAAAAAAATTTCTCTTTCTTTCTTTTTTCCAAAAAACTCAAAAACAAATTAAAAAAAAACTCAAAAAAAAAATTCAAAATTTTTTTTCTCTTTCTTTCTTTTTTCCAAAAAACTCAAAAACAAATTAAAAAAATATATAACAAAAAAAACAATAATATTTAGTTTCACTTTGTAAATATTTTTTGTACATACTATTTTCTCTCTCCTCCTTCCTCATTCTTGTAAAAACCTCTTTTTTTCTCCCATATTTTTGTACATATAATGAAAATTCAAAAAAAAAGATAATAGTTCAAAAAAAAAAAAAAAATTCAAAAAAAATTGAGAAAACCAAAAATACAAAAAAAGATAATAAATGAAAAAAAAATGATGATAAAAACTATAAAAATATAAAAAAATGTTTTGCAACAAATAAATCAAATATTCCATCCTTAACTTTCCTGCTATGCAAAAATTCCGTTTTGAGTTTATTTATATGCGAATTTGATTAATTCTTTGTTCACTACCCGTTTGTTAATTATTGATTGAAAAAATTAAATAGTCGGGGTTAAGTTTTAAAGAATTCTTTATGCTTTGTTAAAAATAGCAAACTCGTTTTAGGCACTACTTCTAATTTTTCATTGATAGGAGCACGTATATTATGTTAGGAAATAACGACTATAGAATTCAATTATACTTACTTTTAGCTTTCTGAAAATAAATTGGAACGTACAAATTATTAAGGTTGCTCTCAAAAATTTTTAGGATTAAAATCTAGTTTTCCTTTTTCCCCTTACTTTTCATGACCTACTTGGCATGAAAAATTTTATCCTTAAAAGATCCTATGTCAATGGGAATAAGATTTCGTTCCGTAAACATAGGCACCCAATAATTTTAAAAGATTATATATGGAGTAAGAGGATAAAATTCATTACTCCTACAAATATACATTGGGTTAATTTTATTCTGATGAAGTTGAAAAACAAAAATCATATTAGGAAAATAAGATTTCGTTTTCCTAATAATCCAAAAGAAAAAAAAATGGAGGTTCGAGAAAAAATTACCTCGCCTCAAAAATCAAAACCCTCTTCATAAACCCACTACCCCCTTAGCCAATTACATGATTCTAGAATTAATTCAAAAATCTTTTTGAGAGCATAATTAGTAAATTGTATTATTTCCAGTAGCACTCGTATAAGATAGAGTTCTTATAATTCCAAACTATTTTCGTTGATCTAACCAATACAAATGTTGACTTCTATTTGATTACATCAAGAATTCTCTTGGCCAAAACTTTTGCGTTATTTAAATCATCTACATAATTTTAGGACTTAACTCTTACACCCCGTATATTTATTTCGATCTCTCTTATAATTGATTAAGCGGTAGCTAAACTTAGAGTTTTTTTTATTCCTTATAGATTCACCTCAAACTTTTGCTCTGGAATAGCAAAAGCCTAACTATGGGGGTATTTGATGAATTGTAAATATACGTATTTTTGTGCACATTAATTTAGTCATTTTCATTTATTTTCGTCGTTTTTACTTATTTTTGTTCAATAAAATGCGCCTATTCTTGTAAATTTACTAATAACTTGTTTTATTTTATTTTACAGAAATATTTCAAAATCTGCCAAAATTGGGCAGTACACGCCCGTGACAATTTGGTCACGCCCGTGACCGGTCCGTGACATTGCATTTCCCGTGAAATCGAACAAATTCTGAAGAGAAAAGCTCGACACGCCTGGTGACACGCCCATGTCACCCGACACGGGGCGTGATGGCAGCCCGTGTCCCCTCCACTCGACGAATTCTGTTCAACGATCGTTGAACCCGCGTCACGCCCCGAGTCACTCCCGTGACCTAGGGCGTGACTCAATCTCAGCTCGATGATTTCGACTCGACACTTTCCGCTCGACATTCGTCGAGTGTCGACACCAACTAACACGCCCAAAGTCACACCCGTGACCTGGGGCGTGACCTTTCCAGCCAGCCCAACAAGATGCTGCCGAAGACTTTTGACGCAACCCGCGCCCGGTTCTACCTCCCCGACACGCCCAGAGTCACGCCCGTGACCTGGGGCGTGACTGCCGCGAACTCAGCCCGAAGTCAACTTTCTTGTCCAATCGCCGGCCGCCTTCATGAATAGTACTGACACGCCCCTCCTACACGCCCGTGACCAAGGGCGTGTACTTAGAATTTTTTGCCTATAAATTGCTCATTTTTGTAAGGTCCAAGGGTTCAGATTTTTGGGCCATTTTAGTGTCTTTTTGTGGGCTGCATCCGTGATTTCTAGAGCGATGTAAGGAGATTTCTCCCTCCTTTCTTTCATGTTTGTTTTTGCTTTAGCTTTAGCTCTTGTAATAGCTTGTAATAGTTTCCTTTAAGTAATAAAAATGTTAGATTTTCTCTTCTTATTTGGCTTTGGAATGAACTCTTGTGCCCATTTTTCTTCTCATTTTATTCTTAGTTTCATCTTTGTTCTTCATTTATGAAAAGTGTGTGTGTGTGTGTATGAGTGTAACATGCTTAATATTCATGTTTTTAACTTGTCTTCATGCTTAGGTATGATAGGTTTTCCTCTTTTTCACCATGTCTTTTTCTTTAAAGAATTAGGATTTCATTCTTTTGAATTTACAAAAGAGATTTGAAAAGTGATTTTGTTCTTTTTTTTACTTAGTTTTTCTTTTAGGATTGTAAAACCTCTTTTGTTCTTTTTATTTTCTCTTCACCTTTTTTATCACTTTTATGAATTCATAAGAATGAAAAAGTTATAGATTTAATTTTTGAGCACCTTTGATTTTGACTTTATTTTGTAAAACTTTTTGCTCATTCTCTTTTTATTTGTTCTTTTTATGTGTTTTGGGTAAGTTTTAGGAGTAGAAATCTTGTTATTTTAATTTATAAGCAACTTTGATTTTTCTTCGTTATTAGTGTGTGTGAGTGTATGAGCATAAATTTTCTTTTGTTCTTCTTAATTTTCATGTTGTGTGTGTGAGTGTATGAGTATAACTTTTTATTGCTTTCCTCAATTTTGTAGAGTGTGTGAGTGTAGGTGTTAAATTTTAATGCTTTCGTTTAATGCTTTGTTCAAATTTTGTAGAGTGTGTGAGTGTAGGTGTTAGCTTTATTGCTTTCTTGAAATTCATATGGAGTGTGTGTGTTTGTTTGTGTGCATTTATTTCCGCCTACTCGTTAAGAGTTAAATGACGCATCGTTTTCATTTTCAGTCCTACTCTTTTGAGTAGGACTTGTAATTTTCTTTCTTTATTTTTCCGCCTACTCACTTGAGTTAAATGGCCGGACTTTATTTCCCGCCTACTCGTTCGAGTAGGACTTGTAATTTTCTTTCTTTATTTTTCCGCCTACTCACTTGAGTTAAATGAACGGATTTTATCTCCCTGTAAATATTTGAGAAAGCACTGTAATCGCATTTATTTTCTCCTACTCATTTGAGTAGGACTCGCTTTCATTTCAGTCCTACTCGTTTGAGTAGGACTTGCAATTTTCAGCTTTTATTTACCGCCCCCACTCGTTTGAGTGGGACTCGCAAATTTCAATTATGCAAATTTCTTTCATGTGTAACTTAGTTCCTGTTTAATTTATAATTTGGAGTGTGCGTGAGTTCTTGTTTTAGCTAACTTTTCAGCTTTCTAAATGTCTGTTATTTGTTTTTATGTCCTCTTCTTATAATCATTAGTGTTTAATTTCGAACTCGCACCTCACTAAATTATAAAGCTGTCCCCATACCGATGTGTGGCTAATCGCTATTAGCCTCGGCATCGAAGAGCATTGGGACATTTAAAATGATTTCTAATAATTGAAGCTCTTTATTTTCATTTTAATTTAAGGACTTAAGGTTTACCCCGGGTTTACGACGCGTAGGACCACATATCGATGTGTGGGCCCTATTTCCGTAGTCCATATGCTAGCTAGCCGAGAGGTCGTGCATATGGACCGATCACCCCTGGGTAAATAGAGTTGCGTGCATACCCTCGAAAGAGGACAAGCATAATTCTACCGGATTGGGTTCCCCACCCAATAGCGGGGTTCTTAGCGTAAAGCGGGCGTTAAGAGGAATCCTTCATCGGACTAACGTTCGGTCGAATAGTCTTAACGTTTAGGTGAGCGATATCCCTATAGCTAGGTGAGCTCACATTTGTGGAACCTCCACGGCTAAGTAGCCTTTTATTAATTTGAAAACTAAGTCCTATAATTGTTAAAAATTGTTTTAGTCTTAATCGATTCGATGCCGAGCGTTAACCCTTCATCGAATATTTTCTAAAATGTTTTTTCGCTCCTTTACTTTTTCCGTCTTTACTTTACTAAAAAACAATCCACCTTACTTTCAGTAAAATAATAGTCCTCCCGGAGGAGTAAGAATAGTCAACACGACCCCGAGAACAATACGACCTCGGTATTCCCTTGAATATCGAGTACTACTTGCGATAGGTGCACTTGCCTACCTAAGCAAGCCCGTGGTGATCGACTCACCGAACCAACCACAGTAAGAGTCTGTTCGCGGGCCAATCAGCGTCATAGTGCTCTGAAGATCCACACTCTCCGTAGGAGATAGTAGAGTCCTCATTCCACTTCGGCGTAACCTCCATCTCTAAATTACAATCCAGCCTAACATCATCAACCAACTCAATAAAAATAGGGATAGATAATTCTTGCAAAGAAGGCGGAGGAACAACAACATCAGAGAAAATATGTGCGGGTTCCTCCGGGGGTGAATCAACAAGAGGGTAAGAATGCATAGGGAGAGACGACACAATAATGTCGTTTCACCGATCAACAAAAAGTCTGATGGGTATATCCGCTTCAGTCCCCCATAGACAAGGTGGTGCTGCGAATATATCATCAGAATCAGAAGGGGCGGCCATTTGAGAGGGTGATAGAGTGAATCAGATACCCGGTTCATCATCCTCCTCCAACTGGCGCTGAAATTCTGCACATCTTTCAACACGTGCTCGGTGCTACGACAACACAAACACCGTTTTCCATTACTCCTCGGTCCCGGTGGGACCGGAGAGGAATAAGAAAAGATGAATGCGTAGAAGAGGAGTGACCATAAGACCTGGGTTGGGTGTATGAAGTACAATATGAAGACGGTGCTCCATACACAGAACCACGAGAATTATGCTCACAATCACCAGTGGGGCACTCATCACTACCATGCCTATAATTCCCGCACCATCAGCAACGGATATTCATATAAGAATATATGGTGCAACAAGAAAAAATTCACCAATAGAAAATTTCTAAGCAACAATTAACTACACAACATAGATAAAAGAATAGGAAAACCTGCTACAGAAAAATTAAAACTAGAAGTGGAACAAATAAAAACAACAAACAGATTCTAATAACTAAAGCAAAGAAGAAACATGAAATATACAAATGGAAAAGGGCTTCTATCTCCTATCTTCCTCTCCAAAAACTCGCACGACTGTGTTCCCCAGCAACGATGCCAAAAACTTGATGCTAAAGATCACGACAGTGAACCGGTCGCACAAGTAATATAAAATGCGCGAGTTTTCCCAAGTATCGATCTCTCAAGGAACACAGTAAGGTGGAGTTAATTTCGAGGAGGACTTGTGATTGAAGTCCTTAGGTCAGAGTTAACTATGGGGGTTTTGATTGTTGCGAACAAAGAAAATAAAACTCTATCAACTACTCCTATGCAACGCCGTTATGCGACGCTTCGCCAGGTAGGATGGAAGACTAGTCGGATGCCTCATGCACCGAATCACTAGGCGGATGGGAGAGTAAGCTTGCGGATGAGGTGGTGTGAACGGCGGAATGAGGGTCGTGAGTAACTCTTTGCTACGCACGCTTCTAGAAATTAATTGAACGACAAGAACGGATGGATGGTGGATGGACAAATAGGCGCACCTCAAGTAAATAACGAAAATATCCAATCACATAGACATGATTACACATAAACGTATATTACACTAAGCATAACTTCATCAAATACAAAGAGTTCAACTAAACCATCAACAATAAGAGAAGAAAAGTGTACGAAATCGACCAGATCCGAAGTCTTGCTGAGGATTCACGGTTGGAATCGTCGAGTTGTCAATCCGCATCCAAGCTCGGTACTCAACTGCGTCCGGGGTAGAGAAGGGCTGTCACCACCTTCCAATGGACCGACTTCTTCGTGTCACGATCCGGTGGAGGATTACACAACTTCTCCAATCTTGGTGGAGATAGCTAGGTCTAGCTCTTCTTGAAGCTCAAGGATGAAGGAGGAGGCCGAGAGGGAGCTCTGGCTTAGATTTGGCGGTGAAAGCACGCCCAGATCACCTCCCTAGGGTGGAGATTGAAGGAGGATGGCGGAATCCCTCCTCGGAGATGAAAACGGCAGAGGAAAAATAAGCTCTCCCGGAATTAGGGCGACACCTGCATTTTTACAAAAAGCAGAATTGAATAATGCGCACGATCACGGGCGCACGACCATTGGTCGTGCGCACTATGTCCAGTGATCGTGCGCACTGTCCAAACGTCCCCGTAACACGCACACGACCACTAAACCCAGCACTGATATGTGTAGACATTCCAGACGAGCACAATAAGGAGTACAAATAATAAAAGTACAAAAATACACAACCACGGGGCAAAGTGTGCACTTCCTATGGAAATAAAAACAAGATGAAATATGAACGATATAGAATTAAAAGTGAAGTGCAAACGCATGAAAACTATCCCAGATGACCGAAAAACCCTATATAAATCGGACTCATCAGTGACCCATTATAGACTGACATTGGTTTACACTTGGTAATATAGTCTTGCAAACACATAACTCAAACAAGACATCAAATACAACTTAATTCATCTTAGTTCAAGGGTGACTTATTCAAATCTGGGTTATTGTGGATATAATACCCAATAGTTTCGCGGATTCGCCTACTCAAGAAGTTGAGTCTGTGGCTTTTGGGACCTTTAGAGGTTATAGAATGGGTGGGAGAAGCAGCGTACCGGTTGGTGTTGTCCACAGAGCTGAGTGGATTAAACGATGTCTTCCATGTCTCCGTCTTGAGGAAAGCCTTAATAGAGGCTAGTGTTGTGATCGAATCGGCATCAGTGCGGATAGAAGAGGACTTGAGTCTGCGAGTTCGTCCAGTTAGTATAGAGGATTCAAAAATTTAGCAGTTATGAAACAAAGAGGACAAACTCGTAAAAGTGCGATGGAACAACTACGGTCGTGAGGAGCTCTCATGAGAGCGAGAGCAGGCCATGATGGAGGAGTACCTAGAGTTATTCCACTCTGGTATCATTTAAGTTTTGTGTATCTTTTCCTTTCTGTAATTTCGGGATGAAATTCTTTTAAGAGGGAGAGAGTTGTACCGCTCTGAAACTCAAAAGAGGGACGAACAGTGTTTAGAACCAAGTTTGGGCCTTGGTAAGGGTCACATGGGCTAGGATACGGGCGTGTCTTGGGTCGTGTCGTGCTCGGGTTCGACGAACTTCCCGAGTGGTCGACAAAATGTACTCGATGAAGCGTCGAGATAGTGAACACGTCCTGAGAAACGGGCGTGTTCAGGGCCGTGTCCTGCTCGGGCTGCGTCGGGTGAAGAACACGGTCTGGGTCAAGGTGTGTTTTGGTTGACACGGGTGTGTCAAGTTTGTCATGGGCATGTCAATAATCCATGTCCTTCTCTGTGTTTAGTCGGCCGTGTTGAGCACGACCTGGAATACGGGCAGGTGCATGGCCATGTCTGGCACACGGCATTTGACACGGGCGTGTCCAGTGGCCGTGTCGTGTTCGAGATGCGACAGTTTCGACGTCGATTGAGGAACACGGACTTGGACACGGGCGTGTCACAAGCCGTGTTCAGCCCAAGAATTTGGTTTTAAGTGCGAATCGTGGTTGTTCATTTCCATCTAATTTTATCTGATGGTCCAGAGCGATCCTTGCTGAGATAAGTCCGGGAATACTGTTTGAAACCCTCATTCCTCATAAAGCTTTCTCTTTCTAAAGCTTTAGATAGAGGGGAGAGCAAGGAAGAAGGAGAAAGAGAGATCCAGCCGCCAGAGGAGCTTCAGAGCCCCAAATCGCGAGCCTTGTCCAGATTTGCAGAGGCAAGTCTGTTGCGGTGGTCTTCATCTGGCTACGTTTTCCATGGCTAGGAATAGGGGGTCGTAAGATAACGACACTTCTCCTCTAGGTTTCTAGGATGCGTGCATAACATCTTTTTCTTTGAAGCTTTTGGGCAACAAATCTCTCAAATCAGAGGAGTTTGGGTCGCCATGGATCATGATGAACCTCTGGGTCGATTGAGTCCGTCCCCGACATGATTTTGCATTAGAGATCTGCTCTGTTAGTTGATTATTCATTGTGGGTGAAGCCATAGTCGTGACTATTTGTCTGACTCGGTGATGTTGCATAGCGAGCCTTAAGGATTATGTAGAAATCCGTTGCGGCAAGAAGTCGTTTGTGATGTATGTGTGTTTCCCCCTTTTCTCGAGTGAGTACTTGTAGCCGGAACCGGAAAACGATAGCTTCACATTGGCGGTAGATGGTTTCCTTGGTGCGCGGGAATGTTGCAGTACAAATGATGGATTAGTGTGGGAAAGATTATGGATTGTGATATGCTAAGGTGCGGCTTTGTCTCCGTGGTCGGCTGGCTATCCCATGACGTGCAAGTCATGTGGGGAGAGTGTCCCGGCGAGACTAGTCACCTTTTGTGAGACTGACGAGAACTCCAAGCATAGGATAATCCCGGGCAATGAATCAGTTTGTGTGTGAGACGTAATCCTTACGCGATAAGTTAGTGTTTGCAGGCAAGCCCGGGTCTAAGACCAACGAGAGGGTGGGGCCTTGGCAAGATTTTTGTGTGGCATCTTTTATGCCATTAGTGGAATTGCAGTACCCTTTTGTTTGCGGCATAACGCCAATGGGGAAATTGGGAGTACCCAGATGTTATGATGATGTGCTAGTTGCATACGTGATAGGGTTCCTTGGTGAAGACCGGGATTGCATACATGCTGCATAGTAGGCCCCTTTTTATTATATGCTCAACATAGAAAACGTGTTTGTTGTTTGAGGTATCCAAACATGTTTTTATAGCTTTACATATTTATGTATATGTCATATGAAGTGCTGACTTGTAGGTTGGAGGGGTACCCCGTGGTCCGTTAGGGGCGACCGGGAGGAGATGTGTTGGTTACACAGTTGGGGCCAGCCTTTGCTGACCCACGTTACCACCAAATTTTTACAGGGCAAGGATCACAAGAAGGAGCTAGCTCGCCGGCCAAAAATGCACAATCCTCATGAAGTGTTCCAAGTTTTGTACTAGCTCTATTTTATGACATTGTATGTTTGATGCTCTAGGTTTCCGGCATGCATGCCAAGGTAGTCTAGTAGTGCTTATGCACGTTGGTGTTTGATGTTATCATTTGCATTTTGGACCCTCTATCATTGTAAGGCCTTATGGCCGTTTTGATACTCTTATGTATGTTGATAACATCTGGTCTTGTTTTCGGTTTCCGCTGTTGTTTTATTCTGAGTTTTGAGTTGGGTAGTTAATATCATCTTTTAACGCTAAGGCTGTGGCGTCTGTATATTATGGGGCCCCGGCCGGACCCATATTATAAGGTCCTTATAACGGAGGTGTTACAAACAAGGTGGCATCGCCAACGACACTCACTCTCGCCCGGCGTTTGTGACAGAACTCACATTCCATCCCTAGCCCTAACATTATCTGAATCAACCATCCAGCAATCCCTGCAGGCATTTGTAGTACCAGAAACACTGGTTTTTCAAATCATACAGCACAACCACCTTACGAGTATTTTCCTGGACTTTCACTCCAGTACTTCCTACTACTACCCTTCACAGGCACAACCCACCGAATCCGCAAACATATTCATTTATACGCGGAGTCTTCTCTGATGTGCAAAATAAAATATCACCAATCCAGACCAACCTGTTCAGATGAGATTCACACAGTATTCATATTTCGTACTTCACGTTTCCGGATCTACATGCAAGATATCTTGGGGACATCCAAAATCAACCCAAGGGGAATCCCTCAATAAGACACCTTTTGGTGGGGGAAACATATGCATACGCCAAATCACGTATTTAACATGTCCAAGGAATAAATATCGTTACCCTTGATGATCGCTTCAGAGCCATAGAAAACTAGCCTGATGAAAAGCACCACAATGGCCTTGCCTCCTTGAATCTGGACTCAGCACGCGATTCAGGGCTCTAAAACTCCACCGGCAGCAGGATTCCTCCTCCTTATCCCTTGCTCTCCTCACTCTCAACCTCTTTAGAAAGAGAGACAAAAAGCCTTTGCTAATGAGAGGGTTATCCTCATCTCATGAACTTATAACAGCAGGGAGATCTCAGGACAATTGGATCCTAGTTGAAAGGAATGAACGACCATGAAAAGCCCTGACACTCACTTTCCTCGGCTGAACACGGCCTATGACACGCCCGTGTCACAGGCCGTATACCTTAAGCGGCAAAGAAACTGACTTAACCAGACCAGGACACGACCATGTGACATGCCCGTGTCACAAGCTGTGTGCTAGACACGGCTTCGGACACGCCCGTGTCTAGCCCGTGTTCTACAGTACTGCCCAAGCACAGAGAAGGACACGGCCCTTGACATACCCGTGTCACAGGTCATGTGCCCACTCGAGGATCGTCGAGTGCATTTTATCGAACTCACTCGAGAACTCTTCGAGCGCATAGCAGGACACGGCCCTTGACAGGCCCGTGTCACAGGTCGTGTACCCCAATCGCGGATCGTCGACTGCATTTCATCAAACTCACTCGAGAACATCCTGCCAGCACTAGAGTGCATGACACGTCACTGGACACGCTCGTGTCCCCAGCCGTGTACCTCACACAGAGTAGGACACGGCTTGGGGACATGCCCGTGTCCTACGCCGTGTGACCCACTCTCCTCAGCGCAGTCATCACTGAGATTTGGGGCATTACAACAACATCCATGAGTGTTGGTGTTGTGGCAAGGTATGCCACTTTGCTGATGATTGCTGGCACAATCATAGTGTACATAGAGCAAATGTTAGCTTGCCTGTCAGAAAATCTGCAGGTAGGCAGAATTATTTTCAGCCTAACATGCATCAAGGACCAAATAAAATTGGGCTCCTAAGGTTAACTGATTTGTGTTTTTCAGGTTAGTCCAACTACCCATACCCCTATATTGTACTTGGACAGTGGATGTTCCAGGAAACATGACTGGAATAAGGAGCATGCTGAAAGATCATGCTCCAGTAAAGAATTGACCAAAGGTTATCTTTGGTAGGTTAGAAAAAAGGGTGACTAGAGGTTATGATAGGATCTCTAACGACATAGTCACTAACACTAGAGTAGCCTATGCGGAAGGGTTACAACACAACCTGATAATCATTAGCCAACTCTGTGATCTTGACTATGACATAGTATTCCACAAGGATGAATGTCGAATTATGAGGTTAAGTGACCAAGAGGTCATCTTAATCGGAACTGGGAGTGGAAATGTGTATAGTTTAGATTTCCTATGCTCTAGCAAAGAATCACATGTATGCTTAGTTGTAGTTGAGAAAGCGTCTTCCTGTGTCCAGTGGCATAAGAGGCTCGACCATCTAAATTATAGGACCATAGGCAAGCTGTTCAGCAATGAGCTGGTTAGGAATGGGCCTAAGTCTATATGCACTAAGGAGTGTATCTACTCTGCATGCCAAAAGGGCAAACAGACTAAGACCTCCTTCAAGAGTATTGATACCAAAGACTCAGTGAGGTGCTTTTACCTCTTGCATTTGGATTTGTTTGGTCATTTGCCAATTCAAAGTGTAGGTAGGAAAGTCTACACCCTTGTGGTTATTGATGACTTTTCCAGATTTGCCTGGGTGTTCTTTCTAAGGAAGAAATCTGAAACCCCCGATGACTTTCAGACATTTGTAAAGCAAATTCAGAATAAATTAAATAGCACTGTGGTCAAAATCAGAATTGACCATGGAACGAGTTTCAATCTGAGTGCATGACAAGGTTCAGTGAAGAGCTAGGGATTCATCAAGAATTTTCCTCTCCTAGAACACCCCAGCAAAACGGAATTGCTGAGAGGAAAAATAAGTCTCTCATAGAGGCTGGTAGAACCTTACTAAGTGACTCATCCCTCCCAGAATACTTCTGAGCTGAGGTAGTTAACACAGCATGCTATATCCTTAATAGGGCTCTATCACCAAGAGCCACAAGAAGACTCCCTATGAGATTTTGAAGAGCAGAAAACCAAATTTGAGCTATTTCAGGATCTTTGGTTGCAAGTGCTATGTGCTCAACAATGGAAAAGTCCATTTAACTAAGTTTGCTGCCAAGTCCCATGAAGAGATCTTTGTTGGGTACATCACTCATATTAAGACATATAGAATCTACAACTTAACTACCCAAGCTGTAGAAGAGTCAATGCATGTCGTTTTTGATGAATCCAACATGGTTAACTGTGAGCTGTCAATCTCCTCCTCTTATAGTATTGCAGGTACAGAGCAGATGATGCACAAGATGACCATCAATGAAGCTACCCCCACAGTCCAAGAAAGTGAAGATGGAGTGCCTATTCCAATAGAAGGGAAAAATATACCCGAAGAAAATGAAGACCAGCTAGCCTTTGAAGACAATTAAGCTGCAGCTAGATTGCCTCCACCTACCAGGCATCTAAGGGACCATCCATTACACCAAATCATTGATGATGCAAATCATGGAGTTAGACCAGAAGAAGGAACAAGAATATAGCTCTCTACTCAAGCTTCCTATCTCAAGAAGAGCCAAAGAAGTTTAAAGATGCAATCAAGGACCAGTTCTAGATTGGAGCAATGAAAGAAGAACTGGACAAATTTAAGAGATGTTAGGTCTGAAAGTTGGTACCCAGACCACAAGGACAAAATTTCAAAGGGACTAAGTGGATATACATGAAAAAGTTGGATCAAGATGGCATTATTGTCAAGAATAAGGCTGGACTAGTGGCTAAAGGCTACAGGCAAGAAGACGGCATAGACATTGACCAGAACTTTGCCCCATTAGCCAGATTGGAAGCCATAAGGATTTTACTTGCATTTGCTGCCTATCAGGGATTGAGAGTCTACCAGATGGATGTCAAGTCAGCATTTTTGAATGGGGACCTAAAAGAGGAAGTATATGTGAATCAGCCACCAGGTTTTGTAGATCCTAACTCTCCTAATTTTATTTATAAGATTAACAAAGCTCCATATGGGTAAAGCAAGCTGTTGCGGTCTAGGAAAGTGTGTTGATCGCTGTCAAGTAATAAAAGTGAGGACTTTAATCCCCAGATATCGATCTCTCGAGGAGTGCAAGTAGAGAGTGTGGTTTTGCTATTGAAAAAGTGATTGAAAGTGTTAACGTGGCAAAGGGGGGTTCAGTTTTGGTTTCCTAAGCTTAATGCTAATAAAACTAATACGGGTCGTCGTCACCGCATCGCTTGGGTGGTTTACTACAGAGAGTAGTATGGACGATGTACGAAACAGCGAGGGTCGCAATCACCTCATCGCAATGCACGCTCGTAGCAACCGCTAGAACGGCTTGATCACAACAAGCACAGGAAAAATTGAAGCTTAACAACACAATAAATGATTAAGACATAACAACATATTGACATGTTAAAACCTTAAGAAAAACATTGTTCTCAAGCAACAATCCCACTATCACACTTTTAGAATGAAGTAACCACAAGAAGAGGTGGATAAATACAACCGAGCGCACGGAGGCTTTCCGAGATTCACGGCCAGATTCAAGGGTTGTCAATCTTTGTCCGATCTCGGTCTTTGGATGTCGT
Organism: Platanthera guangdongensis; assembly: GCA_039583875.1. Lineage (NCBI taxonomy): Eukaryota > Viridiplantae > Streptophyta > Magnoliopsida > Asparagales > Orchidaceae > Platanthera > Platanthera guangdongensis. The sequence goes on along the minus strand of CM077166.1, from coordinate 102,502,443 downwards.
CCGGGATCCAGAAGGGCTGTCACCTCCTCCCTATAACCCATCTTTTTCGTGTTTGATCGTTGGGCTAGTTCGGACCAAAGAACTCCCCAAGTGCAGCAACAATGAGCTCGAATGGTAGCTTGAAGGTCGAAGAAGATGAAGGTGGACCGAGACACAACTATAGAAAGCTTTCTAAGGAGAAATAGTGGCCGGATCAACTCTCCAAGGAGGAGAGAGAAAATGTCAGCTGGAGGCGAGTTTTCCCACTCAGAGTAGCGGATATGACGGGGGAAGTGAAGCTAGATCCTTGGAAAGAGGAAATATGCAACTTAAATAAAAAAGTCAGAAAAAATGGTCACGCACGGTTTGGCGCACGGCTGTGTGCAAACCATACGATATTAACTTTCAGAATAAACCTGAGGAAGGAGACGCATTGACCCGTGTGTTTTCATTCGCGCACACACAGTTCTGCCCGTTCGTGAAGGACATCGCACGTGTAGCGACAGAGAGTTGGAAAACAGGGACATACAGAAAAACCATGTGTTTTATTCAGGCACGGTCTCTGCCGCCCGTGCGTGATCAAACTGCACAATTAACCACAGAAGGCACAAATAGGAAAGCTACATGAAAACTGTGCGTTTCCTTCGCGCACAGTTTCGAAGAAACCGTGCGTCAACCGTGCGTGAGGATCGTCGAACTCAGCTCGATGAAATTTGTCGAGCTCGGCTCAATTTTCTTCCATCTAACTAAAATGCACGATCAAGCGCAAACCGTGCGTTGAAGAAAAGAATGACCGTGCGTTTTCCTTAAGATAGATTTCCTGCCTTTGGGAAAAATGCACCACCTGCACAACAAAACCAAAACTGGAGCACAAGCTCCCAACAACAAATACTGCAAAGAAAGCACCAAGAAAGATCCATGGGGAGCACCATGTGCATACCTCCAATAACATAATGTGCAATTGCACACCCTCGGGCAAAAACAGTGCACAAAATGGTCCATGACCGAACGATACAAATATAACCGATATCCGGTTGAAATGCAGTGCACGAGTGAGAAAACTAGCCCAGATGAGTCCGAAAAACACTATAAATATCGGACTCATCACACCAGCAGACTTAAACATTTGCTCGTCCCAAGCAAATCATCCCTCCGTGCACTAGAAAATAGCTAGCTGGCATAGAGATTTCAAAAATAAGGTAAAGCGAGAAATCAGATACTCATGGGTACAGAAAATATAATAGATAAACTTTTTAATTATGCAACGAAGTTTATAGATTTCAATAAGTGTAATTAAGTATTATAACTACTCAAAAATAAAATTCTGGAGAATCGTTCGGTCATGCGTAGGAAGAAAGTAGGCAGGCCACTAAGTTGAGCATTGACAAAGACCGGGGCTCGGGACCAGCTCCAAAGGAATCCACCAATATCGGGAACCATATGCTTGCTCGTTCACACTCTCTCCACAGCGCTGGTTTGACTCGAGCGCGAATCCGCAGGACTTTAGGAAGATAATAGGGCTTAGGCGTATACAGAGGTAAGGATGCAAAAGGTAAACAATGGCTACGGACAACCCAAATGAGCTCATACAAAAATTCCTCTCGCCAAGCAATACATACAGGTGTTCCACACCACCAGACTTGGACTTGACAAACGGGTTCGTGCACCGCCTACTAGTACAAAATCTCAAATGGAATTTTCATTTAAACTTTTTCTTCTTTCATATCAAACTACTTTCTTTTCTCTTTTTCTTTTCTTTTTTCAAAAAATTTTATATCACATTCAGCCACATAATCATGAAATCTGCACCTCACAAACACAAAATAACACCTCAAAACATCACCAAATGCAATAAGTGATATACTAATAGGTCGTGCTAGGGGCGTGCTACTGGGATAGGCTTTTAGTCTTTGGTGATCATAGAGTGGGGCTGAATCAACATGAGGGGTAGGCTCAAAATAGGCTAACAAGGATTACATTAGGACTGGGTACAAGGCTCAACCGGGCCAAAATGATGGCCTACATCACACTCATGCTTGACTAACCATGCACCAAAGCTTCGAGAGTAGCTTGGGGAAAGTTCTTAGCCACTGAGAAAGATGATCCTTCCTACCGACTCGAGCAATACGAGACTAGTGGCGGCTACACACATTCCTACACTACCATTCGATTACTCTAGATTCCACAGTTTTGAGTAGTACGAACATTATTTACAAATGCAGAAAAGCATAAATCTACGAACATAAAGAAAAATTAAATCTATACTATTTATACACATCATGAGTCCTCAATTAGGAGCACTACACGAGTTTCACACTACCCTACCCTAAAATCCTAAGCCAGCACCACTATCTTAAAGTAAACACAAAAGAAATAAATTAAACTTGGGCCGAGCGTGTGCTTAAGTGCGTGCTCATGCGGCGTAGGTGCACAATGATGTCATGATAAAATAAAAATAGAAAATGAAAATACTCTTATGGTATGCAAGTGCATGTGCAAAGGTAACTGACCAAATTTTCCCCCACCAGACTTATACTAAACAATATATCCATGATTTGCAATAAAAACAAAAAAAATGAAACTTGAGGGAAGAAATTACCCCATGATCAGCAATTGAGCATACCAGAAGATTGACGTTAAACTTCAGTAATAAACCCACGACCCAACCAAATTCCACCTGCAAAATAGAATATCTCCAACCACAAAAAGCTATACACAATTAAGCACTACAACTAAATTGCACAAATTTAAAGCAAGCAACAGCATTGGGTCGTCTCCCATAAGCCTTTTTCTTTACCATCCATAAGATGGACCAAATACATGTATTAACAGTTATATAGATAATGTTTAAAAGCAAGAGTTCAGAATGCATGAAAAAGTCCAAAGTTACACACAACATGAAGATAAATAAAACAAGAAACGAAAAGAAAGGGGCCCCGAAGATACTTCACTCTTCAGCTGAACGCTGACTTGTGATAGATCCACCCAGTCACACGAGATGAGGGCGAGGTGAAGGCTTTAGGGCCCAGGGAAGACGAGTCTCCCCTATCCCTAGCCTCGTCCTTCTCGCATCGGCGGGCAAAATCTGATGCCTTGCTTATAAGAAGTTCTTTTCTTTTCAAGTTAACAGATGGGGATCGCCAGGGTGGTATATCCACCCCAACCAAATCAGCAACATGCCTATCTTTCTCATCGGGGAGCATCCTTTCCTCACCTACGGCGGGTGAAAGATCAGCCCAAGTCACCTGTTTAACAGTTTTACAACATTCATTAAGCTTAATCAAAGTTTTAAAATCTGTTTCCTGCACGCTCCCAATAGCCGTGCACAGCCCCCGTACCTTTTCTTCATCAACTTGTTTCACATCAAACAATTCATCCTTTGCTTCTCCATTAGCAATCATCATCATGTCTTTTACTTGCACAACCCGGTCTTGCTTATACAGCACAACATCTGTCTCATCAGCTCTAGATAAATCATCAGATAATAAAACATGTAATTCCAGCAGTTTTTTAGATTCTCTCGAGATTAGAGTGGGAAGTGATGGCGATAGCGGCAAATCGACCTTGGAAGCCAAGGTGATGCCGCATGCGTTAAAGCACAAGGTTGCTTCACTAACTTTCAGGAATGGAACCCCAAGAATTAGCTTTGAATTATTTCCTATGGGTCCGAACACCTGGAAGTCGGTAACAACCACAACCCCGTTAAATTTCACCTCCACCTCTATAATCACCCCATCAGTTTTAACCACCGACCCATCAGTTAGCACAAGTGATTTCTGGATATTAGTTTCCACATTTGAATTAAGCTTCTCAACATCTTACAGGGCAAGAATGTTGCACGACAAACCTAAATCGCCAAGGGCTACCGACTCAATTTCATTAATCTCACACTTGACAGCCACTTTATTAATACTGCACTCCTCTGCCTCCCTAGCACTATTCCCTTGATCACGGGGATTCTTTTCCGTGTCGCTTGGGAGCGCGCCGCGAGTACGCTCAGAGAATATATGGGCAAGTTGCCCCAGCTGTGTCTCTAAGTTCCTCATAGAAGAGGTTTGAGTGTCCATGTTAGATTGGGCCATCTCAACAAACTATTCCATCAATTCTTCTAGAGCACTCCTACATGCCCCTTGCCCGGTCTGATTATAACCCAGCTGCGGCGGTCGCGGTTGGCTATTGGTGGCTTGAGCATCAAATTGATGCTGGACTCCCTGCCATCTTTGACTTGGGGCATTATGATTACATGAGAAATTCGGATTATTTCTCGCGTTTGGGTTATACGCATTATTATAGGGCACAACGCGGTTTTACCTGTTTATAAAATTTACACTTTCGTCAAAGGTTATACCTTCCAGTTCCGCAAATGACTCTCCAGTTAGGCATTCAAAAGTGTGGTGGCCAGGATTTCCACATCCCTGGCATGATATGCCCCCAACCGGAGCCGGAGGAGTAGTCAATCTAGTCAGCATCCTTCTTCCGTCCATCATAGGATGGCTTGCTTCGACTTGCTGCATCACCGCATTCACATCAAATAGATTTTTCGCCCCACTAGGGGCATTTCTTCCTGCAGTCAAGTATGTTCTATGGGAGGCCATGTCTCAAAAAAGCCGCAAAACCTCTTCAGGAGAAATGTTCATAATTGTGCCGCCGGTTGCTGTGTCGATCATAGCCCGGTAGTTCGGCTCGACACCAAAATAGAATATTTCTACAAGATTCCACGGCTCGCAGCCGTGTTGTGGACAACAGTGCTGCAGGTCAGCGAAACGCTCCCACGCCTCAGACAACATCTCTTTGTACAGCTACCAGAACATAGCAATTTCCCTTCGGGCATTCATAATTTTGTCTACTGGGTGGAACTTGGCCAAAAACATAGAGGACAAAGCCTCCCATGTGGTAGCGGTCCCAAGGGCAATTGTGTGAAGCCAGGTCTTAGCCCTGTCCCTTAGCAAAAATGGGAATAGCTTCAGCTTAACTACCTCATAAAAAATTCCAACATATCGAAAGGTGCCGCAAATCTCTGAGAACTCCGCCAGATGGAGTTGCGGGTCCTCACTCGGCAAACAAGAATACTGCGTATTTTTTCTGATCATATTCAGAATTGTGGGCTTTATCTCAAAATGGTTGTTGGCAATGGCTGTTTCGAAGCCTAGATAAACACTTCCCGCAGTCAGGGTTGTGAAATCACGCATCGTCCTAATGCGAGGTTGGACCACCTCCTGACCCTCAACAACTTTATCACCTTGTCCATTTCCTACATGGCCCAAGTCTTCCATTCTAACTTCAGCAGCAACAGCACGCACATGATCTCTCCTCGCTCGTGCAGCCTCAAGATCAGCTCCCAAATTTTCACTCCTATTATCTGGGTTAGGATCTTTCATACAACAAGAAAAATCTATCCAAGCGTCAAACACTTCCAAATTTTTCCAAAAGAAAAATGCACACAACGGTTGCACTCCCCGGCAATGGCGCCAAAAACTTGTTGCGCTCTCGGCAAGTGTGTCGAACACTGTCAAGTAATAAAAGTGAGGAGTTTAATCCCCAGATATCTATCTCTCGAGGAGTACAAGTTGGGAGTGTGGTTTTGCTATTGGAAAAGTGATTGCAAGTGTTAACGTGGCAAAGGGGGTTTAGTTTTGGTTTCCTAATCTTAATGCTAATAAAACTAATGCGGGTCGCCGTCACCGCATCGCTTGGGTGGTTTACTGCGGAGAGTAGTATGGACAATGGACGAAACATCGAGGGTCGGAATCACCTCATCGCAATGCACGCTCCTAGCAACCGCTAGAACGGCTCGATCACAACAAGCACAGGAAAAATTGAAGCTTAACAACACAAGCAATGATTAAGACATAACAAAATATTGACATGCTGAAACCTTAAGCAAAACATTGTTCTCAAGCAACAATCCCACTATCGCAAGTTCAGAATGAAGTAACCACAAGAAGAGGTGGAGAAATACAACCGAGCGCACGAAGGCTTTCCGAGATTCACGACCAGATTCAAGGGTTGTCAATCCTTGTCCGAGCTCGGTCTTCGGATGTATTCCGGGATCCAGAAAAGCTATCACCTCCTCCATATAACCCGTCTACTTTGTGTTTGATCGATGGGCTAGTACTGACCGAAGAACTCTGCAAGTGCAGCAACAATGAGGTCGAATGGTAGCTTGGAGGTCGGAGAAGATGAAATGGTCGGAGACGCAACTATTGCAAGCTTTATGAGGAGAAATAGTGGCCGGATCAACTATCCAAGGGGGAGAGAGAAAATGGCGGTTGGAGGCATGTTTTCCCGCTTAGAGGAGCAGAAATGGTGGGGGAAGCGGAGCTGGATCCTTGGAAAGAGGAAATCTACAACTTAAATAGAAAAGTCAGAAAAAATGGTCACGCACAGTTTGGCGTACGGCCGTGCGCAAACCGTGCGATATTAACTTTCAGAATAGACTCGAGGAAGGAGACGTGTTGACCCGTTCGTTTTCCTTCACACCCGGGCAGTTCCGCCCGTGCGTGAAGGACACCGCACGGATAGCGACAGAGAGTTGGAAAATAGGGACATACAGAAATACGTGCGTTTTATTCGCGCACGGGCGCTGCCGCACGTGCGTGAACAAAGCGCACGAGTAACCACAGAAGGCACACATAAGAAAGCTACAGGAAAACCGTGAGTTTCCTTCACGCACAGTTTTGAAGAAATCGTGCCTCAACCGTGCGTGAGGATCGTCGAACTCAGCTCGACGGAATTTTTCGAGCTCGGCTCGACGTTCTTCCAACTGAATAAAACGCATGATCCAGCACAAATCATGCGTGAAAGAAACACACGACCGCGTATTTTCCTTCAGAAAGATTTCCTAACTTTGGGAAAAATGCATCACCTGCATAACAAAACCAAAGCTGTAGCACAAGCTCCCAACAACAAACACTGCAAAGAAAGCACCTGGAAAGAGCCACGAGTATCACCATGTGCATACCCCCAATAACAGAATGTGCAATTGCACACCCTCAGACCAAAACAGTGCACAAAATGGTCCATGACCGAACGATGCAAATATAACCGATATCTGGTTGAAATGCAGTGCACGAGTGAGAAAACCAGCCCAGATGAGTCCGAAAAACCCTATAAATATCGAACTCATCACAAGACCCTAGGGCTTGGTATGAAATCTTGTGCAGCTTCCTCATTGATAACAAATTCTCAAGGGGTAAGATAGACAAGTCCCTATTCCTAAGGGAATCAAATGGCAAGCTTATCATAGTCCAGATATATGTCGATGACATTATCTTTGGATCGATAGATGACAACCTTTGCAGTAAGTTTGCTAAACTTTTGGAAGGGAAGTTTGAAATGAGCAGCATGAGTGAGCTCAAGTTCTTCTTGAGACTCCAAGTGAGACAGACTAATGATGGCTTGTCCATATCCCAGTCCAAGTTCACCAGGGAGCTAGTCAAAAAGTATGGTATGGAGAATGCATCCACCATGAAAACTCCCATGAGATCAAGTATCCCTATAGGAAAAGATGAGGCAGGGAAACCTGTTGATGAATCTTTGTATAGATGTATAATTGGCTCCATTATATACCTGATTGCTAGTACGCGTGGCATCATATATGCCACATGTGTCTGTGCTAGGTATCAGTCCTGCGCTAAAGAATCTCATTACTCTGCTGTAAAGAGAATCTTGAGGTATCTTAAAGGTACACCAGATCTTGGCCTATAGTACCTTTGAAATAGGGATTTTGATCTAACAAGATTTTCAGATGCAAATTTTACAGGTTGCAAAGAAGACAGAAAAAGCACAACTGGAACCTGTCAGTTCTTAGGAAGAAGGCTAGTTTCTTGGAGCAGCAAGAAGCAAACTAGTATGGCCATATCCACTGCTGAGTCAGAATATATATCAACAGATAGCTGTTGTGCTCAGCTGCTGTGGATCCAACCTCAGCTTCAGGATTACAACCTTCAGGTAAGTAGAACTCCTCTCTACTATGATTCTATAAGTGCTATTTCTATTGCTAGGAATCCTGTCTCACATAGCAGGACTAAACATATTGAAATAAGATATCATTTTATTAGGGAGCATGCACAGAAGGAAGACATAAGTCTTGAGTTTGTCCCCGCACACAAGCAAGTGGCTGATATCATCACTAAGCCATTAGATGAAGCAAAGTTCAACACCCTCAAATTTGAGTTGGGTATGTTGAACTTGGCATAGCTTCAGGAACTCCCTTTTGCATTTTTTGGTGCAGGTATTGTTCCTCTTACTGGACATACAGACTCCCCAATAATATTGATTCACTAATGCTTCGAGTGAGGGGGAGTAAGTTACTCTGGAGAGAAGAGAGAAGGTCAGCTAATGGAAGGGCCAGCCCCGATCAACCTATTCTGCATAAGTCAAAAAGGGGGAGAGAAGAGAGAAGGTCTTAGCAAGGGGGAGACATAGTAAGTGGGAGAGATGATAAGGGGAAATAAAGACATGTGGCACTCAAGTAAGGACAAATACCTTGCAGTAAAATAGGGGGAGTAAGTGATGCTCACCAAACAGGCAGAAAATGAGGTACATTTACTTATAACTTATCAAAATTTCAATATTTATTTTGCTGTATAGGTTGTGTGTGTCATTGACTAAGGAAAGAAAACATTTTTGATAAGGGTTTTGACTTCTTCAAATAGGTGGAGATTGTTGGGTCCATTATTCCCAATGTCCCGGATTTGTGAGAAATCAAACAGGTCAATGTCACATACATCAATTGTATTTGATATGCATTTGAGGTCTTGAGTGCAGGTTGTCCATATCACATTGATTGGATATGCGGACACAATAAGTGGTTGCTGGACATAACAAAAATCGACAAAGTCCACAGGCGTTGAGTGGAGCAAGCTCACTCAATGCCAGAGGTATGGATTCAATATTGTCTAGTATAAATTTGTATAAGTCCACAGACGTTGAGTGAGGACAGCTCACTCAACACCATATAATATATAGCGTTGAGTCTATCTCAGCCTAACTGAAAGATTTCCAAAAATTTGGCCAAGTATAAAAGCATTGAGTGTAGTCAACTCACTCAATGCCATACAACAAAAAGGCTATGTGTCAGGCCGAGTCATTCTAAGCCTAGAGAAATTGGCTAAAAATGTGGCCAAGTCCACAGATGTTGATTGTGGTCTACTCACTCAACACCATACAACTTTTAGCATTGAGTGTTGCTGTGTCAGTCAACTCACAGAAAAGTTGGGCAAAATTTTCACCAAGTCCACAGGCGTTGAGTGTAGCTTACTCAATCAATGCCAGATAACAGAAAAATTTTGTTAAGTAGTTTGACGTTGAGTGGAGCTTACTCTCTCAATGCCAAGGAGCAAAAATATTTGGTAAGGCAAATAGTGTTGAGTGAGGCAAGCTCACTCAACGCTCTCGATGCTCTCAACGCCTTGAAGCAGAAATTTGGCTAAGTCCAAATGCATGGATTGCTTAGCTTTCGTCGAGCTTAGCTTCATCGAATTGAGCTCAGCGTTCATCGAACAGAGTTCAGCTTTTCATCGAACTGAGTCTACAGTTCGTCGAGCTGAACTTATGCTTTCGTCGAACTGAGCATGGAGTTAGTTGAACAGAGATTAGCCTTTCATCGAACTGAGTCTACAGTTCGTCGAACTGAACTTATGCATTCGTTGAACTGAGCAGGGAGTTCGTCGAACAAAGTTTAGTCTTTCGTCGAATTGATTCTATAGTTTGTAGAACTGAACTCATGCATTCGTCGAGCTGAGCTTGTCGTTCGTGGAACATAGCTCAGCATACATCGAGCCCAATACCTAGACAGTCAGAATTTTGTCCAAGTATTGTGGCGTTGAGTGATACCTAGTCACTTCTCGCCTTTGGTTCTAACGATTGAATTTTTTCGAAGTCCAGAGATGCTGAGTCATGCTGACGTCAGCAAATTCAAAAAGTCAACCAAAATTCAAATGTTGCGAAAATGCTACCAAAGATGTTGGGGGACAGCTGTTATCATCTTCTGCACTTTCCAAAGATTATTTTAAACATCAAGTGTTGTGGCCCACACACAACAAAGAGCCATTAAATCAAGATTAAATGGAAAGCATGCGCTAAATGACTCAATCTCAATAATCCATCCTTGTGGTGGGACCCACTGCTCAATTGGCCTTCAGAGAATAAAAAGAAGCAAATCGGCCAGAGCATTCAACCGATTTCTTGTCTAGGTTTTCTGAAAACGAAAAGTGAGGCCGAACTTCATCTTCTTCCTCGCCATTTTTGTCGAGCCTGAAGAAGTTGTTCTACACAAAGAACCTTGCTGGGGAAAGAGATAGCTGAAGTAATCACCATCTGCAACAACAAGATCAGAAGCTATTCTAAAGAAGCAGATCTACAAGTTCTGCAGAGAAAAGGGAAGATGTTTGAAGAAAGACTCTACTGCCAATCTATTGTCTTCAACAGAAAAGCTAGGACAGATATCTGCTCAGTCCAGGAAGAAGAAGACACAGAGATCTTGCTCTGGTGTCTAATCATCCCTCTTTTTATTTATCTTTATGTAAATATTCTTGGTGAATCTGAAGTTGTAAGCTTGTATTATAAAGGCTGAGGTCTTAGTGACATATGTTTGGCTTTGTGCAAGGTGAAAGGTCTTTATGACCTGGGTTTGGCTTTGTGCCTAAGTTGTAGGTCTATGTGACCTGTGTGGTCCTGCGGGATCAGTGTTGTAAGCTCTTGAGGAGTTAAAATCTGGAGGGGGAGCTGAATCTAACACACTGTTAGATAGGCGTAGAGGAACAATGGATGTACATAAGATTGGGGAACCACAATAAATTAATGTGTCGTCTGTGATTGATCTTGAAAGTAAAAACTAACCGAGTCACCAACCACAAAAATCTGTAAACAAGTCAGAAAAATCAAATAGAGATAGAAACCTATTCACCCCCCTCTATGTGTTTAGCTATCCTTAAAAACAAGACTTTCATATAGTGGAAAGGATTATAAATATGATAGTAAAAATGACTTATATAATTGTACTCATCATCTATCATGTGTTGTTCGAGATGACCGAGACCCAAGACCCTTTGGTTAGCATTCCGGTAGTATGGGATTTTGTAGAGCTGATATCAGAGAAGTTTTCAGGGCTACCACCACATCAGGGGAAAGACTTCCAAATACAGCTCGTGTCGGGGGCTGAGCCGGTATCCAGAGCTCCATATCGTATGTCCCCGAAGGAGTTGGTAGAATTTCGAAGGCAGCTACAAAAGTTAGTAGAAGCTAGGTTTGTCAGGCCGAGCTCTTCGCCATGGGGAGCTCTAGTGTTGTTCGTAAAGAAAAAGGATGGGACACTCTGATTGTGAATTGACTACAGGTCACTGATCAGGCAGACGGTCCAGAACACAAATCCTATGTCGAGGATTGATGAGCTGTTTGACCAGTTGGAGGGAGCTCACTTGTTTTTGAAGCTGGATCTGAGGTCAGTATACTGCCAGCTGGAGATTCATGAGGAGGACAACCAAAACACTGCTTTCAGGTGTAGATATGGGTTGTATGAGTTCACCGTGATGCCCTTCAGGCTCACAAATATACCATCCGCATTCAAGAGTTTGATGAACCGAGTTTTTGAGTCCTATCTAGACTTCTTCGTCAAAGTGTTTATTAATGACATTCTCATCTATTCGAGAACTAAGGAGGAGCATGCACGTCCTTTGGCATTGACACTAGAGAGGCTCCAGGAGCATAGTCTGTATGCCAAGTTCAACAAGTGCCAACTTTTGCTGAAGGAGGTGGCCTTCTTGGGCCATATCATCAGTGGAGCAGGACTGGCAGTGGATCCATCAAAGGTTTAGGTAGTACGGGATTGGCCACTAGTTGGGTCCAATGATCCTAATGTCATGGATTTGAAGAAGGCCTAGCAAACAATGTATACATATATGTTGATCTAACTTGTGCTCAAGTTTAGTGATTGTAGGATGCCAACTATACATTGATTGGACATTTTGTCTAAGTGTCCAAAACAAGTACTGTCTAGGCAAAACTGTGGATAGATAGAAATCTCTCTAAGTTCACAGCCATTGACTGAAGGTTAATCACTCAATGTCAGATGACTTATAGAGCTGAGTGGATCCTATACAGCCAAAGACAAAGTAGTGGCAAGCTTAGAAAGTGTCAAAGTCCACAGACATTGAGTGAAGTCAACTCACTAAATGCCACAAAACAAAAGGCTGTGAGACAGGGTAATACAGTTACATCCTAAGAAGAAATAGACGCCAGATAAATAGAATAGAAATCTGTTAAGTATTTTGGCATTAAGTGGAGCTTACTCACTCAACGGCAAGGAGGGGAAAAATCTGGCTAAGATAGAAAGCATTGAGTGAGACAAGCTAACTCAATGCTCTCATCACCATAATTCAGAAAATCTGGCTAAAGCAAAAAAGCATTGAGTGAGACGTGCTAACTCAACCTTCTCAATGCTTAAGATGTTGAAGAAGCAGGAAATTGATCAAGGCAGAAAACATTGAGTTAAGAGTGCTCAATCAATACTCTCAACGCCTAAAATACAGAAAGCTGGCAAAGGCACAAGGCGTTGACTGAGACATGTTCACTCATTCTCTCAATGCCAAGCATGCAGAAATGGATGAAAAATAAGCTAAGGCAAAAGGCTGTGAGGCATGCAGACTCAACGTTGTAAACGCCTATATAGACTGAATTTTGTCTATGTGCCTTGGCGTTGAGTGAGGCTCATTCACTCAACTCCTAGTCTACTAAAGCTTGATTTTGGCTAAGTCCACAGACGCTGAAGTCAGCAAGTCAATAAGTCAACATTATTTAAATTGATAGCGGGAAAGCTATAGTACATGACAAAAAGCGCTGCATAGCTACTATACGGCAGTTGGAGTTAAAGCAAAGTTGCAGTTGGCCATTAATGGTGCAGGGCCCACAACTGAAAGAGCTGTTGGGTTGCAATAAATAAAAGGAGAAGCCTTTTTACAGAAAAGGAGTTATTGGTGTTGTTCTTCTTCATCGCCATTATTATTGTGACTGAAGAACAAGAAGCTCAAGACAACAAGTCTGAAAGCTAAACAAGTTAGTTGATTGTCTTCTCCATTGACAATGGCAAGATTAGAGGAAATCTCTGGGGGAAGAAAGCAGGATAGCTGGTGCCATTTTCCATCTGCACCGGCAAGTTCTTCATAGATCCAGCTGTACAACTCTGAAGAATATCTACTAGAGACTGTGAAGAAAAAGTTAGGGTTGAATTTCCTCATCGCAGGAAACAAAGAAGAAGTAGAATAGTTGTCTGCAAGCTTCTACCAGCATAAGCCAAATAAGAGATCTACATCCTTATTGCAGAGAAGAAGTTGGGCTGGGATTCTCTCATCTTAGGTAGCAGCAAGTTTCGCCGTAGTCACTTCTCAGTCCCAGCAAGAAAAGTCCCTAGTGTTGAGAAGAAGAAGCTAGGACTGAGTACATCTGTAACATCTCTTAGACAACTAGACCCCCTAGGAGTGGTTTTGTCATGACTAGGTCATGAAAAACCCTAGGAAGCCCAAGAAGACCAAGTGGACATAAGGAATGTGGGTGGGATCACTATGGTCTGCAAATAGTAAATTTCTAAATACCTAGGTTGGGATGATCAAGGGGCTTCACCATGACTCCAAGACCGAACCATAACCTCACTAATCTATTGAAAAGCCCTAAGTGTCCATTAGAGTCAACCCAGGGTTGCCAAGTTGACCTAGGACCATCTTAGGCCTATATTAGGCAATATGCCATAACTAAGGGCAATGTGCCCCTAATAAGACCAACAAACCCTACTAAGGTCTTCCTAGACGTAAAGTGGTTTCAATGGGTCACCAAAGATCCACTGGGATCACCAATAGAGCTGAGTTGACCAAAGTCAACCCTAGCCCTAAAGTGGTCAAAGTGCCCTAACTAAGGGCAAGTGACCTTCAGGGTGCAAATTTAACACTACACAACCCTTCCTAGACCTTAGTGGAAGCCAATGGGTCACCAAGGACCCCTTGGGTTCAACCCAAATGGTCATGTTGACCAAAGTCAACCCTAGCCCTAACTTGGTCAAAATACCCTTCCTAAGGATCAAGTGACCCCCAAAGTGCCAAGACAACCTTAAATAGCCCTACCTAGACCCTAGCGAAGGCCAATGGGTCACCAAGGACCCATTAGGGTCAACCCAAAAGGGGAAAAAGGATCAAGGTCAACCCTAGTCCATTTTAGGTCAACTTAGCAGAAATGGGCTAACCCAAGCTCAAGCCCTCTTTCATTTGGGCTAACCAACTCTTAATTATGTGATGATATGAATTAGTGGACTGCAAATAGCCTAAAGGGGTTGACCAAGTCAGCCTTGATTACTAGGAGAGAGGAAACTTCATTTTCTCCCTTTAATGGAGGAGAGAGAAAATGAAGGGAGGGGCCATTAATGGCTAGGAAGGCCAAGAGCCCTCTCCTCTTGCTGGAATCATCTCCCCTGATCATTTAAGAGGGGACCAAGGGTTTTCCCGGCCATGGCAGTGGCTAGGGAAGGAGAACAACCATGGCCGAGCCAAGCTTTCAATGGCCATTAATGGCCATTGATGTCTTGGCCTCTCCCCTCCCTAACTAAGGCTTTAAATACCATCAGTGGCCTGAGAGGAGTTTTCCACACCATTTACCTGAAGAATTCGAGCCCTTCCATAGTGTAGTTGTAGAAACCCAAGCGGCGCCACCACCACCATGACGACCCGACGATCGGCGCGACTCCAGACCACCACAAAGGTCCTCCTCCTCTCCATACTCTCTGGGTAGATCTTAGGTTTCAGTTATAATGAAGATCGGGCTCAATTGAGCCCAATCCAAGATTTCAATTTCCTGGTTTTTTAGGAAATTTCCTCTTGATGGGATTGCCGGAAAAGGCCCCTCCGGTGGCTGTGCCGCCGCCTGGCGGTAGCCACCACCTCAACAGAGGTGGTGGTAGAGGTGGCCAGCCAGGGAGGTGGCTGGATGGCCGGGAATTGGGCCGGGAAGTGGCTCCATGTCGGGATGATCCTGGCTGTCAGCTGGAGGTCGACGATGACCAGATGTCCTTCGTCATGCGCCAAGACTCGTGCTGAATAATATTTAAACTATAGGTTATATATTCATTTCATTTCTGTCACATGATATATATTTAATGTTTCTATATATTAAAATTACCTGGGTTCACCTACAAAAAAAGTGAAAAATATCAAAGTTGTAGTCCTTGGGGTGTACTTTATTTTAAATTAGTTTGAACCAATTTGAGTGCATGGTTTGACCAGGGCACTCATTTTGGTGGGACCTATACCTAGGGTTGGTCAGAGACTAAAATGTGTGCCACCACTTCATGCCTTCTCAGAATGACCTGCAATTTGGACAGAGAGCCTCCCTAACCTATACCTAGGTCCTGTCCAAAAATGGGAATTGTTTGGACATACGTTTTCTATAGATTTTGGAAAAATTTAATAAGTCATATATAATTTATTTAGGTATCTTAAACACTTCAAAAACCCCTAAAATTTTGGAGTACGATTTTGGGGAGTATTATTAGGCCCTGGTAAAAATTTCATCACTTTTTGGTTTGGTTTGATAGGGTAATTGTGTAGCCAAGGGTTGGCCCCTTTTAGGTCAAATTAGGGCTAAGTGCCCTAAGTACTCTTGAGTTGGACCATCTCACCCAAAGGTGATGGAACTTGGTCCTCAACTTTATTAGCACACAAAGTACCCCCCCCCCCTCCACTATTTTTGGGTGGAAGTTGAAGGGTAGATCCCTAGGACTCTATGGTAGGTCCTAAGTGTGCAAACCTAGGGTTTGAAGGTGAAGGGGTCAAATGACCTTGAAATGACTTGCAACTTGGTGGAGAGGACTTTAGGGTTGTCAAAGTTCTCTAGTAAAAATATTATGAGATTTAGAGGCTGTTTGACTCCCCAAAACCCTAACCCTATTTTAGGGCACAACCATTAAACATGTAAGATAGGCCATCAAAACTTAATGTAATGCTATGAAACTTGTGTAATATGGTCATGGGGTTAATTTGATCCTCTGGAAATTTTATTAGGAATATTGGAACAATATATTTGGCACCTCCTTTGTGTTAAATGGATTTGTCGTTGATAGTCTTTTGTTTATAATGATCTCACTTTTCATTGGGAAATTGTGAAAATTGGGCAGAGGAAGTTTTAGGTCATTATAATCATACCTGATATTTATTATAATTTTTAGATGCATATTTTTTCTACTTACTGCACAAGCTTTTAAATATGAAAATATATTCAATATTAAATTCAGAGCTCAATGTAGTTAGAAAATTGTGAAACTTTTGCAAAAGTGTACATAGGTCATTATGCTCATGAGAAAATTTTATCATAATTTTTAGATGAATATTTGCATTAGTTGTTTCATTGATTTATGGAAGAGGGTTATTGATCAAAATTAAAATTAGAATTTATTATTCATTGCAAAATTTGGAAACTTGGTCAAGAGTGTTTCTAGGGTATTTTAGTTAAGCTTGAATTTTCTTATAATTTTTGGAAACTTATTTACAACACTTTCTTCTTTAGCTGTTAACTATGTGATTATATTTAAAATTATGGATCAGGGGCTTAAATCCTTGCAAAAAAATTTGGGAGACTTGAACTTACTATTAATTTGCTGCCTAGTATTTATCATAATTTTATGGAGCATTTTGCATGAATATATGGGCTACTTCATATACAACCTGGGGCATTTAGATTTTTAGGAAAAATAAATAAAATGTTAGATAAATTAGGAAAATTCCAAGTTTCTGGATTTAGGTTATAAATGTCATGATAGACCTCCATTAATTATCTTAGTGTGTTTGGATGAGGATTTAGAGTACCTCCTATCATGCACGTCATATAGCATAAGGTAAATTAGAAATTTGACTCTTAACGAGTAGGCGGAAATAAATGCGCACACTCACGAACTCTACATAAAAAAAGAAAGCTATAAAAATTATACGAAAAATAAAGTGGCTAAAAAAATTAAAACATAAGGTATATTAGAAATAAAACACAGCGCCATTTAACCCTTAACGAGTAGGTGGAAATAAATGCGCACACTCACGCACTCTACAGAAATGAAAGAAAGCTATAAAAATTATACGAAAAACAAAGTGGCTAAAAAAATTAAAACAACTGCATTTCTACCGCTAGAATGTGATAGAAATGCATAAAAAGTGAAAATAAATATTAAAAGGGAAGAAAGTTTTGTAAATAAAAAAGGAAAACGCAAGTCCTCAAAAAATTAAAATGAATACATTTCTACCGCTAGAATACGGTAGAAATGCGTAAAAAGAGAACGAAAAAATTAAAAGAGCAAAAGTTTAAAATGAAAAACTAAGTGCATGAAAAATTAAAACAACTATATAATCATTCCTATAACTCCGTAAAAGTGATTAAAAAGTGAAAATAAAGCTAAAAGAACGAAAAAGTTTTACAACCTAAAAAGAAAAATCTAAATTAAAAGAAATGAAAATCACTTTTAAAACATTTTTGACGGATCTATAGGAATGCAAATAAAGCTATAACAATTCCAAGTTAACAAAACTAAGAACATAAAATTATCAAGTTATACTCATACACACACACACGTATAAAGAAGAACAAAAAAAACTAAGTTAAAACAAACGCAAAAAAGATAAGATTGCATAAGGGATGAAACATAGATGAAGTCCAAGGGATGTAATGGAAAAAAAACTACAATTGCATTACTAAAAATTGTGATTACAAAGCTACAATAAAAGAGAGCTGGGGGGAGGGGGAGAAAATATCCTTACAACACATTTGGATTTCATCCCAGCAGCATAACACTTATACAAAATGGATCCAAAAAGTGGAACAGGAACTCAAGCAGAACACTGGAATTTATAGATAGATTTTTCAGGTGACACGCCCCCTAACACGGGCGTGTATGGGGGCGTCTCAGCACTGTACAAAATACGGCCGTCGATTTGACGGGAAAGTGGACTTCGGGCTGGACACGTGTCGGTCTCGCGTTGGTCACGCCCCAGGTCACGGGCATGACGCTGGGCGCGTCAAGAAGGTGGATCTGGGCGCGGGTCTTTGAGCTATCACCGGGTCTTGTCGAGTTGAAACATCGTCGAACGCGAATGTCGAGGAGTTCGACGATCGTCGAGCGGGAAGATCGTCGAGCACGGGTCTTTGTCAGCCAGGTGGAGGAGTCACGCCCCAGGTCACAGCGTGACTCTAGGCGTGTCGGGGGTTTGACGATCGTCGAGGGGAAAGTCATCGAGCAGCAAAATTGTCGAGCGGAGGATCGTCGAGCGGAACATTTCGTCGAGCTTGATGGAGCGGTCACGCCCCAGATCACGGGCGTGACGGGTGTTCGACGATCGTCGAGCGGAAATCGGCGAGGGCGAAAATCGTCATGACACGTGCGTGTGACCTGGCGTGTCTAGCTATTTCTTCAAAATTTGCTCATTTCTCCGGAATTTGACTTATTACGCCCTGGTCACTGGCGTGACCAACAGTACACGGGCGTGTACTATGCAAAAGTTGACTTTTCCTGAAACTTTTCAGGAAATCAAAATAGTGTAAGTTAGAACATTATTTACAAACAAAGAAACATTTTTATAAAGAAAAATAAACAAAAATTACAAAAAAAAGTAAAATGGAATATTTAATGTACATAAAAGTAGGTATATTTACAACTTATCACACGTCATATAGTATAACGTGGTCTACATTTAGAAAAACTGTGGAAATCGAGTTAACATGGGGAATGGTCGTAGGGTGATGGGATTGTCGTTTACTGATCTTAGTAAAGGGGATTGGGTATACCATTGGAAGTTGGGATGAGTAGGATGTAGAGTTGTCTAAGATTAGGTGGTGCTCAGGATCGATAAGAGATCGTCATTCCTATAGAGGGAGAGATATGGTCAAAACAATTTAGGGTTACATCCAGAGTAATATTAAAATGGATCCGGAATCGGGTATTAACGAATAATAGTAAGTGCCTTGCGAAAGGGAGCTTTGGGCTAGGTTCACTAACTCAGATGATTGACACACCATATATAGCCAGGGTCATGTCTATGTCCTAGAGTTTAGGCTAAGTACTTAGAATCAATCACACATGGACCAGCCAACAGAAGACTCAAAGACGTAGAAGAAAATCAAGTTTAGAAAAGTGAGTTCGACGTTCGTCGAATTCATCTCGACGAAAGTCGTGCTTCGCTCGACGAACTCAGAGTTAATTCTTTGAGTTCAGCTCGACGATATTCGAGCTCAGGTCGACGAATTCTAGAAGTTCAACTTCAACACATTATGTCCAGAATACTTTCTCTGAACTCAGGTCGACGAAGTTATATTATCAGCTCGATGAACTTGGTGCATAAAATCGGGAAGTTTTTTTCACAGAAAGCAGTTAGCTGAACTTAGGTCGACGAACTTGTTTCTCAGGTCGATGAACAAGAATTCTCAAATCGACGAACATGATTTCTCTGGTCGACGAACTTTGAACTTAGGTAGACGAAATATGTTCTCTGGTCGACGATTTCTGTACAGTTCCAGACTTGGAAATTTCCCTCATTTTGTCCTTATTCTCTTGTAATAATTTCTGAATAATTAATGCTTATATTCTCTGAATATAGCCATTAATGGCAGCATTGATTATGGTTTTCATCTGGTTAATTACTTGCTCTTTTTAATGAGACAGTTGGGGAAATTCATTAATGCAAATATTCTCTCCTGTCGATTTTCATTCTCCAGGTCGTCAACAATTAATGAATGAAATTCAAATTTCAAAAGGGGAATTCGACTGAAGATATAAAAGAGTTTTTCTTTTCGAGAGTAACATAGAGAACTAATAACACAAGGAATACAGAGACAAAAAAATCTAAAGCAAAAACATTTCCAATCTTCTCTGTACAGAAAATAGTTTGTTTTCTCTTTGACCTTGCTGAAGAAGAAGAACATCAACTACAAATCAAGAGTCTTCTTCAATCTTCACTCTAGGAGCTTTCAAGGACAACAAACCTCTATCAGTCCAAAGTTCCTGGATATCATTTTAAAGTCAAGGCTGAAGACTGAAGACCTATACCCTGTGCAAGACTCCAAGTGCTATTGAGAGGAGTTCTTGACAACAGCAAAATCCACTAGTCTTCTCTGTTGAAAAGAGAAAGAGAAGACACCATCAATCTATCTCCCCCCTCTGTATAAAGGGTTTATTAAATCCCTTCAAAAGTTTATTTTGGTTTTTGAGCACCTAATCAAAAGCTCATTGGTGGATGTCACCTGAACAAAACCTGCTAGTGGATTCCTAGCAGGGTGGTAGAAGAGTGGATGTACCCAGGTTGGGGAACCACTATAAAAGTTCTTGTGTTGTCTGGTTGCCCTTTTCTTTTTGTTCTTGCTGTGGCTGTGATATATTAGGTTATTTGTGCAGTGTTAGATTAGATTAACTTAGGTTGCTTTTGTTTTCTATTAATCTTGGTATCTCTTATTTCATTACTCTGATATTATTTTATAAATAGCAAAAAGATTTCAGATTTACTCTATTCACCCCCCTCTAGAGTAAATCAGGTCTAACCCCATCTTTCAATTGGTATCAGAGCAGTTTCCTTTGGTTATACAAGCTAACCCTTGAACCAAAAGATCCTATGTTAGATCTAATCTTTATTTCTCTTAGGTTTATTTACTTCATAGCATGACACAGAACAAGGATTATGCAAGCACCAGACCTCTAGTCTGTAATTTGAATAGATTTGCAATCTAGAAGGCAAGAATAAAGCTTTACATGAACACTATTGATGAGGATATTTTCAATTCAATTTTGACAGGTCCTCCTCAACGAAGAGCTTCTACATCCACATCAACTTCAAGCACTCATGCAGTTCCACCACATGAGTGGACTGATGCTCAGAAGAAATCCAAAATAGCTGATGCAAAAGCTATGAATATACTGACCTAGACCATGTCATATGACATCTTCCAAAAGGTGGCTGAGTGCACCTCTGCAAAAGTAATCTTGGATTCTCTCAACCAGATGGTTGCTGGCTCAACAAATGAGAAAATATGGAAGATCAAAGCTCATCTCCAAGTTTGAGAACTTCAAGAAAGATGAAGCTGAATCTATTAGTGATATGTACAATAGATTGAGTTTTATTATCAGTGAATTGAAGACCTTGGACAAAGACATGTATCTCACAAAGGTGAATGACAAGATCCTAATATGCTTCCCAAGCTCATGGGATTCCAGGATCTGGCCAATCAAGGAGGCCAGAAGTTTGAATGAGATTTCCTCTAAATCTCTCCTAGGAAAGCTCAAATCTTATGAGCAGTTGATCAAATCCAGGGAAGTTGCAGAACAGAAGACTCCAACAACATCAAGGAAGGAGCGAAACATTATATTCAAGGATGTAGAAGAGACTGAAGCTTCAACAGTCAATGAAGATCTGATGAGTCTCTTTGCCAAGAGATTCTGCAAAATAGCTAGGAAGGACTTCAGGAGAAAGTCATCCAGGAATGATGACAAACCCAGGTATGACAAGACTCCAACTAAAGAAATAGTGTGTTTTGGGTTCAGGAAATCAGGACACTTCATCTCAGAGTGTCCTGAGAATCATAAGAAGGAGAAGAGAAGAGAATAAGACTCCAGAAGCAAGCAATACAACAGGCCTTCCTCCAGAAAGCACAAAAAAAAGGAGAAGGGCTTTATTGCTGAAACCTGGAGTGACACAGAAGATGAATCCACATCCTCCAGCTCTAGTGAAGAGGAAGAAGAGGCAAAGGCAAGGGAAGTCTGCCTCATGGCTATCAATGCCTCTTACAACCCATAAGATGCTGAAGAACAATCTGACAATGAAGAATCTAAATCTGAAGCTGATCAGGTACTATCTTCATTTGACTATAGTTCTGAAAATTTTAGAATTGAATTTAAATGCATGTGTATAGATTTGATAAATTCTGAAAAGGAAATAAAATCACTTAGGGAGAATTTTATTGATCAGGAAAACCTTGTTTCAGAAAACCTTAAACTTAAAGATGGATTAACATTAGCTCAAGAGCAAATAATTTCACTAAAATCTGAATTGGCTGAGCATAGGAAACTTGAAGAATTCCTGAATGGGAGAAGTATCAAGTTGATGGACATCACAAGCACAGGAAATACCAGATTAAAATGCAAACTAGGCTTAGGTGCATCATCAAGCCAACCCCCACTAATTCAGAAAAATATTCTAAGTACACCTATAAAATATGTATCAGAAAAAGGAAAGGAAAAGTTCGATAATAATAATAGTGATAAAGAAGCATAACTAAAATCAAAGAATAAGAAAAGGAAAAAACAAAAAAGAAAAATCCTAACTTTAACAATGTTCAACAGATTTCGTCGAACGCAGATCGACGAAATATGTACAGTTCGTCGAACTCCAGTCGACGAACTCCGAACGCAGATTTATATAATAATTATTCATTGAACTATGATCGATAAAACAAGTATGGTTCATCGAACAGAGATCGGCGATTTTGGGGCTCAGAAAGTGACTACTTTCATTCTCTGAGTGGAGTTCGACGACCTCATCCTAATTCGTCGAACTCAGGTTGACAAACTCACGAATGCAATTCAATATAACAGAAATTTTTATTCTTCTAAAACTTATAACCAACTAAGAACATTTAATAATCAATTTAATCAATGGATCATTCCAACTGTGAAATATAACCCTTTAGGATATAAAAGCCAACCTGAATGTTCATTCATTTCCAGCTTTAGTTATGTAAAGAAAGAAGGAACCAAGGTAACCTGGGTCAGGAATGGCTAATCTTGTTTATTGCAGGTCAAAGACTATCATAACACAGAGCAACAGTGTTATTTGGATAGTGGATATTCTAAGCATATGAATGGAAATAAGGCCAACTTAAACAATTACAAGGCAAAGCTAGGACCAAAAGTAATATTTGGTGACTCCAATTATGGCCAGACTGAAGGCTATGGAAAAGTCAAGGTTGGAGCTGTCACCTTCAGGAATGTTACATATGTAAGTGGACTGAAGCATATAGAGGATTGCCTTCTTGCCCCTACAAGAAGGAAAGCCTTTGCAGGGCTTGTCAATTAGGCAAGCAAACTAAAAGTAGTTTTAAATCATTAAACAAAAGTGACTCACCTAGGATATTGTACGTACTACATATGGACCTTTTTGGACCTATTGCTGTACAAAGCCTAGGAGGGAAATCTTATGCTCTAGTTATTGTAGATGACTTCTCAAGATTCAGTTTGGTTTTCTTTCTGAGATCTAAGTCTAATAACTTTAAGGTTCTTACAGATTTTCTCAAGACCATATAAATTGAGTACTCTACTCCAGTTGCATTGATGAGAAGTGATCATGGTACTGAGTTTGAGTCCTTATGCAAGAGTTATGTAGGAAGGAAGGTATCAGGCACAACTTCTCAGCTCCTAGAACACCTCAACAGAATGGGCTTACTGAAAGGAAGAACAGAACACTAATTGAAACTGCAGGCACATTACTTGTAAATGCTTACATGCCCCTATCCTTTTGGGCAGATGCTGTAAGCACAAGAAATTATGTACTGAATAGAAGTCTTATACACAAACTTAAGAATAAGACTACTCATGCGCTACTTAAAGGGAAGAAACCTAAATTAGAATACTTTAAAATTTTTGGATGTTTATGTTATATACACAACAACAATAAGAAACACATTAGAAAGTTTGAAGCCATGGCTGAAATGGGAATTTTTCTTGGATATTCCCAAGTAAGCAAGGTGATGCTAAAGATCACGACAGTGAACTGGTCGCACAAGTAATATAAAATGGGGGCTTTCCCAAGTATCGATCTCTCAAGGAACACAGTAAGGTGAAGTTAATTTTGAGAAGGACTTGAGATTGAAGTCCTTAGATCGGAGCTAAATAAGGGGGTTTGGATATTTGCAGAAACAAAAAATAAAAGGCTAACAACAACTCCTATGCAACGCCGCTATGCGATGCTTCTCCAGGCGTGATGGAAGACTAGTCGGGCCGCTATGCACCGAATCGCTAGGCGTATGAGCGAGTAGGCTTGCGGATGAGGTGGTTAGAAAGGCGGAATGTGGGTCAAAAGCACCTCTTCGCTACGCACGCCACTAGAAATTGCTAGTGCGGCAAGGGTGGATGGATGTGGATGGAATATGGCGCAACTCTAGCAACTTAAGCAGTAAAATAAAATAGGAATCACATAGACATGAAACACATAACATATACAACCAAAGTGCACTTCATCAATATAAATAGATTTAAACACCAATATTCAACAAGAAAGCAAGAACAAGTCAGGAGATCGACCGAATCCGAAGTCTTGCTGAGGATTCACGGTTGGAATCGTCGGGTTGTCAATCCGCATCCAAGCTCGGTCCTCAACTGCATCCGGGGTAGAGAAGGGCTGTCACCACCTTCCAATGGACCGTCCTCTTCGTCTCATGATAGCGGACGAAGTTTGCTATCTTTCCTTTCCTTGATGGCTATGGCGTCAAACCCTACTTGAAGCTCACAGATGAAGGAGAAGGCCGAGAGGAAGCTTCGGCTTGGATTTGGCGGTGAAAGCTTGCCCGGAGCACCTCCATAGGGTGGAAGATGAAGGGGAACGGCGGAGAAGGAGAAAACGGCGGAGAAATGTCGAGCTCCGGATCCTCCCTCTCGAATTAGGGCGAGACCTGCACTATTTATACAAAGCAGAAATGAACAATGTGCACGATCACAGGTGCATGACCAGTGGTCGTGTGCACTATGTCCGGTGATCGTGCGCACTGGCATGGAAGATTCAGGAAGAAGAACTGGAATAATGCGCACGAGTAGTGGCGCACGACAAGTGGTCGTGCGCACTAAGTTCAATGGTTGTTCGATTACCCCAGACAGGACTCCAGAAAAGAGGAATCAATGCACACGATCAGTGGCGCACGACCAGTGGTCGTGCGCATTATGTCCAGTGGTCGTGCGCTTACCCCAGGCTGATTCTGGAAAATGTAGAGTAGTGTGCACGATTAGGGCGCACGACCATTGGTCGTGCGCATTAGATCCTATGATCGTGTGCAGTATTCCTGTATCACAACCATCCCGGAACACGCACACGACCCCTGTACCGAAAGGAAAAACCAATCACTGATATGTGCAGACATTTCAGGCAATCACAAAAAGGAGTACAAACTATAAAAATAACAAAATACACAACCACGGGCATAAATGCGCACTTCCTATGGAAATAAAGACAAGATGAAATATGAACGATATAGAACTAAAAGTGAAGTGCAAACGCGTGAAAACTAACCAAGATGAGTCAGAAAATAGGTATATAAAGTGGACTCATCACACCCCTAGACTTAACTGTTTGCGCGTCTCGTGCAAAAAAAATCGAAGCAGATAGGGAAAAATACTAGTTAACAAAGAAATTGCGATACGAAGTACCATGTGAAGTCGCATGCTCGCGCACGTAAAAATATAATAGAAGAAATTTTTAAGTATACAAATAGTTTATACTTTTCACAATGCGTATCAACATTTTATTATTACTCAAAAATAGAATCACGGTGAATCATCTGATCATGCGTAGGAAGAAAGTAGACCAATCGCTAGGCGAGCATTGCCAAAGATCAGGGCTCGGGATAACCTCCAAAGGAATCCAACAATGTCGGTGACCATATGCTTGCCCTTTCGCATTCTCTCCACGACACTGGTTGGGTTCACACACGAATCAGTAGGAATTTAGGTGAAGAGATGGGGCTTGGGTTTCGGTGAGGTAAATAATGATAAATAAGAATGGCTATGCACCAAACCCAAATGAGCTAGTAAAGAAAGAATCCATCAGCTAACCAAAATATATGCGGGTACACCACACCCCCAGACTTAACTTTTAAAATACTGGTGTGTGTACCGCCTACTCCAAATACAATTTCTTCGCAAAAAGAATTTTCAATCAAACTTTTTCTACTTTTCACTTTTCTTTTTCACAATCAAATTTTTTTTTTGTATATATATATTTTTTGAGTCCTATTTTGCTTTAACAATTTCAGCAACTAAAACTTTGGAGCACATCCACATATTCACATGTAATATCACCACATCACATCCCAAAATGAAAATGTAAAACTCTAAAGCTCAACTTGGGTGTGCGACTAGGATTAGCTATGAGGCTTTGGTGAAATCATGGTGGAGCTGAATCCAAAGGAGGGGTAGGCACAATGGGGTTAGCGAGAATAAGACGTTAGGAATGGTACAAAGCTCAACCGGGCCAAAATGATGGCCTACATCACACTCATGCGAGTGAAATAACCTATACTCATGCTTCAAGAATAGCTTGGGGCAAGTTCTTAGCCAACGAGAAAGACTATCCATCCTCCCAACTCGGGCAATACAAAACTAACGGCCGTCTACACACATCCCTAAGCTACCTTCGGATTCACACCAGATTCACCAATTTTTCAGTAGAATAAAAAGTATTTACGCAATTAGAAAAATATAAAACTATAAGCATACAGAAAAATTAAATCTACTCAAATTTCTACACGAGACGAGAGAAGTTGACTAGGAGCACAGCAAGGTCAACATTTTACTCAGTCTCACAATCCTATGTCAGCACCATAATTTTCCCAAATCTAACGAAGAAATGAGTTTAACTCGCGGCACACAAACAGCTAAGCACGCGCTCAAGTGGGTGCAGTGGTGTGCAGTGCAAGGAACTAATCAAAATAAAACTATAAAGGCTTCTAGTATGCACAAGAGATGTGCACGTGCAATAGGTAACAAATAATGGCTCTCCCCCAGAATTAAACTAAGCAACACAGCATATGATAGAGAAATTAAAATCATAAAGAGCTAAGGGAAGAGGTTACCCAATGCTCAGCTAGTGAGCATACCAGAAGACGCGTGGAAACCTGAAGCAGGCCCGCCATACGAAGAATCACAACCCCGCCAATGTGCAATTTGCTATGAATACCTGCAGGGGTGAGCTCCACAAAAACAAAAGAAAAATATACAAAAAGAAATGCTAAAACAAAAATAGACATGAAAATAAAAATGCAGGAAATGAAAGATAATTACTGAGGTTATTGTCATCCCAGCACGACTTATTCGCCTACAAAAAGGTTCTAGCTAATGGGCCTATGGAAAGAAAAATGCACATTTAACTGTCCCAATATCCGTTTCGGTAACGGGTACCGATACGACGATAGAACAGTTACCCCTCTACCTAAATAGTAATACCTACCCAACACAGGTAGAGGAAAAAGGAAGTAAGAAGAGAAGGAGCGCTGGTCCTCACTCTTCTCACCACAAAACAAATCCTTGCCTCGCAAGGTTTCATCTACCATAAGTTCACTGGGGGCGAAGGTGACGGCAGGGGCTTCCACTGTGAAGGAGGTAGGAACCTCTTCACACAAGAGGATGCACTCGTCGACAGCCTAAGCACAAGGCTCGACGTCAACCCAACTTACCCGTGGAGATTCAACCTGCACAGGCTCATATAAGGAAGGGGGGTCAAGAAATAAAAGAGACGAAGAACATAAAGAAATAATCGGGGAGTGATCCCGGTTTCACTCCCCAAAGGCTGAGGTTGAAAAATATCGTCGGCAATGTCGACAATGCTACAAGGCTCGGCCGGATCCATAGATTCCTCCACCAAGTCTTGGACTTCCTCCTTTGGTATCGAGGGAGAATCCTCGACACCAGGAAGGTTGTCCTCCTCCATGGGAGTGGAAACAACCCATGTATCACAAGCCTCAACTTCTGTTGCATCGTCGAAAATGTTGTCAGAGATGACTGAAGTAAAATGCACAAAAGGCGGAAGAACTTTGTTTGGATAAAAGTCAAGCGCAGGTTCCTCACAAAGAATCGGCTCCACGCTTGGAGATGTATGCACAGGAGAGACGGGCTCAGCCATGTCGAAGCCTAGATCAACAACACATCTGGCGGTTGTGTCCACATCATTCCCTTCAACAAATGAAGGTGACAGGGATACATAACCAGATGATGAAGGTGTGCCACCAAGGGTACGAGTTGGGATGATCTGGATGTCCGGCTCATCATCCTCTTCCATAACACGGAGGTACTCGACACAATCCTTCAGGACATGATCTGTTCTATGACAATACAAACACTTTCTCCCATTACGCTGCGGTCCTTGTGGGGCCGGAGAGGAATAGGAGAACGGTGTATGTGGCGAGGACGATTGACCATAAGCTCGGGGCACAGTGTTCGAAAGGTTGTACGAATACAGCATCTCATGCATTGTGCGCTGAGGCTTATGCTCAATATCTCTCGTAGGGCATTCATGACTAGCGTGGGAAGGTTTTCCACACCAACGACATTGGGCATACGAATATCCCCATATGGTGTAGACACAGCAGATTCAAAATAAATTGTGCAAATTACTAAATGCAACAATATATTACTACAATTGCCCTAAAGAAACAAGAAAAAGGCAGGGAAAATAGAAATAGAACAAAACAAAAGCGATTTACAAAGGAAAAGGAAAGCAATCTCACGTCTCCCTCTCCAGAAACTCACACGACTGTGTTCCCCGGCAACGGCGCCAAAAACTTGATGCTAAAGATCATGGTAGTGAACCGGTCGCACAAGTAATATAAAATGGGGGCTTTCCCAAGTATCGATCTCTCAAGGAACATAGTAAGGTGGAGTTAATTTTGAGGAGGACTTGAGATTGAAGTCCTTAGGTCGGAGCTAACTAAGGGGGGTTTGGATATTTGCGGAAACAAAAAATAAAAGACTAACAACTACTCCTATGCAACGCCGCTATGCGATGCTTTGCCAGGCGTGATGGAAGACTAGTCGGGCCGCTATGCACCGAATCGCTAGGCGGATGGGCGAGTAGGCTTTCGGATGAGGTGGTTAGAACGGCGGAATGAGGGTCGAAAGCACATCTTCGCTACGCAAGCCACTTGCAATTGCTAGTGCGGCAAGGGTGGATGGATGTGGATGGAATATGGCGCAACTCTAGCAACTTAAGCAGTAAAATGAAATAAGAATCACATAGACATGAAACACATAACATATACAACCAAAGTGCACTTCATCAATATAAATAGATTTAAACACCAATATTCAATAAGAAAGCAAGAACAAGTCAAGAGATCGACCGAATCCGAAGTCTTGCTGAGGATTCACGGTTGGAATCGTCGGGTTGTCAATCCGCGTCCAAGCTCGGTCCTCAACTGCGTCCGGGGTAGAGAATGGCTGTCACCACCTTCTAATGGCCCGTCTTCTTCGTCTCACGATAGCGGACGAAGTTTGCTAGCTTTCCTTTGCTTGATGGCTATGGCGTCAAACCCTACTTGAAGCTCACGGATGAAGGAGAATGCCGAGAGGAAGCTCCGGCTTGGATTTGGCGGTGAAAGCTTGCCCGGAGCACCTCCCTAGGGTGGAAGATGAAGGGGAACGGCGGAGAAGGCGGAAAACGACAGAAGAAATGTCGAGCTCCGGATCCTCCCTCTCGAATTAGGGCGAGACCTGCACTATTTATACAAAGCAGAAATGAATAATGCGCACGACCAGTGGTCGTGCGCACTATGTCCGGTGATCGTGCGCACTGGCATGGAAGATCAGGAAGAAGAACTGGGATAACACACAAGAGTAGTGGCGCACGACCAGTGGTCGTGCGCACTAAGTTCAATGGTCGTGCGATTACCCCAGACAGGACTCCAGAAAAGGGGAATCAATGCACACGATTAGTGGCAAACGACCGGTGGTCGTGCGCATTATGTCCAGTGGTCGTGCGCTTACCCCAGGCTGATTCTGGAAAATGTAGAGTAGTGCGCACGATCAGGGGCGCACGACTAGTGGTCGTGCGTATTAGATCCCATGATCGTGCACAGTATTCCTGTTTCACAACCATCCCGGAATACGCACACGACCCCTGTACCGAAAGGAAAAACAAATCACTGATATGTGCAGACATTTCAGGCAATCACAAAAAGAGTACAAACTATAAAAATAACAAAATACACAACCACAGGCATAAATGTGCACTTCCTATGGAAATAAAGACAAGATGAAATATGAACGATATAGAACTAAAAGTGAAGTGCAAACACGTGAAAACTAACCTAGATGAGTCCAAAAATAGGTATATAAAGTGGACTCATCACAAGGCTTATAGGGTGTACAAGAAATCTACCTTAAAAATTGAAAATCTGTCCATGTTTCATTTGATGAGACTAACATGTTTTTCAAGGAGAAGACTTCTTCTACCAATGAATCTTTGCAGGAACATAATCTCTGTGACAAGCTTAATGAACTGACCCTTAACAATAAGGCATTTAGCCATCCTTCTCCACAAGGTGCTGAAGAAAGTGAAGAAGAAGACACTGTAATCAGTGATGAACCAACAACAGCTAACTTAATTCCACAAGAGGAATTTATTCCCCAAGATGTTGAACAACCAACTCTACCCACTGAATTTGTCACACTTAGAGATCAACTCATACCTCAAGTAATTGGAGGCATGTCTGTTGGTGTGCAGATAAGGCATCAACTCAACCAAGATTTGATGCATGTCTGCTTCATATTTCAAATTGAGCCCCAATCCATCAAAGATGCAGAGCAAGATCCACACTGGATTATTGCAATGTAAGAGGAGCTCAAACAATTTGAGAGATGCAGAGTTTGGAACTTAGTTACAAGACGCAAAGACTACCCAGTCATTGGAACTAAGTGGGCATATAGAAATAAGCTGGATGCCCAAGGTTTAATCATAAGGAATAAAGCAAGGCTTGTTGCTCAAGGTTATAGGAAAGAGGAAGGAATTAACTATGACCAGACTTTTGCACCAGTTGCAAGGCTGGAAGCAATCAGGATCATCCTTGCATATGCTGCATATAATAAATTCAAAGTCTATCAAATGGATGTCAAGAGTGCCTTTCTGAATAGAGAACTTAAGGTAGAGGTTTATGTTGAACAACCTCCAGGTTTCATCTCTCCAACTCATTCCTCATATGTTTTTAAATTGCATAGAGCTCTCTATGGTTTAAAGCAAGCTCCAAGAGCTTGGTATGAGACCTTAGCTAGCTTCTTGTTAGAGCATAAATTTTCTAGAGGTGTAGTAGATAGGATTTTATTCACTAGGCACCATAAGGATCAAATTTTTTTGGTACAAATTTATATAGATGATATTATATTTGGGTCTACAGATTCCAAACTATGCAAGAGATTTTCTGACCACATGCATTCAAATTTTGAAAGGAGTAGCTTGTGTGAGCTCTCCTACTTTCTTGGTCTCCAAGTGAAGCAGCTACCTGATAGCATCTTCATATCCCAGGCTAAGTATGCTAAGGAGCTTATCAAAAAGTTTGGGATGGCTGATGCCTCAGCAAAGAAAACACCCATGGCCACTAATGATGTACTTGACTCTGATGAACATGGCAAGCCTGTTGATCATAAATTATATAGGTGCATTGTTGGGTCCCTGTTATACCTTACAGCAAGCAGACCAGATATAATATTTGATACATGTCTTTGTGCTAGGTTCCAAGTAAACCTTAAAGAATTTCACCTAATTTTCTTAAAAAGGATTTTGAGATATATAAAGAGTTGTACTAGTCTAGGTCTTTGGTATTCGAGTAAGTCAGAGTTTGAGTTAACTGGATACTTAGATGCTGACTTTGTTGGATGTAGAGTAGATAGAAAAAGTATCTCTGGGACATGCCAGTTCCTGGGTATGAGATTTGTTGAAGCCAAAATTGACCTCAACGGGAGTTCAAAAATAAGGGTGCAGCCAACACCTACTTCTCTCGATCCTCGACCCCCGACTAGTTTGCAAAGGACCTAATACTGACCCAAAGCCTCAGCAGGGATGTCCCACCTCACACCCGGAAGATCTCTGAGAGCTTTCCCTCCAAAGCCAATAGCTGGGCTAGGAGCTCCTCAGAAAGCGCTGGAGATTTGGAGGATAATGAGAGCTTGTTTTCTAAGGCGCCCTTATGGGTCTATTTGTAGCCTTTTGCTGACCTGAGATTACTGAAATACCCTTAGTTGACCTGCTAATAACCAAATCCCACTGTTTATCCTGAGGGTATAGAGGTAATTTTACCTTAGGGTAATTAGGTAATTTTACCCCGGGCCCTGGGCCCCACTCGGCGAGAACTCTGAGCCGAGAACCTTCCTGTTCAGAGCTTGGCGCAAGCGATCTCCCCTGCTTATGGGCGAGAGCTCCTCTAAGGTGGGAGCTTGGCGCAAGCGCAAGCATTCCTGCCCACTCATGGGCGGGAACTTCTTCAGGGAGGGAGCTTCTTCAGGGAGGGAGCTCTTCTGGTCGAGAGCCCGGAGCTATTCCAATCCTGACCGTTCGTGCCACCGGGTCCTACTCAGTGAATATGGGGTTATACACAATCCCCGCTCTTTTTGAGCTAGCTCTGCGCTCAAAAAGACACGTCCAACCCGTAAATATTCACTGAGCACGTGTCATCATCAGAGAATCTTTTGGTGGGCCATACCGTGGCTATATATATATGCTGTTAGACGTCCGTAAATCCACCACTGAATCGTCGCTCCTTGTCTGAGTTCTCACTTCCTTCGGCAATGCATTCCAAGCGTGTTGACAAACCGATCACGCAGGACCTTCAAGACCGTATCAATGCGGCCCAGGCGCGAGCCAAGGCTAACTGCGCCTTGGTTTCCCCTGGCTAGCGAGAAAGTCGTCAGCCATTGAGCCCTCTCAGCTAAAGAAGAAAAAGAAAGAGAAGAAGCGGGCGAAGGTGGTCCAGCGAGACCTGTCACACGAGAACAGGGGCTCGCCTACCCCGACCCCAAGCCGTGCAAATGATGCTTCTCCGCTGAAGGTATGTCTCTGACTCGCTAATCATTGAAACCACTAGCTGTTTACTCAAGAGGATTTGCAGCTGACGTGGTAGTTCTCGTAGGAAACGGCCCCTGACAACGTCAGGCCCCCGCAGGAGCCCTTGGACTCATCATCTTGTCCTCCTGAGAATCAACCGCGGGTCTCGGAGGTCGCTCCTCTGGCTGACTCCCCGAGAACTGCAGGTATCTTTTCCACTCTATCACTCCTAACTCAGTCTCAGATTGCTGAATTGACTTCCCGCAGCACCAGCTTCCGCCAAACCGGGTCTCGCCACCCGGGAAAACGAAGTAAGGGCCGCTAATCGGCGTGCCCCTATTGTTGATTCCACCCTACCGGCAGGAGGAGTGGCTGTTGAATCTTCCGTAGCTCCCCAGGATGCCAGCCATCCCGCGGGAGAGGACAACTCCCCCTGCTTCCGGCCAAGCCAGGATCACCACGCATAAAATCTTCCCCCCGGGAAAAGGAAAGCCGCTCCACCTCCTCTTTGGAACTGTGGGGGGAGGGGGGGGGTGCTGGGCCTTCTCTCCTGCCGTCGGCCGGTGATGCTTAAGATCACAGCAGTGAACCGGTCTCACAAGTAATATAAAATGGGCGAGTTTTCCCAAGTATCAATCTCTCAAGGAACACAGTAAGGTGGAGTTAATTTCGAGGAGGACTTGAGATTGAAGCCCTTAGGTCGAAGGTAACGATGGGGGTTTTGATATTGTAGACAAAGAAAATAAAACACTATCAACTACTCATATGCAACGCCGCAATGCGATGCTTCGCCAGGCGGGATGGAAGACTAGTCGGGCCGCTATGCACCGAATCGTTGGGCGGATGGACGATTAGGCTTACATATGAGGTGGTGAGAATGACGGAATGAGGGTCGAAAGTACGTCTTCGCTACGCACGCCACTAGCAATTGCTAGTGCGGCAAGGGTGGATGGTTGGTGGATGGACTATGGCACACCTCAAGTAAATAATGAAAACATACAAAATCACATAGACATGATTGTATATAAACGTTTTACAAACTAAGCATACTTCATCATATACAAGAGTTCAACTACACATTCAACAACCAAACAAGAAAAGAGAGTGTGAAATCGACCGGATCCGAAGTCTTGCTGAGGATTCACGGTTGGAGTCGTCGGGTTGTCAATCCGCGTCCAAGCTCGGTCCTCAACTGCGTCCGAGGTAGAGAAGCGATGTCACCACCTTCCAATGGCCTGTCTTCTTCATGTCACGATCCGGTGGAGGATGGCACAACTTCTCCTAGCTTGATGGAGAAAGCTAGGTCAAGCTCTTCTTGAAGCTCAATGATGAAGGAGGAGGCCGAGAGGAAGCTCTGGCTTATATTTGGCGGTGAAAGCTTGCCCGGAGCACCTCCCTATGGTGGAGATTGAAGGAGGACGATGGAATCCCTCCTCGGAGATGAAAACGATGGAGGAAAAATGAGCGATTCCCCCCTCTCGAATTAGGGCGAGACCTGCATTATTTATAAAAGCAGAAATGAACAATGCGCACGATCACGGGCGCACGACCAGTGGTCGTGCGCACTATGTCCGGTGATCATGTGCACTGGCATGGCAGATTAGGAAGAAGAACTGGGATAACGCGCACGAGCAGTGGCGCATGACCAGTGGTCGTGCGCACTAAGTTCAATGGTTGTGCGATTACCCCAGACAGGACTCCAGAAAATAGGAATCAATGCACACGAACAGTGGCGCACGACCGGTGGTTGTGCGTACAAGGTCCAGTGGTCGTGCGATTACCCAGACTAATTCTGGAAAACGAAGAGTAACGGGTACCGATAGGGGGAGTGGTCATCCAGCACGACTTATTAAATTCTAAACAGTTCTAGCTAATGGACATATGAAATAAAAAGTGCACAGGTAACTGGCCTAATATCCGTTTCGGTAACGGGTACCGATACGGTGATAGAGCAGTTACCCCTCAGCCCAGATAATCATACCTGCTCCTCACAGGCAGAGAAAATAGGAAGTAAGAAGAGGAGGAGCGCTGGTCCTCGCTCTTCTCACCACAAAATAAATCCTTGCCTAGCAAGGTATCGTCTATCACAGGCCCGCAAGAGGCGATGGCAACGGCATGAGCACAAAGCTCATCGTCATCCCAACATACCCGTGGAGACTCATCCTGCACAGGCTCAGAAAAGGAAGGAGGATCAAGTAATAAAAGAGAAGAAGAACTAAAATAATCAGAAATAGGGGGAGTGGTCCCGGTCTCACTCCCAGCAGGATCCAAGAAGAGATCATCATCGGTATCATACGAGTCATATCGAGGGTAATCCGAGAACTCGAGGTCCACGGTGGTAAGAGGAACGGCCTCATCCAGTAAGGAGGTTCAAACCTCCGCATCGGAAAGGGGATATTCCTCATCCCACCGGGGTGCGTAAAAGTGTTCCGAAGATCCACCTTCTCCGTCGGAGATAGAGGAATCATCGTCTCACTTCGGCGCAACCTCGGGCACCGAATCATCAACAAATACGACATCATCAGCTGACTCACACAAAAAGGGAGTAGCACAATCCGACAAAAATTGCGGAGGGTCAAGGCTGCCCTCAAGAGACTGCGCAGCGGGTCTACCTAGGGCCGAGCCGAGCCCGGGGTGTCGATGAAGTTTCCACAAACAAGACCTATCCCCCACAGGCGAGCCTTCGGACCTGCCAGCTAGATGAGAGCCTGCGCAGGGGGTCTACCTGGGGCCGAGCCGAGCTCGGGGTGCCGATGAAGTTTCCACAAACAAGACCTATCCACCACAGGCGAGCCTTCGGACCTGCCAGCTAGATAAGAGCCTGCACAGCGGGTCTACCTGGGACCGAGCAGAGCTTGGGGTGCCGCTGAAGTTTCCACAAATAAGACCTATCCCCCACAGGCGAGCCTTCGGACCTGCCAGCTAGATGAGAGCCTGCGCTGCGGGTCTACCTGGGGACGAGCCGAGCTAGGGGTGCCGATGAAGTTTCCACAAAAAAGACCTATCCCCGACAGGAGAGCCTTCAGACCTGCCAGCTAGATGAGAACCTGCGCAGCGGGTCTACCTGGGGCCGAGCCGAGCTCGGGGTGCCGATGAAGTTTCCACAAACAAGACCTATCCCCCACAGGCGAGCCTTCGGACCTGCCAGCTATATGAGAGCCTACGCAGCAGGTATACCTGGGTACGAGCCGAGCTCGGGGTGCCGATGAAGTTTCCACAAACAAGACCTATCCCCCACAGGCGAGCCTTCAGACCTGGCAGCTAGATGAGAGCCTGCACAGCGGGTCTACCTAGGGCCGAGCTGAGCTCGGGGTCCGATTAAGTTTCCAAAAACAAGACCTATCCCCCACATGCGAGCCTTCGGACCTGCAAGCTAGATGAGAGCCTGCGCAGCGGGTCTACTTGGGGTCGAGCCGGGCTCGGGGTGCCGATGAAGTTTCCACAAACAAGACCTATTCCCCACAGGCGAGCCTTCGGATCTGCCAACTAGATGAGAGCCTGCGCAGCGGGTCTACCTGGGGCCGAGCCGAGCTCGGGGTGCCAATGAAGTTTCCTCAAACCAGACTTATCCCCCCCAGGAGAGCCTTCGGACCTGCAAGCTAGATGAGAGACTATGCAGCGGGTCTACCTGGGGCCGAGCCGAGCTCGGTGTGTCGATCAAGTTTTCTAAAACCAGACCTATCCCCCACAGGCGAGCCTTCAGACCTGCCAGCTAGATGACAGCTTGCGCAGCAGGTGTACCTGGGGCCGAGCCGAGCTTGGGGTGCCGATGAAGTTTCCACAAACAAGACCTATCCCCCACAGGCGAGCCTTCGGACCTGCCAGCTAGATGAGAGCATGCGCAGCGGGTCTACCTGGGGCCGAGCCGAGCTCGGGGTGCCGATGAAGTTTCCACAAACAAGACCTATCCCCCACAGGCGAGCCTTCGGACCTGCCAGCTAGATGAGAGCCTGCACAGCGGGTCTACCTGGGCCCGAGCCGAGCTCAGGGTGCCGATGAAGTTTCCACAAATAAGACATATCCCCCGCAGGCGATACTTCGGACCTGCCATCTATATGAGAGCCTGTGCAGCAGGTCTACCTGGGGCCGAACCGATCTCGGGATACAGATGAAGTTTCCTCAAACCAGACCTATCCCCGACAGGCGAGCCTTCAGACCTGCCAGCTAGATGAGAGCCTGCGCAGCTGCTCTACCTGGGGCCGAGCCGAGCTCGGGGTGTCGATGAAGTTTTCTCAAACCAGACCTATCCCCCA
Organism: Platanthera guangdongensis; assembly: GCA_039583875.1. Classification (NCBI taxonomy): domain Eukaryota; kingdom Viridiplantae; phylum Streptophyta; class Magnoliopsida; order Asparagales; family Orchidaceae; genus Platanthera; species Platanthera guangdongensis. Next base: position 102,465,416 of record CM077166.1, on the reverse strand, counting down.
CAGGCAAGCCTTCGGATGTGCTAGCTAGATGAGAGCCTGCGCAGCGGGTCTATCTGCGGCGGAGCCGAGCTCGGGGTGCCGATGAAGTTTCCACAAACCAGACATGTCCCCCACAAGCGAGCCTTCGGACCTGCAAGCTAGATGAGAGCCTGCGCTGCGGGTCTACCTGGGGTCGTGCCTAGCTCGGGGTACCGATGAAGTTTCCACAAACAGGACCTATCCCCCACAGGCGAGCCTTCGGACCTGCCAGCTAGATGAGAGCCTGCGCAGCGGGTCTACCTGGGGCTGAGCCGAGCTCGGGGTGTCGATGAAGTTTCCACAAACAAGACCTATCCCCCACAAGCGAGCCTTCAGACCTGCCAGCTAGATGAGAGCCTGCGCAACGGGTCTACCTGGCGCCGAGCTGAGCTCGGGGTGCCTATGAAGTTTCCACAAACAAGACCTATCCCCCACAGCGAGCCTTCGGACCTGCCAGCTAGATGAGAGACTGCGCAGCGGGTCTACCTGGGGCCGAGCCGAGCTCGGGGTGCCGATGAAGTTTCCTCAAACCAGATCTATCCCACACAGGAGAGCCTTCGGACCTGCCAGCTAGATGAGAGCCTTCGCAGCAGGTCTATCTGGGGCCGAGCCGAGCTCGGGGTGTCGATGAAGTTTTCTCAAAACAGATCTATCCCCCACAGGCGAGCCTTCAGACCTACCAGCTAGATGAGTGCCTGCACAGCGGGTCTACCTGGGGCCGAGCCGAGCTCAGGGATTCGATGAAGTTTCCACAAACCAGACCTATCCCCCACAGGCGAGCCTTCGGACCTTCCAGCTAGATGAGAGCCTGCGTAGTGGGTCTACCTAGGGCCGAGCCGAGATCGGGGTGTTGCAAAACACATAATTACATACTATCATAAGAATTTTACAACAGGCAAGAGGAAAACAAGTTGATTTATGTATTATAACAAGCTTGATTTTGGATACATAATTACACCCTCCCCATCTCACGGGTAGAAGCATTTTAGGTCATCGCCGTTCCAGGTGTGGCCCAACGCCCCCTATTGCAATCTACCTCATAGGAAACCCGAAAAACAAACATTCGCACGGAGTCTTCTCCGGCCATTTATGCAATGCAACATCACCGATCCAGACTAACTTGTCCGTGTAGGCTTCACACATTATGCCTATATCCGTTCTCGATTACGGACTCCACAACTACACAACAGGACTATTCATGTCTACCCGAAGGAACGCCTCAACTCACCGCAAACTCGCGAGAGCGGGCTTCCTATGCAAAGGAAACGAGAGCTTCACATGCTCAAGTAGAGAATTGTTACCCTAGTGATTTTCCTTAGCGCCATGGAAATATGTGCGAATGGAATGCACCGCAATCTCCTTGCCTCCGTAGATTTGATGTCGGCTCGCAATTTACAGCTCCGAAACTCCGTCGGTAACCGGATCTAGCCTCCTTTCTTCTTCCTTGCTCTCCCTTCTCTCTAAATTTTTAGAAAGAGACTAAGTGAAAGAAGTGAGGGATTTGAAACCCTATTCCCGGGTTTATCCCAGTAGGAACAACCCCCAGCCATCGGATCCTAAAATAAGGAAATTAACGGCCACGATCCAGAGCTGAAATGCAAAACCTGGGTCGAACATGGCCTGCGACACGCCCGTGTCCTGGGCCGTGTCCCCCATTCGCCGTCAAAATCGACGCGTCTCGTAAAACACACGGGCATCCGACACGCCCGTGTTCGACCTGACACGCCCGTGTCAGCCAGTACACGCCCGTGTTCCCGTGCGTGTTCCTACATCAACACAGGACCAACACCAACCCGAGACTCACACGGGTCTTGGACACGCTCATGTCCAATTTGGCACACCCATGTAATACCCGAACACGCCTGGGCTCCAGGCCGTGTTCACTGTCTCCACACTTCATCGACCACCTGACACGGCCTTGGGCACGCCCGTGTCCTAGGCCGTGTTCCATGTCTCGACACTTCGTCGAGCAAAATCGTCGACTTCCCAGGCAAATCATCGACACGAGCTCGACACGCCTTGGGGCACGCCCGTGTCTCAGACCGTGTTTGCTGCTCGACGATCGTCGACTCCGAATTTCGTCGACCTCTCGGCCAAATCGTCGACCCAAACACGACACGCCCTGGGACACGCTCGTGTCCCAGGCCTTGTGCCCCCTGCCAAATTCCAAACTTGGCTGAAAATGACTCTCGTCGCTCTTTTGAGTTTCAGGGCATTACATGTGGGGCTCCGGTCGTACCTTCTAGTATATACTATTGAAACGGATGGGGTTGTTACATTTTTGATGTATAACATTGAGTGAGTTGACTTCAATCAATGCTTGTGGACTTGGCCACTTTCTCAGCTTGCCACTACTTTGACTCTGACTGTATAGGCTCCACTCAGCACTAAAAGTCATCTGACATTGAGTGAGTAACCTTCACATAACGCTTATGCACTTAGACAGATTTCTGTCTATCCACAGGTTTGCCTAGATATTTCTTGTTCTTTCCACTTGGACAACCTGTCCAAACAATGTATATTAGATATTCAGCAATCACTAAACTTAAGCACAAGTTAGATCACCACATATGTATACATTGTTTGCTAGGACTTCTTCAAATCTAGGACATTGGTACTAATGGACCCAACAATCTCCCTATATTTGAAGAAGTCAAAACGTATGACAATATATACACTAACACAACTATGCAACATATACATTAAATAATAATATGCATTATTCAGAAATAATGATTATTAATAAAATAATTTTCATTTAACTTTTAATGAATAACTGTTCTTGTGCATTTAACAAAACAACACACATTCCTTAAGCCCCTTAATCAGAACCTGAGACTTTTCAAGTTTCAGGTTCCCTTATCACAATCCCACTGCAATTTGGCTTCTTGACTGTTTTCTCTTCAACAACTGCCTTCTTCTTTCCTTTTCCATCTTTCTTGTCTTATTTATCCACTTTAGCTTCTGCTTTATCTTTCTGCCTATGAAAGTAGCTGAAGGGCTTGGAGAAGTTCTTAGAGCGATCAACTTCACTAGGAGGCAAAGTGTTAGCATTCTTGTTCTTTCAATAAATTCTCTTTTCAATTTCCCACTTTTCCATCTTCTCCCATTCCATTTTATTGTACCACTTTCCTATGTCTGACCTCTTGTTTTTGACCTGATCCCAAGAAAGCAGAATGATGGATCTAGACTCATGGCTCCACTATTCGAAATCTGGCCACTTCTCCAATTCTTCTCTATATTCCCTTTTCCTTAGCCTGATTTCTTGCTCAATTTCAGCAGCAGCCATTTCATTTGACTTTAACAACTGGTCTACAGTGGGGCTGAAGGAAGGAATCTCAGTAGCAGTAGATTGCTGTCCCCACAGATCACGAACACTATCACCTTTTTCTATATACTGTCCATACTCCTGATTATCTTGCTGAGCAGACATTCTTCCCAAGATATCTTGGACATGGTCATGCATCATTGGGATGTTATGATACTGAATTTGCTCCATTCCTAATGAGCCTCCCACCACATTAGTTGCCTAGACCATGTTTTCAGTATTAGTTCTTATTCCCTCACTCTCCCCCTTGTTGACTTCTTTAACTATTTGAATTGTCTAGGCAGTGAGGCCTTGCTTCTTTCTATTTCTAGATATATAACTCTAGCAGTAACATGATTCTTGACTTCCAGCATATGGTCATCAAGTAGCTTAGTACAGGCGTCCATTTTGGTAAAGATTTCTATATTTTGTTGATCCCTCAGAAGATTGTCATTATTATGAATGGTCAGCATGTTCTGAGCCTGATTCTTTTAATCTCTATGACAGTGTCAATATTCTGGCTTGACACATCCAGCTTCTCCATGGTGTAGTCTATAACTAGAGCAGCTCTTTTAAAGAACTTGACAGTTTCTCCTTTCATCAAGTTCACTTCAAATCTGAATGATTTGATTTCTGTGTCTAGATCATTTCTGATATTTTTAAGGGCATCATCCACAAAATTTTCTAAAGCCCTCCTCTGCTCAAACATCATACCTTTCAGCTGGATAAGGAAGATAGGTGGAATCTAGTCAGTTTGAGCAGAGGTGCCTTCCGCATGAGGTTCTAGATTTTGTCTGATCTCTTCCTTCTCAACAGAGTCAGTCTAATTATCATCTATCTCTTTTTCTAGAGTATCTGTCGCTTCTTCTAACATTGAGGAATCAATGTTGTGAACTTCTATCTGAGCAGCGAGTTCACATTGAATCTCCCCCTCAAACTCTGTCATACCTTTATTGGCATTCAGTATAACATCAGCAGTAACATTTGTATCACTTGCAGCGGTCTGAACTACTTTTGGAGAGACTTGTTATTATTCCCCCACAATTAATGCATCTTGCATTATCTCTTTTGTTAGTTTCTCCCTCTCAACTGGTGCATTCCTTTTCTCAACAAATGTAGCATTCATAATATAAGCCTGAAGTTGCTCATCTTGAGACATTGCAATCTCCATTTCTGAAGTCAAATTGATCTCCACATCATTATGATGCCTGGGAACATCAGCATCATCAGGATTTGATATGCGATTACCTGCATCATCGAACCTGAAATCCTCTCCTTCCATCCTAGCTGAAAGTTTGGTAACAATAGTTTCAGCAATTAGCCCAACAACTTCAGCTGAAGGCAACACATCATCTCGGTTGGTAGTTTCCTCAGATTGAGCACCGCACAACTAATTTCTAGCAGCACGATTAGAGGAAATTTATACCCGTGCACTTCTGTCCTTCCTTATCTCTTCATCAGACCCTGTTGGACTTGAATTTTGAGGCTATCGCTCATCTTCAGCAGAACTTCTAGAGCTGCTTGGCTCTAGAGCTGGAGCTTACTTCCATTCTTCTCTACTACTAATGGACCATGAGGCAGAAAAACTCTTTCCCATCGATCTAGCACTTTGATGTCCATTCTCCGTATGTGATGTATTCTCACCCCAAGCATTAAGTTCAGGATATTTGGGAAAGTTTGTCGCAAAAATAGCGATAGAATTCTCCCTATGTTTGCTTCATTGATGCATTCAATATTCCTTTCAAATAGGATTCTCCCCCAGTCGGTCTTCTTCGACAAGATAATTCTTGTGATTACCTCGAACATCTTATTTGATAATTTATTGTGGGAGCCGGTTTTGTAGAGCAAGGCTTTTCAAATGATATCAGCTAAGAACATACCCCTTAGGTTGAGTTTTTTCCTTAAGATTGAGCCGGCGGAGTGCTTGGACAACCCACACCATTTCATTGCAGTTTTAATATCATCCTACACCAGTTCGTCTTCGTCGTCATTCGCAGAGAGCTTTGTTAATTGCAGTGATTTGCTAAGCCTTTTGGGGGTAATCTTTATCTTCTTCCCACTTACTATAGTCTTGACTTTGCCTGCTGATGCATCTGTTTTGGCATTTGCAAACAATTCTAGCACTTCCTTCTTGCATAATAGACTGGGCTCAGTCAAGACGAAAGTAAGGTTAGATTTTTATAGAAGATGAAGCGCATGATGAAACTCTTCAGGAGCGTCAATGAATCCATTGCGAACAACATCTACTCCCTCAAAGAGAAAATCTGTACTTTTGGGCGCCATTTTGCTAGATATTTTTGAGGGCTAGTGAGAAATATCTTCCGTCTCTTCGACGAATACGGGTGAGAGAGGGCATGGAACAGTGACTTTGCTTTATGCACAAGCTTTTCTATTTATATTGAATTATAAAGAGAAGGTGGAAAGACACTTACCAGCTTGGTGATCAAAGTTTGATCAATGGCTGGGTTTACTCATTTTACTTAGCCTCCCATGGACAACTTTTGCATTTAATCATGAGGCTTACTGGGTCGACCAATCCTGCATGGTTAAAATTTTCTTACAATATATATTTCTAATGTGTGACCTAGTAGAGTGCAACTAGACATAAATTCAACAAGCCTATGCCAAGTTTGAGGATGTTGAGTACAATTGCATCTAGTAGCATAATGAAAATGAGAGACAAAAACTAATTGTTGGGAATTGTGCCCTACAAGGTTCCTCAGGATTTGAAGTGGCATCACCAATCATGCAAAGGGGCATAAAGTATTTAATGTGTGCTTTAGTTCAGACATGCAGGTAGTCCATGATTAGACAAGTGAAGAAAAATGAGTTGGTCAGTAAACTCAAATTTCGTCAAACTCAACTCATAGTTCATCGAACTCAGCTCGTTGATCGTTGAGCTCAACTCATCATAAGCTTAAGAACTCAGGATACAAAATTCATCGAACTTAGCTCGAAGTTTGTCGATCTCAAGTTACAATTCGTCGAGCTCAGCCCAATGATTGTCAAGCTAAAGCAAGAGAAAAATTGACTAAGGAAAACAACACTGAGACTTCTAAAAAGAAGGCGTTGATACCGCTGAGACAGCTGAGACGGCTAGGAAGATAGAGTTGCGACAGCTGAAGACAGCTGAGAAGATGGCACTGAGATAGCTAAGACAGCTGAGAAGATGGTGTTGAGACGGCTGAGACAATAGAGACAATATTGGTTGGAAACTTTCAAAGTTCAGAAGCGTTGAGTGAAGCAGGTTCACTCAACGCTTCTAAATAAAGCAGGAAGCGCTGAGACAGTTAAGAGGTAAAAAACTGAGAACAAATATAGCTGGATTTTTTCTAAGTCCAGAAGCGTTGAGTGAAACAGGTTCACTCAACGCTACTAATGAAGAAGGAAGCGCTGAGACAGTCGAAAGCAAAAGCGCTAAGACCGCTGAGACAAAGGCTCGTCTCAGCTAATAATGAAAAACCATTGAGACAGCAGATAAGAAGAAACCACTGAGACAAAGGCATTATCTCAGCTAATAATGAAAAACCGCTGAGACAGAACCGCTGAGACAAAGCCAGAAAATGTTCTATGTCCAGAAACACTGAGAGCCAAGGCTGATGGCATTGAGTGTGTTAACACCACTCAACGCTTGATGAGATTCTGGAATATTTTCTAAGTTCAGATATTGATTACCACTGCTGACGTCATCAAAGTAAAAATTGTAGGAAGCTGTTGCAGGAAAGCTGCTACAGCGCAAAAAGATGTTTTGTCCTTTTTTGATGGAGTTGGCGCTCATCAGTCCTTGGTGGGCCCACATACTATGGTGTCATTGATTCAAATCAACACATATAAAAGGGAAAGAGAAATGGAAATAGGGTTAATGATTCAAAGGAACAGAAAGAGAAATTGATAGAGGCGGTTGGACATTTTTTTACTTCCGATCAAGCTTGAAAGCTGAAGTCCAGCCAAGATAGCATGAAGGCAAAGAAGGTTAGCTGAAGCTCGTCAAGCTCAACAAGGTTGTTCTCTACAGAACAGTTTATCTAATTCATCTCTCAATAAGGTGTAAGTTGCTCATCAGTGCAGCAGTAATAAGTGATAGCTGTAGAAGAAGGCTGATTCCTTTTACAGCAGGTCAGCTGGACTGAAATATGCTCAGTCCAGCAAAGTTGACTCAGAGTAATTTCTCTGTATCAGTTATTTTATTTTCTTCAACTTACTGTTTTATTTCCTGTAGGATTCAGGTTACCTAAATCTAAGTGTAGGGCACTTTGTGCCTGAGCTGTAGGTGACAAATTTATCACTAAGGTAGGTGCCCTGTTGGGGCACTGAGGTAGGATTTAAGTGAGGATCTGAGCTATAGGGCTTAAGTGCTTGAGGTAGGAGAGTGTTGCTCTCTAAGTGTAGGGCCTTTGTGCCTGAGGTAGGTGACAAGCTTGTCACTGAGTTGTAGATGCCTGAAGGGGCACTGAAGTAGGTACCTAGATGGGTACTGAGTTATAGGAGTGTTACAGCACTTTGAGAGTAGGTCCTTGTGCCTGAAGTTGTAGGGCTGAAATGCCTGAGTTGTAGGCCGTAGAGATAAGGCTGAGGTATGTGGCTTGCAGGTCACTGAGTATAGGAGCACTACAGAGCTCTGAGGTCGGATCCTTTGGGATCTAAGGTAGGGTTGTCCTCCCAACATGAGTGCAGGGCTTAATAGCCTGAGGTAGGTGGTTTGCTGACCACTGAGTGTAGGCACTTATGGCTGAGAAGTGAGTCTTGGAGGAGACTTGAAGATCCTGCGCGACCTGAGGTTTAAGCTCTTAGGAGCAGTTTGGAAGAGTTTGTGCCATGTCCAACAAAGAACCTTGGATAGATGGAGAGGGAAAGTGGATGTACCCAATTGGGGAACTACTATAAATTCAGGTGTTTGTTGTGTGTACTTATTTTTCTCTGTGATTGCAAGACATAAGGACAAGCTCTAGACAGAACAAGTTGAAAACAACAAAAGATATATTAAAAGCTAAAAGACATATTCACCCCCCTCTAGGTGATTAGCTAACCTAAAGTTAAATAACTTTCAAGTGGTATCAGAGGGAGGTTCCTCAAAAAGGATTTAACAATCTGAGTATACCTCGAAGGTTAGCTAAAAGGGTTACACTTGTGGGTTCAAAAGAGAACCACAAGGAATGGAGCTTCAAGTCTGCAACAAGGAAAACTTTAAGACTTGGAATGAAAGGGTCAAGCAAATCATGGAAGCCTCTAATCCTAGGGTTCTTGCAACGGTTCAAGATGACATTTCATCCCCATGAAGGTCTCAACATCAAATGCAAGAATCCAGACTCCAAAGAGTTTTGCAGAGATGTTTGAAGAAGAAATCAACATTACATCTATGGATAAGAGGGCACCACACATCATGGTGAGTGCCATAGATGACTCAAACCTCATGAGAGTAGTCCACTGCAAGTCAGCCAAAGAGATGTGAGATTCTCTCACTAGCTATATATGGAAGGGACAGAGAACGTCAGTATGTTTGACAGTGTTTTATAGTCTGAAGATGAGAAGAAGAAGAAAAGGTTCTTTATTGCCAAGAAGGAGAGAAGCTGGACAGATTCTTCATCCTCAGATTCTGAAGATAAAGAGGAAGAATCCAACTTAGGGCTGATATCAGTTGCTGCAGATCCAGAAGAAGAAGTGGAATATCTTGCTACCAGTATAGGAATCAGGGCCCCTCTGTCACACTCAGATAGTGATAATGAGGAGGATGAATAAAACTCTGGATATCATGGGTTGATGGCAATGTCTGCAGAACAAAGAAGTTAGGAAGAATCAGAATCATTCAATGTACAATCTCTCTCAAATTCTGCATCTTTCTCTAACTTAAATCCAGTACAGATACTGTTACAACTTCATCTTATGATGAAGATTGCTATGAATCTGTGACTGATGTCAATCAATTGATTGACAAGTTTGGACTACTCCTAATTACTCTAAAGGAGAGCAGAAAACTTGCCAAAAGTCATGAGATGTCTGAATTCAAGAAAAATCTTGAGTGTCAGACCATGCTTCTAGAAGAAAATAAGAAGCATATTAGATATGTGGAACAAAAGTTCCCAGAGAGGTTGGGAATTGTGATTAACCATTCTCAGTCATAGGGTTAGTTGCCAAAAGCTGCAACTTACCAAGTCTCTAAGAAGGTAGGTATCGATCACATCAATCACCATTTCAAATCTGATTTCCCTGATAAGAGGACAATGTTTCAGAATGCAAATACACCTTCTAAAACTGTCAAGTTTGCACCACTCCAGAAGGACCAATCAAATGTGTGCTCCTTCAGTGGGATGAAGACACATTATCCAAGAAAGTGTGACATTGTCCACTCTAGCCACAATGTCCAGGAGAAGATCTTTAGATTTGGATCCAAATATCTTCTATCTAAGGAAATGAGAATGTCCACTAGATGTCAGGCTCCAAAAATGCATCAGGCCCATATTGGACCAGCTGTATTTAGATACTCAGCACCTTCACTTAGGAAGAAGGGGGCATCATCATATAATGTTCATCCAGCAAAGTTTGGTGTGCTCACATCTCTCATGGACAGCAAGTTTGTGTTGTCCTAAAGAGAAGGTACAACATTCATAAATGTTGGTATGTGAGAAAGTGGGTCACTATGCCATTGATTGTTGGCATAACCTAACTGTGACTAGTGAATAGAAAGGTGCTCAGCCCAGGCAGAGAGTTGGGCAGTTGTTTTATGATGCTAACAAGAATCTAGGACCCAATTATCATTGAGTGCCTAATGGAAAATGAATTCTATTTTTTCGGATAGTCCAAGTACCTTTCCACTTAAGACTAGGTATTTGGACAATGGGTGTTCAAGGGAAATGACTGGGACAGGATAGTTGCTCTTGGAATATGCTCAAAAGCTAGAGGAAGTAATCCTCAAAAGCTAGACGAAGCAAGCCTGATAGTATGAATATTTCTCTTATATAGATATTAAGTTAAACATTTGTTAATTTATGTTAGTTGTGCTCTAGATAAATCTAATCCAGCACATCAAATAGAAAAATAGTGATTCAATTATTCACACTATTAATTTTTGTAGGCATTACTCAAAAAATATTTCAAATAACTCATTAGCAAGTTTTAGGGCAAAACAATGCACAAATTGAGTGCCAATAGAACTAACCCTAGTCTCAAAGCAATCAACAAGGGAATTGTTCAACCTTCTTTTAGGTCACTTTCTTTTTCTTTGCAATTTACTAAGTCAAGCAATTTGTACAACAAATCAGTAAGGGATACAGTAACAACTCTAAGTGTCTTGTATCATAACAGGAGTGATTGAGTAAGCCATAAAATCTAAAATACAAAATTTAACAGTCAAACAAAAAATTTAATTAAATTAATTAAAACTTTTCATTACATATATAAAGGCAACAAGAAACGAAATGTCACATCGCACTCTAAAAGCCTTAACCCTAGCCGTCGAGACCAAAACCGTCTCAGCGTCTTGCCGCTCTGTTTCTATGGTGCCAAATGTCATCAAGGAGCTTCAGGATGGATACAAAATAGTGAGGGATGTATTCAATCATGCCTCTCCTGATATTAAATCCGTGTTAAGGACGATTGAGGTCGTTGGCTCAGAATACACTCTTTTTGAACCATCCAACATTCTTAAAAATGAGGTTGTGGAAATCTTCTCAAACATTAAGATGTCCCCTTCTCAAAACTCTTACAGGTCTAAGATTGAAGATATCAAAATAAAGGTAAACCATAAGAGGTTATGGAAGGCACTTCATATCCCCTATGTCAACCCTAGAGAGGAAGAGGAGCTCACCGACACGGACAGATACAGTTCTCTCTCATGGTGTGGATATAATAAGGCCAAATCTGGGTATCTGAAAAGAAATTCTTCAATCAGATAGGAAAACTGCTAGCAGATATTGTAGGGAAAGCCCTTATCTGCAAACCTGAATCACATGACACAATCTCCAGGTTCATGTTTGAAGTCATGACCAGAATTATATTGAATAGAAAGTCCTCATGGACTTCTCTCATCTATCAGAGAATAGTAGACTGCATATCCTCTCCAAACATGGGCAGAATCATTTCCTTATACCTAGTCAACACCTATCCTAACACTTTCATGAAGGAACAGGAGGTGAAGATTCACTACCTGAAAAGAATGGACATAAAAACTTTGGATAGATTTTCTTAAGTCCTACCCGTGAGCCAATCTACAGGAATAAAGGACTCCTTCAAGGGTACAAGGAAAAAACCACTCAGGAAAAAAGAACTTGTAGCCCTAAACCAGTGCTTGGGTCGTCCTCTCCAGCTGATGCTGGTCTTCAGGTTGACTTATCCCTCAGTCAATCCTCTGCAAACATTCAACTTCAGGATGCTGCTGTGCATGTTGATAAACTCCATGCCAGCTCTAAGTCAGGAGAAATCTTTAAGAGTGTTACTCAAGATGGTAATGCTGAGAAGGATTGGGGAAGACATGAATATTACCGATGATGCTGCAGCAGTTGATGATATGCCTACTACAGAAGATAACTGGGAGCCTCTTGAGACATTAGATACTTATCTTAATAGGTCAAGTGAAAAGAAGGAAGCTCAATCTGAGGGGGAGCATGATCAGGTGGAGTTGACAGACTTGGATCAAGTTGTCAATAAGATAGTTGAGTCTGCACCCACTACAGGTAAAACTCATTCCCTCTTGATTAATAGTGTTAAAACAACATTAGCTAAGAATATGTTTCCTTCTATAGGTGTTGTAGTTAAGAGGGAGCCTTCTCAGATCCCTGCTCAGAATGCTATACCTACTCCTATGGGCCATACTTCATCTACCCTCATCTCCAATGAGGAATTTTTTAATCCAAATTAAAGTACTCTTGGATAATCAGACCACAACCCTCAAGGAGTATGTTGATCAACCTGTTGCCAATCTGATGGATGAAATGTCAACTAAAGTAAATGAAACTAAAGAAGAAATTTCACACTTGAACAAACAGGTCAACACCTGGTTTGACATGGTTGGAACTGCTGGACTCAAGCTGACCACCCTCATGGAATCTTTGGACACAAGCCAAAAGCTCACTACAGCTGACATAGTATATGTAAAGAATTATGTGAGTATAACTGATGAAGTGATCAAGTGTGCAGCAGACCATGTCAATAACATGTAACTAAGGTTGCTCTCCACTCTAAGGAGCGGGCAATTTGCTTGAGGAATAAGCTGCTTACTGACAATGAGAGAATACTCCAATCTTTATCAAACAAAACTGAAGCCAAAACCTCTTTACTGCAAAAGACAATATCTGAAGAAGGCAGAAAGTGGGAGAGCAGCCATGCTAAGACAACATCACTCATTGAAGATCAAGCCTTCAATGATATTCAAGGAACCAGGGTGGCCCTACACCTGCCCCTCCTGGATAGAAAGAGGTCATAGGACCTAAACTTCCCTGCACAAGCCAGAATTGCACAGGATGAACAGCTTGCTACAAGAAGAAAGAGGGAAGGAACTCAAATTGCTGAAGAGTTTATAGCCAAGAGGAGAGCTGAGAACAAAGATGGCCAGGCTATGAATAGCTAAGTGAGGCCTTTGAATCAATCATTATCAATTCCTGGGTAAGCCATGTACAAATCTTGAAGAACATTGATAGTGTATATCCTTCTGAGGAATGGATAAAACATTTGGAAAGAAATTCCCTAAGGGAAAGAGTATTCAAGGAGAATCTGGTAAGGAAGAGAAACCCCAAGAAAATACCTTCCAGATATATTCCAAAGCCATTCCTTTACTTCAAGAGATAGAGGAACAAAGCTGCAAACTTGAAAAAGATTGTTGGAACAAAGAATGCTGGTGAAAGTTCTTCAAAGAATAACTGATAGATGACTGCAAGACCTAAGCTTATTCAAAAAATTTGCCTGTCTTGTAATGATTGTCAATAATGTAAAAAATTTCAAATCTTTATCAATGAAATCAACATGTGTTGACCCTGTCAATATTGATGTGATAAATGTATATCTGTGATAAATAAATATGTTGTTCATTCTAAAATATGGGGTTAGACCTGATTTACTCTAGAGGGGGTGGGGGGCGAATAGAGTAAATCTCAAATCTTTTTGCTATTTATAAAATAATATCAGAGTAATGAAATAAGAGATACCAAGATTAACAGAAAGCAAAAGCAACCTAACACAGCACAGATAACCTAATCTATCACAGCCACAGTAAGAACAAAAAGAAAAGGGCAACCAGACAACATAAAAACTTTTATAGTGGTTCCCCAACCTGGGTACATCCACTCTTCTACCACCATGGTAGGAATCCACTAGCAGGTTTTGATCAGGTGACTGTCATCAATAAGTTTTTGATCAGGTGCTCAAAAACTAAAATAAACTTTTGCAGGGATTTAATAAACCCTTTTTACAGAGGGGGAGAGAGATTGATGGTGTCTTCTCTTTCTCTTTTCAATAGAGAAGACTAGTGGATTTTGCTGTTGTCAAGAACTCCTCTAAATAGCACTTGGAGTCTTGCACAGGATCTAGGTCTTTAGTCTTCACCCTTAACTTCAAAATGATATCCAGGAACTTCTGACTGATAGAGGTTTGTTGTCCTTGAAAGATCCTGGAGTGAAGATTGAAAAAGACCCTTGATTTGTAGTTGATGTTCTTCTTCTTCTTCAGCAAGGTCGAAGAGAAAACAAACTATTTTCTGTACAGATAAGATTCAGAATGTTTTTGTTGTAGTTCTTTTTGTCTCTGTATTCCTTGTGTTATTAGTTCTCTATGTTACTCTGGAAAAGAAAAACTCTTTTATATCTTCAGTCGAATTCTCTTTTTGAATTTTGAATTCCATTCATTAATTGCTGACGGCCTAGATAATGAAAATCGGCAGGAGAGAATATTTGCATTAATGAATTAATGCTTATATTCAGAGAATATATGCATTAATTATTTAGAAATTACTGCAAGAGAATAAGGACAAAATGAGGGAAATTTCCAAGTCTGGAATGCACAGAAATCATCGACCAAAGAATAAATTTCGTCGACCTAAGTTCAAAGTTCATCGACCAGAGAAATCATGTTCGTGGATCTGATAATTCTTGTTCGTCGACCTGAGAATCATGTTCGTCGACCTGATTTCAACTAACCGCTTTCTGTGAAAAAAAACTTCCCGATTCTGTGCACTAAGTTCATCGAGCTGATAATATAACTTCGTCGACCTGAGTTCAGAGAAAGTATTCTGTACTTAATGTGTTGAAGTTGACTTCCAGAATTCATCGACCAGAGCTTGAATATTGTCGAGCTGAACTCAGAGAATTTGTTGAATTTTGTGAAGTGGAAGTGGTTGACGGAACAGGCCGGGCGGCCTGGGGCGGACAGCTTTGGCGGACTAGGCGGACTAGGCAGACTGGGCGGACTGTGATGTGCGGCCTGGTGGAAGGTCTAGTGAGAAGCCGGCTGTCTTCTGAGCGGGTTGTTTGCATGGAGTCCGCGGACTATGCGGCCTGGTTTCTGCGGATAGGGTGTTTGCTGATTGGCTTTGCCAAGGAGCGGCCTGAGCGGATGGAGGCTTGCGGACTGGTGCATTGCTCAGTGGCCGCGGGTGCAAGCTTGTGCTGATAGGCGGGTTGGCTCATGTCTGCGGGAAGCTTGCGGACTGGAGTGTCCGCGGTGTGGGCTGTTGCGGACTGGGCTTAGAGCTTGGCTGAGGCCTTGTCGAGCTCTGGTGGCACAGCAGGAGATTTGCTGTGGAGATCGATTGGCGGACTGGTTTTGGAGTCCGGGGATGGCTGCTGCGTTGGATAGGAGTGCGAGGAGCTCGCGGACTAATGGCGGTCTGTGCTAGGGTGTTTGGCGGACGGGAGTTTGTGTCCGCCATGCTCGCATTGGCCTTTGATGGTTTTGGACTTGGTCACACTTTGTGTCAAGACCATGGTGTCCGCGGTATCCGCCAAGTCCGCTGTGACCGGGCGGACGGTTGCTGTCTTCCTTTGGTCGTGGACTTGTGGCGGATTGAGGTGTGAGTCTTGCGGACTGCCTCGGGTTGGTGCGGACTGCCATTGAAGGGAGTTGCTGTCCTGTAGTGGTTGGAGCTTTGCGGGCTGATGCCTTGTCCGCATCGCTTGGGCGGACTGGAGAGGGTTCGTCATTGGTTGCCTTGCTCCTGGCGGTTTTCCTTGGTATCCGGCTAAGTCCTTGCGGACTCGACGGACGGAGGTTTGCTATCGCGCGGGCTGGGGCGGTGTCGCTATCTCTTGGGCGGTGACCACACTCCTCACCTTGCCTATAAATAAGACCCCCCTGGCACATCTACAGTAACCTAAGTAACTTGAGTGAACAGTAAGTTGGGTTGAGCGAAGTGTTGCGGTCTCTGTTTGTCAGTCCGTGCGGATTGTTCAGTGCTGACGTTTGCTGTGTGCAGGTCGCGCGGGTAGCTTTAATGAGCCATGAGTTTGGCTATGACTTCGGTCAAGTACTTGGAAGTGTGCGGTCTCTGCGGATTCAGCAGGAGGTCGATCTGCGACTTGTCAGCTCTGTTTCATCTTTGCCAGCTTCAATAACCTGTCCGCCGGCTTCAGGCGGGTAGGGGTGTTCCTCAGTTCAGGTTCAGCAGGAGGCGAATAACGGTGTGTCTGCACGGTCTCGCGGCTTCGGCGGACTCCGTGGCTATTCGACGGATTGCAGCGTAGCGTGGGCGATCTCAGCGGACTCGGCGGCCTCGGCGACCTCGCGGTCTCGGCGGACTCCGGTGCTGTCCGCCCGGCTTGTGTTTTGGTGCTTTCTGTTTACAACTGTTATACTAGCGAAATCATGCCTCGCTATGTATGCCTCGTGTTGTAAAGAAGTGAATGTATAAAAGACCTGCTTGTACTTCCATTGTTTGTTGGGATTAACCTCTGTTCCTTGGTTTCCGCTGGTTCAACGTGAGAACTGGGTAGTTCCGAAGATATTAATTTGGCGTTTGGGCTATCTTGCTGAACACATTGAGAAAATTTAACATGGTATCAGAGCGAGGTTGCTAAGGTTCAGTTGCGTGAGCGGACGTCAGCCAGTATTGTTACTCAGTGATTGAATGGTGATCAACCTGTGTTGTTGCTCGGTGCTTCTGAAAGGTTGCCAACAGGTGTTGCAATGGAAGGGAGCTTTGCAAGAGGTCTGAGCATTGAACTCTTAACGCCGACTAACTTCAAGAAGTGAAAGTCGTGCATGAAGAGTTATCTTCTTGGCGAGGAGCTGTGGGAAGTCGTCGGTGGTGACGACAGGCAGGAAGTCACTGCAGCTTTCGGTACTGCTGAGCAGGTTAGGCTCTGGAGAAGAACAAATGCTAAGGCAGAGTTCATTCTGAAGAGAGTCGTGTCTCCGGAACTGTTTGATCACATCGTTGGATGTGAGTGATTGTCTCTTAGATATCTGCAAGGAGAAAATAACCAAACTAACAATTCAACAAGGTAAGTATACCTATCGAAATGCAGCTAGGGGACACAAGTGTCGTATTGAAATCCGGGAACAGTTGAGTAAGCTTACTCACACGAAATCTATTATTTTATCGACGGAAAAATTTGGTTTTTTAGAAGAAAGCTAAACGTACTAAATGAAGAGAACTACTTGCAATGAAAGAGAGCTACTTGCATGAAAAGATAAAGAGAGCTAAAAGAGCGATTAAACTTAAGCTTAGTAACGATGAGGGGAAAATACACTCGATCAGAAATCACCTCGGCAAGAGTGGTTAGAAAAATACGATAAATAAACCTAAGCTAATTAGGGTAAAGGTCCTTGACCGTGGAGGTTCCATGAATATTGACACGCTTCTCTCGAAGGCCGTGCCTAACTGAGTTTAGGAAGGTCCGACCGACTCTCGCCTAAATCGGAGGCCTAAAACTCGCTTTACGCGGTGAACCCCGCTATTGGCTTTTACTCCAAAACGGGAGATTTGAACGTCTGCCTCTCTCGAGGGGTGCGAACAACTCCCTTTACTCTTGAGTGCTCATTTCAAACTTTCGGCCTCTCGGCTAGCCCAGAATGAAAGCACAGGTGGAGAGTATATATCGATGATATACCTCCAACCCGTGATAAATCAAGAGTAATTCAAAGTTAAACCCTAAAAATAAAAGGTAAGATTCAAAGCATCATAACCTAATCACTCGAACCTCGGATCATCAAGATCGAGTACATGGAGGATTAGTTAATCATGGTGAGGTGGAAGAGGGGGGATGAGTAGAAGAAGAATACTGAAAACAGAGCAGAAACGTAAAAGAAAACAACACTTTTTATTAATGGAAACAGGGATCTTACAGCTTGAAAACCAGAGATTACAAGTGCATGGAAAGGTAAACTACACTATCATTAACATTATACTACAGAACGAAGCTAGGAACTAATACAGGGAAAGCATAAAGCTAGAGCTAAGAACTAAAAATGGAGAGACATGCTTAAAAAAGTTCAAAAATACAAAGGACAGAACCTCCCCTCTCAATGCAAAAAGTGTCCCTGAACCCTTAGAGTTGGGCTCTATATATAGAATTTTTCGGGTCGGGTCATGCCCCCCTGTCACGCCATGGTCGGGCGTGACCCTGGGGCGTGACACATTCGGCGCGACTTTTTCGGGCTGGAATTTAATTCTGACGAAGTAGTTGAAGTACACGCCCACAAGTCACGCCCTGGTAGGGCGTGTACCTGGGGCGTGTTCTTTGCGGCGTGACTTTGTTGAGCTGAAATTGAATGCTGGAGGTGACAGGCGGAATTGCTGAAGTACACACCCATATGTCACGCCCGGGTCAGGCATGAACCTGGGGCGTGACACTTTCTGTGCGACGGTGGAGCGGGAAAAACGAGCGCGTTGCGGCGATTCCTCGGAACCTGGGGACACGCCTCTAGAACACGCCCGTGTCGGATGTGACACGGGCGTGACCGAGGGCGTGTACACTAAGTTTACACGGAATGCAGTTTCGGACCAATTGCTTCATTCCTCTGGGTTACACGCCCTAGGTACACGCCCGGGTAGGGCGTGACCTTGGGGCGTGTCACAGCAAAATTCGGCTAAAAGCCGTGAAAACCTGCAAAAAGCAGAAAAAATGCATTAACGACAAAAATGTATACAAAAGGGAATCAAAATAAGTACTTTACAAGACATGATTTGCTTTAAAACCCCGAAAATATCCTAATAAAATTGACTGCAAACCGTATTATCAAATTCCCCCAAGCTTAAGTTTTGCTTATCCCCAAGCAAAGATATAAAGACTAGCTAATCATAAAAGTGATTAATTCAAAAAGTTTTAATCATACTTACACAAGTACTATGTGAAATTCTAGGTAGGGAGAATGTAAAACGTAAATCTAAAATAATTATTTTGGTATGGTTTAACGTTTATAAACTTTACTTAATAAAAATAAATCATCCAGAATTTTGACGAAATTCTTTAAATAGATTTAAGCAAGGCAATGAAAATGAAAAGAACGTATTGAGTTATTACTAGATCCAAGCAACGCATTATAATTATATCAATTAAATAACAAAAATCTAAGTTTAAATCCAAAACTAAAACTGATTTACTTTTCTTCTTTTCTTAGTTGTTAAATAAAATTAAAAAAGGGCGTGATTCAAAAGAACTTAATAGGACCGAAACGTTTGATTTAGGAATATGAATAGGAGTGGAATTCAAATATAAACATGGAGGCTTAAAAATCACACTAAACCAAAACAACGAGTTTAAAAAAAAATTTATTTTAAACAAAATATGTATAAATAAATCTATTTTTTTTCTTTATGATTATTTATCTCTTTTTTATTATTATTATTATTTTCATTCATTTTTTCTCTTTTTTTTTCAATACATTGCTTTTGAGTACACTTTTTTCAACAATTTCTCCAAAGATAACACAAAATTTCCTATCAAAAAAATTAGCGTGATTAGATAGGTAGGAATATGGGCTTTGGTGAAAATGAAATGCTGTGTGGAGTTATCAAATGAATTTGGAAAAAAAGCTCAAAAGCGGCTAACTAGTGGTAAAAGATTTTAGGTTGGCAGGAAAGCTCAAACGCAAACAAAAATGGCCTAAATCATTTTCACGCTTTTTTTAAATTTATTTAAAACATAGAGTCGATAAATTTCAAAAAGCAAGTTCGAGATAATAAAAGAAGATTGATGAAATTATCTTGAAAATAAAAATAATATGTGACTTGGATCGTTCATATCTACTACGTTATTCAAAATTTGTTCTTACAAAAATTATCTAAAGACGAAAAGGAAAATAGTGGATGATAAATTTTTAGAGAAAGTAAAGAAAATAAAGAACGGAAAACCATAATAGAAATGCACGTTTTAGAGAAATATTTTACCTTAACATGCTACCGTGAATTAGAAACACAGCATGACCAACATTTTACTTGTGAAATATGATTAAAAAGAATGATTAGAAAAATTATAATTCACTACGTTGTTTATAAAGAAGTTTGAGAAAAACAAAACATAAACATGGGGTACTTATTGAAATACCAAAATGCAGCTATATATATAATAATTTTTTTTGAATTTTTTTTTGAATTTTTTAATGTTTTTTTTTATTTTTTGGATATTTACAAAAAGCAAAAAGGAGGAACTCATCCCCCAAGCTTAAAATCTACATTGTCCTCAATAGAGAAGGTGGTCGGAGAACGAGAGAAAAGTAAAGTACAGAAATGAAAGACAGAATTGAAAAACAGGTACTTCCCCGGTTTTATGTGGCAGGGAAAGCTGAGTGATGCCGCTCCTCCATGCCTGTGCTGTGGATCTTCAGGAAATGTCGTCGGGTGGACTTTGTCATGGAATCAGAACCGTTGGAGCAGACGATCGCAGAAGTTTCAGCTTGTCGGAGCCATTCAGGGCAAAAATTGTAAAATAAAGAAAACAGAAAAAGAGAACTTGGGTTACCTCCCAAGAGCGCCCTTTGTTTAAAGCGTCGTTTGAGCTCGACGCTTCAAAATAAGATTGTCCCAAATATTGTTTAAAAATAAAGTTCGAATAAAGGTCAAAGTTTGTGAGTAAAATAAAGTGCAGATTAATCAAATGTCAGGACCAGAAAGATAGAGTTAACAGGGTTGAGACTGACATCATCACAGAAATACAGTTTAAGACGTTGACCATTCACTTTGAAAGTACCCTTATCAGGGTGGGAAATTAAAACAGTACCATAAGAAAAGACTTCTAAAACAGTAAAAGTCCCCGACCAACGTGATTTTAATTTACCCGGGAATAAACATAAACGAGAATTATAAAGAAGCACTTGGTCGCCCGGCTTAAAGATTTTTGGGTGCCTAAGATGTCGATCGTGTAAACGCTTCGTCCGCTCTTTATAAAGTCTGTTATTTTCATATGCGTTAGAGCGCCACTCGTCGAGTTCGTTAAGTTGAAATTTTCTAAAATCGCCGACAGAGTGGGGATCGAAGTTTAAAAATCGTAAGGCCCAAAAGGCGCGGTGTTCTAAATCTACGGGTAAATGACACGATTTTCCATAAACCAACCGATATGGCGTACATCCGAGGGCGGTTTTGTACGCTGTTCGGTAGGCCCATAGAGCATCGTCTAATTTGGCTGACCAGTCTTTTCTAGATGTTGAAACAGTCTTTTCTAAAATTCTTTTTATTTCTCTATTGACTACTTCGACTTGTCCGTTAGTTTGGGGGTGGTAGGCAGTGGAAAGCTTATGAGTAACGCCATATTTAGTTAGGATTTTTGAAAATTGTGCGTTACAGAAATGGGAACCCCTATCACTAACGATAGCGCGCGGCGTACCGAATCGAGAAAATAATTTTTTAGGAAATTAACTACGACTCGGGCGTCGTTCGTAGGAAGAGCTTGAGCTTCGGCCCAACGCGAAACATAATCAACGACAACTAAAATGTACTTATTCCCGAAGCTAGAAGGAAAAGGGCCGACAAAATCAATCCCTTAGAGGTCAAAAACTTCGCACTCTAGGAAATAATTTTGTGGCATTTCATTTTTATTCGAAATATTCCCCGACCGTTGGCAACTATCACACCTACTCACAAAGGCATGCGCGTCTTTAAACAGGGTGGGCCAGAAAAAACCCGTGCTTAACACTTTGTGAGCGGTGCGAGCAGCTTGATAGTGCCCACCTATCGGTCCTTCATGCAAATGTATAATAATATCTAATCATTCATCAAAAGAAACACACCTCCGGATCACTTGGTCGGCACAAATTCTGAAAAGATGCGGGTCCTCCCGAAAATAGTTTTTCAGCTCAGAAAAGAATTTCTTCTTTTGCTGAGATGAAAACTCTTTTGGGAGCACACGGGCCACTAGATAGTTGGCGATGCGGGCAAACCAAGGAGAAGTAGATGTGTTAATTATGAACAGCTTCTCATCAGGGAAATAGTAATGAAAAGAATTTTCGTCTAATTGTTCTATAAACGGGTTGTCTAGGCGCGAAAGGTGGTCGGCGGCCAAGTTCTCGGCACCTCGCTTATCACGGATCTCTAATTCAAACTCCTGGAGGAGTAAGACCCAGCGAATTAAGCGAGGCTTGGCATCCGTTTTAGAGAGAAGATATTTGAGGGCCGAGTGGTCCGTAAAAACAATAATTTTCGAAAGAGTAATATAAAGGCGAAATTTGTCAAAAGCGAAAACTATAGCTAAGAGCTCCTTCTCGGTTGTGGTGTAATTTTCCTGTGCAGATGTGAGTGTTTTACTAGCGTAATAAATGGGGTGGAAGTTTTTGGAAATACGTTGACCTAGTACGGCTCCCACCGCATAACTACTCGCATCACACATTATCTCAAATGGAAGATCCCACACCGGAGCTATCATAATTGGGGCATTAACTAATTTTTCTTTTATTAAATTGAAGGCAGCTAGGCAGAGGTCATCAAAGATGAATGGGGCGTCTTTTTCTAAGAGATGGGTAAGGGGCTTGGTGATTTTGGAAAAGTCCTTTATGAAGCGGCGGTAGAAACCCGCATGACCCAGGAAACTTCTTATAGCTTTTATGTTCGTAGGTGGCGGCAGCTTCTCGATAACTTCTATTTTCGCAACGTCTACTTCAATACCCCTTTCAGAAATTTTATGTCCCAAAACTAACCCTTCCCTCACCATAAAATGACATTTTTCCCAATTTAAGGCGAGGTTAGTTTCTTCGCATCGCTCTAAGACTTTTTCAAGGTTCTCTAAGCAACTATCGAAGGAATTCCCGAACACGGAGAAATCATCCATGAAAACTTCCATAATGCTTTCTACGTACTTGTCAAAGATGGCGAGCATACATCGTTGGAATGTAGCTGGCGCATTGCACAATCCAAACGGCATTCTTCGGTAGGAGAAGGTGCCGAAGGGACAAGTAAACGTAGTTTTCTCCTGGTCCTCGGGGGAGATGGGGATTTGAAGATACCCCGAGAGGCCATCGAGAAAACAATAAAAGCTATGTCCGGAAAGTCGTTCTAAAATCTGATCAATGAACGGCAAGGGGAAGTGATCCTTGCGGGTGGCGTCATTCAACTTACGGTAATCTATACACATTCGCCATCCGGTCACCGTCCGAGTCGGGATTAATTCATTATTTTCATTACTTACTACCGTTATCCCTCCCTTCTTTGGTACTACCTGTACTGGGCTAACCCACTTACTGTCGGATATAGGATAGATAATTCCTGCGTCTAACAATTTCATAACCTCGCCCTTAACTACGTCTTTCATGTTTGGGTTTATACGGCGCTGAGGTTGTATCGAGTTACGTGAATTATCTTCCATTAAGATTTTATGAGTGCAAAAAGATGTGCTTATGCCCTTGATACCAGATATCTGCCAAGCAATAGCATGGCGATGCTTTTGTAAAATTGAAAGAAGTTTATCCTTTTGTGCATCCGTGAGATAGGCCGAAATTATGACAGGCAGCTTGGAGTCCTTTTCTAAGAAAGCGTATCGAAGGTGCTCTGGTAGTTCTTTCAGTTCTAAGGTAGGGGGGTCATCATACGAGGTTTTGGAAATTTGTTCTTTTTCAAAAACTATGTCCCCGTACACTTTTTTATATGTAAAATTAAAAGGGGTGTTGCTAGCGGCCATGACGGCTTCGTGCAGCGATTCAGTTGGAAAAGTAGAAGAGGAACAGAAATCAAAAAATTCTTTTTCAAAATCAGAAAGGCGAGTGGAGGATTCTTCACTTAGGTGTAGAGATTCAGTTGGAGGAGTAGGAGAGGAACAAAATTTGGAAAATTCTTCTTCAAAATCAGAGGTCTGAGAGAAGGATTCTTCACTTACGGTATCCATGAAAAAACAGGAGTCATCATTAGCTAGTGTGTTCTTCATCGAGGGGGTGATAGAGAAAGTTACCTCATCGTTGCCCACTCGAAGGAAGAGCTTACCATTGCTTACATCAATGATAGCTCGGGAGGTGGCAAGGAAGGGTCGGCCAAGGATCAGGGGAACCTCGACGTCATCTTCGATGTCCAAAATGACAAAGTCCACCGGGAAGATGAACTTGTCAACTTTGACTAGGACGTCCTCCACTATTCCTAACGGGTATTTGACTGACCTGTCGGCGAGCTGGATACTCATGCGTGTGGGGTTAAGACTACCAATTCCTAACTTTTTAAACAACGAGAGGGGCATAAGATTAATACTCGCACCTATGTCGGCTAAAGCGTGTTTGACAAAGAGATCACCAAAAACACACGGGATAGAGAAATTACCCGGGTCACTGATTTTCTTCGGTAATCCGTTTGTCAAAACCGCCGAGCACTCGGCATTTAACGTGACATCAGAAAGGTTCTCTAACTTCTTCTTATTGGTTAGGAGGTCCTTAAGGTATTTTGCGTACTTAGGCATCTGGGATATGGCTTCGTGGAAAGGCAGATTTATGTGGATTTGTTTAAACATTTCTAAAAAATGGGTGTATTGATCATCCTGTCGTTGTTTATTAAGTTCGGAAGGGTATGGTGGGGATGGATTATTTTTAAAGGTTGGTGGTGGAATGAGTTGTTTTTCTAAAATAGGAGTGATAATTTCTTTGGCAGAGGGTGGAATTTTTAAAACGGGAACGGAGCTTTGATTTTTTAAAGCGAAAGCGGAGATTGCCTCGGGCTCTTCACTTATCATACCGGGAACTTTCTTCCCACTCCGAAGAGTTATAGCTTTCGCTTGCTCTCTCGGGTTGGGCTCGGTATTGGAAGGAAGAGACCCTACAGGTCGCTCAGAAATCATTTTAGCGAGCTGTCCTACCTGATTTTCTAAATTTTTAACACTTCCGGTTAAGGTTCTAATCGTAGCGTCATTAGCATTCATGTATTTTGAAAACATTTCCTCCAAATTTGGAGGTTTTGGAAAACTTTGAGGATGTGGTGGTGGAGAAAAATCACATTGCGGTGGCGGGCGCACAACATTCGATGGATTGCTCCATGAAAAATTCGGATGATTTGTTAACGCAGGATTATAACTATTCGAAAAATTAAAACCTGGAGGATGATAATTCTCAGCAGAAAAATTATTAAAAGCAGTTCTAGGCATATTATTTACATAATCCAAATGCTCGGCCGGAGGAGTTGCAGATTCCCATACCTGAGGGGCGGAGGCAGCAGTCATCTCCGTAATTTTTTTGCTTAATATTTCAACTTGCAATGCGAGTTGGGAGACGTTGTCCACTTCAAAGTGACCTGCAGTTTTGTTTGGGCGGGACCTAGGCACATTCCACTGGTAAGTGTTCATGGCCATGTCTTCAAACAGCTCAAGAGCTGCTTCCGGGGTCTTATGGTTTAAAGTACCTCCAGAAGCTGCGTCTATCATTTGCTTTGTGCTTTGATTTAGCCCATTATAGAACGTCTGCACCTGCAACCATACAAGCAGAGCGTGATGTGGGCATCGTCTTAATAATTCTTTAAATCTTTCCCAGGTTTCGTAAAGGGTCTCAGAGTCTATTTGTCCAAAGGCAGAAATGTCATTCCTAAGTTATGCAGTTTTAGCAGGCGGAAAATACTTGGCCAAAAATTTTTCAGTTAATTGCGTCCAAGTAGTTATGCTATTTTTAGGAAGGGTGTTCAGCCACTGCTTAGCCTTAATTCTAAGAGAGAAAGGAAATAATCTTAGCCTAATAGCATCATTTGTGACACCATTTATCCTGAAGGTGTCACAAATCTCAAGAAAGCTGGCTATGTGTGCGTTCGGATCTTCATATTGAAGCCCGTCAAATTGCACAAACTGCTGCACCATTTGAATTATGCTAGGCTTCAGTTCGAAATTATTATTATTTATTGCAGGGCGAACTATACTAGATTCTGTACCCTCGAGATTCGGTCGTGCATAATAGGACATAGGCCTTTGCACGGCTTCCTCCATGTTGGGTTCTGCCATTCTTAAGGTAGAAAATGACTCGGAATCCTCAACCGGCACTTGGGTAGTAGGGCCTTGAAATCGCGATCTTCTCTGAAGAGTACGCTCAATTTCGTGGTCCAGGTCCAAAGTAACCGACGGACTTCCGCGGGTCATACACTAGAAGAAGAGAGGAGAAGAAAGACTAGAAAATAAAAGAGCTAATGAAGTTCGAAATTTTTTTTTTGAAATAGATTTTTTATGTTTTAACTCCCGAACTTCCCAAGGGCTACCCGGTGAATGGTTCGCAAGGTACTAGACAAGATAGTGGCATTTAGAGCCACTTTGCTCTTTTTGAGAGAGTTAGGTGGTGTAGAAAAATTTGTGATGTGGGTTTCTATTAAGTAGGCGGTAATTAAAATCCAGCCATTTAACTCCGAGCGAGTAGGCGGAAAATACAAGCTACACTCACGCACTCGACAGAAAATTAAAACACACCCACTCTACAGAAAGTAAACACACTCTACTGAAATAAAGCCTGTCAATTAACTCAAGTGAGTAGGCGGAAAAATAAAAATACGCACACTTGCTTGAAATAAACCCAGCCAATTAACTCAAGTGAGTAGGCGGAAAAATTAAAAATACTCACACTTGCTTGAAGAAAATCCAGCCATTTAACTCAAGTGAGTAGGCGGAAAAATTTTAAGAAGGAGGGTGAGAAAGAGAAGTGATAAAATTAATATATTCGTGTTTTCAATTTATCAACGAGCATTGCCTCTCCGGCAACGACGCCAAAAACTTGATTGTCTCTTAGATATCTGCAAGGAGAAAATAACCAAACTAACAATTCAACAAGGCAAGTATACCTATTGAAATGTAGCTAGGGGACACAAGTGTCGTATTGAAATCCGGGAACAGTTGAGTAAGCTTACTCACACGAAATCTTTTATTTTATCGACGGAAAAATTTGGTTTTTTAGAAGAAAGCTAAACGTACTAAAGGAAGAGAACTACTTGCAATGAAAGAGAGCTACTTGCATGAAAAGATAAAGAGAGCTAAACGAGTGATTAAACTTAAGCTTAGTAATGATGAGGGGAAAATGCACTCGATCAGAAATCAACTCGGCAAGAGTGGTTAGAAAAATACGATAAATAAACCTAAGCTAATTAGGGTAAAGGTCCTTGACCGTGGAGGTTCCATGAATATTGACACGCTTATCTCGAAGGCCGTGCCTAACTGAGTTTAGGAAGGTCCGACCGACTCTCGCCTAAATCGGAGGCCTAAAACTCGCTTTACGCGGTGAACCCCGCTATTGGCTTTTACTCCAATCCGGGAGATTTGAACGTCTACCTCTCTCGAGGGGTGCGAACAACTCCCGTTACTCTTGAGTGCTCATTTCAAACTTTTGGCCTCTCGGCTAGCCCAGAATGAAAGCAAAGGTGGAGAGTATATATCAATGATATACCTCCAACCCGTGATAAATCAAGAGTAATTCAAAGCTAAACCATAAAAAGAAAAGGTAAGATTCAAAGCATCATAACCTAATCACTCGAACCTCGGATCATCAAGATCGAGTACATGGAGGATTAGTTAATCATGATGAGGTGGAAGAGGGGGATGAGTAGAAGAAGAATACAGAAAACAGAGCAGAAACGTAAAAGAAAACAACACTTTTTTATTAATGGAAACAGAGATCTTACAGCTTGAAAACCAGAGATTACAAGTGCATGGAAAGGTAAACTACACTATCACTAACATTATACTACAGAACGAAGCTAGGAACTAATACAGGGAAAGCATAAAGCTAGAGCTAAGAACTAAAAATGTAGAGACATGCTTAAAAAAGTTCAAAAATACAAAGGACAGAACCTCCCCTCTCAATGCAAAAAGTGTACCTGAACCCTTAGAGTTGGGCTCTATTTATAGAATTTTTCGGGTCGGGTAACGCCCCCCTGTCACGCCCTGGTCAGGCGTGACCCTGGGGCGTGACACATTCTGCGCGACTTTTTCGGGCTGGAATTTAATTCTGACGAAGTAGTTGAAGTACACGTCCACAAGTCACGCCCTGGTAGGGCGTGTACCTGGGGCGTGTTCTTTGCGGCGTGACTTTGTTGAGCTGAAATTGAATGCTGGAGGTGACGGGCGGAATTGCTGAAGTACACGCCCATATGTCACGGCCGGGTCAGGCGTGACCCTGGGGCGTGACACTTTCGGTGCGACGGTGGAGCGGGAAAAACGAGCGCGTTGCGGCGATTCCTCGGAACCTGGGGACACGCCTCTAGAACATGCCCGTGTTGGATGTGACACGGGCGTGACCGAGGGCGTGTACACTAAGTTTCTACGGAATGCAGTTTCGGACCAATTGATTCATTCCTCTAGGTTACACGCCCTAGGTACACGCCCGGGTAGGGCGTGACCTTGGGGCGTGTCACAGCAAAATTCGGCTGAAAGCCGTGAAAACCTGCAAAACGCAGAAAAAATGTATTAGTGATAAAAATATATACAAAGGGGAATCAAAATAAGTACTTTACAAGACATGATTTGCTTTAAAACCCCGAAAATATCCTAATAAAATTGACTGCAAACTGTATTATCAGTGAGTCGGCTGCTGATATTTGGACAACCATTGATGAGTTGTTCAATAGGAAGAATGTAGCGCGGCTTCAGTTCCTGGAAAATGAGTTGGCCAGGGCAACTCAGGGAGACCTTTCCATCTCCAAGTACTTCTTAAAGATGAAGAGCTTGTGTGCTGAGCTGTCGGCACTGGATCCTGATGAGCCTATCTCTGAGGCCAAGATGAAAAGGCACATTATCCGCGGCTTGCGGAAGGAGTATGTGGCCTTTGTAACATCTGTTCAAGGGTGGGCTACTCAGCCGTCATTGCTGGAGCTGGAGAATCTGCTTGCCTCGCAGGAGAGCTTAGCAAGGCAGATGGCTAGAGTGAACCTAAATCAGGAAGGCAGCGAAGCTCTCTTCTCAGGAAAGAAGAAAGGATGGGAAGGGAAGAAGAAGAAGAATGTGCAGGCCGCTGGTGAGAAGGAGACTTCAACTTCATATCCGCCGGAGAGGAGCAATGCTCCTAAGGACTGGAAGAAGAACCTGAAGTGCTACCGGTGTAATCAGCGAGGGCACTTCAAGCAGGACTGCAAGGTCAAACTGCAGCCTGGGCATGCTGCGGGAAAGGAGGAAGCTTGCTCGAGAAGTGAAGAAGCAGGATGGGGCGGAGCTTTCATGACGGGCACTTGTGTCCGGGCCTTGTCTGTTGAGGACTTCAACAGCGAGTGGATCGTGGACTCCGGGTGTGGTCATCACCTCACCGGAGACAAATCGAAGTTCACCTCCATCCAGGCTTACTCAGGTAATGAAGCTATTATCACTGCTGATAATACTGTTTATGCAGTAGAGAAAGAGGGGGTCGTGTCTTTGGGTAGTGATCAGGGGCCACTCATGTTAAGGAGTGTGTATCACATGCCGGGTATGAAGAAAAACCTCTTCTCGGTGACCAATGCGGTGGACGCTGGGTATCACGTTCTGTTTGGGCCAACAGACGTGAGGCTCCTTCGCAACGTATCAGCGGTGAAGGCTGATGTTGCTCATGTTGGGAGGAGGGTGAAGAACTTGTTTGTTCTTTCCACCAATGCTTATGTTGATAAGATGAGGGCCAATGATAGTGCTGTTATTTGGCATGAGAGGCTGGGGCATGTTGGCATGGACAAGCTGAAGGCGATGGCGAGTAGAAGTTTGATAAGGGGGTTGCCGAAGTTGTCCTCCTTTGGTGATGGGCATGTTTGTGCGGGCTGTCAATACGGTAAGGCACATCGTCTTCCGTTTGATAAATCACAAATAAGGAGCAAGAAGCCACTGGAGTGTATTCATGGCGACCTGATGGGACCGACGGTTACTGCCAGCCTTGGTGGAAGCAGATACATGCTTGTCTTGGTTGATGACTACTCAAGGTATACTTGGGTGTACTTCTTAAAGGAGAAGTCGGAAGCCTTCCGTTTATTTGTGGAGTTTAAGGAGTTGGTAGAATGCCGGCTTGGCTTGCGGGTTAAGAAGCTTAGAACTGATAACGGGGGTGAGTTTGTCTCCTCCGAGTTTTCTAACTTCTACAGGAAGCACGTGATCCAACGGGAGCTTACTTGTGCTCACACTCCACAACAAAATGGGGTAGTGGAGCGTAAGATCCGTCATCTGACGGAGACCTGCAAATGCTGGCTTCATGTGAAAGATATCCCAAGGTCCTTTTGGGCGGAGGGGATGTCTTGTGCTGCTTACGTCATCAACCGGATGCCACTCAGCCCTATCAACATGAAGACTCCTATTGAGCTATTGCTGAAGGAGAAGCTGAGTGTTTGACACCTTAGGGTGTTCGGTTCAACTTGCTACGTGCATGTCCCGGATGCTTCACGGACAAAGCTGGATGCGAAGACAAGGAAACTTGTCTTTGTTGGCTATGATGAGCGAAAGAAGGGATGGAAATGCATGGACCCTGTGACGAAGAAGTTCGTGGTGTCAAGAAACGTGGTCTTTGACGAGCTGACGTCATATGGAGGTGGCTCGGTGGAGCTAACCGGAAGTAGCAAGGTTGATGAAGCACCGGTGGAGGCTGCTGAAGGCTTGGAAGAGTAGCTTGTTGTTTCACCAGCAGCTCCTATTGCTTCGAACTCCGAGGCTGAGCCTTCTGGCTCAGGAAGCATGGGGAGCACTGCTCAATGCTTGCCCCAGGTAGGAGTGGAGCCCGAAGAAGCAACGGAAGACGTGAGCAAGGAGCCGTGTCTTCGGAGATCGAAGAGGGTGGTTAAGCAACCGGCTCGGTACTGTGATGGGAATGCAGTGAGCTTTGTCTCCTACTTCTTTGTAGGTCCTCTGGATGAGCGAGAGCCTGCAAACTTCAATGAGGCCACTAGAGTGAAGGAGTGGGAAGATGCCATGAAGGAAGAGATTGATGCTCTGAAGAAGAATGAAACCTGGGACCTTGTGCCCAAGGTTGATGACATTACTCCGGTTACTTGCAGAAAGGGTATGTTGATCGCATTGTGAAGCGGTTCGACATGGGAGAAGGGAAGAAGTGCTCTACTCCACTAGAACCTGGGCTAAAGCTTCGACGAGATGAGGGAAGGGTTCTTCATGATCCATTGATGTTCAGGGCTCTTGTTGAGAGCTTGATCTACCTGACGATTACAAGGCCGGACATTGCTTATGATGTTGGCCGAGTAAGTCGGTATATGGCCGAACCAAGTCAATCTCATCTAGTGGCAGCAAAGAGTATTCTGAAGTATGTCAAGTCTTCTTCTGACATGGGACTCCTCTATAGAAGGGACTCGGAGTTTGCGTTGCTCGGGTACACGGATGCTGACTATGGCGATGATTCAGATGATCAGAGGTCTACTTCCGGTTATGTGTTCACTTGCGGTTCAGCTAGCATCTCGTGGTGTAGCAAGAAGCAGGACTCGGTGTCGGTTTCAACCACGGAGGCGGAGTATAAGGCTTCGGCCTTGGCTGCTCGGGAAGCCGTTTGGTTGAGGAGGCTTATAGAGGATGTTCATGAAGAAGTGCAAGGGCCTACTTTACTCCGGGGTGACAATGAAAGTGCTCTCAAACTGGTTAACAATCCAGTGTGTCACGCCAAGACCAAGCATATAGAGATTGATCACCACTTCATCAGGGAGAAGGTGTTGGAAGGATCTCTGCTGGTCAGGCATGTTCGGAGTGAAGATAATCTTGCTGACATTTTCACGAAGCCACTGACGAAGGGGCCCTTTGAGCGGTTGCACAGCTTGCTAGGCTTGGTCACCACTTACCACTTCAAGGGGGAGTGTTGAATTTTGTGAAGTGGAAGTGGTTGACGGAACAGGCCGGGCGGCCTGGGGCGGACTGCTTTGGCGGACTAGGCGGACTGGGCGGACTGTGATGTGCGGCCTGGTGGAAGGTCTAGTGAGAAGCCAGCTGTCTTTTGAGCGGGTTGTTTGCATGAGGTTCGCGGACTATGCGGCCTGGTTTCTGCGGATTTGGTGTTTGCTGATTGGCTTTGTCAAGGAGCGGCCTGAGCGGATGGAGGCTTGCGGACTGGTGCATTGCTCAGTGGACGCGGGTGCAAGCTTGTGCTGATAGGCGGGTTGGCTCATGTCCGCGGGAAGCTTGCGGACTAGAGTGTCCGTGGTGTGGGCTGTTGCGGACTGGGCTTAGAGCTTAGCTGAGGCCTTGTCGAGCTCTGGTGGCACAGCAGGCGATTTGCTGTGGAGATCGATTGGCGGACTGGTTTTGGAGTTCGGGGATGGCTGCTGCGTTGGATAGGAGTGCGAGGAGCTCGCGGACTGATGGCGGTCCGTGCTAGGGTGTTTGGCGGACGGGAGTTTGTGTCCTCCATGCTCTCATTGGCCTTTGATGGTTTTGGACTTGGTCAAACTTTGTGTCAAGACCATGGTGTCCGCGGTATCCGCCAAGTCCGCTGTGACCGGGCGGACTGTTGCTGTCTTCCTTTGGTCGTGGACTTGTGGCGGATTGAGGTGTGAGTTTTGCGGACTGCCTCGGGTTGGTGCGGACTGCCATTGAATGGAGTTGCTATCCTGCAGTGGTTGGAGCTTTGCGGGCTGATGCCTTGTCCGCATCGCTTGGGTGGACTGGAGAGGGTTCGTCATTGGTTTCCTTGCTCCTGGCAGTTTTCCTTGGTATCCGGCTAAGTCCTTGCGGACTCGGCGGAAGGAGGTTTGTTATCGCGCGGGCTGGGGCGGTGTCGCTATCTCTTGGGCGGTGACCACACTCCTCACCTTGCCAATAAATAGGACCCCCCTGGCACATCTACAGTAACCTAAGTAACTTGAGTGAACAGTAAGTTGGGTTGAGCGAAGTGCTGCGGTCTCTGTTTGTCAGTCCGCGCAGATTGTTCAGTGCTGACGTTTACTGTGTGCAGGTTGCGCGGGTAGCTTCAAGGAGCCAGGAGTTTGGCTGTGACTTCGGTCAAGTACTTGGAAGTGTGCGGTCTCTGCGGATTCAGCAGGAGGTCGCTCTGCGACTTGTCAGCTTTGTTTCATCTTTGCCAGCTTCAATAACCTGTCCGCCGGCTTCAGGCGGGTAGGGGTGTTCCTCAGTTCAGGTTCAGCAGGAGGCGAATAACGGTGTATCCGCGCGGTCTCGCGGCTTCGGTAGACTCCGTGGCTATTCGGCGGATTGCAGCGTAGCGTGGGCGATCTCAGCGAACTCGGCGACCTCGGCGACCTCGCGGTCTCGGCGGACTCCGGTGCTGTCCGCCCGGCTTGTGTTTTGGTGCTTTCTTTTTACAGCTGTTATACTAGCGAAATCATGTCTCGCTATGTATGCCTCGTGTTGTAAAGAAGTGAATGTATAAAAGACCTGCTTGTGCTTCCATTGTTTGTTGGGATTAACCTCTGTTCCTTGGTTTTCGCTGGTTCAACGTGAGAACTGGGTAGTTCCGAAGATATTAATTTGGCGTTTGGTCTATCTTGCTGACCACGTTGAGAAAATTTAACAGAATTAACTCTTAGTTCGTAGAGTGGAGCACGACTTTCATCGAGCTTAGTTCGACGAACGTCGAACTCACTTTTCTGAACTTGATTTTCTTCTAAGTCTTTGAGTCTTCTGCTGTCTTCTATTGGATAGTCCATGTGTGGTTGATTCTAAGGACTTAGCCTAAACTTTAGGACACAGACATGACCCTGGCTATACATGGTGGGTCAATCATCCTAGTTTGTGAACCTAGCCCAAATCCAACTAAAGATCCAACAATCTCCCACTATTTGGGTGAGGTCACTAATACAATTAAATAAAGATATTCACAAAGCAGAAAAATATATCTGGCAGAAAAATTGAAATATGCAGCAGATATTTACACAGTAGCTTTGTGAGAGTAAATAGATATAAAGTTCAGACAAACAAAAACTAAATAAAATGCTCTGATTTCTTCTTCTTTTGCTTTTCCTTTTTCTGGTCCACTTTCTCTTTGACAGAAGGCTATGTAAACTTGATTTCCCTATTTGGATTTGTTGCTTGCCTCTTGGACATTGTCATATCATCAGCTCCAATAATATTCAGAGATGTAGCTCTAGGCACAACAGCCTCTGGATGTAGGTTCATATAAGCATCTATATTAAAGAATTTATTAGCTTTTTCATACATGTTTAGCTCTTCCTTTCGGTATGTAGACATTGTAGAATATTGGGATGGATCTTTCCCTTCAGCTTTAGCTTTATTTATCAATTAAAGTCTAACAAGTTCCTGGAACCTGACCATTCTAGAAGTTGTCTCTATCTCTAGATCCATAAATGGTATGGGTGGAGACTCTGGCCTTTTAGGACTGTCAGCTTTTTGTGGTTCAGGAGCTTACTATTGCTGTTGCTGATGGTGTTGCTATTGTTGTTGTTATTGATGTTATTGTTGCTGTTGTTGATGTTATTGTTGTTGTTGTTGTTGTCTGCTTGAAGAGTACCTCTGCTGGCTGCTTCCTTGAGGTGTTGAGGATCTACCATGATGTCTATGATAGGTTGGAGTATATGAGGTAGACCTCTGAGAAGTGCTACATGAAGCACCAGCAACAGGTGGAGGAGGAGGAGGACCTTTCCAATGCCGCTAAGGAGGAGGAGGAGAATATCTCCTACCTTTCTTTCTTGCCTTTTGCTGATTCTTTGATAGCCACATCCAGGATGGCATCCCAGGGTATGGAGTGATTTTCTGAAGGATATAATAAGGTGTATCGTTTGTGGGATTTAGCTTGGGAGCAGTAATTGGAGGAGCCTTTCTTTTCTTTAGGACTTTCTTCTTGGCAGTAGGGCTATCATCAGAATCATCATTATCATCATCATCTTTATCAGAAGAGGATCCCTGAGTATTATCATATAAGTCATCCAGAGCTTTCAGAAGATCTTTAGAAATCTGCTTTTCAGCTTGAGGCTGTGCTTGAGGTTCTCGAGCTGGAGCAACTTTTTCAGGAATATGTTCAGCAACTCATAATTTTATTCTTCTATATCTGCCATGATGATTTCATCGAAATCTGGCAGTGGACTGTCATCCATCTTATATGTTGGAGCTGAGATGGTTTCTGGAGAAGAAGTTTCCTTGGAAGGGGATACTGTTTGAGTCTCTGTAACTAAAAAACTATCCTTAAGTTGCTTAGCAACTGTGGGACTTATTGGTGCAGTGTATGGTACAATGGACAAAGAATGCTTATAAGAAGAGCTGGGCAGATTGTTTCTATAGACAATATTGAATAAATCTAATAAAGAATGCAGACTAACTGTGTGATTTATAATATAATCACCATCAGTTTCAATTTCAGCCATAACTGGCTCATCCATATATGTATCTGAATCAATTAAATCTATTATATCAGTGGGAGTGGTTGTTTCCTCTGGAGAGTCACCAGACATTATTTCATCTGTTGCTGCTTCTGCTGCTTCAGCTGCTGCTGCTGCATTTGCTGCTACTGTTGCTACTTTTGCTGCTGCTTTCACCACTGGTGCTTCTTCATCATGGAGCATCTCCCCCTGACACGTTTCAGGGGGTCCTGAAGCCAGTTCCCCAGAAGAAGGGATAGGGTATAAAGCAGCAATTTTGGTAGAGAGAGTGTTGATGGAAGTAGTGAGAGGATCTAGAGCATTAGCTAGAATTTTATTAAGAGTGTGAGAGATGAATGCTAGAAGATCTTTATCAATGTAAGAGAAGTTTAGGTAAAGGGGTTCTGGAGAAGAGGTGTAATATGGATTGTGATGACCACAATTAGGGCATATAGAGAAAGCATTTGGGAAATCTGTATGTGTATACTCCATATGTGGACAATCAGTTTGGATGGCTGGAGGGATAGAAATAGATGGAGTGGCACTAGGAGAAAGGGAAATTGATGTTGTGTGGGAGTAGATAGTTTCTTGGATTGGTGTTTGATGTGGAGATTGATGCGGAGATTGATGTGGAGATTGATGTGGAGATTGATGTGGAGATTGATGTGGATATTGATGTGGAGATTGATGTGGAGAAGACAGGAGGTGGAAGGGGGTTCCTGAATTGAGGAGGATGGTATTGCAGAGAGATTTCTTGGAGGAAAGTGGCGGTGTAAAGTGTTCAGGGGATGGAACAGTTGTTGGAAGATGAATTTGATGTTGTGGTAGTGGAGGAGAATGAATGGTTGTGGAAGGAACTTCTTCTGGTGGTGAAGGAGCGGATGTTGTGGCCTTGGTGCTCTCAAAAGGTCTTAAGGAGGAAGAAGCCTTGGAGGGCTTGGTGATCTTCCTCTCCCATCTACCAAACAGGGCAGAGGTAAGCCTCTTTGAGGCATTGATGAACACGGTCATGGAGACCCGATGTTCAGGAGCCTTGTCATGAAGGACTATTCCCAGAATCCGTCCAAAACATACCTCCTTCTTATTATTTTTCTTTTTGATTAATTCAAACAACAGCTTGCCCCAATTTGCTGCTTTCTTCTAAACTAGAGCAACCATCACCATGAATTGGTGCATGGTTATATGGTCGTGGGTGGTGTGTTTGCCTAGCAGCACTTTCTCGATGACATCTGCCAAGAACTTATACTCAGCAGATACGTTCTTCTTTAACAACTTGTTTGGGTTCTCTGCAGAGTGACCCATTTTGATCAACATATTGTAATACTCCTCATTGTCCATTTCGATTTCTTCTTCACCATTCAGTAAAATGAAAACTTCGGTTAGTATATTGGGAGAAAGGGAGACTGAGTTACCAGAAATTATTCCTGTCATGGTATCTTCTGTTGTTGTAGAGCTAAAGACCCATTCTTTGATCTCTGTCATGACAATCTTTATTTCGTGGGTCATGAACTGTTTCAGATTTTGATCTTCAAACAACTTCAGAATTTCCACGAAGATTGGATCAGAGTGCTGAAATAAGTCGAAGTCAATATCGAAACCCATATCAAATTTCATTGCGGAAAGATTGCTCGGCGGAATCGCCATGAGTTCACCTGCAAGAGAAAAACAAAGATCAAGTGCAAGGGAACTGAAAGCGCAGGACGGAGGTCAAAGAAAAACTAGATATAAGGTTTTCAGAATATGAACCGGCAGACTCCGTTCGATGAATAATAAAAAAATTCTTCGTTCTGAAGTCGTCGAAATATTTTATAGTCAAAAGATTTCATCGATCTCAGTTAGAAGATGTGAAAACATTTCATCGAGTTCAGTTCGACGAAAATTTTCTGAAGCAAATTCGTCGATCTCTGTTCGACGAATTTCTCTAGAATATTTCCCAGTTCGTCGATCTCCGTTCGACGAACTTTGAAAAATTCGTCGACCATAGACATAAATTAAATTAAGGCTTCTCCATTTATCATACCAAGCTGATTTATAAAGAACAGGTTATTTCTCTCATCCAAGGGTTTGGTGAAGATATCTGCTCTTTGCAAGTCAGTGTAGATGTAGACAAGATTAATTTTATTTTTGTATACACACTCTCTAATTAAATGGTGCCTAATGTCTATATGCTTAGTCCTACTGTGATGGACTGGATTTTGTGCAATGGAAATTGCACTTGTGTTGTCACATAATAGAGTTGAATTACTTAAGTTGAACCCATAGTCTAGAAGTTGGTTCTGAATCCACAACATCTGGGAACAGCAACTGCCAGCTGCTATATATTCTGCTTCAGCAGTTGAAGTCGACACAGATGACTGCTTCTTACTAAACCAAGAGACTAATCTTGTAGAACCGCATATTTGCTGAGTAGGACCCGGTGGCACCAACGGTCAGGATTGGACTAGCTCCGGGCTCTCGACCAGAAGAGCTCCCGCCCTGAAGAAGCTCCCGCCCTGAAGAAGCTCCCACCCTGAAGAAGTTCCCGCCCATGAGTGGGCGGGAACGCTTGCGCTTGCGCCAAGCTCCCGCCTTGGAGGAGCTCTCGCCCATAAGCATGGGAGATCGCTTGCGCCAAGCTCTGAATAGGAAGGTTCTCGGCTCAGAGTTCTTGCCGAGTGGGGCCCAGGGCCCGGGGTAAAATGACCTAATTACACTCAGGTAAAATTACCCTTATACCCTCAGGATAAACATTGGGATTTGGTTATTAGCAGGTCAACTAAGGGTATTTCAGTAATCTCAGGTCAACAAAAGGTTATAAATAGACCCATAAGGGCTCCTTAGAAAGCAAGCTCTCATTATCCTCCAAATCTCCAGCGCTTTCTGAGGAGCTCCTAGCCCAGCTTTTAGCTTTGGAGGGGAAGCTCTCAGAGATCTTCCGGGTGTGAGGTGGGACCTCCCTGCTAAGTCTTTCGGTCAGTCTTAGGTCCTTTGCAACTAGTCGAGGCTCGAGAGAAGTAGGTGTTGGCTGCACCCCTATTTTTGAACTCCCGTTGAGGTCAATTTTGGCTTCAACAGTTCTGGTGCAATGAGCGTGGAAGGCAGCTGATACAAGAAAGCCTTGAGTTTTGTCCCATGGCTGGAGGTGAAGGTGAAGGGTATGGTTTTGGAGGCTCCCCCACCCGAGGAGAGGAGGCGACGCGGAAGATGTTGGAGGAATTCAGGCGAGAAGTCCTGCAAACCATCAGCTTGGCCTTCTCTGCCTGAAGCAAGTGGGCCACACCTCAGGTTCCGATAGAGGAGGTACCGCTCTTGGGCAAGAACGCCCCTGGACAGTGCTCGGGGAAGGAGGTCCCGGCAGAGGCTGACGAGAGGGACGTGGACGAGCGGGAGCTCTTCCCAGGCCAGCGCCTAGGCAAGGAGACTCTTGCAGATTTGGGCGAGAGGGAGGCGGTTGTACGAGAGATCTTCCCTGGGCACGGTCTCGCGGATTGGGCCAGCCATCTGAGGCCGCGGAACATGCCCTCTCGCCAGGAAGGAGGCGAGATCCCTTTCAGCGAGATCATCATCTCAGATCCGGTATCGTAGGGGTTCCGGGAGCCTGACATGTCCTACTACTCGGGGAAGGATGACACTGTACAACACGTACAGTGGTTTGAAGATGTGGTTTAGATAAGGCAGATGATAGATGCCTTCAAATGTCAGTTGTTCGCCATCACATTGAAGGAGAAGGCCCGGGACTGGTTCCACCAGTTGCCGGCAAGCTCGATATACAGCTATGAAGATCTGCGCCGATGGTTTCTATTGAGGTTCTCAACATCTAAAAAGCCGAAGAAGGAGGCTGAGTGCCTGTTTGCAGTGAGGCAGA
Organism: Platanthera guangdongensis; assembly: GCA_039583875.1. Taxonomy (NCBI): domain Eukaryota; kingdom Viridiplantae; phylum Streptophyta; class Magnoliopsida; order Asparagales; family Orchidaceae; genus Platanthera; species Platanthera guangdongensis. The sequence continues at coordinate 102,426,695 of CM077166.1, read as the reverse complement.
AGTAGGACGAGACACTGGGTCACTACGTTGACCGGTTTTAGGAAGAGATCCTCCTAGTCCAATAGGTCGCAGGGTATGCACTGATGCTCGCCTTCACCCAGGGGCTTAGACCGGGATTCTTCAGTATGGAGTTGAAGAGAGTGCCCCCCCTCTCCTTTGAGGAGCTCATGAAGATGGCGGCAAAAGAGATAAACTTCGAGAGGGAAAATCCAGCGTTTGCTAGGAAGTGGCCAGGCTGGCGGAAGATGATATGAAGGAGCCTGTAGTAGTAAGACAGAAGGAGCCGAGAGAGCAGAGGGAGCATAGAGATGAAAGAAGGAGGGAAGAACCCCAAAGATATGGGCAGCAGCAGGGATGGGAGGCCCGGGAGCCAAACAACCGGTTGGGTTAGAGGCCCTAGGAGGGTCGCCCCCAGGGCCAAGGAGGAGGCTACCAGGGAAGAGATAACTTACGAGAACCCAGGATGTTCGACCAACCGGCGTGGAGGCAGGAGCCAAGGGGTCGCATCCCGCCACCGTAAGAGGCCATGGAAGTAGGCAGAGGAAGAGGAGCAAGGAAAGGAGTTTGAGGAGCTGGGAGAAGAGGAGGAGGAGAAGGAAGAAGGGGTAGGGCGGCATTGCACTTTTGTGACTTCCACCAGGAGGAGGGTCACGCGACGGCCACCTGCCCTGAGTTATTAGAGATGAGAGAAGCAAGAGGAGCAGGTAGGCAGGATCCGCCGGTTAGGATCGTGGAAGTACAGCAGGGGGAGATGGAGGATAGATGTGAAGATCGGGTAGACATGGGAACCCGGGGAGGAATCGGGGTTATCCACGCAGGAGTGGGGATCGAGGCAACCTGCAAGGGGAACCATCAAACCATGTACCGAAGGGCGGTCGCCTCTACATCCTAGGCTCCCCCACCGGAAGAAAAGATCACCTTCTCGTCATCAGACATGCCAGACTATTAAGATCCGTTCTGTGACGCCCTGGTGATCCAGACGGCGGTGGAGAATTTCACGGTCTCAAGGATACGGGTGGACAACAGGAGCTCAGTAAATGTTATCTTCAAGAAGGCCTTTGATGAGATGAGGGTTGAGGGGAAAAGGATCTTGGCTTCGGATGGACCGCTGTTCGGATTCTCTGGAGAGAGGAAGGAAGTAGTAGGAGGAGTAGGGCTGCATGTGAAGTTGGGAGGCATGTCAAGCAACTGCAGGTTCGTGATAGTGGATGCTCCGAGCAGCTACAATGCCATCTTTGGGCGTCCCCTCATTAGCGCCTTTCGCAGCATTCCCTCCTATTTCCACCAATGTCTTAAGTTCAATAACGTGGGGGTACAGGTTAGTATCAGGAGGAATCCAAAGATGGCAAGGCAATGCTACGTGACGGAGGTCAACACCGTGTCCTGGATGGCCGGGGCAGAAGAGCTAGAGAGGGAGATGGTGGAGCAGGAGGAGGACATAGAGAAAGATGGGATGAGCATAGAGGAGGCGAGGAAGGAGACAACGGAGGAGCATGAGAAAGGTGAGAGAGAGGCCCAGAAGGGCGTGGAGGTCGAGCAGCAGCGGGAGAGCCCGGAGGAGGTGATTGAGGTGGAAGTGCAAGTAGCAGGAGGAGTGGAGAGAGAGGCCTAGATGGGCGTGGAAGTCGAGAAGCAGTAGGAGGGGCCGGAGGAGGCGATGGAGATTGAAGAGGAAGTAAGAAGGGAGGAGTTGGAGCTGGAAGAAGAAGCAAGGGTCGGCTGGGAGCAGTCGCGGCTGGAGCCAGCCGAGGAAGTAGTGGAGATGGAGATCTTCACTAACGCAGGGCAGGTGCAGAGGGTGCGGGTCAGCGGAGGCCTGAGTCCCGAAGAACGGGAGCAAGTGTGGGCCTGTATTCAAAGCAACATCGACATCTTCGCTTGGAGCGTGGCAGACATGCCGGGCATCGACGCGGACGTGGCCTATCACCGCCTGAACTTGGACCCCCGCACTCGCCCCATACGTCAAACGATGAGAGCCATCGCCACCAAGATGGAGGGACCCATCTACGAAAAGGTCAGGAAGCTCATGGAGGCCGTCTTCATCTCAGAGATCCAGTATCTAGGCTGGATCTCCAATGTGGTAATGGTTACAAAAGGGGGTGGAAAATGGCAAATGTGTATCGATTTATCTTTGTTAAATAAATCATGCCCTAAGGATTGCTACCCCCTACCTCAGATCGACGCGCTGGTTTATTCAGCCATCGGTTTTTTCGATTATGAGCTTTTTGGATGCTTTTTCAGGTTATCACCAGATCCGGAAGCACCCTCCCGATGTCAAGGATGTTTCCTTCATCACGACGGAGGGATGCTTCAGTTATAAAATGATTCCCTTTGGGTTGAAGAATGCAGGGGCTACATACCAACGCATGATGGATCGGGAATTCCGAGATCAAAGGGGGAGAAACTTGGAGGTCTATGTCGACGACCTGATATTCAAGAGCAAGTGCGTGGATTCGCACCTGAAGGATCTAGGAGAGACGTTCGCCACCCTGCGGAGATTCAAGATGAGGCTGAACCCCTTGAAGCGTGTCTTCGGGGCCAGCTGCGGGAAGTTCCTTGGGCATCTCTTGACTCCGGCAGGGGTGGAACCCAACCCAGACAAGGTAAAGGCCATCCTGGATTTGGAATCACCTCGCGATGCCAAGGAGGTCCAATGCTTGATAGGCAAACTGGCTGGGAAGAGCACGTTCCTCTCCAGGTCAGGAGACAAGTGTTCTTCATTCTTCAAGGAGCTGCGAGGGAACCAAAGGTTTGAGTGGACCGCCGAGTGCGAAGAAGCCTTCCAAGGTCTGAAGAGACAGCTCTCTCAGGATCCTCTGCTTCAGAGCCCAAAAGAAGGGGAGGACCTGACCTTATATCTTGGAGTAGGAGCGGAGGTAGTGAGCTCCGTCTTAGTAAGGGAAGAAGGAAAGAAGCAACTGCCAATCTACTACGTTAGCCGGATCTTGAAGAAGGCAGAGCTCTGCTACCCCATCCTTGAAACGTTGGCTTATGCTTTGGTCGTCTCTGCAAGGAAACTCCGGCCGTATTTTCAAGCACACTCAATTAGGGTGGTGACCGACGATCCTCTTCGTAAGATCTTTGAAGGGGTAGAGCACTCGGGAAGACTTGTCAAGCGGTCCATTGAACTAAGCAAGTTCAACATCTCTTTTATTCCCAGACTCTCCATTAAGGCGCAAGCGGTGGCGGACTTCCTGGCGGACTATGTTGTCGAAGTCGAGGAGGGAGATTCGGTCCTACCAGTGGAGACCCCCTTCAAGCTCTCTCACGGGGGTGAGGCGGTCCTACCAGTGGAGTTCGAGATTCGGTCACCGCGGGTCACAGCCGCAGGCGAAGGAGACGAGACGTGGAGGTTGAAAAATGAGGAGGGGTTACGCCTCTCGATAGACATGGTGGAAGAGCTGTGCGACGTGGTAGCCATCAGGCAAGAAGAAATCAAGCGGCGGTTGGCCAAGTATTTTGATAAGCATGTCAGGGTCAAGCAGTTTGCCAAAGGAGATCTGGTGCTGAGAAAGGTTGACGCGACAGGAAGGTCAGCTCCTGTGGGCAAGCTCACCGATAATGTGCGCTGAGTGCACGGGGTGTGTGGCCATGAGTGCCTATGCCTGTGTTGTTGTGTTGTTAAACTATACGGCTGGATTATGTTAACAAAGTGCAGGGAAGGAGCATCGCCGCCCCGAGTTGGGGGCGGGATCGTTAAAATTTGGTCAGCATAGCTGACCGTTGCCTTTGTTTGCCACCATGCGGTGGATTGTTGCTTGTAGGTGCTGCAGAGTCGAGTGCTAAATAGCGGGCTAAAGCACAAGTTGCTGAGCCTGCCCTTGAAGGACTAAATTGAGTGTTTAGTAGCTTTTTTCATGTGTGACCGGCCTGCGTGCCGAGGTTTGGAAAACATGTTATTTGAGTAAACAAATGTAAGACCTTAAGGCCATCGTACTTGTGTATTGTACTTCATTCATGTTGGCTTTGTAGTGGACATTCATGCTAGTAGCAGGGTTCTTTTATTTGCAACTATTAAAATTGCTTCCGCTAGAATGAATCTGTGTAGGACGTTGTATATTAGATGGATGGTTTCCATTGAGTAACCACCTGGTCTGTCCGTGGTATATGACGTCGGGCCCCGGCCAGACCTACTGTTATATGTTATGCGATAGATAGGGGGAGTGTTACAATTTGGTATCAGACTACTGGATTCGGTCAGGCTTAAAATGAATTCGTGGACGAATTCTTTTTAAGGGGTGGTGAACACCTGTGTGTCTGTCATCGTTAAAACATCAAAAGAACCCATGAATGTCCACTTAGGAATGAAAATACACGTGTTTGTGGAACCTACGTGTTCCTATAATTGCTTTTTGCAATTTTGTATGGCCGCTTAACGTTGTTTTGTACAACTATAGATCACTAGAAGCGTTGTTGGGCCGTCAGAACGCCGAGTTTCTGAGTCTAGTAGTGCACCAAACGATGCTCCTGCAACACCTCCATCGGCTGAAAGCATAAGATTGGTTGCCGAAGTAGTGTTTGCCATGATCAATGCGCAGCCTGCAAGGTAAATACAACAGCCGACTCCTGCTATGGAGCAGGTACCTCTTCTAGAGGTTGAGCAGAGAAGGGTGGAGATGCTAGTGGTGGAGCCTTTGGTGCCGAGGCGAGCAACTGAAAGATAGCTCAAGCACATCATGAGCTTTAACCCTCCGGTATTCTTGATGTTGGGAACCCCATCTCAAGCTGAAGACTGGCTCTCCTGTGTGAAGAGAGTCTTGACAGCAACGGAGACAGAGGAGTGGCAGATGACCACTATAGCTACGTTCCTGCTGGACGGTGATGCTAGGTTGTGCTGGGAAGGCTTGGAGCTGCAACTCTTGAGGGGAAGGCAATTTACAGACGTCTCGATGGAGGAGTTCTCGATACTGTTCTTGGGTAGGTACCGCCCTCCGACTCAGAGGATTGCTTTGGAGAATGAGTTTCTGAAATTGGTGCATGAGAGAGTAGCGTAGATGAGTATCTCCACGAGTTTACTCGGTTCGGTCGGTATGCTAGCTCTACGTTCGCGGATGAGGAAAGTAAGACGAACCCTTTCTATGAAGGTCTGAGGGATGACTTGATGCTACTACTCTCAGTGTAACGCCCCGAAACTCAAAAGAGCGACGGGAGGCGTTCCGGGCCAAATTTGGAATTTGGCAGGAGGCACACGGCCTGGGACACGGGCGTGTCGAGCTATTTCGATGATTTGGTCGTGTGTTCGACGATTTTGGGTTCGACGATCGTCGAGCAGAGAACACGGCCTGGGACACGGGCGTGTCCCAGGGCATGTCGAGAGGGGTTCGATGATTTAGTTCAAAGATCTGGCAAATCAATCAGGCAGTTTTCTAGGTTCGAAGATCGTCGAGCAGTGCTCGACGATCTGGTCACAATTCTGCGGTCGACGATTTGGTCGACGTTTTGCGGTCGACGATCGGGTCGTCAGTTCGACAATCGGGCCATGGGTTCGACGATCGGGCCGTGCGTTCGACGATTTGACTAGAGATTTCCGTTCGATGATCTGGCTGCGTTCGACGATTTGGCCAGAGATCTCCATTCGACGATCTGGCAGCGGTCGATGATCTTGGTTCGACGATCGTCGAGCGCGGGGCGTTTGTGGCTTGTTTGACTCTGTCAACGTGGAGTGTCGACACAGAGGTTTTGGCGGGATCTTGACTTAATGTCCCGACACAATTTGATTGATCGCGGACGTCTCTTGCTCCGGATTGGTGAACTGTGCGGTGCTTAGCCCCATTCGTCCAGGTCAAACCTGGATCGTAGCCGTGCATTTCCCTTTTGTGGGATCCGACGGCTGGTGGTTAATCCGATTGGGATATACCCGTGTACAGGGTTTCAAAACCCTTATTGTTCTGCCGCTGGTTCTCTGTCTAAATTCTAGAGAGAAGGGAGAGCAAAGGAGGAAGAAGAAATCTAGATCCGGTCTTTAGAGGAGCTTCGGAGCTCCAAATTGCGAGCCGACTTCGGATCTACGAAGGAAAGGTGATTGTGGTGCTTTTCATCCGCTTACATTTCCATGGCGCCAAGGAAGAACGCTAGGGTAACGAATCTCTACTTTAGCATGTGAAGCTCTCCTTCTTTTGCATAGGAAGCCCGCTCTCGCGAGTTTGCGGTGAGTTGGAGGCGTTCCTTCGGGTAGATATGTAAAGTCCCCGTTGTGTAGAGTCCGTAATCGAGAACAGATATAGGCATGATGTGTGAAGCCTATCCGTACATGTTGGTCTGGATCGGTGATGTTGCATTGCATAAATGGCCGGAGAAGACTCCGTGCGAATTTTTGTTTTCGGGTTTTCTACGTGGTAGATTGCAACAGCGAGCCTTGGGGATTAACCCAAAGGTGCACCCGGAAAACTGGGCAGATGGGTGATTCTGCCAAACATGTGCGCCTGGGAGCCAACTTGAACATAACTGGGTTATGTGTTGTGTGTAAACGATTTGGGTCTCGGAAAAGTTTGACCCGCGCATATATTATAAATTAACGTTGTGGTGTGAGCAACGGGTCAGGCGGAACCGTACCCGCTCTATGTCGTTCGGTTAAAGAGACCTAAAGTTTCTTGGCACTTACCGTTGGCATAGATTGAGGGTCTTATTCAGTGGCCAGAAAGACCAAATGCTCACGAGAGATTGCCGTCCCGGGGGGGGGGGGCATCCCTCTCGCACTGGTGTCCCCTGCTATGAAACCCCCAAGGTTGGGGGTGCAGATAAGGCTTTCTGCGACTTCTTCGCAGGGAAAAATTTCGAGGTCAATTACCTCAGGCGAGACCTCGACTCGCTTCCAGCTATCTTCCCCGACGAAGGTATACTCCTGCCCCCCCCTCTCCTTAGCATTGTAAATTTTTGTTTTATGCTGACTGCCAACATTCCCAGGGGAGAGAACCGTCCCTGTTCATCCTCCTTACCAGAGTAACAGGGGTCTCGCCTTAGCGAGTATAGCGGCGGAGGACGCAAAGGATACGCTGACCCCCACCCTAAAGAAAAGGCATGGGGACGAGGCAATTCTCGGCACAGCCCAAAGAACAAGGTGAAGAAATCAGTGTCTTTTAAAAAGGAGAAAAAGTCCTCCCCCAAAGAAAGGAAAGAGTTATCGGGATCCCTGTCCCCCATTCATTTAGGGTCTCCCTCACCTCCCCAACTATCCATCTCGACTACCCGCGAGATGGTCTTGTCAAAACCAGTCGCCACCACCACTGTTCAGCCTGCTGAGTTCCCTTCCGACAAGGTTGGGTCCTCCAGCCGCCCGGCTCCCGCCTCGCACCCCAATTATAACATGGGGCCTGTGACGGATGATGTCGTCGGCAAGCCGGTGCTCCTATGGGAAAAGTACGCTAACCGCGTGTCGGTGTCCACTCTCCTTCCTTCCTGGAAAGAGCAGGACCCCCCACCAGTCATGCCTTCTCCCCAGGGTTCGGGCTATATGGTGGCCTTGGCTTTGAGCACGCAGATAATGAGACATCGCGAGACCTCATTCTGAAGAGCGCCCACTCTCAATTTCGCTCCTTGGAGCTCGCGCACCAGGTCTCGCGCCGCCTGGTCTTCAACAATAGGAAATGGAAGGAAGCGGAGGCCGGTCTCACCGCGGAACGTGAGAAGTCCAACGACCTTGAGAAGCGGCTGGCCGTCACCGACAACCTCCTTATGCAGAGTCAGGGTGGTGTGGTAAGTTTTCTTACTGCCGCTTTTCTAGCCCTACTCGCCGCTCATTATGGTCCTTTATTCTTTAAATCCTCCTACAGGATGCTGAGATTGTCGACCGGATGCGCTCGCGCATTGAGGCGTTGGAGGGAGAGAACAAGAAATTTAAAGCTGAAAATATCCATCTTCGGAATAGCGCGACACCCCCCTCAGACCAATTTCCATATCCTTCTCGCTACTCTGTGGACGAGGTAGATGCCCTCTGCCGAGATTCCAATATCAAGACAGCGGAGCTTGTTCTCAAAAATGATGAAGGAGCTGGGGGCGGTGCGCGATGACGTTGAGACGGTTACTGTCCGCGACCTGGTCCCCTGCTTATTCGGCAAGACGGACGACAGCTCATCTTCCGGCAGTGAGTTGTAGGGAGACACCAGCGCCAGGGACTTCTCTCCCCCCCCTCTTTTTTTATCTTATCTGGTACTTGTAATCATGATATAGACATTTCCTCAGGAATAGCGAGGTGTTCTCTTTTGTGATGATCCAATGTAGTATTGTTATTAAATTTTTTCATGTTACTTTATTTTGCTTCTTCCTTCCGCTGTTCCGCTTGATAGTTAGCCCAAAACGCGAGACCTTGGGTATCTCTTCGCCTTTACCACCCGCGAGATCTTCTGTCCCTTAGTGCTCATCTCGTTGTAAGATAAACATGCGATGAAGACCTTGGAGACTAGCCGCCCCACATAACAGGCCCCACCTTTTGATGCCAGGCTTGCACCTTGGACAAGGAAGACCCACTCGCTATGGGCGAGACCACCCATGCCTAGTGTCGGCCAGAGATCCTCCTCCCTGGCCTAATCCCCAATCCTTCCTTTTTTTATGGATTTTCCACCAATCCCCTGATAAATATGGACATTTCTCCCCATGAACTCTCACCACTTGACTTGCCCTCGAGTGATCCTACAGCCCTACCGGCTAGATGAGAGCTTGGTCAGCGGGTCTGCTCGGGGTTTCCTCTCCAAACCATCTCCAACCACCAAGTGAGCCTACAGCCCTGCCAGCTAGATGAGAGCCTGGTCAGTGAGTCTGCTCGGGGTCTCCTCTCCAGACCATCTCCAATGAGTCGACGGACATAGACCGTGATCACCGAGAATGTGCCCTGAGAGCACGGGGCGTGTGGTCGTGCGTGCCAATGCTTGTGATGCAATGTATTTATTTACTGCTTGGTTGTGCTAATAAAATGCAGGGAAGGAGCATCTCCGCCCCGAGTTGGGGGCGGGATCGTTATAATTTGGTCAGCAATGCTGACCGTTGATTTTGTTTACCACCATGTGGTGGATTGTGCTTGCAGGTGCTGCTGGACCAAGTGGTCAATAGCAGGATAAAGCCCAAATTGTGAAGCCGACCCTCGAAGGCCTAAATTGGAGTGTTTTACTTGCTTTTGTTCATGTATGACAGGCCTGCGTGTCGTGGTATGGAAAACATGTAATTTGAGTAAACCATTTGTAAGGCCTTAAGGCCAGTACTTGTGTATGTACTTCATTCCTTTTTGGCTTGTTAGTGGACATTCATGCTTGTTGCTGCGTTCTTTTAATTGCAACTATTTAAACTGCTTCCGCTAGAATGCTCTGTGTAGGACGTTGTGATTGGTTGGATGGTTTCCATTGAGTAATCACCGGGTCTGTCTGTGGTATATGGCGTCGGGCCCCGGCCGGACCAACTGCTATATGCTATGCGACGGATAGGGGGTGTTATAATTTGGTATCAGACTACTGGTTTTGGTCAGGCTTAAAATGAATTCATGGACGAATTATTTTTAAGGGGTGGTGAGCACATGTGTGTGCGTCATCGTTATAACAATAAAAGAACCAATGAATGTCCACTTAGGAATGAAAATACACGTATTTGGGGAACCTGCGTGTTCCTATAATTGCTGTTTTCAATTTTATTTGGTCGCTTAATGGTGTTTTGTGCAACTATAAGTGACCAGAGGCGGTGCTGGGCTGCCAGATTGTCCGGTTTCTAAGGAGTATAGTGCGCCCGGTAAGGTGTTTGAGACCCCTCCTTCGTATGAAAATGTAAGAAGGATCGTTGAAGCGGTGTTCATTGTGACGAGTGCACAACATGGAAGAAATGTACAACCCTGTGCCCCTGTTGTGGCTTCAACGCTGGGTGGCGTGATGGAGCAGATGAATTTTGGTAGACCATCGGGGTAGCAGTTGAATATGCGTTTAGTGCAGGGAGCGCACTCAGTTGATGAATATTTTCAAGCATTTCTTATGGTAAGCCGCTACCCATGCTTTGAGTTGGAGAACGAGCAGTCTATCTTTGATAGATTTTATAACGGTCTGCGTGGCGAGCTGCGAATCCTACTGCTAGGACCAAAGTTATTGGGACTCCGAGCCTTGGTGGAGTCTGCTAGATCTTTGGAGGCAGACTTGAGGAAGACTCACCTGATGCCAGCGCCCATGGTATCGAACTATGCAAGCCCCATAAGAGCTGCATCCGACCGAATGCTGGAGAAGGGGGCTACGACATCGACTAGCCAAGCTACTTACACTTGTCATACTTGTGGAAAGAAAGGGCACTTTGCCCGAGAGTGTCGGGATGGTGCTCAGAAGGCTAAGGAGGCTATGTCAGGAGTAGTTGAGGACTTTAGTGCAAAGGAAACGACATTCAAAATGCCGAACACCTCAAAGTCTGGATATCGTAGGTGGTATAAGAAGGCTAGGACTTTGGGTCTAGTCCCTCCTTTCGGTGCTTCGGGGGCATCTATAGGCCAAACCCCAGGCGTATGTTACAACTGTGGGGAGTCGCGACATTATGCCCGTGAGTGCCTAAAGTCCGAGAGAAAGCACGCTGTCGTGAGAACAGGTATGGTTTAAAGTTATAGCAGTTTAACCTTAAATACTTGTCGCCCTTGTGCATGTTAGCTTAGAACTACTTGTGCTAAACTTTGTTCTGATTTTCGTTTATCCGGCGAGAGCACCGTTCGTGTAAACGAAGCTTCGCATTCCGTTATTTAGGAATTATATTACGCGTCGGAGTACCTCCTTCGATGGTAAGAGATAAATTGGATGCGCTATGGTCCAATGGTGCTCAATACGCGCGGGTAGAATCTGTTGCGCTTAGGTGTGGTCAGGGAGTCAAGACTTTGACTTACAAGTGTCGTTACTACCGCTAGGGGAGCTCAACGTGATCTTTGGTATGGACTAGCTCTTCGAGCAGCAAGCATACATTGATCGAAATCGCAAGGAAGTCAAGTTGGGAACAGGTCGTGAGACGACTATTACGCGCTTGAAAGGGGTCGAGCAAGACGTTGATGTCTGCTCTTCAGGTGGTGAAGGCGGTTCAAGCTAGTCCAGAGCTGTTCCTTACACTATTGGAGGTTGCAAAACAGAAGCCTACGTTGGATAGTATTTCAGTAGTATCGGAGTACCCTGATGTGTTCCCTAGCGATCTTCCTGGAGCACCGCCGCAGCGGGAGATAGATTTTACAATAGAGCTCGTACCAGGTGCAAAGCCTGTGTCACGCTCTCCATATCGGCTAGCGCCTAAGGAAATGGTGGAGTTGAAGGTTCACCTGTAAGAATTGCTAGAGCAAGGGTATGAGCGTCCAAGTTCTTCGCCTTGGAGCACACCGGTCCTCTTTGTTAAGAAGAAGGACGAGAGCTTGAGAATCTTTATTGATTATCGAGAGTTAAACACGCTAATGGAAAAGAACAAGTACCCAATCCCAATGATCGATGATCTTTTTGATCAGTTGGTCAGTTCGACGGTGTACTCCAAGTTGGATCTCAAGTCTGGTTACTATCAGCTGCGAATAAGGGAGAGTTATATACCGAAGACAGCATTCGGTACGAGATACGGGCAATATGAGTTTACGGTCATGCCGTTTGGGCTGACTAATGCGCCGCCAGTGTTCATAGATTTGATGAACCAGACCTTCAGGGAGTACTTGGACCATTTTGTGATCGTCTTCATCGACGACATTTTGGTGTACTCGCAGAGTGAGGAAGATCACTTCAAGCATCTTGATTTGGTTTTGGAGATGCTAAGGAGGAATCAATTGTTTGCCAAGTTCTCGAAGCGCGAGTTTTCGTTGTCCTCAGCGGCGTTCCTCGGTCATACAGTGAGTGGGGAAGGTATTGCAGTGGATCCGACGAAGATTGCTGCGATACGGGAGTGGCCTGAGCTTTCTATGGTAACGAAAGTCTGGAGCTTTCTGGGGCTTGCTGGCTATTATAGGCGCTTCGTAGATAACTTCTCGCGGATAACGTTACCTCTCACAACTTTGACGAGGAAGGAGCAGAAGTTTGTTTGTATGCCGGAGTGCACACGAGCTTTTGAGGAGTTGAAATGTCGGTTGACCACGGCGCCTGTGCTGAGTTCGTCGAGTGGGACCAAAGGTTATGAGATTTATAGCGGCGCTTCGGGCAGTGGTTTGGGTTGTGTGCTGTTACAGCATGGAAGCATTATAGCATATGGTTCGAGACAGCTGAAGGTGCACGAGAGGAAGAATCCAGTTCATGACTTGGAGTTTGCGGCCGTGGTTTTTGCCTTGAAGTTTTGGAGGCATTATTTGTACGGTGTGAAGATTGATATCTACACCGATCACAAGAGCCTGAAGTATTTGATTGATGAGAAAGACCTGAACATGCGGCAGCGTAGATGGATGGAGTTCCTGGGGTACTATACATTCAAGATCCACTACGTGCCTGGTAAAGGTAATGCGGTTGCGGACGCGTTGAGTCGCCGGGCCCCAGCTCAAGCCAATTGGCTGTCGATCCATAACGAGCGATTGGTTTGGGAGTTGGAGTCGTTGGAGATTTCTTGCGTAGACAAGCAGTCAAGTTCTGAAGCACTCTTGAATTGGACTAAAGTTCAATATGACTTGGCTGATCGGATTCGACAGGCTTTGGATTTGGATGGCCACATGAAGCAACTCATGATAGAGGCTCTGGATGGGTCAAATTCCCAATATGAAGTTGTGGATGGATTGCTTTGGAAAGACGGTCGTCTTTGCGTCCCAAGCGTGGGCAGTTTGCGGGTGGATTTGTTATACGAGGCGCACCATACCAAGTACTCGATTCACCAGGGGAGCACAAAGATGTACCGTGACGTTAAGAAACTGTTTTGGTTATCGGGTTTGAAGAAGGATGTGGCGCTCTACGTGGCGAAGTGACAAACTTGTGCCTTGGTGAAGGCGGAGTGCCAAAAGCCGGGAGGATTTCTGAAGTCCTTGCCTATTCTAGAGTGGAAATTCGACGACATTACGATGGACTTTGTGGACGGGTTGCCAAAGTCGAAAAAGGGGAACAATGCCATCTGGGTGGTCGTAGATCGGATAACGAAGGTGTCGCATTTCATTCCGCATAGGAAGGATGATCCGGTGGAGAAGTTGACAAAGTTATATGTGGATAACATAGTGTGGCTCCACGGTGTGCCCCGCAGCATCGTGAGTGAACGAGATGGGCGGTTCACGTCCAATGATTGGAGGTTTGTGCAGCAAATGTTGGGAACAAAGCTGAGTTTTAGCACAGCCTTCCATCCGCAGATAGATGGGCAGACCGAGAGGGTCAATAGAACTATGGAAGACATGATCCGCATGTGTGTCTTGGAATTTGGAAAGCAATGGGAAGACCATCTTTATTTGGTGGAATCTGCGTACAACAATAGCTACCAGACGAGTATTCAAATGGCGCTCTTCGAGGCCCTTTATGGTAGAAGATGTCGCCCGTCGTTGTCATGGTTGGAAACGGGTGAGTCAAAGTTGTACAAGCTTCAAGAGGCGGAGGATGCTACTTCATTGGTGCGAACCATTCGGGAGAGGTTGCTAATCGCTCAGAACCGTCAGGCGAAGTACTATAATGCCAAGCACAGGAACGTGGAGTTCGCTGTGGGCGATTTGGTGTACTTGAAGATCAACCCGTTCAAGGGTGTCTCGCGGGTGCGGCGATTGAAAAAGCTAAGCCAGATGTACCTTGGACCGTTTGAGGTTCTTGAGCGGGTTGGTGAAGCAGCCTATCAGTTGAAGCTATCAGTGGAGCTTAGTGGTCTACATGATGTATTCTATATATCGGTGCTACAGGAGGGCGGTGCAAGAGCCTACACAAGTGATCGCGGTCGATCGAGTGCCGATTGATAGTGGTTTGACGACAAAGGTCATGCCTGTGCGTATTGAGGGCTCGGAGGTCAAGCGGCTACGCAATAAAGAGATCAAGATGGTTAAGGTCCGTTGGGACAATTGCGGCCGAGAAGAGCTCTCTTGGGAACGAGAGCAGACTATGCTTGACGAATATCCGGAGTTGTTTCGCTCAGGTACAAATTTTACTTTTGTGTTTATCTTTTCTTTATGAAATTTCGTGGATGAAATTCTTTTAAGAGGGAGACAGTTATAACGCCCCAAAACTCAAAAGAGCGACGAGAGGCATTCCGGGCCATTTTTGGAATTTGGCAAGAGGTACACGGCCTGGGACACGGGCGTTTCCCAAGGCGTGTCGAGCTGCTTCGACGATTTGGTCGTGTGTTCGACGATTTTGGGATCAACGATCGTCGAGCAGAGAACACGGCCTGGGACACGGGCGTGTCCCAGGTCGTGTCGAGAAGGGTTCGACGATTTAGTTCAAAGATATGGCAAATAGATCAGGCAATTTTTTGGGTTCGACGATCGTCGAGCAGCGCTCGATGATCTGATCACAATTCTGCGGTAGACGATTTGGTCGACGTTCTGCGGTCGACGATCGGGTCGTGGGTTCGACGATGGTGTCGTGGGTTCGACGATCGGGCCGTGGGTTGGACGATCGGGCCGTGCGTTCGACGATTTGGACAGAGATTTCTGTTCGACGATCTAGCTGCGTTCGACGATTTGGCCAGAGATCTCTGTTCGACGATCTGGCAGCGGTCGACGATCTTGGTTCGACGATCGTCGAGCGTGGGGCGTTTGTGGCGTGTTTGATTCTGTCGACGCGGAGTGTCGACACAGAGGTTTTGGCGGGATCTTAAATTAATGTCCCGACATAATTTGATTGATCACGGACGTGTCTTGCTCCGGATTGGTGAAATGTGTTGTGCTTAGCCCCATTTGTCCATGTCAGACCTGGATCGTGGTCGTGCATTTCCCTTTTGTGGGATCCGACGGCGGGTGGTTAATCCGATTGGGATTTACCCGTGTACAGGGTTTCAAAACCCTTATTCTTCTACCGCTGATTCTCTATCTAAATTCTAGAGAGAAGGGAGAGCAAAGGAGGAAGAAGAAATGTAGATCCGGTCTTTGGAGGAGCTCCAAATCGCGAGCCGACTTCGGATCTACGAAGGAAAGGAGATTGCAGTGCTTTTCATCCACTTACATTTCTATGGCGCCAAGGAAGAACGCTAGGGTAACGATTCTCTACTTGAGCATGTGTAGACCTCCTTCTTTTTGCATAGGAAGCCCGCTCTCCCGAGTTTGCGGTGAGTTGGAGGCGTTCCTTCGGGTACATATGTAAAGTCCCCGTTGTGTAGAGTCCGTAATCGAGAACGGATATAGACATGATGTGTGAAGCCTATCCGGACATGTTGGTCTGGATCGGTGATGTTGAATTGCATAAATGGTCGGAGAAGACTCCGTGCGAATGTTTGTTTTCGGGTTTTCTACGTGGTAGATTGCAACAGGGAGCCTTGGGGATTAACCCAAAGGTGCACCCGAAAAACTGGGCAGATGCGTGATTCTGCCAAACATGTGGGCCTGGGAGCCAACTTGAACATAACTGGGATATGTGTTGTGTGTAAATGATTTGGGACTCGGGAAAGTTTGACCAGCGCATATGTTTTAAATTAACATTGCGGTGTGAGCAACGGGTCAGGCGGAACCGTACCCACTCTATGTCATTCG
Source organism: Platanthera guangdongensis (assembly GCA_039583875.1). NCBI lineage: Eukaryota > Viridiplantae > Streptophyta > Magnoliopsida > Asparagales > Orchidaceae > Platanthera > Platanthera guangdongensis. The sequence continues at coordinate 102,411,157 of CM077166.1, read as the reverse complement.
GTTAAAGAGACCTAAAGTTACATGACACTTACCGTTGACATAGATTGAGGGTCTTAGGCAGTGGGTAGAAAGACCAAATGCTCACGAGAGATTGTCGTCCCGGGGACGGTGGTGAGTCGACGGACTTCGACCGTGATCACCGAAAATGTGCCCTGAGAGCACGGGGCGTGTGGCCGTGCGTGCCAACGCCTGTGATGCAATGTATTTATTTACTGCTTGGTTGTGCTAATAAAATGCAGCGAAGGAGCATCGCTGCACCAAGTTGGGGGCGAAATCGTTATAATTTTTTCAGCATTGCTGATCGTTGCTTTTGTTTGCCACTGTGCGGTGGATTGTGCTTGCAGGTGCTGCTGGACCAAGCGGTCAATAGCGGGCTAAAACCCAAATTGCGAAGCCGGCCCTCGAAGGCCTAAATTGGAGTGTTTTACTTGCTTTTGTTCATGTATGACCGACCTGCGTGCCGTGGTATGGAAAACATGTAATATGAGTAAACCATTTGTAAGGTCTTAACACCAGTACTTGTGTATGTACTTCATTCCTTTTTGGCTTGTTATTGGACAATCATGCTTGTTGTTGGGTTCTTTTAATTGCAACTATTCAAACTGCTTCCGCTAGAATGCTCTGTGTAGGACATTGTGATTGGTTGGATGGTTTCCATTGAGTAACCACCCGGTCTGTTTGTGGTATATGGAGTCGGGCCCCGGCCAGACCTACTGCTATATGTTATGCGATGGATAGGGGGTGTTACACTCGGGGCCGATGACGCAGGTCTTCTTGACCCTGGTCAACACGTCCCGGACTTTGGAGAAGGACTTGAAGAATGTACAGGCAAAGAAAAGCTTTGGTGATAAGAAGTCTGAGTTCAAGGTGCCCACTACCTCAAAGTCTGGGTATCGTAAGTTCTTTAAGAAGGCTAGGACTTTAGGTCCAGCTCATTCTTCCAGTGCTTCTGGGGCGACTACGGTTCGGACCCCGTGTGCATGTTTTACTTGTGGAAAGCCGGGCACTTTGCCCGCAACTGCTGGAGCGGACGTCCCAAGTCCAAGAGGAAGCCGTGAGCAACTTATGAAGAGAAGGGCAAGGCGGTGGAGTCAACCACGTCCCATTATGCTCTAGCTCAACCAAGAGTTTAAAATCTTGGCCAATAGGAGGCCATTAAACAAGCGGATGTGGTGCATGTATGGTTTAAATTTATAGCAAGTGAAATTGTTTCATACTTGTTATGTGTGTGTTACCTTACCACTGATTATTTAGGATTTATTTTGATTTGTGATAATCCGGCAAGAGCACTCTTTGATACGAGACCTTCGCACTCCTTTTTGTCTGAAAAATTCATATCGCGCATCGGAGTACCTTCTTCGATGACGAAGGACAAACTGGATGTGTTGTTGCCCAATGGGTGTTCGATGCGCGCGGAGAGAATCTGTGGCGTTCAAATTCATATTGGGAGTCAGGAGTTCCATTTGCTAGCGTCGCTACTGCCGCTGGTGGAGTTCGACGTAATATTTGGCATGGACTGGCACTTTGAGCAGCAAGCTTATATTGATTACGGTCACAAGGAAGTCAAGTTGGGAACAGGTCGTGAGACGACTTTTACGGGCTTGAAAGGGTCAAGCAAGACTTTAATGTCTGATCTTCAGGTGGTGAAGGCAGTTCATGCTGGTGCAGAGCTATTCTTTACGCTAGTGGAGGTTGCAAAGTCTAAGCCTACGTTGGATAGTATTTCAGTGGTAACTGAGTACCCTGATGTGTTCCCTGCCGATATTCCTGGAGCCCCGCCTCAACGGGAGATAGATTTCACGATTGAGCTAGTGCCAGGTGCTAAACCTGCGTCACGCTCTCCATATTGGCTAGCGCCTAAGGAATTTGCAGAGCTAAAGGTTCACCTGCAAGAGTTGTTGGAGCAAGTGTATGTGCGTCCAAGTTCGTCTCCTTAGAGCGCACCGGTCCTCTTTGTTAAGAAGAAGGAAGGGAGCTTGAGAATTTGTATTGATTACCGAGAACTGAACAAGTTGACGGAAAAGAACAAGTACCCGATCCCAAGGATTGATGATCTATTTGATCAGTTAGTCGGGTGGACGGTGTACTCTAAGTTGGATCTTAAGTCCAGTTAATATCAGTTGAGAATAAGGGAGAGTGATATCCCTAAGATAGCATTCAGTACGAGATACGGGCATTACGAGTTTACGGTCATGTCGTTTGGGCTGACGAATGCACCGTCAGTGTTCATGGATTTCATGAAAAGGACTTTTAGGGAGTACTTGGACCATTTTGTGATGGTCTTCATCGACGACATTTTGGTGTACTCGCAGATTGAGGAAGATTACTGCAAGCATCTTCACTTGGTTTTGGAGACGCTGGGGAGGAATCAATTGTATGTCAAGTTCTTGAAATGCGAGTTTTGGTTGTCCTCAGTGGCGTTCCTCAGTCATATAGTAAGTGGAGAGGGCATTGCGGTGGATCCGGCGAAGATTGTTGCGATACGAGAGTGGTCTGTGCTTTCTACGGTAGCGGAAGTACAGAGTTTTCTCAGACTTGACGGCTATTACTGGCGCTTTGTGGAGAACTTCTCGCGGATAGCGTTACCTCTCACTACATTGATGAGGAAGGAACAGAAGTTCGTTTGGGCGCCGGAGTGCGCACGAGCTTTTGAAGAGTTGAAGTGTCGGTTGACCACGATGCCTGTACTAAGTTCGCCGAGTGGGACCGAAGGCTTTGAAATCTATAGCAATGCTTCGTGTAGTGGTTTGGGTTGTGTGCTACTGCAGCACAGAAGTGTGATAGCGTATGGCTCGAGACAGCTGAAAGTGCATGAGAGGAATTATCCGGTCCATGACTTGGAGTTAGCGGCCGTGATTTTTGCCGTGAAGCTGTGGAGGCACTACTTGTATGGTGTAAGGGTTGATATCTATACCTACCATAAGAGCCTGAAATATTTATTGAATCAGAAAGATCTGAACATGCGACATCGTAGACGGATGGAGTTCTTGGGGGACTATACATTCAAGATCCACTACGTGCCTGGTAAAGTCAATGCGGTTACAGACGTATTGAGTCGCAGGGCCCCAGCTCAAGCCAATTGGTTGTCGGTCCATGATGAGCGGTTGGTTCGGGAGTTGGAGGCGTTGGAGATCTCTTGCGTAGACAAGCCTTCGAGTGCTGCAGTGCTATTGAGTTGGACGGAAGTTCAGTATGACCTGGCTGATCTGATTCGGCAGGCTTTGGATGTGGATAACAGCATGAAGCAGCTCATGGTTGAGGCTCTGGATGGGTCAAATTCCCAATATAAGGTTGTGGATGGATTGCTTTGGAAAGACGGTCGTCTGTGCGTCCCAAATGTGGGCACTTTGCGGGTGTAATTGTTGTACGAGGCACATCATACCAAGTACATGATTCACCCGGGGAGCACAAAGATATACCGTGATGTGAAGAAATTGTTCTGGTGGCCAGGACTGAAGAAGGATGTGGCACTGTACTTACAGAAGTGTCAGACATGCGCCTTGGTGAAGGCGGAATACCAAAAGCCTAGAGGATTCTTGAAGTTCTTTCCTATTCTGGAGTGGAAGTTTGACGACTTTATTATGGACTTTGTGCATGGGCTGCCGAGGTCGTAAAAAGGGAACGACGCCATTTGGGTGGTCGTAGATCTTCTAACGAAGGTGTCACATTTCATTCCACATGGGAAGGATGATCCGGTTGAGAAATTGGCAAAACTGTTTGTGGACAACATAGTACGACTTCACAGTGTGCCCCACAGCATCGTGAGTGACCGAGATGGGCGGTTCACGTCCAATGATTGGAGACTGGTGCAGTAGATGTTGGGAACAAAGCTGAGTTTCAGCACAGCCTTTTATCCACAGACGGATGGGCAGACCGAGAGGGTTAATAGGACAATGGAAGACATGCTTCGCATGTGCGTCATGGACTTTGGAAAATAGTGGGAGGACCACCTATATTTGGCAGAGTTCGCGTACAACAATAGCTACCAGGCAAGCATACAAATGTCGCTCTTCGAGACCCTTTATGGTAGAAGATGTCGCAAGATGTTGTTTTGGTTAGAAACGGGCGAGTCAAAGTTGTACAAGTGACAAGAAGTGGAAGATGCTACTTCTTTGGTGCGAACCATTCGTGAAAGGTTACTAATTGCTCAGGACCGCCAGGCTATGTTCTATAATGCCAAGCACAAGAACATGCAGTTCGCTGTTGGCGACTGGGTGTACTTGAAGATCATGCTGTTCAAGGGTGTCTCGCGGGTGCGGCGCTTGAAGAAGCTAAGCCCGAGGTACCATGGACCGTTTGAGGTTCTAGAGCGGATTGGTGAAGCAGCGTATCAGTTGAAGCTATCAGTGGAGCTTAGTGGTCTACATGATGTATTCCATATATCGGTGCTATGGAAGGCGGTGCAAGAGCCTTCGCATGTAATCGCGGTGGATCAAGTGCCGGTCGATAATGGGTTGACAACGAAGGTCAACCCATTCGAATTGAGAACTCAGAAGTCAAGCGGCTACGCAATAAAGAGATCAGGATGGTCAAGGTCCGTTGGGACAATTGCGGTCGGGAAGAGCTCTCTTGGGAGCGAGAGCAGACCATGTTTGAGGAGTACCCGAAGTAGTTTCACTGAGGTACCGTTTAAGTTTTATGTTTCTTTCCTTTATGTAATTTCGAGGACAAAATTCTTTTAAGAGGGAGAGAGTTGTAACACCCCGAAACTCAAATGAGAGACCCAAGGCGTTTTAAGCCAAGTTTGGAATTTGGCAGGGGGCACACGGCCTGGGACACGGGTGTGTCCAAGGGCGTGTCATGTTTGTGTCAATGATTTGGCCGAGAGGTCGACGAATATTGGAGTCAACGGTCGTCGAGCAGCAAACACGGCCTGAGACACGGGCATGTCCGAGGGCGTGTCGAGCTCGTGTCGACGATTTGCTAGGGAAGTCGACGATTTTGCTCGACGAAGTGTCAAGAAACAGAACACGGCCTAGGATACGGGCGTGTCCAAGGCCGTGTCAGTTGGTCGACGAAGTGTCGAGATGAAGTGTTGAGACAGTGAACACGGCCTGGAGCCCAGGCGTGTTCGGGTACGACACGAGCATGTCCAATAGGACACGGGCATGTCCAAGACCCGTGTGAGTCTCGGGTTAGTATTGGTCCTATGTTGATGGAGGAACACGCCCGGGAACACGGGCGTGTCAGGTCGAACACGGGCATGTCGGGTGCCCGCGTGTTTTTCGAGACGCGTCGATTTCGACGGCGAATGGGGGTCACGGCCCTGGACACGGGCGTGTCGCAGGACGTGTTTGGCCCAGGTTTTGCATTTCAGCTCTGGATCGTGGCCGTTCGTTTCCTTATTTTGGGATCCGACGGCTGGGGGTTGTTCCTACTGGGATATACCTGGGAATAGGGTTTCGAATCCCTCACTTCTTTCACTTAGTCTCTTTCTAAAAATCTATAGAGAAGGGAGAGCAAGGAAGAAGAAAGGAGGCTAGATCCGGTTACCGGCGGAGTTTCAGAGCTCCAAATCGCGAGCCGACTTCGGATCTATGGAGGCAAGGAGATTGCGGTGCTTTCCATCCGCACACATTTCCATGGCACCAAGGAAAAGTGCTAGGGTAACGATTCTCTACTTGAGCATGTGAAGCTCTCGTTTCCTTTGCATAGGAAGCCCGCTCTCGCAAGTTTGCGGTGAGTTGAGGCGTTCCTTCGGGTAGACATGAATAGTTCCCATTATGTACTTGTAGAGTATGTAATCGAGATCGGATATAGGCATGATGTGTGAAGCCTACCCGTACAAGTTGGTCTGGATCGGTGATGTTGCATTGCATAAATGGCCGGAGAAGACTCCATGCGAATGTTTGTTTTTCGGGTTTTTTACGAGGTAGATTGCAACAGGGATCCTTTGGGATTAACCCCAAGGTGCAACCGAAAAACTCGGTAGATGCATGATTCTGCCAAACTTGGTGGCCTGGGAGCCAACCTGAAAATAACTGGGTTATGTGTTGTGTTTAACGATTTGGGACTCGGGGAGCTAACTCGCGCCTATAGCTTAAATTGACGTTGAAGTGTGAGAAACAGGTATAATGGAACCGTGTCCGGTCTATGTCGTTTGGTACAAGCGACCTAAAGCTACGTGGGACTTGTCGTTGGCAGATAGGAGGTCTCAGGTTGTCTATGACTTAAATTGACGTGACATCGGCCGGAAGGACCTAAATGCTCACGAGATTTGGCCGTCCTTGTGGTGGTGGTGAGACTGAGGCGTCTATTGCTTGAACTGACGTGACGTTGACCGGTTCATCAGAATGTGCCTTGAGTGCATGGGATGTGTGGCCGTGCGTGCCTCCGCTTGTGTTACTGTGTTATTACACTATACTGCTGGATTATGCTAACAAAGTGCTGGGAAGAGCATCGTCGCCCCGAGTTGGGGGCAGGATCGTTATAATTTGGTCAGCATAGCTGACCATTGCCTTTATTTTCCACTGTGCGGTGGATTGTTGCTTGCAGGTATTGCGGAGCCGAGTGCTAAATAGCAGGCTAAAGCCCAAGTTGCTGAGCCGGCCCTTGAAGGTCTAAATTGATTATTTACAAGCTTTATTCATGTGTGACCGGCCTGCGTGCCGAGGTTTGGAAAACATGTTATTTGGGTAAACAAATGTAAGGCCTTAAGGCCATCGTACTTGTGTATTATACTTCATTCCTATTGGCTTTGTAGTGGAGATTCAAGCTAGTAGCAGGGTTCTTTTATTTGCAATCATTAAAATTGCTTCCGCTAGAATCTCTCTGTGTAGGACGTTGTATATTAGTTGGATGGTTTCCATTGAGTAACAGCCCGGTATCTCTGTGGTATATGGCGTCAGGCCCCGGCTGGACCTACTGCTATATGCTATGTGACGTACAGGGGGTGTTACACCCCAACATATACCATAAAACAGGCAGTGAAGTTACAGTATGATACCAGAGTAGCGCAGCGCACCCTAACACAAGGCATTCTAGCAGAAGCCTAAACACTAAACTTGAACTCCACACCTGAATGTCCAACATATCAAAACTCCTCATTTATATATCACATAGGAATGGTTTACAAATACAAACAGTTGGCCTTATGGCCTTACAGGGGTTTCACAACAGTGGCCTCAACATTAGTGCGCCGGACGACCATGTATAAATAAAACACAGCAGTTTAAAAGTTTAGCATTCGAGGGCTAGCAGCAGCAGTAAAGGTAGTAGGGATTTCGGCCCTTATGCATCCCGCTTGGCTCTCCAACACCTACACAGGGACAGCCCACGCAACGGTGGAAAACAGAGGCAACGGTTAGCATTCAGCTGACCAAATTATAACGACCCTACCCCTTTCCCGGGGCAGCGGTATTCTTCCCTGCAGTCATAGCATTTCACAAGCATATATATCGTATATAATGTGCTTTCACGCACACATTCCATCACAACCGTCAGCCACTCGGCCCGACGATCCGTACACTCAAGGCACATTCTTGGTGTACCGGAAAACCAGTTGCCCACCACCATATCAGGGTCGCAACCCAACGGTAAAACATTGGGCATTTTCTCCATGGCGTGCAGCCGGAGTTCTAGTCTTAATGCACCGTGATTTGCCCATAGCCCCCCATTGTGTCATGGCGTATAGGCCTACGACTCTTGTTATGCGCTCCAACAGACCGCACTTTCAGGTCTCATGTTGGACGGACGTAGCGCAGGTCGGATCATCCACCCCCCGTTGCTCAAATTGCCTTGCCATCACCGAGCATAGCGTACTCGCGACTATATCAAAGGTGCGGGTCGGTTTCACCGATCCTGTTCTGGCATTCAAGCCTGGGTGCTTTCCTGGGCGCACCAATACTTACTCTTACACCCATTTCATCTCATACAGTAGCGGTTCTTTCCTGGGCGCACCAGTACTTCCTGTTACCCCCAAATATCACAAATGTCAAGGGTATTTCCATGGCTTATCATACCAGTACTTCCTGCTACTTCCCTTCACAGGTCCACCCATGAACATCAAGCATTACAACGGGTATTTCCTGGCCTTCCAATCCAGTACTTCCTGCTACTCCCCTTCACAGGCATAACCCCATAGCACAAGCATTATACGGGTATTTTACAGGACTACCACTCCAGTACTTCCTGTTACTTCCCTTCACAGGCCCAACACGTCGACTCCTACACTACACGTTTATTATGGAGTCTTCTCCGGTGCGTATGCACCATCACCAATCCAGACCAACCTGTCCAGATGGGCTTCACACAGCATGCATATTCCGTACTCCATTTCCGGATCTATATGAATGGGGATTCCATGAATCAACCCAAAAGACTCCCATAATCAGCCACCCTTTGGTGGGGGAATCTTATGCATATGCCAAAAAAGAAGCCTTCACATGGCTAGGAAGAAACGTCGTTACCCTTGAAGATAGCTTCGGTGCCATGAGTTCCTAGCTGGCTAGAAAGAACTGCAACAGCTTTTCCTCCGCAAAGATGGCCTCGGATCTCAGCCTGACACTCTCAAGCTCCACAAGAGATCAGCCCCACTTCCTCCTCCTCCTTCTTCCTCTCCCTTTCTCTTTCTAAGTTTTTAGAAAGATGAAGGCAATAAACATAATGAGAATTCTTTCTCAATTTTTTGGCCTTAAGGAAGGAGGGAAGACTCTCAGTTGTTAGATCACAACTGAAGAAAATGGACGGCACAAAAAAGCCGCAAAATCACTTTTCGGGTCCGACACGCCCTGTGACACGCCCGTGTCAGAGGCTGTGTACTCGAAGCGGTGCATAAATTGCCTTATCCCGAAATAGGTCACGACCAGGGTACATGCCCGTGTCGGCCCATGCACGCCCATGTCACTGGGCGTGTGATTGCACTCGATGATTGTCGAGCTCATTTCGTCGACTAGAGAGGGGCACGCCCGTGTTCGAAGGTACACGCCCGTGTCACGGGTGCGTTCCCTCTGTCGACCACTTTTGTCGACCAAAGACTCGAGTGTCGACACAAAAGAGGTGTCGACACAAAGGAGGTGTCGACACAAAGGAGGTGTCGACGTAAAGGAGGTGTCCACATAAAGGAGGACACGGCCTAGGGCACGCCCGTTTAACGGGGCGTGTCCCTCCCGAACACTTCCTCGAACGCATTGTCGTCGAACTCGCGACGTCTCCGCACCCGAGCAGGACATGCCCTGGGACCCGACTGTGTCCCAGGCCGTGTCACCCAAAATTTTCCCATGCTGAAATTTGGGCTATTACAATCCTCCCCTCCTACAATAAATTTCGTCCTCGAAATTCGCATACAGGAAGGAAACCAGAAAGCAAAATGTTATAACATCAAAATTTTATGTTACAACAAAATTGGCACTATACAACCATTTTACAGAAACAGCTCGGGAAATTCATCTCGTATGGTTTGCTCTCACTCACATGTTAGCTCCTCACGACCACAATTATCCCACCGGACTTTGACCATCTCGACCGTCTTGTTCCACAACTATTTCTCGACTCGATCCTCGATTTGAATGGGCCTAACCTTCGTCGTTAGCCCATACTCTACCGGCACACGATCATCCTTGATCACTTGAGCTAGATCTTTCAATGCTTTCCGCAACACCGAGATGTGATACACATCATATAATCCACTCAAGTCTGCCGACAGAGCTAGCCGATATGCAGCCTGCCCGACTCGCTCGACCACTTCAAATGGACCAAGGTATATGGACTCAAATTTTTCAGACGTCGAATCCTGGATACACCTTTGAAGGGCTTGATCTTCAAGTATACCCAGTCGCCTACCGTGAACTCCACATTCCAGTGCTTGGCATTTTTAGTATTTCTCTTGTCGATCCTGGGATATGAGTAGCCTCTCTCGAATAGTCTGTATGGTCGAGTTTGCTTCATCGACTTCATTACGATTATAAACTTTAGCTTCGCCCGCTTCTACCCAAGCCAAAGGAGTACGACACTTCCGTCCATACAGAGCTTCATATGGTGCCATACCGATGCTCGCTTAGTAGCTGTTATTATAGGCATACTCCACCATATAAAGATGATCTTCACATCTCTTTCCAAAGTATAGGGCGCGCATCCGGAGCATATCCTCCATCGTCCTGTTGGTCCTTTTAGTTTGGCCATCAGTATGGGGATGAAAGGCCATACTGAATGTCAACTTCGTGCCCAACAATTGATGAACTAGCCTCCAGTCGTTTGGTGTGAATCACCCATCTCTATCACTTACGATGGTCTGAGGAACACCGGTAGTCGCACAATCTGCTCAACATATAATTTTGCCAAACTTTCCACTGAATCATCCCGTCTGTTCGGCAGGAAGTGTACCACTTTCGTTAGCCGATCGACAATCACCCAAATTGAATCATTTTTGCGCTGAGATCTCGGCAACCCGTGCAGGAAATCCATGGAAATATCGTCGAACTTCCATTATGGAATCGACAACGACTTTAAGTAACCGTCAGGCTTCTGACATTCCGCCTTCACCATAGCACAGGTTTGTCATTTGGCCACATAATAAGCAACATATTTATTTAACCCGGGCCACCAGAACAGCTTTTTCATATCCCTGAACATCTTTGTGCTCCCTGGGTGGATTGAGAACTTCGTATAATGTGCTTTATACCTCAGTTCTTCCCTCAATTTACCCAAATTCGGGACGCAAAAACGGCCCTCTTTCCGCAAAGGACCGTCATCCCAGGAGAACTTTCCCTTTGGCCGATCTTTAGCATAGCGTAGGAGATCTTCATCTAGCCCCGTTGCTCGTTGAATCCGGTCTTCAAGGTCACACTGCACCTCCGTCCAGTTCAAACATGCATTGGAGGCGGAATTCTTGTCAACACAAGAAATCTCCAATACTTCTAACTCCTGGATGAGACATTCATCATGCCTCTGCAACCTGTAACACCCCCTATCCATCGCATAGCATATAGCAGTAGGTCCAGCCGGGGCCCGACGCCATATACCACAGACAGACCGGGTGGTTACTCAATGGAAACCATCCAACCAATCCAACGTCCTACAAAGAGCATTCTAGCGGAAGCAGTTTATAAGTTGCAATTAAAAGAACCCAGCACCAAGCGTGAATGTCCACTAAACACCAAATAGGAAAGTAGTACATACACAAGTACAGGCCTTAAGGCCTTACAAAATGGTTTACTTCAAATTACATGTTTTAAAAACCACGGCACGCAGACTGGTCATACATGAATAAAAGCAAGTAAACACTTCAATTAGGCCTTCAAGGGTCGGCTTCGCAATTTGGGTTTTATCCCGCTATTGACCGCTTGGTCCAGCAGCACCTGCAAGCAACAAACCACCGCATGGTGGCAAACAAAAGTAACGGTCAGCAATGCTGACCAAATTATAACGATCCCGCCCCCAACTCGGGGCGGCGATGCTCCTTCCCTGCACTTATTAGCATAACCAAGCAGTGTATAAGCAATTATGTATAAGCAACTCGGGGCGGCGATGCTCACACGACCACACACCCCGTGAACTCAGGGCACATTCTCGGTGAACACAGTCAAAGCCTGTCGACTCACCACCATCCCTTTGGACGGCCAAACAATGAGCAATTATGTCTTCCCGGCATGGGTCACTGTAATTAAAACCATAGACCGCCGAAGACCCTCATCTATGCCAACAGCTCTAATCTGAACGACATAGAACAGGTACGGTTCAATCTAACCCGTGCTCACATCGCAGCGGTAATTTAAACCATATGCGCAGATCAAACTTCTCTAGAGTCTCGTTTCCGTCACACACTTCACATAACCCGGTTATGTTCAAGTTGGCTCTCAGGCCACCATGTTGGCAAGATCACGCGTCTGCCCAGTTTTCCGGGTACACCTTTGGGTTAATCCCCAAGGCTCCCTGTTGCAATCTACCACGTAGAAAAACCGAAAACAAACATTCGCACAGAGTCTTCTTCGGCATTTATGCAATGCAACATCACCGATCCGGACCAACATGTCCAGGTAGGCTTCTGAAAGATATGGTACCTAAACACCTAGAGGGGGGGGGGGGGGGGTGATGGCGCAGCCCCTCCAACACGTCCTGATGATGACCCGGTTGCTGCGGCCCCTCCAACACTTCCTGATGATGACCCGGTTGCTGTGGCGCAACAAGTTAAAGATTTGCGGCGTCATGACAACGCCACGGACGCTAACGGAAAGCTATGATACAACCTCCGTCCGCGGCGCGCAAAGCTTGCTTAATAATTCTACTTAGTTTAATTTTAATTGCTTAAAACATTTGGCTTGTATTATTTTTATTTTCATGTTGGTGTGCTATTAAACCCTTGGTGTGTATGTAACCGCCCGGATGGATGAGATTTCATCTCCATCATGGATGGTTGGATCTCTTTTGTAACTCCTATTTAAAGGAGGCTATTATGATGAGTTACACATTGGAAAAAGAAACCTAAAGAAACCCCCCTTGAGGAATTTCGGCCCCCATGGTGGAAGCCATAGCCACCTCCTCCCCTTTGGTGTGAAGCCAAGCCTTGCCTCCTCCATCCCCGTTCGGTGTGACTCCGGCGTGGCTTCTCTCGGTGCGACTCCGTGGAAGAAGGAAGCAGCCCCTTCGGTGTGAAACCGGTGGAACCGTGGAGAGAGTGATTCTCCCACAAATATTGTGTGATCTTCTTCTTGGTTGGGTAATCTCTTCCCTATCTTTGTGTTTCTTGCTGTGAGAATTTTGTGGAGGTTATTCATCCGTCTTTTCCGCGATTTTAAAGTGTTTTTCGCTTGCAAATCTGAATCGAACGTTGCTATTGACCCTCTTGTTTTCCGGATTGGAAGATCCGCTAGAGAACAAACTAGGTCAAGCCTTGACTTGTTCTCCAAGATTGGGCACGCTTTGGTGCTAACAAGGGAGTTAATCTCAACTTGTTCTTGATCCCTCCTTATCGTTTACCGCCGCTCCTAAATATATTTTTGCTGCGATTGACGGCTTATTGTGAAAAGAATAGATGCTTGTGTAGGTGCGGTGAGTTGTGTGCTTGTTGGAGAGGTAGGTCCTAAGGTCGTGGTATCGAGTCCGGCTAGGCGCGAGTTGTGTGCTTGTTGGAGAGTAGGTCCTAAGGACGTTGTATCGAGTCCCGTATTTTGAGAGCCAACCGACCCCTTTTCGTTCGCTTTTGGTCGGAGCACTCTCCTTTTTCTATGTTCTGTGATGGGTACCCGCCGTTAGCGTAAGCACGTCCATCTCACAAACATCCCTACACCAATTTGGTATCAGAGCGGTCGTTTCAACTTTCACGTTGCAAACATCCTCTCTGCGTTCCTTGTTAGAGATCCGATCGTTAGAACTCAAAAAAATTATTTTCTGTGGTCTGCAAATAGCGGGCTGAAATCTTTATTTTTCCGCAAAATTTCAAAAAAAAAATTTTTTAACGATCTACGTGTTATTCACAACGGGAGTATATAAAAATATCTTATTTTCAATATAGCTTCCGTCCTAGGAAAATTCATCTTGCCTGGGGCCTCCCAAACCTAAATGCGCACTAGGCTAGGAACGGAGTACGCAACCCCGTCTACGTCTAGGATGGCTGCGAACGAGCATGGTGATCCCAACACCGAGGCTATAGCAGGTCTTCGTGCCGAAATGACAGAGCTTAGGAACGCCTTAGCCCAGATCCTACAAAATCAAGCAAGGCCACCCCCACCTCCCGTTAATGCTGCGCAGCCCAACCGGCACCAACCGAACTTTGATTCGGATTCTGAGGGAAACTCTCCCCGTATGCCCCCTCGAGAACCCCGCCCCGAGCGAGGCTTTGATATCACGAGGGCTATCAAGATAGATGCCCCCACCTATGATGGCATGGGAGATCCGCAGATCTTCCTCCATTGGGCTATAGACATGGAGTGCTATTTCGAATGTCACAACCTCACGGACCCCCAAAAGGTTCAAGTTGCCCGGATGAAATTAATGGGACGTGCCAAAACCTATTGGCTGAATAAAGAACGTAGGTTAGGAGCTGGGCACGGGGTCCCACTCATTGGATGGGCTGTTATGAAGAACCTGCTAGCCGATCAGTACGTTCCCGCGTACCATCGGACGCAAATGTTCGATGAGCTTGCCACCCTTCGGCAAGGCTCAATGTCTGTTGCTGAATATATGGGAGAACTTAAGGACCGTATGGTACGATGTGACCTTCGAGAGATCCCCGAAGTAACTTTATCTAGATTTCGAAAGGGACTTCACCCCGACATTCAGCGGAAACTCTTGCGTTATGGTCACACGAACTTGAATACGACTTTCAATGCCGCCTTGGACATTGAAAAGAACCTAGCATCTAAAGCTCACTCCCGTTATTCTAATGCGAAGAATAAGTCCACCGCTGGGGCATCTTCTTCCACTTTTCCTGATAAAGGAAAATTTAGATCCTCCGAGTCGAAATCCGTTGTGATTACCGCGAGAAATACCAAGAACCCCGCTAGTGAGCGTATCCCCGTTGGAAAGGTTAGCAAGGCTAACACCACTTGTTACTCATGCGGTGTTCAAGGCCACTATGCCTACGAATGCCCCACCAAGACGAGGCCATAGCCTTACTAGAGTCCACTACCGACCCTGACGACTATGTCCATGAGGCCGAAGAGGAGAGCGACCTTGACGGAGTCCCTAGTGACTTGGAGGACGATCACCGCCTTATGGTGATGCGTTGCATTATGACCACTCCTCGTCCTGTAGACGACTGGAAGAGGACGAGCATCTTTTCCCTGATCTTTAAGAGTGGAGAAAAACTTTGCAAATTAGTTATTGATGGTGGTAGTTGCGTAAACGCTGTTTCTGAGAATGCCGTTAAGCGTATGTCCTTGACTGTCGAGCCGCACCCGACCCCCTACCAGGTCGCTTGGATTAGTAAGGTTACTATTAAGGTTACCCAACGATGCCTAGTCCCCCTGTCTTTCAAATCCTACTCGGATGAGGTTTGGTGCGACGTCCTACCTATGGACGTTTGTCATGTGTTATTAGGCCGCCCTTGGCTATATGACCGTGATGTGACGCACTATGGTCGTGCCAACACTTATGAGTTTAAATTCAATGGCAAGATCGTCACCTTGAGACCGACTGTGCCAAAAGAGCCGGTAGTGTTGGCTAAGGATACCACCATCCCAGTTGAGAGGAAAGCCTTGAGTTTAGTTGGTAGGAAGGAATTTGTGAAGGATCCCTTTATTGGGGGAATAATGTACGCTCTTGTACTTCTGAGTGAAAAAACTGATGGTGGCGTGTTGGAAGAATTACCCCGAGAGCTACGGGTATTGTTGGATGAGTTTAGGGATGCATACCCGGAGGAGTTGCCTTCGTCGTTACCACCGCTTAGAGATATACAACACGCAATAGACCTTATCCCCGGATCGTCCTTACCCAACCAACCACACTATAGGCTTAATCCAACTGCCCACATAGAGTTACAAACCCAGATAGAGGAGTTGTTAAATAAGGGATTTATTAGGACGAGTATGAGCCCATGTGCTGTCCCTGCTCTTCTTGCCCCTAAGAAGGATGGCACCTGGCGCATGTGTGTTGATAGCCGAGCTCTCAACAAAATTACTATAAAATATAGGTTTCCAATTCCGCGACTAGATGATCTCTTGGATGTCCTATCGGGTGCCACTATCTTCTCTAAACTGGACTTACGGAGTGGTTACCACCAAATCAGGATCCGAGAGGGGGATGAGTGGAAGACGGCGTTCAAGTCTAAGGACGGGTTGTATGAATGGCTTGTGATGCCCTTTGGGCTATCCAATGCCCCCAGCACCTTCTCCCGGATGATGACGCACATCTTTAGGCCATATATGGGGAAGTTTGTTGTAGTGTATTTTGATGACATCCTAGTGTTTAGTACCTCCCCCGCCGAACACCTCTCTCACATCAAAGTAGTCCTCTCCACCTTAAGGACTGAAACCTTATATCTAAATCTAAAGAAATGCACGTTTTATGTTTCGGAGGTTGAATTCTTAGGTTATATAGTTGGCTCTGAAGGAATTCGTGTTGACCCAGGAAAGGTTCAAGTGATTAGAGACTGGCCCGAGCCCACTAGCCTTCGTGAGGTGCGTAGTTTCCACGGGTTAGCTACCTTTTATCGTCGTTTCATACGTGATTTTAGTAGCATTATGGCACCCATTACGGACTGCATGAAGAAAGGAGAATTCACATGGTCCAAATCCGCCACGTTTGCATTCCATCGTATTAAGGAGCTTATGACCGAAGCACCGGTGTTACGTCTCCCTGACTTCACCAAGGTCTTCGAGCTTACTTGTGATGCATCTGGCGTAGGGATTGGAGGTGTCTTGAGTCAAGAGGGTCACCCGGTTAGTTATTTTAGTGAGAAGTTAGCGGGTGCCAAATTAAATTATTCCAATTACGATAGGGAGTTTTATGCGGTCATTAGATGTTTGCATCATTGGAGGCACTACCTCCTTCATAAGGAGTTCGTGATCCTCTCTGATCACGAAGCGTTGCGATTCATCAATGGTCAGCACAAAATCAGCCCGCGCCACGCTAAATGGGTATCCTTCTTGCAAGAATACACATTTACTCTCAAGCACCTTAAGGGGACCGACAATCGAGTTGCCGATGCACTCAGTCGCCTCACCCTCTTACTTTCCTCCATGCAAGTCCACGTGGTAGGGTTCGAGCGCATAAAGGATGAATACGCCACATGCCCTGATTTTCAGGAGCCATACTTATCTGCCCAGGATAGCTCTCCCACGACCATCACGGCCTATTCACTTAGAGACGGATACTTATTCAAACACGAAAAATTGTGTATCCCCCACTCCTCTTTGCGACTCCACATCATTTGGGAGTTACATAGTGGTGGCTTGAGTGGCCACTTTGGCAGAGACAAAACGATAACGCTCGTGGAGGAGAAATTCTTTTGGCCTAAACTAAAGGCGATGGTTGGGAAAGTTGTGAGCAGTTGCCGTACGTGCCAAGTTTCTAAAGGTACTAAGTCCAATGTAGGTTTATACACTCCGCTACCTATTCCGGCCGTCCCGTGGGAAGACGTGAGCATGGACTTTGTATTAGGCCTTCCCCCACCCTGCGACGTCATGATTCTATACTCGTTGTTGTGGATAGGTTCTCCAAGATGGCGTACTTCCTCCCATGTAGTAAGACCAACGACGCCTCTCACATTGCGAAACTGTATTTTAAAGACGTCGTTAGTCATCGTGGCGTTCCGAAGACTATTGTCTCAGATAGGGACGTCAAGTTCACTAGCTACTTTTGGAAAACCTTGTGGGTTCTTATGGGCACAAAATTATTATTCTCCGCGGCTTATCACCCACAAACTGATGGCCAGACGGAAGTAGTCAATCGGAGCCTAGGAAATCTTCTTCGATGTCTCGTGAGCGACCATAAAGGCACTTGGGATTTACTGCTTCCACATGCACAACTGGCTTACAATAATTCTAAAAATCGGTCCACGGGTATGTCTCCGAATGAAATTGTCCACGGGTATAAGGCCCCTGTGCCACTTGACTTGGTCCCCTTACCTCCCACATACAAAACAAGTCAATTTGCACAATCCTTCGCCCAACATGTTCACGACTTACATGCACGTATACGAGCTACCTTCACTGCTCAATATGAGTCTTATCAAGCGCACGCTAATCTACATAGGAAGGTGTCACACTTTAAGGTCGGCGATCTGGTTTTAGTACGGTTAGTTCCCGAACGAATGCCAACTGGCACTGTTAAAAAGTTAGCTCCAAAACGCGCCGGTCCTTTTCGGATTATCAAGAAGCTAGGTGACAACGCTTTCGTTTTGGATTTGCCTGCTGAATGGGGTATCTCCCCTATTTTTAATGTCTCGGATTTGACGTTGTTTGTTGCGCCTCCACAAGAGTTGGTTTCTTTGTCGTCTTCTCCCTCCACTGAAATTTCTAATGGGTTGGGGAGTGGTAGTTTGGATGATCTCTCTCCTCCGGTCCCCGCAGGTATAACATCGGATGGTACGTTGCCTTCTTTTATTCCTACTGCTGACATGTTTCCCAGGTTTCCCAAGATGTTTCTCCATCCAGATATGATACTCGCTGCTGAGCCACTTACTACTCCTGACGGTACTACCTACCGCTTCCTCATCCGTTGGCGTGACCGCCCACCGTCGGACGACTCATGGGTACTCGCGACAGAGCTTCAACGTTTGGATGTCGAGCTTCTCCGCCGTTTTCTATCAGCCCACGCATCGGAGATGCGCGATTTTGAGTGGGGGAGGATTGATGGCGCAGCCCCTCCAACACATCCTGATGATGACCCGGTTGCTACGGCCCCTCCAACACTTCCTGATGATGACCCGGTTGCTGCGGCGCAACAAGTTAAAGATTTGCGGCGTCATGACAACGCCACGGACGCTAACGGAAAGCTGCGATACAACCTCCGTCCGCGGCGCGCAAAGCTTGCTTAATAATTCTACTTAGTTTAATTTTAATTGCTTAAAACATTTGGCTTGTATTATTTTTATTTTCATGTTGGTGTGCTATTAAACCCTTGGTGTGTATGTAACCGCCCGGATGGATGAGATTTCATCTCCATCATGGATGGTTGGATCTCTTTTGTAACTCCTATTTAAAGGAGGCTATTATGATGAGTTACACATTGGAAAAAGAAACCTAAAGAAACCCCCCTTGAGGAATTTCGGCCCCCATGGTGGAAGCCATAGCCACCTCCTCCCCTTTGGTGTGAAGCCAAGCCTTGCCTCCTCCATCCCCGTTCGGTGCAACTCCGGCGTGGCTTCTCTCGGTGCGACTCCGTGGAAGAAGGAAGCAGCCCCTTCGGTGTGAAACCGGTGGAACCGTGGAGAGAGTGATTCTCCCACAAATATTGTGTGATCTTCTTCTTGGTTGGGTAATCTCTTCCCTATCTTTATGTTTCTTGCTGTGAGAATTTTGTGGAGGTTATTCATCCGTCTTTTCCGCGATTTTAAAGTGTTTTTCGCTTGCAAATCTGAATCGAACGTTGCTATTGACCCTCTTGTTTTCCGGATTGGAAGATCCGCTAGAGAACAAACTAGGCCAAGCCTTGACTTGTTCTCCAAGATTGGGCACGCTTTGGTGCTAACAAGGGAGTTAATCTCAACTTGTTCTTGATCCCTCCTTATCGTTTACCGCCGCTCCTAAATATATTTTTGCTGCGATTGACGACTTATTGTGAAAAGAATAGATGCTTGTGTAGGTGCGGTGAGATGTGTGCTTGTTGGAGAGGTAGGTCCTAAGGTCGTGGTATCGAGTCCGGCTAGGCGCGAGTTGTGTGCTTGTTGGAGAGTAGGTCCTAAGGACGTTGTATCGAGTCCCGTATTTTGAGAGCCAACCGACCCCTTTTCGTTCGCTTTTGGTCGGAGCACTCTCCTTTTTCTATGTTCTGTGATGGGTACCCGCCGTTAGCGTAAGCATGTCCATCTCACAAACATCCCTACACCAGGGGGTGAATAGGTGACCTAATCCTTTTTAACTTTGTTGGCAGCAAACAGTTATATCACAGATTTCTAAGTAGTCTATTACAGCAATCAGCAATAATCAAACATACACAGCACATTCACAGCACAGCACACAGTGATTTATAGTGGTTCCCCAATCTTTGGGTACATCCACTTTCCCCCTTCGCCTATCTAGCAGTGTACTAGATTCGGCCAAACTTCTCCACTGTCTCAGAACCCAAATAGGTTCCTACACCTCAGGCCCAAAGCCTTACACCTCAGCTTTCTCCAAAGCCTACACTCAGCCACAAAGGCCTACACTCAGCCACCCAGGCCTACACTCAGCCAATCAAGGCCTACACTCAGAGTTCTTTAACTCCTACACTCAGGCTATCAAGCCCTACCCTCAGCTTACAATGCACTCAGATCCAAAGATCATACAAGTTAAAATAGTATTACAACAAATAACTCAACAACTCAGAAAATAAGAGAGGAGTTGAGAGTTTCTTGCTGAGTTCTTGGAAGAACTCAGATAGATCCAAACTGACTTAGCTTCCTTCAAAGCTTCTTGAGTAGAACTGAATAAGTCTGAATCCTCTGCAGTTGTTCCTTGACCTCTGCTTCTTAAGATCCAGATGCTTCTGAATCCTTCTTCTCAGCCTAGTTCCAAAGACTGAATTCTTGATTGGAGCTCTCTCTCTCCAACTTCTTAGATCTGCCGTTGGACAGCACGATCTTCTTGATTTGTATCACTTGGATAACTTGATCAGCAACCACTTGAACAAATCTCTTAGATTAATCTGAACTCAATCAGAACTTAATCTTCTTCTGTTAACTCTTCACAACAACCTTGGTTTCTGTAAACAGTCTGTGCCTATTTATAGGCCTTCTTTATGGTAACCGGCTGGTCCGGTTCATAACTGACTTCTGATATCTCTGACAAGTGCTGTAGACCGGCTGGAACGGCAGCTGTCATGTCATCCAGTCAATTCTTGAAATTTTCTAACTGTCAGATAGTGTCGAGACTTTCTGTTCTTAAGTGTCGACACTTATAGACCAAGTGTCGACACATGCTGTGTAAGTGTCGACACAAGTCTACAAGGTGTCGACACAACTCCTTGTATGTCTCGACACAGATTCTTATTCAGGTGTCGACACTTGGAATTGATTGTCGACACAAGTACTTGATCGTCTGTAACTTGTTAAATTCTTCTAAGTGTCGACACATCTCCTTTGTGTCGACACATCTTCATGTGTTGAAACTGTCAAGTGTCGACACTGCTTCTTGGTGTCGACACAAGTCTTCAATATAGTTTCTTCAGCTGAGTGTCGACACATTCCCTTAGTGTCGACACTTGTACTTAGAATATTTTTGTAGATATTTCTGTTTTTTGCTAAGTGTCGACACAGCTCCTTGTGTCGACACTTTCTTTGAGTCTTCAACTGAGTGTCGACACATTGTGCTGGGTGTCGACACTTTCTTCAAGTGTTGACTCTTCTGGTTGTGTGTCGACACATTGTGTTGAGTGTCGACACATACTTCAAGTGTTGACTCTTTTGGTTGTGTGTCGACACATTGTGCTGAGTGTCGACACATACTTCAAGTGTTGACTCTTCTGGTTAAGTTTCGACACATTGTGCTAGGTGTCGACACTTGCACTTAGTCTCTGCAGAATTTTGCTGAGTGTCGACACAACTCCAAGTGTCGACACTTTCTGGTGTAGACACAGCTCTTCTAGGTGTCGACACTTCTGCTAAGTGTCGACACTGCTTCTCTGCATTCTTCTTCACTGAGTGTCGACACAGCTCCTTGTGTCGACACTTTCTGTCTGGTGTCGACTCTTCATCCCAGGTGTCGACACAATGACTCCAAGTGTCGACACTGCTTGTCTGGGTGTCGACACAAGCTTTCTCAAGTGTCGACACTTTCCCTCTGGGTGTCGACACATGGACTTAGAAAGTTTTAGCTTCAGTCCAGTGAATACCTAACCTGCACAAGTAACTCAAACATACATCAAATACATTATGATGTATATCATTGAGTTGGGTGAGGCTTCTTCAAATCAGGTACATTTGACCAATGTACCCAACAATCTCCCCCTATTTGGAGAAGTCATAACCCTTAGTCAATGATATACACCACTCATAATTAAAAATTATAAAATGATGTAAAGCAGGTATATTTCAACAGGGTAAACTTAAACATGTAATAATGCACACATGTATACACATTAATCATTCCAGAATAATCAAAAATAGACACATTTCAGAACAATTATACTATATTAATCATAAATTGTTCTAACATCTTTAATGATTTACAAAAATGTTTCTCATTCAAAGGATTACAACAATCTTCAAATTAATTCCTAATCTATTTCTGATCAGGTTCTTTGATAACAATTCCTTTGCCAGCTAGGACTTTAGCCTTGACAGCAGCAGCAGTAGGCTCAGCATCAGCAGGCTTCTTGCCTTTTGAGTCTTTCTTCTTTTGTTCTTCAGCCTTGATTTTCTGTCTCTCAAAATAATAATAGGGCTTAGGAAAGTACTTGCTAGGCTCCACTGCAGTAGGAGGTAGCTTTCCTAACTTAGCCTTTCTTCTGTACTGGACAATGGCTTCCTGCCTGATCTCATGCTTCCTCCATTCTGCTTCTGAGAACCACTTGTTTCTATCAGTAGTGTTGTCTTTAGCAGCTTTCCAGGCAGTTAGAATGATATTTCTAGAGGTAGGGCTCCACTGTTCAAAATCTGGCTTTTGTTCTGCTAGTTCCCTAAACCTCTTCTTTGACAGCCTTGTCTCTTCTTCTTTGTCCAAAGCCTCTTGCATAGCTGCAGTAATAGGTTGAACAACCTTTTCCATAACAACATTTGACTTTCCTGCAGTTGGGCTATACATTGTGCTGACATCTGCACGAATCATTTCAAAATCTGGAGGTGGATAAATCACTTGAGCTACCTCTGGTTGCTCACCTCCAAGATATGCACTTTGAATCCCTGATTCAGCAACATTATCATCATCACAGAGTGGAGGATAGCCTAGAGTAGCTCTGATGGAGTTAGATATCCATTTTGCATGGTTAGAGCTAGCCTTGACTAATACTCTCTCCCCCTTTATGACTTCTTGGGCCACATGGTCTCTTACATCATCCTTTTGAAATCTAATCTGACTGTCCAAGTACCTGATGCCATCCTTAAAGTAAGGTTTGAGCTTAGTGAGCTGTGCAGAGATGGCCTTCTGGGAATCTTGAATGGCAGTCTTGATAGCAGAAATCTCAGCTTGAAAGATTTTATCAAAATCAGCCTTTGCAGCATCAGCAGATGTAGATGGTTCAGCAGACTTATTCTTTAATTCAGTGACTATAGTATTGTGGGATACAGTCAAATTAACATTCATCCTTAATTGATTTTCCAGCACATAGCCTTGTTTCAATGCTATATCATCTACTTGAGTCTTGATCTTCTCCTGGTGAGTAGCCAAATAGACTACTGCATTCCCACCCTTGTGGAAGCAGTCAGTCATTTCTTTCTTGTTGAGATTCATCTCAAACCTTATAGATTTTATATCTTGAGCAAGATCAAACTGTAATGATCTGTGCCCTACATCAACATAAGCCTCTATGGCTTTCCTTTGTTCATCCATTTTGATCTGTAGTGCAATCAGTAAAGCACTATAGTCAGCAGGTGGAGCTTGCTAAACTATAGGCTGGGGGGCAATGGATTGTAGGGCTTTCTTGTAGCTCTGACTTCTTCTCTTGAATACAAAGAGTTTCTTCTTTTTAGCCCTAACACTCTCCTCATCTTCAGAGGCAGAGGTGCTTGCAATATCAACTCTATTCTTAGGGCTCTCTGGTTTTTCTGCTTGCACATCAAGTGCCTTCTCAGTCTCTGGCCTTAAAGGCTCATCCTGAACTGATATGTGCTCCCCCTCAGCAGCAGCACTCTTATCTTCAGCAGCAACCTTGTCCATGTCAAAATCCTCTTGATCTAAATTCAGAAAGAGGTCTTCCATTGTGTATTCAGGAGGTGACTGTGCAGGAGAAGTACTTGGTTCTTCAACTACTTGAGTAGTATCTGGAACATTTTGCACAACAGCAGATGTGTCTTCAAGACCAACATCTGGAGCTTGGCTAGGTAGCTGAGTTTGCTGAGGAACATCAGACAAATCAGCATCTTCAATAAGATATTCTAAAGTTTTTAAGTCAGTGAGTACCTCTTGAATAATGATGGTGGCTTGCTCACTGTCCAGAGTAGATGGTTCTTCTACTGCTGGAAGCTCCCCCTGGCTGTGATCCCTATGGATGGGGCTAGCTGGAGGCAGCTCCCCCTGGATCTCAGCTACATCTTGAGGAGCAGGAGTCTTCTCTGCAGCCACTTCTTCATGGTCATCAGGTGTGAAAACAACCTGTTCTTCACTATCAGAACTGCTGGAGGACTCTTGTGTCACAGCAGCAGTCTTTCTCTTCTTCCTGGGAGGAGTAACTTTCTCAGAAACTGGCTTCTCAGGGGTAGGCATGTCCTTTGACAACACCCTTTCCCACCTAGAAAATATCCTGGAATCCATCTTTCTCATATGATTGATCTTGCTTCCAGCAGCTGTGCTCATTACCTCTGGTATTGTACCAGCCAGGTAGAGACTTATAATTCTGCCCAGATTGGGCTTCTTCAGACTTTCCTTGATCTTTTCATAGATGACCATTGACCAATCTGTTTTTAGGGTGAAGATGATTCTTGTCATGATATTGAACATTGAGGCTGACACCCTGTCATGCCCTCCAGGTTTACTGAGAATGACCTTTCCCACAATTTCAGACAGAAATTTTCCTTGACTGTTCATGCCTTTTCTGTTAAAGACAGAACCTATCTTCATCTTAGAATCAAGACCACACCAGACCAAAGCTTCCCTGGTCTTGGATGTAGAAACTTCTTCTTCTTCTTGAGTCTTAGGTAGCTGAAGTACCTTTCTCAGACTTTTGGGTGATACCTTGACCTTGGTTCCATGCACTCTGGATTTGATTCTGTATCCAGAGTCATCCACAGTTGCTCCAGTAAGGAGTTCAAGCACTTCCTTCTTCCATATCTTGGTTGGTTCTGAAACCAAGTATTCTAGTCCTGAATCGCTGACTAGGGTAACCACTGACTTGATATCTTGATCGCCATCGTCGAATGCGCTGCGCACAAGTTTGTAGCCTTCGTTGACGTTTTCCTCGAGCTTGGGAGCCATTAGGGTTTGAGAATTTGTCTGTAGAAAAGAGAAATGTCGACACAACAGTTTTGGTCTCGAAACTCTGAAAGCGTGTCGACAATCAAAGACAGAACCCTATTTATACCTTTCTGATTTGAAGTCGAACAGGCGGGATGGATAACTAAAAATGTGTCGACACTGTCCATAAGTGTCGACACTGACTTATAATGTCTCGACACACATGTGTCGACACAAGTTTAGTCAACAGATATTATGTGTCGACACATGTTTATGTGTCGACACCACTCTACTCGATGAATAGTCGAGACTTTACTTAGAAAATTCTGAGTAAAACTTAAGTGTCGACACCACATTGGATGTGTCGACACCTACTCGACATGTGTCGACACCAACATTCTGAAGTGTCGACACCAACATCCTAGATGTGTCGACACCTTTTTCCTGAAGTGTCGACACTTTTATTCTGTGTCGACATAGACTTGTCAATGTGTCGACACCTTTTTACTTAGCCAATTTTCTATTCTGTAAACTTAGTCTAAGTTTATCATACCTAGTTCAATTTTGAATCTATTGAACTTAGCTTCTTCTAAGGGCTTAGTAAACATGTCAGCTATCTGATTATCAGTTTTAACATATTCAAGTGCAATATCATTTCTTTCTACATGCTCCCTAAGAAAGTGATACTTAATCTCAATATGTTTTGTTCTACTATGAGATACAGGGTTTTTAGCTATTGAAATAGCACTTGTAGAATCAAGGAAGAGTGGAGTTCTACTTACCTGAAATCCATAGTCCACTAGCTGATGTTGAATCCATAGAAGTTGAGCACAGCAACTTCCTGCAGCTACATATTCTGACTCAGCTGTGGAGATAGCCACACTAGTCTGCTTTTTGCTGCTCCATGAAATTATTCTTCCACCTAGGAATTGACAGGTTCCAGTTGTGCTCTTCCTATCTTCTTTGCATCCTGCAAAGTCTGCATCTGTATAACCTGTTAG
The DNA here is from genome assembly GCA_039583875.1 of Platanthera guangdongensis. Classification (NCBI taxonomy): domain Eukaryota; kingdom Viridiplantae; phylum Streptophyta; class Magnoliopsida; order Asparagales; family Orchidaceae; genus Platanthera; species Platanthera guangdongensis. Next base: position 102,385,536 of record CM077166.1, on the reverse strand, counting down.
ATCAAAATCTCCATTCCTAGGGTACCAGAGGCCTAGATAGGGAGTGCCCTTTAGATATCTCAATATTATTTTGACTGCAGTCAAGTGAGACTCTTTAGGGCAGGCTTGATACCTGGCACAAACACATGTAGCATACATAATGTCAGGCCTACTTGCAGTCAAGTATAGTAAGGAGCCAACTATCCCTCTATACAAGGTTTCATCTACAGGTTTCCCTGCATCATCCTTGCTAAGAGACATACTTGACCCCATAGGAGTCTTCATGGTACTGGATGAATCCATACCATATTTCCTTATGAGTTCTAGGGTGAACTTGGACTGACATATGTACAAGCCACTTTCAGTCTGTTTAACTTGGAGACCCAAGTAAAACTTTAGCTCTCCCATACTACTCATCTCAAATTGACTTTGCATAAGCTTTGCAAACTTTTTGCAAAGGCTACTTTCAGTAGACCCAAATATAATGTCATCTACATATATTTGGACAAGTATGACTTTCCCTCTAGATTCCCTAAGGAATAGAGTCTTATCTATTTTCCCCCTTGTGAACTTGTTCTCAATGAGGAAACTAGATAGGGTTTCATACCAAGCTCTAGGAGCTTGCTTTAACCCATATAAAGCTTTCCTAATTCTATAGACATGATGAGGTAAAGTTGGATCAACAAAACCTGATGGCTGCTCCACATAGACTTCTTCCTTAAGATTACCATTTAAGAATGCTGACTTGACATCCATCTGGTAAACCTTGAATCCTTGATAGGTTGCATAGGCCAAGAACATCCTTATGGCCTCCAGTCTGGCTACTGGGGCAAAGGTTTGATCAAAATCAATACCTTCTTCTTGCCTATATCCTTTTGCAACCAGTCTTGCTTTATTCTTTATGATGACCCCTTGTTCATCTAACTTATTTCTGTAGATCCACTTAGTTCCTATAACATTGTGGTCTTTAGGCTTTGGAACCAGCTCCCAAACCTTGCACCTTTTGAACTGATTAAGCTCTTCTTGCATAGCTTCAGTCCATTGTGGATCTTGTATAGCTTCTTCAAATTTCTTAGGTTCTATTTGAGACAGAAAACTAGAATATACTGCAGCATTCTGATTTCTGCTCCTTGTCTGAACTCCTTGTCTTGGATCTCCAATAATCAGCTCTACTGGATGATCTCTTAGATGTCTGTTGGCTGGTGGCATCCTAACTTCAGGTTGAGCTTCTTCAGCATCTGCATCATGCTGTACTTCTTGTATTTCTTTAGCTATTGGTACATGTAGTTCTCCCCCTGGACAACTGCTATTGCCTTCTACTTGCTGTCTTGCAGCAGGCATCTCTTCTATAGTAAGCTTGTCCAATCTCTTTGTCAGACCTGTGGGGCTGCATACATTGCTAGACAACTCATTGTTAATAAGTCTAGTCTCATCAAAAACTACATGCACAGTCTCCTCTACAACTTGTGTAGTCAAGTTGTATACTCTATAAGCCTTACTATTATTGCTGTACCCAACAAAAATTCCCTCTTGGGACTTGGCAGCAAACTTAGTTATGTAAGACTTTCCATTGTTAAGTATGAAGCATTTACAACCAAAGATCCTAAAATAGGATAGGTTTGGTTTCCTGCCTTTCACTACTTCATAGGGGGTCTTGTTTAGTCTTTTAGTGATGGTAGCCCTATTTATCACATGGCATGCAGTGTTAACTGCTTCAGCCCAGAAATACTCAGGCAGTGATGTATCACTAAGTAGGGTTCTACCAGCCTCTATCAAGGTTCTATTCTTCCTCTCAGCAATGCCATTTTGCTGAGGTGTTCTAGGTGAAGAGAATTCTTGAAATATCCCAAAGTCTTCACATAGTTTTGTCATGCTTTCAGATTGAAACTCAGTACCATGGTCACTTCTAATTTTGACCACAGTACTATTTAGTTCATTCTGAATTTGCTTGACAAAGCTGTAGAAGACACTAGGTGTTTCAGATTTCTGCCTTAAGAAGAACACCCAGGAAAACCTTGAGTAGTCATCAACAACTACAAAGGTATAGACCTTCCTACCTAAGCTGTGAACTGGCATTGGACCAAAGAGATCCATATGCAAGAGGTATAAGCACCTCACAGCATCTTTGTTATCTATGCTTCTAAAGGTGGATTTAGTCTGCTTGCCCTTTTGACAAGCTGAGCAAATGCCATCATTAACACACTTAACTTGAGGACCATTCCTCACTAACTCTTTGCTAAAGAGTTTGCTAATAGTCTTGTAGTTAAGATGAGCTAGCCTCTTGTGCCACTTGACACAATGAGAGACTGTCTCATCAGCTACAAGACAAACAGGAGAACCAATGTTCTCAATCATAATGTCTAGACAGTAGACATTCCTCTTTCTATATCCTGTCAAAATGATCTCTTGATCACTTGACCTCTTGATATGACAACCATTTTTAACAAATGAGATGTCATACCCTACATCACTTAACTGACTTATACTTATAAGGTTGTGTTTCAACCCTTTAACATAAGCCACTTGAGTAATGGTAACAAGGTTTGAAGAAATGTTACCAAACCCTTTGATGATTCCTTTTTCAGAACCACCAAAGGTCACTTTAGGACCATTTTTGATTGGAATATAGTCCTTCAGTAGTCCCCTTGTTCCAGTCATATGTCTGGAACATCCACTATCCAAGTACCATGTTGGGGTATGGCCACTTGGATTCACCTGCAAAACAAATTAATGAACCTTAGAACCCAAAGTAAACTTGGGTCCTTTGTGATTGTTAGTTTGCAACATGACACAGCTACCTACTGGCTTTCCACCAGGTAGCTTGCTACTCCCTTTGGCACTTGCATTGTGCCAACAATCCAAGGCAAAGTGGCCAACCTTGCCACAACACCAACATTCAAACTTATTGTACCTTTGCTTAGGTACAGACTTTGCTGTCTTAACTGCAGCTGACTTATTGAATGTTAGGGCCTTGCCCTTGGACTTGGACTGATCCTGAACAGTCCTAGCAGGTTTAACAAAACCCAGTCCAGCCTTACCTTTGTGATGAGTAAAATCATCAATCAAAGGTAGAACTGATTTAGGCTTTGAAAACTTTGCAACCAGTTCTCTCTCTTTCTGAAGATTTGTCTCCAGTTTCTTAATTTGATCATTCTTAAATGTGATAGTACCCATCTGAATCACTGTAATGTGTTTCAGCCTAGCTACCTCATTCAGTTTTTGATCAAATTGCTTCTCAAATTCTGTTGCAGCAGCCTTGAGATCAGCAATCTCCTTTGCCTGACTTTTGGCAAGGGACTTGCTTTTCTTATAAGCCTGTAACAGCACCTTATATTCATCTATGAGCTGATGAATATCATCCTCAGACTCAGAACCACTTCCATCATTTGATGAAGATGATTCTGATTCTGAACTAGAACAAGAAACTGAACTTAGAGTTGGACTTTGTACCTGACTAGGTCCTGGCTGCTCCAGGATTTTGATACTCTCAGTCAATGCCATCAGTCCTTGGCACTGGCAGTCTTCTTATTCATAAATTGACTCCAAGATCTGCATAAATTCTTCTTCTTATTCTTCAGCAAATAGCCCTATGTAGGCTTCAGCATCAGTATCAGTGTCTGAAGAAGAAATATCTGAAAGAGTCTTCTCATTCTTGGCAACAAAAGACTTCTCTTTCTTCCCTTTGAAGTGAGTCTTTTTCCTGTCACTGGATTCTTTTCTTTTCTCAGGACAATCAGCAATGACATGACCCTGTCTATTGCAGCAGTAGCACATAATCTTTGATCCAGTTGCCTTGCTTGTCTTTGTCTTCTTCCTGTCCTTCTTAGAAGGCTTTTTCTCCTGATACAAGACTTCTTTTCCCTTGTAAGTAGATGGTCTGGACCTCCACTGTTTCTTTTTCAGGAATTTCTGAAAGTGTCTAGTGAAGGCAGCAAAGTCTTCATCACTTTCACTGCTTGTAGACTTTGTACTGACAGACCCTTCTGACTCAGATTCAACTACCTCTGGAGGTGGAGTTGATGACTTAGTTCTGCATTTTCTGGGAACTTCTGTCTTGAAGGCAACAATCCTTTCCTTGTGCTCAGTCCTTGTTGATTTCTCCTCCTCTTTCCTCACTGTCAGCTGCATCTCATATGACAACAACTTGCCAAATAGTGTAGGAGGAGGAATTTCTCCCAACTTTGTCATTTCTCTTATGGCACAGATCTTGGTATCCCAATCTTTGGTTAGGGACCTTAGGAATTTGTCATTTAGTTCATAGTTGCTGAACTCTCTTCCATAAGACATGAGTTCATTAACTATTTTATAGAACTTCTTGTAGCATTCAGTGATGCTATCTCCCTTGCCTTGCCTAAAGCTCTCATACTCTTGATTAAGCAAGGACTTCCTATCTTGCCTAACTTCTTCAGAACCTTCCATATAGACAATGAGGGTATCCCATATTTCTTTTGCTGTTTTACAGTGAATTAAGTTCTGAAAAGTTGCATCATCAATGGCACTCACTATTATGTTTTGTGCCCTCTTGTCTATAGTGGCTAGGACAATTTCATCCTTGGTCATCTCAGAGAAATCCTTTGGAGTCCTCTGATTTGCATCCAATACTGAAATCTTCATGGGCACATAGGGCCCTTCCTTAACTGTGATGTAGATTCTTGGGTCTGAGGCCTCCATAAATAGCCTTACCCTTTCTTTCCAGATCCCAAAAATTTCCTTTCTGCAAATAGGTAATTTCATGGAACCCAATTCTTTATGATTTTCAAAAGAACACATGGTTCTTGATTTTCTTGAAGCTGTTTTCTGACTTAGACTGTTTCTGCCAAACAGGATCTCCTTAGACTATTAGTCCTTGTTTTGAGGAACCTCCCTCTGATACCACTTGAAAGATATGGTACTTAAACACCTAGAGGGGGGGGGGGGGTGAATAGGTGACCTAATCCTTTTTAACTTTGTTGGCAGCAAACAGTTATATCACAGATTTCTAAGTAGTCTATTACAGCAATCAGCAATAATCAAACATACACAGCACATTCACAGCACAGCACACAGTGATTTATAGTGGTTCCCCAATCTTTGGGTACATCCACTTTCCCCCTTCGCCTATCTAGCAGTGTACTAGATTCGGCCAAACTTCTCCACTGTCTCAGAACCCAAATAGGTTCCTACACCTCAGGCCCAAAGCCTTACACCTCAGCTTTCTCCAAAGCCTACACTCAGCCACAAAGGCCTACACTCAGCCACCCAGGCCTACACTCAGCCAATCAAGGCCTACACTCAGAGTTCTTTAACTCCTACACTCAGGCTATCAAGCCCTACCCTCAGCCTTTATAAATTTAGGCTTACAATGCACTCAGATCCAAAGATCCTACAAGTTAAAATAGTATTACAACAAATAACTCAACAATTCAGAAAATAAGAGAGGAGTTGAGAGTTTCTTGCTGAGTTCTTGGAAGAACTCAGATAGATCCAAACTGACTTAGCTTCCTTCAAAGCTTCTTGAGTAGAACTGAATAAGTCTGAATCCTCTGCAGTTGTTCCTTGACCTCTGCTTCTTAAGATCCAGATGCTTCTGAATCCTTCTTCTCAGCCTAGTTCCAAAGACTGAATTCTTGATTGGAGCTCTCTCTCTCCAACTTCTTAGATCTGCCGTTGGACAGCACGATCTTCTTGATTTGTATCACTTGGATAACTTGATCAGCAACCACTTGAACAAATCTCTTAGATTAATCTGAACTCAATCAGAACTTAATCTTCTTCTGTTAACTCTTCACAACAACCTTGGTTTCTGTAAACAGTCTGTGCCTATTTATAGGCCTTCTTTATGGTAACCGGCTGGTCCGGTTCATAACTGACTTCTGACATCTCTGACAAGTGCTGTAGACCGGCTGGAACGGCAGCTGTCATGTCATCCAGTCAATTCTTGAAATTTTCTAACTGTCAGATAGTGTCGAGACTTTCTGTTCTTAAGTGTCGACACTTATAGACCAAGTGTCGACACATGCTGTGTAAGTGTCGACACAAGTCTACAAGGTGTCGACACAACTCCTTGTATGTCTCGACACAGATTCTTATTCAGGTGTCGACACTTGGAATTGAATGTCGACACAAGTACTTGATCTTCTGTAACTTGTTAAATTCTTCTAAGTGTCGACACATCTCCTTTGTGTCGACACATCTTCATGTGTTGAAACTGTCAAGTGTCGACACTGCTTCTTGGTGTCGACACAAGTCTTCAATATAGTTTCTTCAGCTGAGTGTCGACACATTCCCTTAGTGTCGACACTTGTACTTAGAATATTTTTGTAGATATTTCTGTTCTTTGCTAAGTGTCGACACAGCTCCTTGTGTCGACACTTTCTTTGAGTCTTCAACTGAGTGTCGACACATTATGCTGGGTGTCGACACTTTCTTCAAGTGTTGACTCTTCTGCTTGTGTGTCGACACATTGTGTTGAGTGTCGACACATACTTCAAGTGTTGACTCTTTTGGTTGTGTGTCGACACATTGTGCTGAGTGTCGACACATACTTCAAGTGTTGACTCTTCTGGTTAAGTGTCGACACATTGTGCTAGGTGTCGACACTTGCACTTAGTCTCTGCAGAATTTTGCTGAGTGTCGACACAACTCCAAGTGTCGACACTTTCTGGTGTAGACACAGCTCTTCTAGGTGTCGACACTTCTGCTAAGTGTCGACACTGCTTCTCTGCATTCTTCTTCACTGAGTGTCGACACAGCTCCTTGTGTCGACACTTTCTGTCTGGTGTCGACTCTTCATCCCAGGTGTCGACACAATGACTCCAAGTGTCGACACTGCTTGTCTGGGTGTCGACACAAGCTTTCTCAAGTGTCGACACTTTCCCTCTGGGTATCGACACATGGACTTAGAAAGTTTTAGCTTCAGTCCAGTGAATATCTAACCTGCACAAGTAACTCAAACATACATCAAATACATTATGATGTATATCATTGAGTTGGGTGAGGCTTCTTCAAATCAGGTACATTTGACCAATGTACCCAACAGCTTCACACATCATGCCTATGTCCGTTCTCGAATACGGACACTAAACAACGGGGACTTTACATATCTACCCGAAGGAATGCCTCCAACTCACCGCAAACTTGCGAGAGCGGGCTTCCTATGCAAAGAAGGAGAGCTTCATATGCTCATGAAGAGAATCGTTACCCTAGCGTTCTTCCTTGGCGCCATGGAAATGTAAGCGGATGAAAAGCACCACACTCTCTTTGCCTCCGTAGATCCGAAGTCGGTTCGCGATTTGGAGCTCTGAAGCTCCTCCAAAGATCGGATGTAAGCTTCTTCTTCCTCCTTTTCTCTCCCCTCTCTCTAGACTTAGAAAGAGAACGACTCAAAATAAATGAGGGTTTAAAAGTGTCCAATCCCGTGTATATCCCATCAGGAACAACCCCCAGCCGTTGGATCCCAAAATAAAGAAACGAACGGCCTTGATTCGGGCCTGAAATGCTAAAACTGGGTCGAACACAGCCTGCGACACGCCTGTGTCCAGGGCCGTGTCCCCCATTCGCCGTCAAAATTGACGCGTCTGGAACAACACACGGTCATCTGACACGCCCGTGTTCGACCTGACACGCCCGTGTTCCAACTGACATGGCCATGTGGACGGCCGTGTGCCTCCATCGACACAACCCCGAAAACAACCCGAGACTCATACGGGTCCTGGACACGCCTGTGTCCACGCCCGTGTCACACCCGAACACGCCTGGGCTTCAAGCCGTGTTCACGGTCTCGACACTTCGTCGAGTGAAATTCGTCGACCACACGACACGGCCTTGGACACGCCTGTGTCCTAGGCCGTGTGCCTTGTCTCGACACATAGTCGAGCGAAAATCGTCGACTTCCCCGGACGATCGTCGTCACGGGCTCGACACATCCTGAGACACACCCGTGTCTCAGGCCGTGTTCCCTGCTCGATGATCGTCAACTCCAAATTTCGTCGACATCGCGGCAAAATCGTCGACTCGAGCCTGACACGCCCTGGGACACGCACGTGTCCCAGGCCGTGTGCCCCCTGCCAAATACCAGATTTGGCCCAAAACACCTCTCGTCGCTCTTTTGAGTTTCGGGGCGTTACAACTCTCCCCATCTTAAAAGAATTTCGTCCACGAAATTACATAAAGAAAGATAAGTACAAAACCAAAATTTGTACATGAGCGGAACAACTCCGGATACTCGTCAAGCATAGTCTACTCTCGTTCCCAAGAGAGCTCCTCTCGACCGCAATTGTCCAAACGGACCTTGACCATCCTGATCTCTTTATTGTGTAGCCGCTTGACCTCCGAGTCTTCAATCCGCACGGGCTTGACTTTTTGTCGTCAACCCACTATCCACCGGAACTTGATCAACCGTGATCACTTGCGAAGGCTTTTGCACCGCCTTCCGAAGCACCGATATATGGAATACATCATGTAGACCACTAAGCTCAACTGAAAGCTTCAACCGATAGGCTGCTTCACCAACTCGCTCCAGAACCTCAAACGGCCCAAGGTACCTCGGGCTTAGCTTTTTCAATCGCCGCACCCGCGAGACACCCTTGAACGGCTTGATCTTTAAGTACACCCAGTCGCCCACAGCGAACTCCACGTTCCTGTGCTTGGCATTATAGTACTTCGCTTGCCGGTCCTGAGCGATTAGCAACCTTTCCCGAATGGTACGAACCAAGGACGTATCATCTTCCACCTCTTGGCACTTGTACAATTTTGACTCACCCGTTTCTAACCAAGACAACGGCGTGCAACATTTTCTACCATATAGGGCCTTGAAGGGCGCCATTTGAATACTCGCCTGGTAGCTATTGTCGTACGCAAACTCCACCAAATAAAGATGGTCTTCCCATTACTTTCCAAAGTCCAAGACACATGCGGAGCATGTCTTCCATACTTCTATTGACCCTCTCGGTTTGCCCATCCATTTGCAGATGGAAGGCTGTGCTAAATTTTAACTTTGTTCCCAACATTTACTGCACAATCCTCCAGTCATTGGACGTGAACCGCCCATCTCGGTCACTCACGATGCTGCGGGGCACACCGTGAAGCCGTACTATATTATCCACATACAGTTTTGCCAAATTCTCCACCGGATCATCCTTCCTATGCGGAATGAAATACGACACCTTCGTTAGCCGATCTACGACCACCCAAATGGCGTCATTCCCCTTTTGCGACCATGGCAAACCGTGCACAAAGTCCATAGAGATGTCGTCGAATTTCAACTCCGGAATAGGCAAGGACTTCAGAAATCCTCCCGGCTTTTGGCATTCCGCCTTCACCAAGGCGCAAGTTTGGCACTTCGTCACGTAGAGCGCCACATCCTTCTTTCAACCCGGCCACCAAAACAGTTTCTTTACATCGCGGTACATCTTCGTGCTCCCCGGGTGAATCGAGTACTTGGTATGATGTGCCTCGTACAACAATTCCACCCGCAAATTGCCCACACTTGGGACGCACAGACGACCGTCTTTCCAAAGTAATCCGTCCTCCACAAAGAATTGGGAATTTGACCCATCCAGAGCCTCAACCATGAAGTGCTTCATATGGTCATCCAAATCCAATGCCCGCCGAATCTGATCCGCCAGGTCATATTGGACTTCAGTCCAATTCAGTACTGCTTCAGCACTTGATTGCTTATCAACACAAACAATCTCCAACGCCTCCAACTACCGAACCAACCGCTCGTCAATGGATCGACAGCCAATTGGCTTGAGCTGGGGCCCGGCGACTCAACGCCTCCGCAACCGCATTATCCTTACCAGGCACGTAGTGGATCTTGAATGTATAGTCCCCCAGGAACTCCATCCATCTGCGTTGTCGCATATTCAGATCTTTCTGATCAATCAAATACTTCAGGCTCTTGTGATCGGTGTAGATATCAATCTTCACACCATACAAATAATGCCTCCACAGCTTCAAGGCAAAAATCACAGCCGCTAACTCCAAGTCATGGACCGGATAGTTCCTCTCGTGCACTTTCAGCTGTCTCGAACCATAAGCTATCACACTTCCATGTTGCAGTAGCACGCAACCCAAACCGCTGCCCGAAGCATCGCTATAAATCTCATAACGTTCGGTCCCACTCGGCGAACTCAGCACAAGCGCCGTGGTCAACCGACATTTCAACTCCTCAAAAGCTCGCGCGCACTCCGGCATCCAAATGAACTTCTGCCCCTTCCTCATCAAAGTAGGGGAGAGGTAACTCTATCCGCGAGAAGTTCTCTACGAATGCCTATAATAGCCGGCTAGCCCCAGAAAGCTCCGGTCTTCCGTTACCGTAGAAAGCTCAGGCCACTCCCGTATCGCAACAATCTTCGCCGGATCCACTGCAATACCTTCTCCACTCACTATATGACCGAGGAACACCACTGAGGACAACCAAAACTCGCACTTCGAGAACTTGGCGTACAATTGATTCCTCCTTAGCGTCTGCAAAACCAAATGAAGATGCTTGAAGTGATCTTCCTCACTCTGTGAGTACACCAAAATATCGTCGATGAAGACGATCACAAAATGGTCCAAGTACTCCCTGAAGGTCCTGTTCATCAAATCCATGAACACTGATGGCGCATTAGTCAGCCCAAACGACATGACCGTAAACTCGTAATGCCTGTATCTCGTACTGAACGCTGTCTTCGGGATATCACTCTCACTTATTCGCAGCTAATAGTACCCGGACATGAGATCCAACTTCGAGTACGCCGTTGACCCGACTAACTGATCAAAAAGATCATCAATCCGGGGGATCGGGTACTTGTTCTTTTCCGTCAACTTGTTGAGCTCCCGATAATCAATTCATAGCCTCAAGCTTCCGTCCTTCTTCTTAACAAAGAGGACCGGCGCGCTCCAAGGCAAAGAACTTGGGCGCACATACCCTTGCTCCAACAACTCTTGCAGTTGAACCTTCAGCTCCGCCATTTCCTTAGGCGCTTGCCGATATGGAGATCGTGACACAGGCTTAGCACCTGGCACTAGCTCAATCGTGAAATCTATCTCCCGCTGCGGCGGGGCTCCAGGAAGATCTCTAGGGAACACATCAGGGTACTCCGATACCACTGAAATACTATCAAATGCGGGCTTCGGCTTTGCAACATCCACTAGTGTAAAGAACAGTTCTGCACCGACACGAACTGCCTTCACCACCTGAAGAGAAGACATCAACATCTTGCTCGATCCATTCAAGCCCGTAAAAGTCGTCTCACGACTTGCTCCCAACTTGACTTCCATTCGACCGCAATCAATATAGGCTCGCTGCTCCGAGAGCCAGTCCATGCCAAATATAACGTCGAACTCCAACAACGGAAGTAACGACGCTTGCAGGTCGAACTCCTGATTCCCAATGCGAATCTTTACACCGCAAATTCTATCCGCGCGGATCGAACACCCATTGGGCAACAATACATCCAAATTATCCTTCGCCATCGAAGAAGGGACTCCGATGCGTGATATAAATCCTTCGGACAAGAAGGAGTGTGAAGCTCCCGTATCTAAGAGTGCTCTTGCCGGATTTTCACAAATCAAAACAAATCCTAAACAAGTAGTGGTAAGGTAACATGTGCATAACAAGTATTTCAAGAAATTAACGTGCTATAAATTAAACCGTACCTATCACCACATCCGCGTGTTTGATGGCCTCCTGTTGGCCAAGATTATACACCCTTGGTTGGGCTGGAGCATAATGGGACGTGGTCGACTCCACCGCCTTGCCCTTCTCTTCGTAGGTTTCTCCCGGCTTCCTTTCGGACTTGGGTCATCCGCTAAAACAGTCACGAGCAAAGTGTCCCAACTTCCCACAAGTAAAACACCCACACGGGGTCCGACCCGTAGTCGCCCCAGAAGCACCCGACGATGGAGCTGGACCCGAAGTCCTATGCTTATTGAAGAATCTTTGATAGCCGGACTTTGAAGTAGTCGGCACTTTGAACCCAGACTTCTTGTCTCCCAAGCTTTTCTTTGCTTGTACATTCTTCATGTCCTTCTCCAAGGACTGGGCCGTGTTGACTAAGGTCAAGAAACCCTGCGTCATCGGCCCCGAGAGTAGTAGCCTCAACTCATCTCTCAACCCTTCATAGAATCGATTCGTCTTGCACTCCTCATACTCTATGGTGGAGCTAGCATATCGACTCAATCGAGTAAACTCGTGGAGATATTCATTCACGCTACTGTCTCCTTGAACCAACTTCAGGAACTCGTTCTCCAACACTATCCTCTGCACCAAGGGGAGGTACCTAGCCAAGAATAGTCTCGAGAACTCTTCCATCGAGACATCAATAAGTTGCCTACCTCTCAATAGGTGCAGCTCCAATCCTTCCCACCACAATCTCGCTTCACCATCCAGAAGGAACGTAGCAATGATGGTCATTTGCCACTCCTCCGTCTCCGTTGCTGTCATGACTCTCTTCACCCTAGAGAGCCCGTCTTCCGCTTGAGATGGGGTTCCCAACCCCGAGAATACCGGAGGATTAAAGCTCATGACATGCTTGAGCTGTCTCTCGGTTGCGCTCCTTGGCACCAACGACTCCACTACTACCTACTCCACTGCAGGAGCGGGCTGGTGCATTTGCCTTGCAGGCTGCGCATTCATCATGGCCAACACTGCTTTGGCCACTAATCGTATGGTCTCAGCCGATGGAGGTGTTGCAGGAGCAACATCTGGTGCACTACTAGCCTCAGAAACTCGACGTTCTGATGGCCCAGCACCACTTCTGGTCACCTATAGTGGTATAAAACATCGTTAAGCGACCAAACAAAATTGCAAAAGCAATTATAGGAACGCGCAGGTTCCTCAAACACGTGTATTTTCATTCCTAAGTGGACATTCATGGGTTCTTTTGATGTTATAACGATGACGCACACACATGTGCTCACCACCCCTTAAAAAGAATTCGTCCACGAATTCATTTTAAGCCTGACCGAAACCAGTAGTCTGATACCAAATTGTAACACCCCCTATCCGTCGCATATCATATAGCAGTAGGTCCGGCCGGGGCCCGACGCCATATACCACAGATAGACCGGGTGGTTACTCAATGGAAACCATCCAACCAATCCAACGTCATACACAGAGCATTCTAGCGGAATAAGTTTATAAGTTGCAATTAAAATAACCCAGCACCAAGCATGAATGTCCACTAAACACCAAATAGGAATGTAGTACATACACAAGTACAGGCCGTAAGGCCTTACAAAATGGTTTACTTCAAATTACATGTTTTACAAACCACGACACGCAGGCCGGTCATACATGAATAAAAGCGAGTAAACACTTCAATTAGGCCTTCTAGGGCCGGCTTCGCAATTTGGGCTTTAGCCCGCTATTGACTGCTTAGTCCAGCAGTACCTGCAAGCAACAAACCACCACACGGTGGCAAACAAAAGCAACGGTCAGCAATGCTGACCAAATTATAACGATGCTGCCCACAACTCGGGGCGGCGATGCTCCTTCCCTGCACTTATTCGCATAACCAAGTAGTGTATAAATATACATTTCATCACAGGCGTAGGCTCACACGGCCACACACCCCGTGCACTCAGGGCACATTCTCGGTGAACACAGTCAAAGCCTGCCGACTCACCACCGTCCCTTTGGACGGCCAAACAATGAGCAATTATGTCTTCCCAACATGAGTCACAGTAATTAAAACCATAGACCGCCGAAGACCCTCATTTATGCCAACGACCCTAATCCGAACGACATAGAACGGGTACGGTTCCGTCTAACCCGTGCTCACATCGTAGCGGTAATTTAAACCATATGCGCAGGTCAAACTTCTCCCGAGTCCCGTTTGCGTCACACACTTCACATAACCCGATTATGTTCAAGTTGGCTCTCAGGCCACCAAGTTGGCAAGATCACGCATCTGCCCAGTTTTTCGGGTACACCTTTGGGTTAATCCCCAAGGCTCCCTGATGCAATCTACCATGTAGAAAACCCGAAAACAAACATTCACACGGAGTCTTCTCTGGCATTTATGTAATGCAACATCACCGATCCGGACCACCATGTCCGGGTAGGCTTCACAAATCATGCCTATGTCCGTTCTCGAATACGGAGACTAAACAACGGGGACTTTACATATCTACCCGAAGGAACGCCTCCAACTCACCGCAAACTTGCGAGAGCGTGCTTCCTATGCAAAGTAGGAGAGCTTCATATGCTCATGAAGAGAATCGTTACCCTAGAGTTCTTCCTTGGTGCCATGGAAATGTAAGCGGATGAAAAGCACCGCACTCTCTCTGGCTCTGTAGATCCGAAGTCGGTTCGCAATTTGGAGCTCCGAAGCTCCTCCAAAGACCGAATATAAGCTTCTTCTTCCTCCTTTGCTCTCCCATCTCTCTAGACTTAGAAAGAGAACCACTCAAAAGAAATGAGGGTTTCAAAGGGTCCAATCCCGTGTATATACCATCAGGAACAACCCCCAGCTGTTGGATCACAAATTAAAGAAACGAACGGCCTTGATTCGGGCCTAAAATGCTAAAACTGGGCTGAACATGACATGCGACACGCATTTGTACAGGGCCTTGTCCCCCATTCGCCGTCAAAATCGTCGCGTCTGGAACAACACACGGGCATCCGACACGCCCGTGTTCGACCTGACACGCCCGTGTTCCAACTGACACGGCCGTGTGGACGGCCATGTGCCTAATCGACACAACCCCGAAAACAACCGGAGACTCACACGAGTCCTAGACACGCCCGTATCCACGCCCGTGTCACACCCAAACACGCCTGGGCTTCAGGCCGTGTTCACGGTCTCGACACTTCGTCGAGCGAAGTTCGTCGACCATACGACACGGCCTTGGACACGCCCGTGTCCTAGGCCGTATGCCTTGTCTTGACATATCGTCAAGCGAAAATCGTCGACTTCCCTGGCCGATCGTCGACACGGGCTCGACACGCCCTGAGACACGCCCGTGTCTCAGGCCGTGTTCCCTGCTCGACGATCGTCGACTCCAAATTTCATCGACATCGCGGCCAAATCGTCGACTCGAACCTGACACGCCTGGGGACACGCCGTGTACCAGGCCGTGTGCCCCCTGCCAAATACCAGATTTGGCTCAAAATGCCTCCCGTCGCTCTTTTGAGTTTCGGGGCGTCACACAACCAACTCGCCCATGCCGGAGCTCTCCGACTCAAGGCATCCGCGACTACATTTTCCTTTCCGGGCGTTTAGTGAATCTCAAAGGTATATTCCGCAAGGAACTACAACCACCTTCGTTGTCACATATTCAAGTCCTTCTTCTCCAAGAGGTACTTTAGGCTCTTGTGATCTATATAGATCTCCACCTTAACTCCATAAAGATAGTATCGCCACAGCTTTAGTGCAAAGATCATCGCCGCTAACTCTAAGTCATGGACGGGATAGTTTTGCTCGTGCACCTTCAGCTGGCGTGAGCCATAAGCAATAACCTTCCCATTTTATAGAAGAACGCAGCCTAAGCCGCTCCCCAAGGCATCACTATAGATTACAAATCCATCGGTACCACATGGCGATGACAACACAGGCGCCGTGGTCAACCAAACCTTGAGCTCATCAAAAGCTCTCACCCACTCTGGTATCCAAACGAACTTCTGATCTTTTCTCGTCAGCATGGTTAGCGACAAAGCATTCCGCGAGAAGTTTTCAACAAATCTTTGATAGTAGCCTGCCAGTCCAAGAAAGCTCCTGACCTCGGCCACTGAAGACAACACCGGCCACTCCTGTGTGGCCCTTATCTTTGCTGGATCCACTGCTATGTCCGCTCCACTCACCACATGGAGTAGAAAAGCCACTGACGATAACCAAAACTCGCACTTCGAGAACTTGGCATATAGCTAATTCTGCCTCAAGGTATTCAACACCAATCGCAAGTGGTTCTTTTGCTCGGTCTTCGATCGAGAGTAGACCAAAATATCATTAATGAACACTATCACGAATAGATCTAGGTACTCTCGGAACGTGCGGTGCATCAAGTCCATAAACATCGAGGGCGCATTGTATAGCCCAAACGACATTACCGTGAACTCATAATGCCCGTACTGTGTTCCAAATGCGGTCTTGGGAATATCTCCTTCCCGGATTCTCAACTGCTAATAACCAGACTTCAAATCCAACTTCGAGTAGACAGTCGATCCGACCAGCTGATCGAACAACTCATCAATCCGTGGAATCGGATATTTATTCTTCTCTGTCAGCTTGTTCAGTTCACGGTAGTCAATACAAAATCGCAAGCCGCCGTCTTTCTTTTTCACAAAAAGCACAGCGGCGCTCCGAGGTGACATGCTTGGGCGTATATAACCCTGCTCCAACAACTCTTGCAGCTGGACTTTCAAATCCGCCATTTCCTTTGGTGCGACGCGATATGGCGAGTGGGCCACAGGTTTTGCACCTGTCACCAACTCGATCGTGAAGTCAATCTCTCGCTGGGGTGGTAGCCTAGGGAGATCCTTGGGAAACACATCTGCAAACTCCGATACAACCGGAACATCGCACACATTGGCCTTAAACTCCACAGCCTGAATTATCATGAAGTATAACTCCGCGTCCTTCCAAACAGCTTTGACAACTTGGAGTGCAGACATCAACGTCCCGCCAACTCCTCGCATACCCACGAACCTCATTTCCTGCTCGGTATTCTGGCCCAACGTGATCTCTTTGGACTGGCAATCAATCAAGTCATGCTGCTCCACGAGCCAGTCCATACCAAATATCACGTCGAATTCCGATATCGGCAATACAGATGCAATTAAGCAGAAATCCCGACTTCCTATTTGCACTGCCACATCGCAAGCTTGATCCGCAAGCATCAAACAACCATTCGACAACACCACCCTGACGCTATCTGTCTTTACACGCCTAGGTATCCCAAGCTGCACTATGAACTCCTTAGGCAGAAAAGAATGCGACGCACCTGTATCAAATAGTGCTCGCGCCAGCGTGTTCCGAATCATCACAAAGCTTGTGACGATCATGTCACACTCACAAACCACATACAACTATGTAATAAACAAAGCATGCAAGCAATACAATGCTCAAAAACTTAACTCGTACCTGTGACCACGTCACTTTGCTTGATGGCCTCCTGCAGGCCAAGATTGTAGACCCGTGGCTGCGCTTGAGATGCAGAGGATTCCACCACTGCTTTGCCATTCTCAGTATATGACGCTCCCACCTTCTTTTCACTCTTTGGCGGCACCCGACACTCACGAGTTATATGCCCCACCCATCCCTAATTAAAGCATGTACGAGTATCTGGCCTTGACGTGGCCCCCGACGTTGCTCCCGATGCAACTGAAGAAGGAGCTTGTACCGCCGTCTTAGACTTCTTACCACATTTCTTCTTATAAAATGACTTTGCCGGTCGGGGCACCTTGAACTCCGGCTGTGTCACAGCCAAGGACCTCTTCCCATGCACCCTTTTCATATCTTTTTCCAGCGCGCACGCAGTGTCGACCAACACCTGGAAGCCTTGGTTCACAGAACTAGAAAGCAGGAACCTTAACTCGTCCCGCAGTCCTTCATAGAACCTATTTGTCTTCCTCCGCTCCTCAACAAAAATAGAACCCCCATACCGCCCCAAGTGTGTAAACTCATGCAGGTACATTTCCACACTGCCTACTCCTCGCGTTAGCCTTTGGAATTCATTCTCCATGGCAAAGCGCTGTGCCGCCGGAAGGTTCTTTGCCTGGAAGAGTCGAAAAAATTCCTCCATGGACACTTTTGTCAATGGTCTACCCGCCAAATGGTGTAACTCCATCTCATCCCACCACAAACGAGCTTCGCCTTGCAATAAGAAGTTAGCTAAGGTGACCTTCTGATTCTCCTCTGACCCAATCGCCGTCATTATCTGCTTGACGCGCGATAACCAATCTTCAGCCTGCGCAGGAGATCCCACTCCCGATAATGTAGGCGGATGAAAGCTCATGAACTGCTTCAACTACCGTTTAGCTGCCCGAGGGTCCATAGCCGCAACATGTTCTAGCCTTTCCGCCACATGTTCTGGCCTCAATGCCAGCTGTGCCTGCCCAATCGGCTGGGTTTAGATCATGGCAAACAAAGCCTCAGCAACTAATCGTACAGTTTCCGCAGAAGGCGGAGGTGTCGGCACCTCAGTTGGTGTCGTACTTTCATCAGAATGCTGATGCTCCGACTGCCCAGCTCCACTTCGTGTCACTTAAAGGTGAACAAGACACACACATTAGCGACCGTACGCAAGCAATATCAACAAGATAGGAACGCGCAGATTCCTCAAACACATGTATTTTCATTCATACAGTGGACATTCAGGAGTTCAATCGTGTTAACTTGGTTAGCACAAACACATGCTTGCAACCCCACAAAAGAAGTTGATTGCCACTTAGATATCTGCAAGGAGAGAATAACCAAACTAACAATTCATCAAGGCAAGTATACATATCGAAATGCAGCTAGGGGACACAAGTGTCGTATTGAAATCCGGGAACAGTTGAGTAAGCTTACTCACACGAAATCTATTATTTTATCGACGGAAAAATTAAGTTTTTTTAGAAGAAAGCTAAACGTGCTAAAGGAAGAGAACTACTTGCAATGAAAGAGAGCTACTTGCATGAAAAGCTAAAGAGAGCTAACAGAGCGATTAACTTAAGCTTAGTAACGATGAAAGGGAAAATGCACTCGATCAGAAATCACCTCGGCAAGAGTTGTTAGAAAAATACGATAAATAAACCTTAGCTAATTAGGGTAAAAGTCCTTGACCGTGGAGGTTCCATGATTATTGACACGCTTCTCTCGAAGGCCGTGCCTAACTGAGTTTAGGAAGGTCCGACCGACTTTCGCCTAAATCGGAGGCCTAAAACTCGCTTTACGCGGTGAACCCCTCTATTGGATTTTACTCCAATCCGGGAGATTTGAACGTCTGCCTCTCTCGAGGGGTGCGAACAACTCCCTTTACTCTTGAGTGATCATTTCAAACTTTCGGCCTCTCGGCTAGCCCAGAATGAAAGAAAAGGTGGAGAGTATATATCGATGATATACCTCCAACCCGTGATAAATCAAGAGTAATTCAAAGCTAAACCCTAAAAAGAAAAGGTACGATTCAAAGCATCATAACCTAATCACTCGAACCTCGGATCTTTAAGATCGAGTACATGGAGGATTAGTTAATCATGGTGAGGTGGAAGAGGGGGGATGAGTAGAAGAAAAATATTGAAAATAGAGCAGGAACGAAAAAGAAAACAACACTTTTTATTAATGGAAACAAAGATCTTACAGCTTGAAAACTAGAGGTTACAAGTGCATGGAAAGGTAAGCTACGCTATCATTAACATTATACTACAGAACGAAGCTACGAACTAATACAGGGAAAGCATAAAGATAGAGCTACGAACTAAAAATGAAAAGACATGCTTAAAAGTTCAGAAATACAAAGGACAGAACCTCCCCTCTCAAAGCGAAAAGTTGTCATTAAACCCCTGGAGTTGGGCTCTATTTATAGAATTGTTCGGGTCGGGTCACGCCCCCTGTCACGCCCTGGTCGGGCGTGACCCTGGGGCGTGACACATTCGGCGCGACTTTTTCGGGCAGGAATTGAATTCTGACGGAGTTGTTGCGGTACACGCCCACAAGTCACGCCCTGGCAGGGCGTGTACTTGGGGCGTGTTGTTTGCGGCGTGACTTTGTTGAGCTGAAATTGAATGCTGGAGGTGACGGGCGGAATTGCTGAAGTACACGCCCATATGTCATGCCCGGGTCAGGCGTGACCCTGGGGCGTGACACTTTCGGTGCGACGGTGGAGCGGGAAAAACGAGCGCGCTGCGGCGATTCCTCGGAACCTGGGGACACGCCTCTAGTACATGCCCGTGTCGGGTGTGACACGGGCGTGACCGAGGGCGTGTACACTAAGTTTCCACGGAATGCAGTTTCGGACCAATTGCTTCATTCCTCTGGGTTACACGCCCTAGGTACACGCCCTGGTAGGGCGTGACCGGGGGGGCGTGTCACAGCAAACTTCGGCTGAAAGCCGTGAAAACCTGCAAAAAGCAGAAAAAAACATTAGCAACAAAAATATATACAAAGGGGAATCAAAACAAGTACTTTACAAGACATGATTTGCTCTAAAACCTCGAAAATATCCTAATAAAATTGAATGCAAACCGTATTATCAAATTCCCCCAAGCTTAAGTTTTGCTTGTCCCCAAGCAAAGATATAAAGACAAGCTAATCATAAAAAGTGACTAATTCAAAAAGTTTTAATTATACTCACACAAGTACTATGCAAAATTTTTGGCAGGGAGAATGTAAAACGTAAATCTAAAACAATTATATAGGTATTGTTTAACTTTTATAAATTTTACTTAATAAAAATAAATCATCCAGAATTTTGACGAAATTCTTTAAATAGATTTGAGCAAGACAATGACAATGAAAAGAACGTATTGAGTTATTACTAGATCCAAGCAACGCATTATAATTATATCTATTAAATAACAAAAATCTAAGTTTAAATCCAAAACTAAAACTGATTTACTCTTCTTCTTTTCTTAGTTGTTAAATAAAATAAAAAAAAAAGCGTGAATCAAAAGGACTTAATAGGACCGAAATGTTTGGTTTAGGAATATGCATAGGAGTGGAATTCAAATATAAACATGGAGGCTTAAAAATCACACTAAACCAAAACAACGAGTTTCAAAAAAAATAAATTTATTTTAAACAAAATATGCATAAATAAATTTTTTTTTTGTTTTTCTTTATAATTATTTATCCTCCTTTTTTTGTATTATTATTTTTATTCATTTGTTCTTTTTTTTTTCAATGCATTGCTTTTGAGTACACTTTTTTCAACAATTTCTCCAAAGACTTGATTGTCTCCAAAGATAACACAAAATTTCCTATCAAAAAAAATTAGTGTGATTAGATAGGTAGGAATTTGGGCTTTGGTGAAAATGAAATGCTGTGTGGAGTTATCAAATGAATTTGGAAAAAAGGCTCAAAAACGGCTAACTAGTGGTAAAAGATTTTAGGTTGGCAGGAAAGCTCAAACGTAAACAAAAATGGCCTAAATCATTTTCACGCTTTTTTTTTAAAATTTATTTAAAACATAGAGTCGATAAATTTCAAAAAGCAAGTTCGAGATAATAAAAGAAGATTGATGAAATTATCTTGAAAATAAGAATAATATGTGACTTGGATCGTTCATATCTACTACGTTATTCAAAATTTGTTCTTACAAAAATTATCTAAAGACGAAAAGGAAAATAGTAGATGATAAATTTTTAGAGAAAGTAAAGAAAATAAAGAACGAAAAACCATAATAGAAATGCACGTTTTAGAGAAATATTTTACCTTAACATGCTACCGTGAATTAGAAACACAGCATGACCAACATTTTACTTGTGAAATATGATTAAAAAAATGATTAGAAAAATTATAATTAACTACGTTGTTTATAAAGAAATTTGAGAAAAACAAAACATAAACATGGGGTACTTATTGAAATACCAAGATGCAGTTATATATAGATAATAATTTTTTTTTGGATGTTTTGGATATTGACAAAACAAAAAGAAGGAGGAAGTCCTCCCCCAAGCTTAAAATCTACATTGTCCGCAATGGAGAAGGAGGTTGGAGAACGAGAGAAAAGTAAAGGACAGAAATGAAAGACATAATGGAAAAAAAACAGGTACTTCCCCGGTTTTATTATGCAGGGCAAGTTGAGTGATGCCGCTCCTCCATGCCTGTGCTGTGGATCTTCATGAAACGTCGTCCGGCGGACTTTGTCATGGAAGCAGAATCGTTGGAGCAGGCGATCGCAGAAGTTTCAGCTTGCCGGAGCCATTCGGGGCAAAAAGTGAAAAATAAAGAAAACAGAAAAAGATAACTTGGGTTGCCTCCCAAGAGCGCCCTTTGTTTAAAGCGTCGTTTGAGCTCGACGCATCAAAATAAGAGTGTCCCAAATATTGTTTAAAAATAAAGTTCGAATAAAGTTCAAAGTTGAGGAGAAAAATAAAGTTCAGATTAATCAAATGTCAGGACCGGAAAGATAGAGTTAATAGGGTTAAGACTGACATCATCACAGAAATACAGTTTAAGACGCTGACCATTCACTTTGAAAGTACCCTTATCAGGGTGGGAAATCAAAACAGTATCATAAGAAAAGACTTCTAAAACAGTAAAAGGCCCAGACCAACGTGATTTTAATTTACCCGGGAATAAACGTAAACAAGAATTATAAAGAAGCACTTGGTCGCCCGGCTTAAAGATTTTTGGGTGCCTAAGATGTCGATCGTGTAAACGTTTCGTCCGCTCTTTATAAAGTCTGTTATTTCCATACGCGTAAGAGCGCCACTCGTCGAGTTCGTTAAGTTGAAATTTTCTAAAATCGCCGACGGAGTGGGGATCGAAGTTTAAAAATCGTAAGGCCCAAAAGGCGCGGTGCTCTAATTCTACGGGTAAATGACACGACTTTCCATAAACCAACCGATATGTCGTACATCCGAGGGCGGTTTTGTACGCTGTTCGGTAGGCCCATAGAGCATCGTCTAATTTGGCTGACCAGTCTTTTCTAGATGTTGAAACAGACTTTTCTAAAATTCTTTTTATTTCCCTATTGACTACTTCGACTTGTCCGTTAGTTTGGGGGTGGTAGGCAGTGGAAAGCTTATGAGTAACGCCATATTTAGTTAGAATTTTTGAAAATTGTGCATTACAGAAATGGGAACCCCTATCACTAACGATAGCGCGCGGCGTACCGAATCGAGAAAATAATTTTTTGAGGAAATTAACTACGACTCGGGCGTCATTCGTAGGAAGAGCTTGGGCTTCGGCCCAATGCGAAACATAATCAACGACAACTAAAATGTACTTATTCCCGAAGCTAGAAGGAAAAGGGCCGACAAAATCAATCCCCCAGAGGTCGAAAACTTCGCACTCTAGGAAATAATTTTGTGGCATTTCATTTTTATTCAAAATATTCCCCGACCGTTGGCAACTATCACACCTACTCACAAAGGCATGCGCGTCTTTAAACAGGGTAGGCCAGTAAAAACCCGCGCTTAACACTTTGTGAGCGGTGCGAGCAGCTTGATAGTGCCCACCTGTCGGTCCTTCATGCAAATGTTTAATAATATCTAATCCTTCATCAAAAGAAACACACCTCCTGATCACTTGGTCTGCACAGACTTTAAAAAGATGCGGGTCCTCCCAAAAATAGTTTTTTAGCTCAGAAAAGAATTTCTTCTTTTGCTGAGATGAAAACTCTTTTGGGAGCACACGGGCCACTAGATAGTTGGCGATGCGGGCAAACCAAGGAGAAGTAGATGTGTTAATTACGAAAAGCTTCTCATCAGGGAAATAGTAATGAAAAGAATTTTCATCTAATTGTTCTATAAACGGGTTTTCTAGGCGCGAAAGGTGGTCGGCGGCCAAGTTCTCGGCACCTCGCTTATCATGGATCTCTAAGTCAAACTCCTGGAGGAGTAAGACCCAGCGAATCAAGCGAGGCTTGGCATCCGTTTTAGAGAGAAGATATTTGAGGGCCGAGTGGTCCGTAAAAACAATAATTTTCGAAAGAGTAATATAAGGGCGAAATTTGTCAAAAGCGAATACTACAGCTAATAGCTCCTTCTCGGTTGTGGTGTAATTTTCCTGTGTAGAGGTGAGTGTTTTACTAGCGTAATAAATGGGGTGGAAGTTTTTGGAAATACGTTGACCTAGTACGGCTCCCACCGCATAACTACTCGCATCACACATTATTTCAAATGGAAGATCCCACACCGGAGCTATCATGATTGGCGCATTAACTAATTTTTCTTTTATTAAATTGAAGGCAGCTAGATAGAGGTCATCAAAGATGAATGGGGCGTCTTTTTCTAAGAGATGGGTAAGGGGCTTGGTGATTTTGGAAAAGTCCTTTATGAAGCGGCGGTAGAAACCCGCATGACCCAGGAAACTTCTTATGGCTTTTATGTTCGTAGGTGGCGGCAGTTTCTCGATAACTTCTATTTTCGCAACGTCTACTTCAATACCCCTTTCAGAAATTTTATGTCCCAAAACTAACCCTTCCCTCACCATAAAATGACATTTTTCCCAATTTAGGGCGGGGTTAGTTTCTTCGCATCGCTCTAAGACGTTTTCAAGGTTCTCTAAGCAACTATCGAAGGAATTCCCGAACACGGAGAAATCATCCATGAAAACTTCCATAATGCTCTCTACGTACTTGTCAAAGATGGCGAGCATACATCGTAGGAATGTAGCTGGCGCATTGCACAATCCAAACGACATTCTTCGGTAGGCGAAGGTGCCAAAGGGACAAGTAAACGTAGTTTTCTCCTGGTCCTCGGGGGAGATGGGGATTTGAAGATACCCCGAGAGGCCATCGAGAAAACAATAAAAGCTATGTCCGGAAAGTCGTTCTAAAATTTGATCAATGAACGACAAGGGGAAGTGATCCTTGCGGGTGGCGTCATTCAACTTACGGTAATCTATACACATTCGCCATCCGGTCACCGTCCGAGTCGGGATTAATTCATTATTTTCATTACTTACGACCGTTATCCCTCCCTTCTTTGGTACTACCTGTACTGCGCTAACCCACTTACTGTCGGATATAGGATAGATAATTCCTGCGTCTAACAATTTCATAACCTCGCCCTTAACTACGTCTTTCATGTTTGGGTTTATACGGCGCTGAGGTTGTATAGAGTTACGTGAATTATCTTCCATTACGATTTTATGAGTGTAGAAAGATGGGCTTATACCCTTAATATTAGATATCTGCCAAGCAATAGCTTGGCGATGCTTTTATAAAATTGAAAGAAGTTTATCCTTTTGTGCATCCGTGAGGTAGGCTGAAACTATGACAGGCAGCTTGGAGTCCTTTTCTAAGAAAGCGTATTGAAGGTGCTCTGGTAGTTCTTTCAGTTCCAAGGTAGGGGGGTCATCATATGAGGTTTTGGAAATTTGTTCTTTTTCAAAAACTATGTCCTCGTACAATTTTTTATATGTAAAATTAAAAGGGGTGTTGCTAGCGGCCATGGCGGCTTCGTGCAGCGATTCAGTTGGAAAAGTAGAAGAGGAACAGAAATCAAAAAATTCTTTTTCAAAATCAGAGGGGCGGGTGGAGGATTCTTCACTTAGGTGTAGAGATTCAGTTGGAAGAGGAGGAGAGGAACAAAAATTGGAAAATTCTTTTTCAAAATCAGAGGTGGGAGAGAAGGATTCTTCACTTACGGTATCCATGAAAAAACAGGAGTCATCATTAGCTAGTGTGTTCTTCATCGAGGGGGTGATAGAGAAAGTTACCTCATCGTCGCCCACTCGAAGGAAGAGCTTACCATTGCTTACATCAATGATAGCTCGGGAGGTGGCAAGGAAGGGTCGGTCAAGGATGAGGGGAACCTCGACGTCTTCTTCGATGTCCAAAATGACAAAGTCCACCGGGAAGATGAACTTGTCAACTTTGACTAGGACGTCCTCCACTATTCCTAACGGGTATTTGACTGACCTGTCGGCTAGCTGGATACTCATGCGTGTGGGGTTGAGACTACCAATTCCTAACTTTTCAAACAACGAGAGTGTCATAAGATTAATACTCGCACCTAAGTCGGCTAAAGTGTGTTTGACAAAGAGATCACCAAAGACACACGGGATAGAGAAACTACCCGGGTCACTGATTTTCTATGGTAATCCATTTGTCAAAACCGCCGAGCACGCGACATTTAACGTGACATGAGAAAGGTTCTCTAACTTCTTCTTGTTGGTTAGGAGGTCCTTAAGGTATTTTGCGTACTTAGACATCTGGGATATGGCTTCGTGGAAAGGCAGATTTATGTGGATTTGTTTACACATTTCTAAAAAACGGGTGTATTGATCATCCTGTCGTTGTTTATTAAGTTCGGAAGGGTATGGCGGGGATGGATTATTTTTAAAGGTGGGTGGTGGAGTGAGTTGTTGTTCTAAAATAGGAGTGATACTTTCTTCGGCAGAGGGTGGAATTTTTAAAACGGGAACGGAGCTTTGATTTTTTAAAACGGGAGCGGAGCTTGCCTCGGGTTCTTCACTTACCATACCAGGAACTTTCTTCCCACTCCGA
The DNA here is from genome assembly GCA_039583875.1 of Platanthera guangdongensis. NCBI lineage: Eukaryota > Viridiplantae > Streptophyta > Magnoliopsida > Asparagales > Orchidaceae > Platanthera > Platanthera guangdongensis. The sequence goes on along the minus strand of CM077166.1, from coordinate 102,359,490 downwards.
AGAGTTATAGCTTTCGCTTGCTCTCTCGGGTTGGGCTCGGTATTGGAAGGAAGAGACCCTACGGGTCGCTCAGAAATCATTTTAGCGAGCTGTCCTACCTGTTTTTCTAAGTTTTTAACACTTCCGGTTAAGGTCCTAATCGTAGCGTCATTAGCATTCATGTATTTTGAAAACACTTCCTCCAAATTTGGAGGTTTTGGAAAACTTTGAGGAGGTGGTGGTGGAGCAGAAAAATCACTTTGCGGTGGCGGGCGCACAGCATTCGATGGATTGCTCCACGAAAAATTCGGATGATTTCTTAACGCAGGATTATAACTATTCGGAAAATTAAAACCAGGAGGATGATAATTTGCAGCAGAAAAATTATTAAAAGCAGTTCTAGGCATATTATTTACATAATCCAAATGTTCGGCGGGAGGAGTTGCATATTCCCATACCTGAGGGGCGGAGGCAGTAGTCATCTCCGTAATTTTTTTGCTTAATATTTCAACTTGCAGTGCGAGTTGTGAGACGTTGTCCACTTCAAAGAGACCTGCAGGTTTGTTTGGGCGGGACCTAGGCACATTCCACTGGTAAGTGTTCATGGCCATGTCTTCAAACAGCTCAAGAGCTGCTTCCGGGGTCTTATGGTTTAAAGTACCGCCAGAAGCTGCGTCTATCATTTGCTTCGTGCTTTGATTTAGCCCATTATAAAACGTCTGCACCTGCAACCATACAGGCAGAGCGTGATGTGGGCATCGTCTTAATAATTCTTTAAATCTTTCCCAGGTTTCATAAAGGGTCTCTGAGTCTATTTGTCCAAAGGCAGAAATGTCATTCCTAAGTTTAGCAGTTTTAGCAGGCGGAAAATACTTGGCCAAAAATTTTTCAGTTAATTGCGTCCAAGTAGTTATGCTATTTTTAGGAAGGGTGTTCAGCCACTGCTTAGCCTTAATTCTAAGAGAGAAAGGAAATAATCTTAGCCTAATAGCATCATTTGTGACACCATTTATCTTGAAGGTGTCACAAATCTCAAGAAAGCTGGCTATGTGTGCGTTCGGGTCTTCATCTTGAAGCCCGTCAAATTGCACATACTGCTGCACCATTTGAATTATGCTAGGCTTCAGTTCGAAATTATTATTATTTATTGCAGGGCGAACTATACTAGTTTCTGTACCCTCAAGATTTGGTCGTGCATAATAGGACATAGGCCTTTGCACGACTTCCTCCACGTTGGGTTTTGCCATTCTTAAGGTAGAAAATGACTCGGAATCCTCAACCGACACTTGGGTAGTAGGGCCTTGAAATCGTGATCTTCTCCGAAGTGTACTCTCAATTTCGTGGTCCAGGTCCAAAGTAACCGATAGACTACCGCGGGTCATACACTAGAAGAAAAGAGGAGAAGTAAGACTAAAAAGTAAAAGAGCTAATAAAGTTGGAAAAATTTTTTGAAATAGATTTTTTTATGTTTTAACTCCCGAACTTCCCAAGGGCTACCCGGTGAAGGGTTCGCAAGGTACTAGACAAGATAGTGGCATTTAGAGCCACTTTGCCCTTTTCGAGAGAGTTAGGTGGTGTAGAAAATTTTGTGATGTGGGTTTCTATTAAGAATGCGGTAATTAAAATCCAGCCATTTATCTCTGTGCGAGTAGGCGGAAATTAAAAGCTATACTCACGCACTCGACAGAAAATTAAAACACACCCACTCTACAGAAAGTAAACACACTCTACTGAAATAAAGCCTGCCAATTAACTCAAGTGAGTAGGCGGAAAAATAAAATACGCACACTTGCTTGAAATAAATCCAGCCAATTAACTCAAGTGAGTAGGCAGAAAAATTAAAAATACGCACACTTAACAAAATCCAGCCATTTAACTCAAGTGAGTAGGCGGAAAAAATTTAAGAAGGAGGCTGAGAAAGAGAAGTGATAAAATTAATATATTCGCGTTTTCATTTTATCAACAAGCGTTGCTTCCCTGGCAACGACGCCAAAAACTTGATTGCCACTTAGATATCTGCAAGGAGAGAATAACCAAACTAACAATTCATCAAGGCAAGTATACCTATCGAAATGCAACTAGGGGACACAAGTGTCGTATTGAAATCCGGGAACAGTTGAGTAAGCTTACTCACACGAAATCTATTATTTTATCGACGGAAAAATTAAGTTTTTTTAGAAGAAAGCTAAACGTGCTAAAGGAAGAGAACTACTTGCAATGAAAGAGAGCTACTTGCATGAAAAGCTAAAGAGAGCTAACATAGCGATTAACTTAAGCTTAGTAACGATGAAAGGGAAAATGCACTCGATCAGAAATCACCTCGGCAAGAGTGGTTAGAAAAATACGATAAATAAACCTAAGCTAATTAGGGTAAAGGTCCTTGACCGTGGAGGTTCCATGATTATTGACACGCTTCTCTCAAAGGCCTTGCCTAACTGAGTTTAGGAAGGTCCGACCGACTTTCGCCTAAATCGGAGGCCTAAAACTCGCTTTACGCGGTGAACCCCTCTATTGGATTTTACTCCAATCCGGGAGATTTGAACGTCTGCCTCTCTCGAGGGGTGCGAACAACTCCCTTTACTCTTGAGTGCTCATTTCAAACTTTCGGCCTCTCGGCTAGCCCAGAATGAAAGCAAAGGTGGAGAGTATATATCGATGATATACCTCCAACCCGTGATAAATTAAGAGTAATTCAAAGCTAAACCCTAAAAAGAAAAGGTACGATTCAAAGCATCATAACCTAATCACTCGAACCTCGGATCTTTAAGATCGAGTACATGGAGGATTAGTTAATCATGGTGAGGTGGAAGAGGGGGGATGAGTAGAAGAAAAATACTGAAAATAGAGCAGGAACGAAAAAGAAAACAACACTTTTTATTAATGGAAACAAAGATCTTACAGCTTGAAAACTGGAGGTTACAAGTGCATGGAAAGGTAAGCTACGCTATCATTAACATTATACTACAGAACGAAGCTACGAACTAATACAGGGAAAGCATAAAGATAGAGCTACAAACTAAAAATGAAAATACATGCTTAAAAGTTCAGAAATACAAAGGACAGAACCTCCCCTCTCAAAGCGAAAAGTTGTCACTAAACCCCTGGAGTTGGGCTCTATTTATAGAATTTTTCGGGTCGGGTCACGCCCCCTGTCACGCCCTGGTCGGGCGCGACCCTGGGGCGTGACACATTCGGCGTGACTTTTTCGGGCAGGAATTGAATTCTGACGGAGTTGTTACGGTACACGCCCACAAGTCACGCCCTGGCAGGGCATGTACCTGGGGCGTGTTGTTTGCGGCGTGACTTTGTTGAGCTGAAATTGAATGCTGGAGGTGACGGGCGGAATTGATGAAGTACATGCCCATATGTCACGCCCAGGTCATGCGTGACCCTGGGGCGTGACACTTTCGGTGCGACGGTGGAGCGGGAAAAACGAGCGAGCTGCGGCGATTCCTCGGAACCTGGGGACATGCCTCTAGTACACGCCCGTGTCGGGTGTGACACGGGCGTGACCGAGGGCGTGTACACTAAGTTTCCACAGAATACAGTTTCGGACCAATTGCTTCATTCCTCTGGGTTACACGCCCTAGGTACACGCCCTGGTAGGGCGTGACCGGGGGGGCGTGTCACAACAAACTTCGGCTGAAAGCCGTGAAAACCTGCAAAAAGCAGGAAAAAAACATTAGCGACAAAAATATATACAAAGGGGAATCAAAACAAGTACTTTACAAGACATGATTTGCTCTAAAACCCCGAAAATATCCTAATAAAATTGACCGCAAACCGTATTATCAGAAGTCGACCATGACTATGAAAGGGAAAGACCAAGACAGCTGATACCAAAAATGTAACAACCCCATCCATTTACATAGTATATACTAGAAGGTCCGGCCGGGGCCCCATGACATATACCACAAAACAAGCGGTGAAGTTACGGTATGATACCAGAGTAACGCAACGCACCCTAACACATGACATTATAGCGGAAGACTAAACACTAAACTTGAACTCCACAACTGAATGTCCAACATATCAAAACTCCACATTTAGATATCACATTGGAATGGTTTACAAATACAAACAGTTGGCCTTATGGCCTTACAGGGCTTTCACAACAGTGGCCTCAACATTGGCGCGCAGGACGGCCACGTATAAATAAAACACATCAGTTTAAAAGTTTAGCCTTTGAGGGCTAGCAGCAGCAGTAGCAAAGGCAATAGGGACTTCAGCTCTTATGCATCCCGCTTAGCTCTCCAACACGTGCATAGGGACAGCCCACCCAACGGTGGAAAACAGAGGCAACGGCCAGCATTCAGCTAACCAAATTATAACGACCCTACCCATTTTCTGGGGCAGCGTACTCTTCCCTACAGGCATAGCATTTCACAAGCATATATATATCGTATATAATGTGCTTTCATGCACACATTCCATCAAAACCGTCAGCAACTCGGCCCGATGATCCGTGCACTTAGGGCACGTTCTTGGTCTACCGACAAACCAGTTGCCCACCACCGTATCAGGGTCGCAACATAATGGTAAAACATTGAGCATGTTCTCCATGGCGTGCAGCCGGAGTTCTAGTCGTAATGCACTGGGATTGGCCAGTAGACCCCCATTGTGTCATGGCGCGCAGGCCTACGACTCTTGATATGCACTCCAATAGACCGCACTTTCAGGTCTCACGTCAGATGGACATAGCGCAGGTTGGATAATCCACCCCCCGTTGCTCAAATCTCTTTGCCATCACCGAGCACAGGGTACTCGCGGCTATATCAAAGGCGCGGGTCGGTTTCACCGATCCTGTTCTGGCATTCAAGCCTGGATGCTTTCCTGGGTGCACCAGTACTTACTCTTATACCCATTTCATCTCACACATTAGTGGGTCTTTCCTGCGTGCACCAGTACTTCCTGTTACCTACAAATATCACAAATGTTAAGGGTATTTCCATGGATTACCATGCCAGTACTTCCTGCAACTTCCCTTCACAGGGCCACCCATGAAAACCAAGCATTACAAAGGGTATTTCCTGGCCTTCCAATCCAGTACTTCCTGCTACTCCCCTTCACTGGCATAACCCATAGCATAAGCATTATACGGGTATTTTCCTGGACTACCACTCCAGTACTTCCTGTTACTTCCCTTCACAGTCTCAACCCGTCGACTCCTACACTACACGTTTATTACTGAGTTTTCTCTGGTGCGTATGCAACATCACCAATCAAGACCAACCTGTCCAGATGGGCTTCACACAGCATGCATATTCCGTACTCCATTTTCGAATCTATATGAGTGGGGATTCAATGAATCAACCCAAAAGATCCCATAATCAGCCACCCTTTAGTGCGGGAATCATATGAATATGCCAAAAAGGACGCCTTCACATGGCAAGGAAGAAAAGTCATTACCCTTGAAGACCGCTTCGGTGCCATGAGTTCCTAGTTAGCTAGAAAGAACTACAACAACTTTTCCTCCGCAAAGATGGCCTCGGATCTCAGCTTGACACTCTCAAGCTCCACCAGAGATCAGCCCCACTTCCTCCTCCTTCTTCTTCCTCTCCCTTTATCTTTCTAAGTTTTTAGAAATATGAAGACAATAAACATAATGAGAATTCTTTCTCAGTTTTTCGGCCTTAAGGAAGCAAGGAGGACTCTCAGTTGTTAGATCCCAGCTGAAGAAAATGGATGGCCACGAAAAAGCCGCAAACTCACTTTTTGGGTCTGACACGCCCTGTGACACGCCCGTGTCATAGGCCGTGTACTCTAAGCGGTGCACAAACTGTCTTATCCCGAAACAGGTCATGACCAGGGTACACGCCCGTGTCGGCCCAAACATGCCCGTATCACGGGGCGTGTGATTGCACTCGATGATCGTCGAGCTCATATCGTTGACTAGAGGGGGACACGCCCTCCGACACGCCCGTGTCGAAAGGTACACGCCCGTGTTACGGGCGTGTTCCCTCTGTCGACCACTTTTATCGACCAAAGACTCGAGTGTCGACATAAAGGAGGTGTCAACATAAAGGAGGTGTCGATACAAAGGAGGTGTCGACATAAAGGAGGACACGCCCTAGGGCACCCCCGTGTCACGGGGCGTGTCCCTCCCGGACACTTCATCGAATGCATTTTCATCTAACTCGTGACGTCTCCGCACCCGAGCAGGACACGGTCTGGGACACGCGCGTATCCCAGGCCGTGTCACCCAAAATTTTCCCATGCTGAAATTTGGGCTGTTACAAAAAGGCTGTGAGACAAGCTAATGCAGTAACAGCCTAAGAAGAAATAGACACAGAAATTTGGCTAAGTCCAAATGCATTGAGTGTAGCTTACTCACCCAACGCCATATAAACAGTATAAAAATCTGTTAAGTAGATTGATGTTGAGTAGTGTAACGCCCCGAAACTCAAAGGAGCAAAGGGGGACGTTTTGGGCCAGTTTTGGTTTCTGGCTGAAGGCACACGGCCTGGGACACGGGCGTGTCCCAGGGCGTGTCAAGTGTGTGTCGACACTTAGCCGTGAAATCGTCGAGTTATTCTCGACGATTCGTCGAGAGTGGGCACACGGCCTGCGACACGGGCGGGTCGCAGGGCGTGTCAACCCGTGTCGACGATCGTCAAGGTGAAATCGTCGAGATTCACTCGACGATCGTCGAGACAAGGCACACGGCCTAGGACACGGGCGTGTCCAAGGCCGTGTCGTCCAGTCGTCATTCTCCCCTCGACGAAATGTCCCGTGTACACGCCCTGGGGGCCCAGGCGTGTCAATGTGACACGGGCAAGGACACGGGCGTGTCCTAGAACTCGTGCAGTGCTCGGGTTGAAAACGGGGGAAAAATCATGGTGTACACGGCCGGCTACACGGCCGTGTCAGCTGGAACACGGGCGTGTCAGCTCGAACACGGGCGTGTTCGTTACCCGTGTGCGTGTCAGGAGATTCGATTTTGACGGCGAATGCGGCACACGGCCCTGGACACGGGCGTGTGCCAGGCCGTGTTCGGTCCAGATTGGGCATTTCAGCCCCGAATCAAAGCCGTTCGTTTCCTTGATTGAAGATCCAATGGCTGGGGGTTGTTCCTGGGAGGATATACCCGGGAGTTGACTTGAAATCCATCATTTTTTCTTACCTTTTCATCTCTCCAAACCCTTGGAGAAAGAAGAGCTAAGGCAAGAGGAAGAGGAGCTAGATCCGCCATTGGAGGAGCTTCGGAGCTCCGAATCGCAAGCCGACTCCGGATCCACGGAGGCAACGCAAGTGCGGTGATTTCTATCCGATTACTTTTCGATGGCGCCAAAGAGGAACGCAAGGGTAACGATCCTCAACTTGAGCATGAATCGCTCCTTTTCTTAGCATAGGAAGCCCGCTCTCGCGAGTTTGCGGAGAGTTGGAGGCGTTCCTTCGGGTAGATATGTAAAGTCGCCATTGTTTAGAGTCCGTATGCGAGAACGGACGTAGGCATTTTGGTTGAAGCCTACCCGGACATGTTAGTCCGGATCGGTGTTGTTGCATTGCATAAGGCCGGAGAAGACTCCGTGCTATTGGGTGTTTTTCGGGTTTTCTACGCGGTAGATTGCAGCAGGGAGCCTTGGGGACTAACCCAAAGGTGCACCCGGAAAACTGGGCGGATACGAGATCTTGCCAACTTGGTGGCCTGAGAGCCATCTTGAACATAACGGGGTTATGTGACTTGTGTTAGAATGGGACTCGGCGAAAGTTTGACCCGCGCAAATGGCTTAAATTGTCGTTGCGATGTGAGCACGGGTTAGATGGATCCGTACCCGCTCTATGTCGTTCGGGTTAGAGAGACCTAAAGTTACATGGCACTCGCCGTTGGCATAGATGTGAGTCTTCGGTGGTCAATGGCTTAAATTGACGTGACCAATACCAGGAAGACGAATTGCTCATAGGAATGGCCGTCTAAGTGGCGGTGGTGAGTCCGGAATGTTAATGGCTTTAATTGACGTAACATCGACCGGTTCACCGAGAATGTGCCCTGAGTGCACAGGACGTGTGGCCGTAAGAGCCAATGTGTGTGATGAAATGGCTATGGTTATATGCATTGCTCGCTTATGCTAATGAAATGCAGGGAAGGAGCATCGCCGCCCCGAGTTGGGGGCGGGATCGTTATAATTTGGTCAGCATTGCTGACCGTTGCCTTGTTTGCCACCGTGCGGTGGTTTGTTTGCTTGCAGGTGCAGCTGGACCAAGCGGTCAATAGCGGGCTAAAGCCCTTTTTGCGAAGCTGGCCCTCGAAGGCCCAAGTGGAAATGTTTTCTGTTTTATTCATGTATGACCGGCCTGCGTGCCGAGGTTTGTAAATCATGTATTAAACAAGTGGAACGTTCTGTAAGGCCTTAAGGCCGATTTTTGGGTATTTTGTAATAACATTCCTATTATCATATTAGTGGACATTCATGCTTGTTGCGGGGTTCTTGTGTACAACTTATTTAAACTGCTTCCGCTAGAATGCTCTGTGTAGGATGTTGAGATTGGTTGGATGGTTTCCATACGTAACCACCCGGTCTGTCTGTGGTATATGGCGTCGGGCCCCGGCCGGACCTACTGCTATATGCTATGCGACAGATAGGGGGTGTTACAATTTGGTATCAGACTACTGGTTTTGGTCGGGCTTAAAGTGAATTCGTGGGCGAATTCTTTTTAAGGGGTGGTGAGCACATTGTGTGCGTCATCGTTATAACGGTAAAAGAACCCATGAATGTCCACTTAGGAATGAAAATACACGTGTTTGAGGAACCTGCGTGTTCCTATATTTGCTGTTTGCAATGTTTTGTGGTCGCTTAACGGTGTTTTGTACCACTATAGGTGACCCGAAGTGGTGTTGGGCCGTCAGAACGCCGAGTTTCTGAGGCAAGTAGTGCACCGGATGTTGCTCCCGCAACACCTCTGTCGGCTGAAAATATAAGATTGGTGGCTGAAGCGGTGTTGGCCGTGATAAATGCGCAGCCTGGGAGGCAAGCGCAGCAGCCAGCTCCTGTGATGGAGCAAGTAACTCTTCAAGAGGCGGAGCCGAGGAGGGTGGAGCAAGTGGTTGCGGAACCAATAGTGCCAAGGAGGGCAACTGAGAGGCAGTTGAAGCATGTAATGAGCTTTAACCCTCCGTTATTCTCGGGGTTGGGAAACCCATCTCAGGCTGAAGACTGGCTCTCTAGGGTAAAGAGAGTCATGACAGCGACGGAGACGGAGGAGTGGCAAATGACCACCATCGCTACGTTCCTGCTGGACGGTGAAGCGAGGATGTGGTGGGAAGGATTGGAGCTGCATCATTTGAGAGGTAGACAACTGATAGACGTTCCGATGGAAGAGTTCTCGGGATTGTTCTTAGCAAGATACCTCCCTTCTACTCAGAGGATTTCAATGGAGAATGAGTTCCTGAAGTTGGTGTAGGGTGAGATGAGCGTGGATGAATATCTCCACGAGTTTACGCGGTTGAGTCGTTATGCTAGCTCCACCATCATGGATGAGGAGCGCAAGACTAATCGTTTTTATGAAGGCTTGAGGGATGAGCTGAGACTATTACTGTCGGGGCCAATGACGCAGGGTTTCTTAACCTTGGTCAATACTGCCCGGTCCTTGGAGAAGGACATGAAGAGTGTACAAGCGAAGAAAATCTTGGGTGAAAAGAAATCTGAGTTCAAAGTGCCGACTACTTCAAAGTCCGACTATCGGAGGTCTTTCAAGAAGCATAGGACTTCGGGTCCAGCTCCTTCTGGCGCTTCTGGGGCGACTACGGGTCGGACCCCAGGTGCGTGCTTCACTTGTGGCAAGACGGGGCATTTCGCCCGTGATTGTTGGAGCGGACGTCCTAAGTCCGAGAGGAGGCCAGGAGCTATCTACGAAGAGAAGGGAAAGGCGGTGGAGTCGACCGCATCCCACTATGCTCCGGCCCAACCAAGGGTCTACAATCTTGGTCAACAGGAGGCCATTAAACAAGCTGATGTGGTGACATGTACGATTTAATTTATAGCAAGTCAATTTCCTTTATATGCTTGTTATGCACATGTTACCTTACCACTACTTGTTTAGGATTTGTATTGATTTGCGAAAATCCGGCACGAGCACTCTTCGATACGGGAGCTTCACACTCCTTCTTGTCCGAAGGATTTATATCACGCATCGGAGTCCCTTCTTCGATGGCGAAGGATAAGTTGGATGTGTTGTTGCCCAATGGGTGTTCGATGCGAGCGGTTAGGATCTGCGATGTTAAGATTCGTATTGGGGAGCAGGAGTTCGACCTGCGGGCGTCTTTACTTCCGTTAGTGGAGTTCGACGTCATATTTGGCATGGACTGGCTCTCGGAGCAGCAGGCCCATATAGATTGCGGTAGCAAGGAAGTCAAGCTGGGAGCAAGTCGTGAGACGACGTTTACGGGCTTAAAGGGGTCGAGCAAGACGTTGATGTCTGCTCTTCAGGTGGTGAAGGCGGTTCGTGCCGGAGCAGAACTGTTCTTTACACTAGTGGAGGTTGCAAAGCCGAAGCCCGCTTTGGATTGTATTTCAGTGGTATCAGAATACCCTGATGTGTTCCCCGCAGATCTTCCTGGAGCCCCGCCTCAACGGGAGATAGATTTTACGATCGAGCTAGTGCCAGGTGCAAAGCCTGTGTCACGATCTCCGTATCGGCTAGCGCCTAAGGAAATAGCGGAGCTGAAAGTTCAACTGCAAGAGTTGTTGGAGCAAGGGTATGTGCGCCCGAGTTCTTCGCCTTGGAGCGCACCGGTCCTCTTTGTTAAGAAGAAGGACGGAAGCTTGAGATTATGTATTGATTATCGGGAGCTAAACAAGCTGACTGAGAAGAATAAGTACCCGATCCCTAGGATTGATGATCTCTTTGATCAGTTAGTCGGGTCGACGGTGTACTCGTAGTTAGATCTCAAGTCTGGGTACTATCAGCTGCGGATAAGGGAGAGTGATATCCCGAAGACAGCGTTTAGTACGAGATACGGGCATTATGAGTTTACGGTCATGCCGTTTGGGCTGACTAATGCTCCGTCAGTATTCATGGATTTGATGAACAGGACGTTCAGGGAGTACTTGGACCATTTCGTGATCGTCTTCATCGACGATATTTTGGTGTACTCGCAAAGTGAGGAAGATCACTTCAAGCATCTTCATTTGGTGTTGGAGACGCTAAGGAGAAACCAGTTGTATGCCAAGTTCTCGAAGTGCGAGTTTTGGCTATCCTCAGTGGCGTTCCTCGGGCATATAGTGAGTGGAGAGGGTATTGCTGTGGATCCGGCGAAGATTGTTGCGATACGGGAGTGGCCTGAGCTTGCTACGGTAGCAGAAGTCCGGAGCTTTTTGGGGTTCTTGCCGGCTATTATAGGCGCTTCGTAGAGAACTTCTTGCGGATAGCGCTACCTCTTACTACTTTGACGAGGAAGGAGCATAAGTTCGTTTGGACGCCGGAGTGCTCGCGAGCTTTTGAGGAATTGAAGTGTCGGTTGACCACGGCGCCTGTGCTGAGTTCGCCGGTGGGGACCGAAGGCTATGAGATATATAGCGACGCTTCAGGCAGCGGTTTGGGTTGCGTGCTATTGCAGCACGACAGCGTGATAGCTTATGGCTCGAGACAGCTAAAAGTGCACGAGAGGAATTATCCGGTCCATGACTTGGAGTTAGCGGCCGTGATTTTTGCCTTGAAGCTGTGGAGACACTATTTGTACGTTGTGAAGATTGATATCTACACCGATCACAAGAGCCTAAAGTACCTGATTGATCAGAAAGATCTGAATATACGGCAACATAGGTGGATGGAGTTCCTGGGGGACTATACATTCAAGATCCACTACGTGCCTGGCAAAGGGAATGCGGTTGCGGACGCGTTGAGTCGCCGAGCCCCAGCTCAAGCGAATTGGCTATCAGTGCATGATGAGCGGTTGGTGCAGGAGCTGGAGGCGTTGGAGATTGTTTGTGTGGATAAGCAAGCAAGTGCTGAAGCAGTTCTGAATTGGACCGAAGTGCAATATGACCTGGCTGATCGGATTCGGCAGGCTTTGGATATGGATGCTCATATGAAGCAGTTAATGATAGAGGCTCTGGATGGGTCAAATTCCCAATTCGTCGTGGAGGACGGATTGCTGTGGAGAGACGGTTGTCTGTGCGTCCCAAGCGTGGGCAATTTACGGGTGGAGTTGTTGTACGAGGCACACCATACCAAGTACTCGATTCACCCGGGGAGCACGAAGATGTACCGCGACGTCAAGAAGCTATTTTGGTGGTCGGGTTTGAAAAAGGATGTGGCGCTATACGTAGCGAAGTGCCAAACCTGCGCCTTGGTAAAGGCAGAGTGCCAAAAGCCGGGAGGATTTCTTAAGTCCTTGCCTATTCCGGAGTGGAAATTTGACGACATCTCTATGGACTTTGTGCACGGTTTGCCAAGGTCGCAAAAGGGGAACGACGCCATTTGGGTGGTCGTGGATCGATTAACGAAGGTGTCGCATTTTATTCCGCATAGGAAGGATGATCCGGTGGAGAAGCTGGCAAAGCTATATGTGGATAACATAGTACGGCTTCATGGTGTGCCCCGCAGCATCGTGAGTGACCGAGATGGGCGGTTTACGTCCAATGATTGGAGGCTGGTGCAGCAAATGTTGGGAACAAAGCTGAAGTTTAACACAACCTTCCATCCGCAAACGGATGGGCAGACCGAGAGGGTCAATAGAACCATGGAAGACATGCTTCGCATGTGTGTCTTGGATTTCAGAAAGCAATGGGAAGACCACCTTTATTTGGTGGAGTTCGCATACAACAACAGCTACCAAGCAAGTATTCCGATGGCGCCCTTCGAGGCCCTATATGGTAGAAGATGTCGCACGCCGTTGTCTTGGATAGAAACAGGTGAGTCAAAGTTGTATAAGTGATCGAAAGTAGAGGGTGCTACTTCTTTGGTGAGAACCATTCGGGAGAGGTTGCTTATCGCTCAGGACCGGCAAGCAAAGTACTATAATGCCAAGCACAGGAACGTGGAGTTCGCTGTGGGCGATTATGTATACTTAAAGATCAAGCCATTCAAGGGTGTCTCGCGGGTGCGGCGATTGAAAAAGCTAAGCCCGAGGTACCTTGGACCGTTCGAGGTTCTGGAGAGAGTTGGAGAAGCGGCCTATAGGTTGAAGCTTTCAGTGGAGCTAGGTGGTTTACACGATGTATTCCACATTTCGGTACTTCGGAAGGCGGTGCAAGAGCCTACGCAAGTGATCGCGGTCGATCAAGTGCCGGTGGATAGTGGGCTAACGACAAAGGTAAAGCCCGTGCGGATTGAGGACTCGGAGGTCAAGCGGCTACGCAATAAAGAGATCAGGATGGTCAAGGTCCGGTGGGACAATTGCGGTCGTGAGGAACTATCCTGGGAGCGAGAGCAGACTATGCTTGACGAGTATCCGGAGTTGTTCCGCTCAGGTACAAATGTTGTTTTTATATATCTTTCCTTTATGTAATTTCGTGGGCGAAATTCTTTTAAGAGGGGGAGAGTTGTAACGCCCCGAAACTCAAAGGAGCAAAGGGGGACGTTTTGGGCCAGTTTTGGTTTTTGGCTGAAGGCACATGGCCTGGGACACGGGCGTGTCCCAGGGCGTGTCAAGTGTGTGTCGACACTTAGCCGTGAAATCGTCGAGTTATTCTCGACGATTCGTCGAGAGTGGGCACACGGCCTGCGACACGGGCGGGTCGCAGGGCGTGTCGACACGTGTCGACGATCGTCAAGGTGAAATCGTCGAGATTCACTCGACGATCGTCGAGACAAGGCACACAGCCTAGGACACGGGCGTGTCCAAGGCCGTGTCGTCCAGTCGTCGTTCTCCCCTCGACGAAATGTCCCGTGTACACGGCCTGGGGGCCCAGGCGTGTCAATGTGACACGGGCAAGGACACGGGCGTGTCCTAGAACCCGTGCAGTGCTCGGGTTGAAAACGGGGGAAAAATCATGGTGTACACGGCCGGCTACACGGCCGTGTCAGCTGGAACACGGGCGTGTCAGCTCGAACACGGGCGTGTTCATTACCCGTGTGCGTGTCCAGGAGATTCGATTTTGACGGCGAATGCGGCACACGGCCCTGGACACAGGCGTGTGCCAGGCCGTGTTCGGTCCAGATTGGGCATTTCAGCCCCGAATCAAAGCCGTTCGTTTCCTTGATTGAAGATCCAATGGCTGGGGTTGTTCCTGGGAGGATATACCCGGGAGTTGACTTAAAATCCATCATTTTTTCTTACCTTTTCATCTCTCCAAACCCTTGGAGAAAGAAGAGCTAAGGCAAGAGGAAGAGGAGCTAGATCCGCCATTGGAGGAGCTTCGGAGCTCCGAATCGCAAGCCGACTCCGGATCCACGGAGGCAACGCAAGTGCGGTGATTTCTATCCGATTACTTTTCGATGGCGCCAAAGAGGAACGCAAGGGTAACAATCCTCAACTTGAGCATGAATCGCTCCTTTTCTTAGCATAGGAAGCCCGCTCTCGCGAGTTTGCGGAGAGTTGGAGGCGTTCCTTCGGGTAGATATGTAAAGTCCCCGTTGTTTAGAGTCCGTATGCGAGAACAGATGTAGGCATTTTGGTTGAAGCCTACCCAGACATGTTAGTCCGGATCGGTGTTGTTGCATTGCATAAGGCCGGAGAAGACTCCGTGCTATTGGGTGTTTTTCGGGTTTTCTACGCGGTAGATTGCAGCAGGGAGCCTTGGGGACTAACCCAAAGGTGCACCCGGAAAACTGGGCGGATACGTGATCTTGCCAACTTGGTGGCCTGAGAGCCATCTTGAACATAACGGGGTTATGTGACTTGTGTTAGAATGGGACTCGGCGAAAGTTTGACCCGCTCAAATGGCTTAAATTGTCGTTGCGATGTGAGCACAGGTTAGATGGAGCCATACCCGCTCTATGTCATTCGGGTTAGAGAGACCTAAAGTTACATGGCACTCGCCGTTGGCATAGATGTGAGTCTTTGGTGGTCAATGGCTTAAATTGACGTGACCAATACCAGGAAGACGAATTGCTCATAGGAATGGCCGTCTAAGTGGCGGTGGTGAGTCCGGAATGTTAATGGCTTTAATTGACGTAACATCGACCGGTTCACCAAGAATGTGCCCTGAGTGCACGGGACGTGTGGCCGTAAGAGCCAACGTCTGTGATGAAATGGCTATGGTTTTATGCATTGCTCGCTTATGCTAATGAAATGCAGGGAAGGAGCATCGCCGCCCCGAGTTGGGGGCGGGATCATTATAATTTGGTCAGCATTGCTGACCGTTGCCTTGTTTGCCACCGTGCGGTGGTTTGTTTGCTTGCAGGTGCAGCTGGACCAAGCGGTCAATAGCGGGCTAAAGCCCTTTTTGCGAAGCTGGCCCTCGAAGGCCCAAGTGGAAATGTTTTCTGTTTTATTCATGTATGACCGGCCTGCGTGCCGAGGTTTGTAAATCATGTATTAAACAAGTGGAACGTTCTGTAAGGCCTTAAGGCCGATTTTTGGGTATTTTGTAATAACATTCCTATTATCATATTAGTGGACATTCATGCTTGTTGCGGGGTTCTTGTGTACAACTTATTTAAACTGCTTCCGCTAGAATGCTCTGTGTAGGACGTTGAGATTGGTTGGATGGTTTCCATACGTAACCACCCGGTCTGTCTGTGGTATATGGCGTCTGGCCCCGGCCGGACCTACTGCTATATGCTATGCGACGGATAGGGGGTGTTACAAGTAGAACTTACTCACTCAACGCCAAGGAGCAGAAAAATCTGGCTATGGCAGAAAGTGTTGAGTGAGACATGCTCACTCAACGCTCTCAATGCCATAATTCAGAAAATTTGGTGAAAGAAAAAAGCATTGAGTGAGACAATCTCACTCAACGCTTAAGATGCTGAAGAAGCATGAAATTGATCAAGACAGAAAGCGTTGAGTTAGGAGTGCTCACTCAATGCTCTCAGCGACTAAAATACAGAAAGCATGGCTAAGGCATAAGATATTGAGTGAGACGTGCTCACTCAATGCTCTCAACGCCAAGCATGCAGAAATGGCTGAAGAATAAGCTAAGGCAAAAAACGTTGAGTGTGGCTTTCTCACTCAACGCTATCAACCCATAGATCGATAGAATTCTATCTAAGTGCCTTGGCATTGTGTGAAGCTCATTAACTCAACGCCTACTCTACTAATGCTTGATTTTGGCTATGTCCACAGGTGCTGACATCAGCAAGTCAACAAGTCAACATTATTCAAGCTGATAGCGGGAAAGCTACAGTACATGACAAAAATTGCCACATAGCTACTATACGACAGTTAGCGTTAAAGCAAGGTTGTTGCTGGCCATTAATGGTGTGGGTACGACTACTAAAAGAGCCATTGGATTGCAAAGAATAAAAGGAGAAGCCTTTTTACGGAAAAAGGAGTTGTTAGTGTTGTTCTTCTTCATTGTCATTGTTGCTATGACTAAAGAACAGGAAGCTCAAGACAGCAAGTCTGAAAGCTAAACAAATTAGCTGATTGTCTTCTCCATCGACATCAGCATGATCAAAGCAAATCTTAGAAGGAAGAAAGCAGGATATCTGATAGTACGTTTTGCAGTCAATAATATTCAGGTATTTTCTGGTTTTTAGAGCACAAATCATGTCTTACAAGTGCTTATATTGACCCCCATTTGTAAATATTATTGTCACTAATGTGTTTTCTGCATTTTGCGGGTTTTCATGGCTTTCAGCCGAATTTTGATGTTACACGTCCCAAGGTCACGCCCTACCAAGGCGTGTACCTAGGGCGTGTAACCCAGAGGAATGAAGCTACCGGTCTGAAACTGTATTTCTTGGAAACTCAATGTACACGCCCTCTGTCACGCTCGTGTCACCACTACACGGGCGTGTTCCAGAGACGTGTCCCCAGGTTCCGAGGAATCGCCGCAGCACGCTCTTTTTCTCGCTCCACCGTCACGCCGAATGTGTCACGCCCCATAACATGCCCTGGTCGGGCGTGACATATGGGTGTGTAACTCAACTACGACGGTCGTCACCTCCAACATTCAATTTCAGCCCAAAAAGTCACATTGAATGTGTCACGCCCCCGGTACACACCAAACCCTGGCATGTTAGGGCGGCATGACCCAACCTGAAAAGATTCTATAAATTGAGCCCATCTCCAAGGGTTCAGAGGCATCTTTTTGATTGAGAGGGGAGGTTCTGCCCTTTAGTTTTCTTGTTGTTTTCTTGTATTTCCCATGTTTCTCATCTCCATCCTCATTTTAAGCTTCGTAATCTAGCTTTGTTTACACTTTTTTGTATTAAGTGTTGTAACTACTTAGTAGCTAAATGTTAATGCTAGCATAGGTTTTCATTTCCAGCACTCGTAATCTTCTATTTTCGAGCTATAGTTCTCTATCAGTGTTAATAAAATTTTTCCCTTTTCTTTGTTTTCTTAATGCATTGCTAGTCATCTCTCTTTCTCCACTTCACCATGAGTAACTAATCCTCCTTGTACTCGATCTTGATAATCCAAGGTTCGAGTTGATTAAGTTATGATGCTCTAGTTTTCTTTTTCTTTGTAAGGCCTATTCCTTGATTCACTCTTGATTAATCATGTTTGGAGATGTATTATCAATGTATGCTTTCCATCTTTGTTTCCACTTTTAGATAGCCGAGAGGCACGTATTTTGGAGTGAACACTCAAGAGTGAAGAGAGTTGCATGAACCCCTCGAGAGAGGCAGACGTTAAATCTCCTGGATTGGAGTGAAACCCAATAGCGGGGTTCACAACGTAAAGCGAGCTTTAGGCCTCCGACTCGGATGAGAGTTCGGTCATACCTTCCTAAACCCAGATGGGCACGGCTTCGAGAGAAGCGTGTTCGTGCTTTAAGAACCTCCACGGTCAAGGTCTTTTGACTTATTAAGTTAAAGTTTATTATCGCATGTTCGATCAACTTAAGCCGAGGTGATTCTCGATCGATTGCTTTTCTTTATCATTGTTTAACCCCTCGTTTTAATAACCAGTTGTGCTCTCTTTGTTTAAGTTCTAGTGTTTTTTTTCTCTTTATGCAAGTAATCTCTTCTTGTAATTTAGTTAACAAGCCTTAAAACAATCTTTCGATAAGATAATAGTTTTCGTGTGAGTAAGATTACTCGACGGTTCCCAGATTTAAATACGACACTTGTGTCCCCTAGCTGCATTTCGATAGGTATACTTGCCTTGTTGAAGTGCTAGTTCGGTTTATTTTCTCTTTGTGAATATTAACTCACCAAGTTTTTGGCGCTGTTGCCGGGGAGCAACTTTTGTTGATAATTCGAAAACACGAACCTATTACTTTTATCATTTCTCCTTCTCACCCTCTTTCTCAAATTAAAAATCCAAAAAAATATTAACGCTCCTAATAGAAACCCATATCACAAAATTTCTACGCCACCTAACTCTCTTGAAGTCCGTCATGCCCCTGGGAAGTTCGGGAGTTAAAACATAAAAACAAAATCTATTTCAAAAACTTTTTCAAGTTTATTTACTTCGTTTTCTTTTCCTTCTCTTCGTCCAGTGCATGACCCGAGGGAATCCATCGGATATTTTGGACTTGGACCACGAAATTGAGAGTACTCTTCGGAGAAGATCGCGATTTCAAGGCACTACTCACCAAATACCGGTTGAGGATTCCGAGTCATTTTCTACCCTAAGAATGGAATAACCTGTCGTAGAGGAAGCCGTGCATAGGCCTATGTCCTATTATGAACGACCAAATCTAAAGGGTACAAAATCAAGCATAGTTTGCCCTGCTATAGCTAATAATAATTTTGAACTTAAGCCTAGCATAATTCAAATGGTGCAGCAGTATGTGCAATTTGACGGACTTCAAGATGAAGATCCGAACGCGCATATAGCAAGCTTTCTTGAGATTTGTCACACCTTTAAAATCAATGGTGTTACAAATGATGCTATTATTCTAAGACTCTTCCCATTCTCCCTAAGAACCAAGGCTAAGCAATGGCTGAACACTCTATCGAAAAACAGCGTCACCACCTAGAATCAACTAACTGAAAAATTTCTAGCAAAGTATTTTTCGCCAGCTAAAACAGCAAAACTTAGGAACGATATTTCTTCCTTTGGACAAATAGATTCTGAGACCTTATATGAAACCTGGGAAAGATTTAAAGAACTCTTAAGACGATGCCGACACCATGCCCTGCCTGTATGGTTGTAGGTGCAGACGTTTTATAATGGGCTAAATCAAAGCACAAAGCAAATGATAGACGCAGCTTCTGGTGGTACCTTAAACCATAAAACCCCGGAAGCAGCTCTAAATCTTTTCAAGGACATGGCCATGAACACATATCAGTGGAATGTGCCTAGGTTCCGACCACCCAAACCTACAGGTATATTTGAAGTGGACAACGTCTGCCAGCTTGCTCTGCAAGTAGAAATTTTAAATAAAAAGATAAAGAAGATGACTGCTGCCTCCGCCCCTCAGGTATGGGAATCTGCATCTCCTGCTACCGAACAATTAGATTATGTTAATAATATGCCTAGAAATTCTTTCAAAAATTTTCTGCTGCAAATTTTCCTGCTCTGGGTTTCGCTTTTCCGAATAGTTATAATCTCGCTTTACGAAACCACCCAAATTTTTTATGGAGTAATCCCTCGAATGCAATGTGCCCGCCACCACAAAATGATTTTTCTACACCACCACCACCTCCTGAAAATTTTCCAAAACATCCAAGTTTGGAGGATATGTTTTCAAAATACATGAATGTTAATGACGTTATGATAAGAACCCTAACGGGGACTGTTAAAAGTTTAAAAAATTAAGTAGGACAACTCGCAAACTGATTTCTGAGCGACCCGCCAGGTCTCTTGCTGCCAACACCGAGCCCAACCCGAGAGAGCAAGCGAAAGCTAAAACTCTTCGGAGTGGGAAGCAAGTTTTCGGTATGGTTAGCAAAGAACCCGAGGAAAGCTCCGCCACCATTTTAAAAACTCCACCCTTTGTTGAAAAAGAAGTTAACACCCCTCTCCCTGTTTTAGAAAAAGATCTTACTCCACCATCTACCTTTAAAAATAATCCAACCCCTCCTTACCCTTTCGAAATTAATAAGCAATGTCAGGACGATCAATAATCCCGCTTCCTAGAAATGTTCAAGCAAATCCACATTAACCTCCCCTTCCATAAGACAATTTCCCAAATGCCAAAATACGCTAGGTACCTTAAGGACCTCTTGACCAATAAGAGGAAGTTAGAAAACTTTTGCATGTCACGTTATATGCCGAGTGCTCTGCGGTCTTGACAAACGGTTTGCCGAAGAAGATCAGTGATCCGGGTAGTTTTTCTATTCTGTGTGTCTTCGACGATCTCTTTGTCAAGCACACATTAGCCGACTTAGGTGCTAGTATAAACCTGATGCCCTCTCGTTTTTTAAGAAATTAGTAATTGGTAGCATCAACCCCACACGCATGAGTATCCAGCTCGTCGACAGATCAGTCAAATACCCGTTAGGAATCGTGGAGGATGTCTTAGTTAAAGTCGACAAGTTCATCTTCCCGGTGAACTTCGTTATATTGGACATCGAAGAAGACGTCGAGGTTCCCTTGATCCTTGGCTGACCCTTCCTTGCCACTTCCCAAGCTATCATTGATGTAAGCAATGGTAAACTATTCTTTCGAGTAGGCGACGATGAAGTGACTTTCTCTATCACCCCCTCGATGAAGAACACCCTAGCAAATGACGACTCCTATTTTTTCGTAGATACCCTAAGTTAAGAATCCTCCCATTGCCTTTCTAAATTTCAAAAAGAATTTTCTGATTTTTGTTCCTCCTCTATTCTTCCAACTGAATCACTGCACCTAAGTGAAGAATTCTCCTATCGCCCCTCTGAATTTAAAAAATAATTTTCTGATTTTTGTTCCTCTTCCAAACTTCTAACGGAATCGCTGCAAGAAGCCGCCATCGCCACCAGCTCCACCCCTTTAAATTTTCCGTATAAAGAAAAAGTCTACGAAAACATTGTTTTTGAAAAGAAAGAATTTCTAAAACATCATAGATATGCTTCCTACCCTAGAATTAAAGGAACTACCCGAACATCTTAGATATGCTTCCTTAGAAAAAGACTCCAAGCTACCAGTAATAGTTTCGGCCTACCTCACAGATGCGCAAAATGATAAACTTCTTTTAGTTTTACGTAAACATCGCCGAGCTATTTCCTGGCAAATATCTGATATCAAGGGCTTAAGCCCATCTTTTTGCACTCACAAAATCTTAATGGAAGATAATTCGCATAATTCAATCCAACCTCAGCGCCGCATAAATCCCAACATGAAAGAAGTAGTTAATGGAGAGGTTATGAAATTTTTAGATGCAGGAATTATCTATTTTATATCTGATAGTAAGTGGGTGAGCCCAGTCCAGGTTATGCCGAAGAAGGGAGGGATAACGGTAATTAGTAATGAGAGTAATGAATTAATCCTGACACGGACGGTGACCGGGTGGCGAATGTGTATAGATTACAGTAAGTTAAATGACGACACTCACACGGATCACTTTCCCTTGCCGTTCATTGATCAAATTTTAGAATGATTATCCGGCCATAGCTTCTATTATTTTCTCGATGGCCTCTCAAGGTACTTTCAAATCCCCATCTCCCTCGAGGACGAGGAGAAAACTACGTTTACTTGTAACTTTGACACCTTCTCTTACCGAAGAATGCCGTTTGGATTGTGCAATGCGGCAGCTACATTCCAATGATGTATGTTTGCTATCTTTGACAAGTACGTATGAAGCATTATGGAGGTATTTATGGATGATTTCTCCGTGTTCGGCGATGCTTTTGATAGTTGTTTAAAAAACCTCACAAAAATCTTACAAAAATGCGAAGAAACTAACATTGCCCTAAACTGGAAAAAATGCCATTTTATGGTACGGGAAGGGTTAGTTTTGGGTCATAAAATTTCTACAAGAGGAATTGAAGTAGATATAGCAAAGATTGAAGTTATGGAGAAGATGCCGCCTCCTACGAACGTCAAAGCTATAAGAAGTTTCCTAGGACACGCAGGCTTCTACCGCCGCTTCATAAAATATTTCTCCAAAATCACAAAACCTCTTACTCATATGCTACAAAAAGACGCCCCATTTGCTTTTGATGACCTTTGCCTAGCTGCTTTTAATTCAATAAAAGAAAAATTAATTAATGCCACAATTATGATAGCTCCGGTGTGGGACCTCCCCTTTGAAATCATGTGCGACGCGAGTGGTTACGTGGTGGGAGTCGTATTAGGTCAACGAATTTCCAAGAACTTCCACCCCATCTATTACGCAAGTAAAACACTCACTTCCGCACAAGAAAACTATACCACAACCGAGAAAGAGCTTCTTGTTGTTGTTTTTGACTTTGATAAATTCTGTTCATATATTACGCTTTCAAAAATCATCGTTTATACATACCACTCGGCCCTCAAATATCTTCTTGCTAAAACGGATGCCAAACCGCACCTGATTTGCTGGGTCTTACTCCTTCAGGAGTTTGTTTTAGAAATCCATGATAAGCGAGGAGCCGAGAAATTGACCGCCGACCATCTCTCATGATTAGATAACACGCACATAGAAAAGTTAGACGAAGGATCTTTTAATGATTATTTTCTCGATGAGAAGCTGCTTTTAATTAACACATCGCCTTCTCATTGGTTTGCACAAATAGCCAACTATTTAGTGGCCCGGGTGCTCCTAAAGGAGTTCTCCTCTCAGCAAAAGAAGAAATTCTTTTCTGAGTTGAAGAACTACTTTGGGAGGACCCGCATCTTTTCCAAGTCTGTGCGGACCAAGTGATAAGGAGATGTGTCTCATTTGATGAAGGATCAGATATTTTAAAGCATTTGCATGAAAGACCGACAGGTGGGCACTATCAAGATGCTCGCACAGCTCATAAAGTGCTAAGCACGGGTTTTTACTGGCCTAGCCTATTTAAAGACGCGCATGCCTGAGTGAGTAGGTGTGATAGTTGCCAACAGTCAGGAAATATTTCCAATAAAAATGAAATGCCGCAAAATTATTTCCTTGAGTGCGTAGTTTTTGACATCTAGGGAATCGATTTTTTTGGCCCTCTTCCTTCTAGATTCGGGAATAAATATATTTTAGTCACTTTAGATTACGTTTCATGATGGGCTGAAGCCCATGTTCTTCCTAATAACGACGCTCGAGTGGTCATTACGTTTTTGAAAAAACTATTTTCTCGATTTGGTATGCCGCAAGCCATCATTATTGACAGGGGTTCCCATTTTTGTAACGCACAGTTTTCTAAAATCCTTACTAAATACGGAGTTACGCATAAACTTTCAACCTCCTACCTCCCCCAAACTAACAGACAAGTCGAAGTACTAAGCAGAGAGATAAAAAGAATTTTATAAAAGTGTGTTTCAACCTCTAGGAAAGATTGGTCAACCAAATTATGCGATGCTCTATGGGCCTACCGAACAGCATACAAAACTGCAATAGGATGTACGCCGTATCGGTTGGTCTATGGAAAATCGTGTCACTTACCCGTAGAACTAGAACACCGCTCTTTTTGGGCCTTAAGGTTCTTAAATTTTGATCCCCACTCTGTCGGCGATTTTAGAAAGTTTCAACTCAATGAACTTGACGAGTGGCGCACTTACGCGTATGAAAATAACAAATTTTATAAAGAGCTGACGAAATATTTACACGACAAACACTTAAGGCACCCAAAAACCTTCAATACGGGCGACCAAGTTCTTTTATATACCTCACGATTACGTTTATTTTCGGGGAAGTTAAACTCACGATGGTCTGGACCGTTTACCGTTAAAGAAGTTTATCCGTATGGCACGATTTTAATTTCACACCGTGATAAGTGTGAGTTCAAAGTGAATGGGCAGCATCTTAAACTTTATTTTTGTGGTGATGTCAGTCCAAACTGTATTAATTTTCTTATGCACGAACTGTAAACTAACTGGACACCATTTATTTACATGCTATTTTGGACAAATAATCTTTTGGATAATATTATTTTGATGCGTCGAGCTCAAACGACGATTTAAACAAAGGGCGCTATTGGGAGTCAACCCAAACTATTTTTTTGTTTTCTTTATTTTACACTTTTTGCCGCAGATGGCTCCGCCAAGCTGAAGCTTCTGTGATTTCCTGCTCCAATGCTGCTGAATCCATCATGAAGTCCGAAGAAGACATTTCATAAAGATCTAGAATGCAAGCATGAGGGTGCGGTATGAATCAATAATCACGACGCATAAATCGGGGAAGTACCTATTCTGTACTTTTATTTATGTTTTACTTTTTTTTTCTCACTCTCTCATACCCCTTCTTTCCCTATTGAGGACAATGTCTAATTTAAGCTTGGGGGAGAATTTCCTCTATCTCTTATCTTTATTTTTGTTTCCTTTAAAATAAAAAATATATATGTTATTTTAAACAAATTTTGGTATTTCAATAGTACCCCCTGCTTTTGTTTTGTTTTTCTCAAAATTCCATATAAACAACTTATCCAATTAAAATATTTCTAATCGTTCTTTTTAATTATGTGTCATAAGTAAAATATTGGCATTGATGTGTTTCTAATTCATGGTAGATTATTAACGTGAAATGTTTTTCTAAAACTCGCATTTTTATTATGGTTTTTGTTCTTTATTTTCTTTACTTTCTCGAAAATTCATCCACTAATTTTCTTTTCATTTTTGGTTAATTTTAGTAATTTCAACTACTTTTGATTAGCGTAGTAGATGTAAACGATCCAAGTCGCTTATTATTTCTATTTTCAAAATAATTTCATTAGTCTTTATTTATTTTTTAGGACTTATATTTTGAAATTTTTCAAAGTTAATGCTTTAAATAAATTTAGAAGCATGAAAATGATTTAGGACGTTTTTGTTTTCATTTGATCCATCTTGCCAACCTATTTTTTTATCCCTAGTTAGCCGCTTTTGAGCGTTTTTCCATTCTCAATTGATTAGCTCCACTTATCATTTCATTTTCACCAAAGCTAAATTTTTCCAACCTATCCAATCACACTAACCTTCTGAGTTTCATTAAAAAAATTTCATGAATTTTGATGGGATTTTGTTGTGATTTATTAGCAGAACTTCTTGAAAAAGTATGCTTAAAAGAAGTATTTTCTTTTGTTTGGCCAATTAAAAATTCAAAGCAAAATTATTTATGGCCTTTGTTTTTTTTAAAAAAAGAAAAAAAAGGGGGAAGAAAAATGGAAAAGCAAAAGAAAAATATTTACTTTTTGATAAAATTTTTTTTTTGAAACTCTTTAGTTTGTTTTAGTGTGATTTTAAAGCCTTCTTGTTTATCTTGGAATTCCACTCGTAATCATAATCCTAAACCAAATGTTTCGGTCCTAATAAGCCTTTTTGATTCATGTTTTTGAATCTTATTTATTAGCTAAGTAAAGAAGAAAAGTAGATTAGTAATGTTTTGGATTTGAAGTTATATTTTTGTTATTTGATTGATATAGTGATAATATGTCTCTTGGATCTAGTAACAACTCAATGCTCTTTTTCATTTTGTTGCATTACTTAAATTTATTTAAAAAATTTTTAACAAAAATTTGGATGATTTATTTATTTTTGTTAAGTAAAGTTTATAAATTGTTAAACCATTTCCTAAGTAACTGCTTTAGGTTTACGTTTCACATTCTCCCTACCTGGAATTTCGCATAGTACTCGTATATGCATGATTAAAACTTTATGGATTAGTCATCTTTTATGATTAGCTAGTTTTTATATCTTTGCTTGGGGACAAGCAAAGCTTAAGCTTGGGGGAATTTGATAGTACGTTTTACAGTCAACAATATTAGGGTATTTTCGGGTTTTTAAAGCACAAATCATGTCCTACAAGTGCTTATATTGACCACCTTTTGTAAATATTATTGTCACTAATGTGTTTTCTGCTTTTTGCAAGTTTTCACGGCTTTCAGCCGAATTTTGCTGTTACACGCCCCAAGGTCACACCCTACCAAGGCGTGTACCTAGGGCTTGTTACCCAGAGGAATAAAGCTACAGGTCTGAAACTGTATTTCTTGGCAACTCAGTATACACGCCATCTGTCATGCCCGTGTCACCACTACACGGGCGTATTCTAGAGGCGTCTCACCAGGTTCTGAGGAATCGCAGCAGCACGCTCTTTTCCCGCTCCACCGTCATGCTAAATGCATCACGCCCCCTGACACGCCCTGGTCGGGCGTGACATATGGGCTTGTAACTCAACTATGATGCTATCACCTCCAGCTTTCAATTTCAGACCAAAAAGTCGCACCGAATGTATCATGCCCCCAGTACACGCCCGACACGGGCATGTCAGCGGGGCGTGACCAAACCCGAAAAAATTCTATAAATTGAGCCCATCTCCAAGGGTTCAGAGCCATCTTTTGGATTGAGAGGGGAGGTTCTGCCCTTTAGTTTTCTTGTTGTTTTCTTGTATTTCCCATGTTTCTACTCTCCCTCCTCATTTTAAGCTTTGTAATCTAGCTTAGTTTACTCTTTTTTGTATTAAGTGTTGTAACTACTTAGTAGCTAAATGTTAATGCTAGCATAGGTTTTCATTTACAGCACTCGTAATCTTCTATTTTCGAGTTGTAGTTCTCTTTCAGTGTTAATAAATGTTTGCCCTTTTCTTTGGGTTCCTAATGCATTTCTACTCATATCTCTTTCTCCACTTCACCATGAGTAACTAATCCTCCTTGTACTCGATCTTGATGATCTGAGGTTCGAGTTGATTTATGTTATGATGCTCTAGTTTTCTTTTTCTTTGTATGGCTTATTCCTTAATTCACTCTCGATTAATCATGTTTGTAGATGTATTATTGATGTATGTTTTCCCTCTTTATTTCCACAGTTAGATAGTCGAGATGCTCGTAGTTTGGAGTGAACACTCAAGAGTTTAGAGTGTTGCACGCACCCCTCGAGAGAGGGGAGCGTTAATCTCCTGGATTGTAGTGAAGCCCAATAGCGGGGTTCACAGCGTAAATCGAGCTTTAGGCCTCCGACTCAGACTAGAGTTCGGTTAGACCATCCTAAACTCAGATGGGCACAGCTTTGAGAGAAGCGTGTTCGTGCTTTAAGAACCTCTGCAGTCAAGGTCCTTTTCCTTATTAAGTTAAGTTTATTTTCGCATGTTCGATCAACTTAAGCTGAGTTGATTCTCGATCGAGTGCTTTTCTTTATCATTGTTTAACATCTCGTTTTAAAAACCAGTTGTGCTCTCTTTGTCTAAGTGTAGTTTTTTTCTCTTTATGCAAGTAATCTCTTATTGTAATTTATTTAACAAGCCTTAAAATAATCTTTCGATAAGATAATAGTTTTCGTGTGAGTAAGATTACTCGACAGTTCTCGGATTTAAATACCACACTTCTGTCCCCTAACTTCATTTCGATAGGTATACTTGCCTCGTTGAATTGCTAGTTCGGTTTACTTTCTCTTTGCGAATATAATCACACCAATAGCTGGTGCCATTTTCCATCTGCACTATCAAGGTTTTCACATATCCAGCTGTACAACACTGAAGAATATCTAATGGAGGCTGCGTGAAGAGAAGTTAGGGCAGAATCTCTCAGCCCAAGAAAGAAAGAAGAAGCATAATAGTTGTCTGCAAGATGTTTCAAGCACAAGCCAAAGCAAGATCTACATCCTGTTGTTGAGAAGAAGTTGGGTGGGATTCTCTCAGCTCAGGTAGTAGCAAGTTTTGCTGCAGTCACTTCTCAGTACAAGTAAAAAAAAATCCCTAGTGCTGAGAAGAAGAAGATAGGACTGAGTACATCTCAATTTAGGTAAAAATAAACTCAGGAAATATATTCTCGGAGTCATAGTGGAACTGAGTTTACTTTTCCTGAACTTGGCACAAAGAAACATATCTTGTGTCAAGATCAACCACACATCCCACTTCCTTCTTGTAGGATCATTTTGGATCTGAGTGGTAGGAGTAAATTTGATCTGAGGTAGGATTATGTTGATAATCTGAGGGTAGGACCTTTGGGTCTAAGCTGTTGGACATGGTTTCAAGTCTGACGTAGGAGAGTCATTCTCTCCAAGCTGTAGGATCCCTTGTGGATTGAGGTAGTGCTGTCCTCCCAACCCGAGTTATAGGGCTTAACAAACCATGGTATGTGATCAGTGGATCACTAAGTTGTAGGTCCATATGCTTGAGAAGTAAGTCTTGGAGGAGACTGAGTGATCCTGCGGGATCGAGGTGTAAGCTCATGGAGGCAGAGTTTTGGATAAGTGCCTAGTCCAACAAGATAGTTGGACAGCTGCGAGGGATAGTCTATGTACCGTTATAGAACCACAATAAATCGTGTGTGTGCTTTGTGTGTTTATTGTGTTGTAGGTTACATATCTTGAAAGTAAAGTCCAACCAACTAATAAAGCTCCTAAAGAAAAATAAAATAAAAGATAAGTCACAAAGACTGAGAATCCTATTCACCCACCCCCCCACCCCCTATATGTGATTTAGCTATCATTGAAAAAAAGATTTCAACACCACTGAAGATGGCCACCGATGTATGGTGTTTCCTAGAGCTGGATGGTTACTATTGGAAGTTCATGGAGGGATTCTCCAGGATTGCCTTTCCTCTTACATCCCTGACAAAGAAGAGGAGAGAGTTTTGTTTGGACGCTTGCAATGTGAGGTACTTTCTAGGAGCTGAAAGGTCGGCGCTTACATAGACCCCTAACCTTCCTCTTCCATCTGGAAGGAAGGATTTAGGTTATACGGATGCGTCATATATTAGGGGATGGGTGCCATTCTGATGCAGAATAGGAACATGATTGCATATGCCTCCAAACAACTGAAGAAAACCGTGCAGAATTACCGGGTGGATGACTTCGAGATGGGAGCAGTTATCTTCACTTTGAAGATCTAGAGGAACTATCTCTATGGTTTCTACTTCAATATTTTTCTCGGATCACAAGACTTTGAAGTATATGGACACATAAAAAGCTGAACATCCGACTGTGATGCTGGGTAGAGTTTTTGTCTGGACTATTAGTACAACATACACTATCATCCTGAGAAGACAAACGTGGTGGCAGACGCCTTGAGATGGGAGTGCCACTACATTAAGAAACAGGGCCTTAGTTGATGTCTATGGAGCTAGTATATATGTTGGAGGAGGTGATGTAGATATCTCTGGTATCCGAGGATGATCCAGAGGGTGTATGAGGAGTACCTGGCATAATGAGCACCACCGATGACATTCGGGATCGCATCAGGGACGGGCATAGGCTAATGTAACATCCCAAAAGGAGTGGTGGTCATTGGGGGATACCGGTGCAGCGATTCTTATCGTGGGCAGTAGCTTATTGATTTAAATGACATAGCACTCGGGTTGTGTACCACGAAGCTAGCACGCTGCAGTTGCCACTCATTGCCTCCGACCACTTATCGCTTTCGACCACTCAACGCTTTCGACCACTCAAATCTTTCAAGAACTCAATGCTATTTCGAACAATCACCGAGCGCGCTAACGCCAGGCTGTAGGAGTTTACCGGCCGCGTTACTAGCTCGACGAACGTTCGAACGGTACCGCCAAGCGCTAAAGTGTTATCGCGGTGCATAGCTCTAATAGCAGTGCCAACTGGTCAAAGCGGTTACTGCCTATGTTAGCGCGTGATGGTAGTACTTACCGCGCAGCGGTACCTTTTGTATAAGGATGGACTTGAGATTTTTCTCATCTCTCATAGCCTTTCTTTGCTGGGAAGGAAGAGGAGGAATGTCCAGGAGCTTGTGTGAATATTGATGTAACAACTACATCCGTTCATATAGCATATAATAGAAGGTCCGGCCGGGGCCCCACACCATATACCACAAAACAGGCGGGGAAGTTTCTGGTTAATACCAATTCATAATCGCACCCTAACTCAGAGCATTCTAGCCGAATTTCTTAAAAGTAATATTGAACTCCAACCATGAATGTACACAAGTGTATATAAACAGCCACATGTATATAATAACTCTCGAAGTAATGCACACAAATACAATATCGTTGGGCCTTATGGCCTTACAGTTACTATTTACAATAGTGTGGATTTCGAACATCGGCCCGCAGACCGGCACACATGAACAAAACACAATATTCTTTGCTTAGCCTTCAAGGGCTAGCAGCAGCAGCAGCAGGGACTTCAGCTCTTATATGTCCTGCTCTGCTCTCCAGCACCTGCATAAGGATAGCCCAGCAAGCTGTGGCAAAATAAGGCAACGGTTAGCATTCAACTGACCAATTTATAACGACTCTACCCATTTCCCGGGGCAGTGGTATACCTTCCCTGCATGCATAGCAATTCATAGGCAGATAGATATATCACACATTGTGTTCTCACGTGCAAACAATTCATCACAACCGTCAGCCACGCGGCCCGACGATCCATGCACTCAAGGCATATTCTCGGTGTACCGATGAACCAGGTCCCACCCGCCGTTCTAGGTCCGAAACCCAATGGTAAAATTGAGAATTTAGTCTTTCCGGTGCGCAGGCCTAAGAATCTCATTATGCGCTCCAACTGACCGCACTTTCAGGTCTTCAAGTTAGACAGACATAACGCGGGTACGGATCAGCCAGCCCCTGCTGCTCAAGTCGCCTTGCCATTATCGAATACCAATGTACTCGGGGCAAAATAGAAGGCGCGGTTCGGTTTCACCTTTCCTGTTCGGCACGAGGCCTTTTCAAGAGCTCATCAAGCTCACAATAATCATACTGTCCACCAAGGACTGGGTTCACAATAGCCACACAGTCCATCAAGGACTGACATCATAATAACCACAATGTCCACCACAGACTGGCTTCACAATCAACAAGGGGAGTTCATGCTAGCATCCTTCACGACTGCATAAAAGGTTCTGCAGAACTCACTTTCTGCACCCAACTCCACCCAAACCCCGCAGCATCCTGCAGTGCCAGAAAATCGGTCTTGCTATAGCACACAACACAAGCATCACAAGGGTATTTTCTTGGACTACCACTCAAGTACTTCCTGCTACTACCCTTCACAGGTCCAACCCAGAGACTCCACAAACTACATGTTTAACCACAAAGTCTTCTCCAGTGTACAAATGAAACATCACCAATCTAGACCAACCAGTAGAGTTGGGCTTCACACATCATGCCTATTTCGTACTACATATTTCCGGATCTATATGCAAGTCCATTTGAGATTCCAAGAATTAACCCAAGGAAATCCCTTGACAATCCACCCTTTGGTGGGGGGAAATCCATGCACATGCCAAAAGAAGGACTTCACATGTACAAGAAGGAAGATCGTTACCTTGATGACCTCTTTGGAGACATGGAATTCCAGCCAGTTGGAAATCCCCGCAGTGGCCTTGCCTCGACAATCTGGCCTCGGATCTCGATTCAGAACTCTACAGCTCCACCGGCTGCCGGATCCCTTATCCTACTCCTCCTCTTCCTCCTTGCTCTCCCTTCTCTCTAGCTCTTTTAGAAAGAGAATTGCCAAAGGTAAAATGAGACTTCTCTTCTCAATTTCGGCCTTAAAGCGGCAAGGAGAAACCTGGACCATCAGATACCAGAGGAAGGAAATGAATGGCTACAAAATTCTCTGAAATGGTCACCCATTTTTTTGACCCACCAAAGATAACCTTTGGTCCATTCCTTACAAGAACGTAATCCTTCAGCATGCTCCTTGTTCTAGTCATGTGCTTGGAACATCCACTGTCTATGTACTATATAGGGGTATAGGTACTTGGACTAACCTATAAGACACAAATCAATTAACCTTAAGACCCTAATTTTTACTAGGTCCTTGGGCATATTAGACTCAAAATAATTCTGCCTGCCTGCAGCTTTTCTGACAGGCAAGCTAACATTGTTCTCTGCACACTATGATTGTTCCAGCAATCAACATCAAAGTGCCCTACCTTGCCACAACACCAACACTAATGGATTTTGTACCTTATTTTGGAGCAGGTCTAGTGGCTGTGTTAATAGTAGCTCTTGGTGTAGAAGGAGTAGCAGCAGTCCTGTTCTTTTGTTTCCCAACCCCAGTCTGACAAGTGGTGGGTCTGGTAGTAAAAGTTTTGGGATATCTTGAGCCCTTCTAGCAGCAGCTTTCTTTACAGAAAGCATACTTGAAAGACTTATTTTCAAGGCTAGCTAAACACCTAGAAGAGGTGGGGGGGTGAATAGGTCTTTTTCACTATTTAAATTTTCTAACTTGTTATCAGATTTCTGTGCCAGGTGATTAGGTTAGTTATCAGCTTTTGAAAACATTCACAGACGTAACATAAATTTTATAGCGGTTCCCCAATCTGGGGTACATCCATTGTCCCTCTGTGCCTATCTAACAGTATGTTAGATTCGGCTCTCCCTCCAGGACTCAGCTACTTAATAGCTTACAGCTCGGATCCCGCAGTACCACACAGGTCACACAGACCTACAACCTAGGCACTAAGCCAACCCAGGTCACAAAGTCCTATCACCCAGCACAAAGCAAAACATAGGTCAGTAAGACCTCAACCTCTATAATACAGGCTTATGACTCTAGATTCATCATAAATATTTATAGAAGAAGAAATAAAGAGTGAGATGAATAGACGTCAGAGTAAGATCTCTTTATCTTCTTCTTTTGGACTGAGCAGATAACAGTCCATGCTATTGTTGCTGAAGACAATAAGTAGGAAGTAGAATTTTTCTTCAACCAGCTTTCTTTTCTCTGCAGAACTTGAAGATCTTTTTTCATCTGAATAGCTTCAGATCCTACTGTTGTAGTTTGGGATTACTTCAGCTCTCTCTTTCCAAAGCAAGGTTCTCTGTTCAGAACAACTTCTTCAAGCTCGATGAAAATGGTGAGGAAGAAGATGAAGTTCGGCAGCACTTTTGTCTTCAGAAAACCTAGATAAGGAATTAATTGATTTCTCTTGCCAGATTGCTTTTTTATTCTCTAAAGGCCAACTGAGTTGTGGGTCCCACCATCAGGATTGATGGCTGAGACTGAGCCATTCAGCACATGCTTTCCATTTAATCTTAATAAAATGGCTCTTTGCTGTGTGTGTGCCCCAACACTTCATGTTGAAAATATTCCTTTGAAAGTGTAGAAGATGATAACAGCTAGCCGCCAACGTCTGTGGCAGCATTTCTGCAACATTTGAATTTTAGTTGACTTTTTGACTTTACTGACTTCAGCCAGACTCAGCATCTCTGCACTTAGACAAAATTCAAACTTTTGAACCAAAGGCGTTGAGTGAGTAGGTATCACTCAATGCCACGACACTTAGACAAAATTCTGTCTGTCTAAGTATTGAGCTCGATGAATGTTGAGCTCCGTTTGATGAATGACAAGCTCAGCTCGATAAAAACATATGTTCAGTTTGACAAACTTTAGACTTAGTTCGACAAAAGGCTAAACTCAAGTTCGACGAACTCCGGGCTCAGTTCGACGAATGTCGAGCTTAGTTTGACGAAGCTGAGCTCGCAATAGCTAAGCAATCCATGCATTTGGACTTAGCCAAATTTCTACTTCAAGGCGTTGAGAGCATCAAGTGCATTGAGTGAGCTTGCCTCACTCAACGCTACTTCCCTTAACAAATATTTTTGTGCCTTGGTGTTGAGAGAGTAAGCTCCACTCAACGCCAAACTACTTAACAAAAATTTTCTATTATCTGGCGATGGGTGAGTAAGCTACACTCAACGCCTGTGGACTTAGTAAAGTATTCGCCCAACTTTTTTGTGTAGTTGACAGGCACAACAACACTCAATGCTAAAAGCTGTATGGCATTAAGTGAGTAGACCACACTCACCGCATATGGACTTAGCCACATTTTCATCCAATTTCTCTAGGTTTTGACTGACTCAGCCTAACTCACAGCCTTTAGCTGTATGACGTTGAGTAAGTAGACTGCACACAACACTTTTGTACTTAGCCAAATTTCTGGCTATCTAATAGTTAGGCTGAGATAGACTCAACGCTAATTGTTATATGGTATGAGTGTGTTGTCCTCAATAAATGCCTATGGACTTAGGCAAATTTCTTCTAGACAATATTGAATCCATACCTCCAGGGTTGAGTGAGCTTGCTCCACTCAATGCATGTGGGACTTAGTCGATTTTTGCTATGTACAACACTACTTATTTGTCCACATGTCCAATCAATATGAAATGGACTAAACTGTACTCAAAACCTCAAATACATTTGAAGTGTATGACCATTGACCTGTTTGACTTCTCACAAATCAGGGACATTAGAAACAATGGACCCAACAATCTCCACCTATTTGAATAAGCCAAAACCTTATCAAAAATTAAATAAAATGTTTTCATTCTTGGTCAATGACACACATAACCTATACAACAAAATAAATATTGAAATTCTGATAAAAACTATAAGTGAACCGCATTTCTTGGTGATCATCACTTAATCCCTACTGATTTGATGCAAGGTATTTGTCATTACTTGAGTGCAACATGTCTTTCTTTCC